>JAQFVV010006325.1:1200000-1936533 GCA_028023455.1 Epiperipatus broadwayi
GACACTGTAATTGTAGTCAGCATTAGTACGCTCTACTAACTTATATTCAGTCTAGTACGAGTAAGCATCTACTAAGACTGATATAATATAGCCATTCAAAGAATAAGCATGGTTGAGATGGACATGCGTCCAAGGAGCCATAGGCTTTTTCTATGATTCAAATTGCTTGGTTGGCAACTTAGCAGTCTGTTGACAATTGTGGCACATTTTTATTGTGTTTTCTATATCAGTAATTAAGTTTGGCCATTATATGTATGATGGAGCTAGGACTTTCTTTCTGAGTCTCCCGGGGCGGCTTTGATGTAACAAGTTTAATAATATGTATTCTGTCTAGTGGGATGAGCTTGCGATCAGCAATATACAACCATTGTATACGGAAAGTATCACGCTAATTTTAGATCAATTTATTAACTCCTGGAGGGTGAGCTTTTGACCAGCCAAATTTAATCCATGTCAGGTCCATTCAGCTATAACAGCTATTTATACTAGAATTTATCGAGTTGATATAATTTATTTTCTTAATTACGATTTCCTTCTCTAATTTATTAGTAATCAGAATAAAGCATCGGTGTGATCAATTTTTTTTCCTGACTTGTAGATTAAACTATAATCATAACTGGAGAGAACATTAATCCAAAGTAACATTTGTTATCTTTATATATTCCAGAATTTTTTTCTCTATGCCTAAAATACTCGTTGGTGGCAATGGTCTGTACAGATTTGGAATCTCCACTCTTAAACGTATTGGTGAAAATTTTTAATTGCAAAGATATTGCCAAAGTTTCTTTTCCGATCTGGCTATAATTTTTCTCTGTGGAAGTCAAGACTGCAGGCGTAAGCAATTGAACGTTTGCCTCCATAGCAGGACTGAGATAGGACTCCTACACCATATTCAGATGCATCTGTTATTATGATTATCTCTTTATCTCTACAGTAATGTACCAGTAAATTTTCATAAGTTAATAGGTCCTTAGTAATTATAATTACTTTATCATGTTCACTAATCCAAATCCAATGTTTCTTTTTGAGCAGTTCATGCAAGGGTGATGAACAGTATGATTTCTTTTTCATAAAACTCTTGTAAAAGTTTAAAATTTTGTGGAATGCCTGCAATTCTTTAACGTTTTTACACTTGTTAGTTTTTTTATTGCTTTAACCTTTTCTGAGCCTGGATATCTGCCATTCGCATTTACGATGTGTCCAAGAAATTTTATTTTTTTCGTAGACCATATACACTTTTTAGCATTTACTTTGATTTTCATACTTTCCAATTTTGAATAGACATTGTTCACCTGCTTTTGTAATACAGCTTCAGTTATGGCCACAATTAAAATATTTAAGTAAGGGGCTACACCGGTTACAGTTCTAAAGAGCATATCCATCTTTGCCTGGAAGATGTTCAGTGCAAATGGAGATACCATAGAGTAATTTATTACATTTTTCGGTTACCAGTATCTGGTGGAAAGTGGCTTTCAAATCTATATTTGCAAAGTAATTAGCCTTTTGTAATAATGCCAGTACTTCACGTAGACTAGGAATTGGATATGAATCTTTAAGAGTTTATTTAACGTAACTGTAGTCTCGACATAATCATAATTTTCCATCAGGTTTAACAATTATTACTTTGATATGGCCCAAGTAGAGTATTCAATCGGTATTAGTACTCCTTTAGAGAACAACTCGCTCAATGGTTTTTCTACTTTCTCCCTCAAAGGAATGGTACTTTACGGGGTTTATATATAATTGGTTTTGAGTCTTTCATTAATTCAATGTTAACTGATCTGTATTTAAATAATCTCATATCTTTTATAAGAGTTTCAACATGAACTGTTTTTAAGACGTTCTATGTGAACACTACAAGGTCCAATCAATTTCTTCCCAGCAGTGGATTAAAATCTTTATTTACTACATACAATGCAAGAAACCATCGTCTCGAATTTAGCCTTACAGTGATCATGACTGTACCTCTAATGTCAACTTTATTTCTGTTAATGTCTATAGTAATCACGCCAGACTTTGTTATATTAAGTCTTGAAGGTTTTCACTTTATTTTTATTCATTCTTTGTACGAAATCAATGACAATCCTGCTCCACTTCCATGTCTAATAAAATATAATCTACTTTACTATCATTTAGGATTTTTATGTTTGTATTCCTATACTCTATCTTTCCCCAAGATTTGTAATTGGTTTTTGGTTATGTATCAATGCGCGATCTCTAAAATGGCAAACCACTTCTAAGTGTCATTTAAAGTCACAGTTTCTACATTTTTTATCCTTGTGTTTACAATTAACTTTTGAATGTCCAGGTTTTCGATAGCAATAAAATGTCTGCCCTTTTTTCTCTGGTGGGAGTCGGTAAATTTCTTGTAAACTTTCTTTAGTCAAAGATATTTGCTATAATTTGTTGAGGCAATCCCTGTTCATAGGTATTACTCAGCATAGTCTCCTGTGCCAACACACTTATCAATTGCGAGTTTATAATTTTAATTCGTATCGCTTAAGAGACCTTTTCTGAAACTGTCATCGATCATTCCATACAAAAATTGTTCCAGTAAGGTGTCACTTAATTCCAGTCCATATTCACAATCTTTGATAACTCTTAAAGCAAGATCGTAGTCCTTGCATTTTTCATGTGATAGTTGCTTCCGATTTCTAAGTCTTAGCCACACCACGCCACCCATTTATTTATTCTCGGTGCAAAATAGCTGTTTAAAACTTCCATTACTTCTTTATATGAAAATTCCTCCAGACATTTTGAATCTGTTAGTTTTGTTTGCAAGTTGAATGATATCTGGTTCCACAAAGTAAAAGAGTGTAGACACTTTAAGACGTTCATCATCTACTTTGTTTATGAACATGTAGCACTCTACATAGCTCCTCCATGAATCTGCGTTATTAATATTGAATTCTCGAAACATTGAATTTAGTGCCTCCATTAAATATAATTAATTTTTTCAGTATTCACTGGTATTATTTTTTTGAATTGCTCTGTCTATTGTCAACTTGGGCCACTCTGCTATGACTGAGGGTCTCTGAAGACCCAGACATATAATGAAACACTTCTATTCTTTTTTTTTTTTTAACACAACACGCTAGAGTAATTTTACAATAACATTTATTTACAATTTTAAACACAGACAAATTAAAGGTAACATTTACTGCATAACAAATACTACAAATTTAAACACTATTTAGTAAGATATGTAAGGTTAGTTTGGAATCCATATCCAATCATACCCTGCAGCTTTTATAACTTTAGTACCATTATAACACTAATACTCCGACACTTCCCAGTTAATTATTGCGCGATTAAATTTTTGCAAAGTACTTAATAGGTTTTTTAAGATCTTAATTTGCATAGGCAGCACTCATTAATTTCCTAGAGTGAATTAAGTAATTAAGACAAACAATTGCGCTGAGGTGAATAGATTTGATTTATTTAACGTATCTATGTGCAATTGCAGACATTTCAGCAACTATAAATTCACTTTTATCATTTTCATAAAAATGAAATTAACTTGTTTGCAAAATAAACCTGCCTCGGGCTTATACCTGAATGGGAGTCTCAAATTATCCGGCTGCTAAATTACACATACCTTATGAAAAATTATATATATATTATTACATTAAAAAATAGACAATTCGTAACTATACATTTGTTCAATTCCGCTTTTTTTTTTTATTGTTATATTTATTACTTTTGACAATAATTCTATTCAAAAGTAAATAAAAAATATATCTAATTCAGTATTCGCTCGTAATGATAATGAGAAATTGGTCTGGAAACATTGTGAAATGGTTAACACTTGCTCTTCCATTACATTCAGTGCAATTTTTTTTTAATAGTTGTAAGGATAAGAAGTAGTATACCACTAACTTCTGCAAGTACACATTGCTGATCCTTCTTTCAATTTTTTGTTGCTAAGGAAATTAGTTTATTTTCCAAAAATTTTTAAAGTTGATTGATACAGATAGATGATAAAATATTTTCGAAGTCCAATGGCCTAAAAATTAGAAAAGAATTGCTCATGCCCAAATCTGTATCAGAATTTTTTTTTATTTTATCTTTAAAGAAAAAAAAAAAACAGTGTAAAAATGATGCAACTCGCTTGTGCTAGCCCAAATCTTTTTCCTGTAAATTTGAAATGAAAACAAATTTTAAATAGCTGTACGAATGGGTATTCATATTCTGTACAACAGCAAAAATGGAGGATATATCACCTACTTGATGTAATAATATGGTAAATCAGAATCACCTATATGACATTTTTTATGATAAAATTTAATTTATCCATAAGCTGTATGAATATGTAATTGTTCACAATTCTGTATGATGACCAAAATCAAAGTATTGTATTTACACTAGAAGTTCATTTTCAAAAGAAGTAAAATAATGACAATGGTCTTATCATTTTAATGTATAGTGCATTAGCTATTTTTATGTAACTTAACATATTAAATAAATATAGTCTACATAACATAGTGTTTTATAAATTAATTTATGTTAATTAAGCTGTATAAATAAATAGTTGTTTACAATTTTATGTGACAGCTGAAAACTAAACATTGCCAATCTTATGCTAAAAAATTCATTTAAATAAATCAATAACTACAATTGTAATTTCTAAACACAATGCATAAGTTAATTTGATATAAAGTAAATCAATATTGTTTATGCAGTACACTTTTTTATGAGCTTTAATTCATCTGTAAGCTGTCTGAATATGAACTTATCTGCAGTTTTTTTTTTAAGTCAAAGCATCACCCATCATTCACTAAAAGTTCATTTTCAAATAAAATAATAAAATGGCGAGTGACTTTTTTTGAGTTAAAAATGTCTTCAAATATACTTTCTAAAGTCTTCATGCAAAAAAAATTTTTAACAGTTTATTCATTATTATTTTAATTCTATACAAAACCAAAAAGTTGGCAATTCTAATATTAAATGTTTATTTTCAAAATGTAAAGAGAAAAAGAATTAAATGAATAAACCATTCTATATGACAACTGAATTCAAAACATTGCTGATTTTATGCTAAAAGTTAATTTTCAAACACAGAAATAAAAAATGATAGTGACAGATTTAATATCAACACAAATAATTATTTTGATAAATATGAATAAGTTGAATTGTTAAACGTCATGACAGTTTTTTTATTTATTTATTTTTCATCTCTACAAAATATGAACAGCAAAAGAATTGTGAAAATATAAATTTTACACATATGCCAATTTTTGATAAAGCATACAATTTTCAACTTTATTATGAATTTAATGGATTTAATTTTATTTTTAAAGCAGTACAAATAAGTTATTAAATATTTCTTTTTTTTTTTTTGATCATCACTTTTACAATATACAAAATATGGCACATCTTTTATTCTAGTACGGTGCTGTATTTAAATTTCTGCCTTATATCAATGCAAAATTTGTTAATAGTTAAATGTAATTAATGAATTTAAATTTATTTTTAATTTTTTAATGAATGTTGACTAATACATTACATTTGACTAATGTTTATTTTCTGCTGTTTTTTTTTTTAACTTTTTCCACGGATTTGTATTTGAGTATTTATGCATTTTCAAAATTTTTCTGAGTCTGAAATGAGATTTTATTCCAGGCAATAGAGATTAATATTGTCTATCTGTAATCTATAATGTTCTTTTCATTGAACCCAATCAAATTATATACTCCTTTTTTTTTTTAGGAAACTATTTCTTCTCATCAACTATATATACATATTCATATATGATTGATGAAAAGAAATAAAATTTTCTAAAAAAGGAGAGTATATAATTTGATTGGATTCAATGAAAACAACATTATAGTTTATAAGACATATATTTTAAAGAAAGAAAGGAGTTTTTCCTATTGGCAGTTGTTAAAAAGTTTATTAACAGCGATGATAAGTTAAATATCTATCTTAATATAGTACTGTCGATACTTTAAAGTTTAAATTTTTTTTTACTTGTTTACATGAAATTACGATAAAAAAAAGTGAAGTTAAATTATCAGTTGTTTTTAATTTGATATTCTGTTTATGATTAAAACTCATGTTTGGAATATTGAATACAAAAAGTTGATTCGCACCTGTGGTATTGAAAAGTTAAAGGAAATGGGTATACCAAAATTGTTGAACAAATTGAACTAAAACTGACAGATTTGCTTAATTAAATGATATGGAATTACATAGAAGGGTTAAGTAAGCACTAAATTAAGGTTTTATGTTGTAAAAAAAAATCCAATTATCAACACAAGTTAAAATTTTTATTTTTTCATCACAGTTTAAAAAGAAAAAAATTACTTCATTTTTTTGCTTTTCCTGCCGTGATTTTTGATTTTGACAATTATATCATCAAATTTAAAAGCACACTAACAGAGAGAATAGTTTTTCGTAAAAATATTTTTTTAAAAACCATAATCATAATTAATAAGAAATTAATAATAAATTCCTTTCTTTTAAAAACTGTGGTTCCAAATAATCATTCATACATAAAAAATATTCAACATTTTTTTTTAAAAAAATTTCATGAAGCTATATATATTTCAATTAAGAACACATATTTCTGGCATTTTAACTACTTTTAATCATTGTCACAGATCTACATATATATATATATATTATATTTTTTAACTCTTAAATGTATTTATATAAATTTTACTATTATTATTACTTCTGCTATTCTTTATTTTTTTTAAACTAATTTTTTATTTCATCTTATACAAATATGAATTCTTTACAAACCCAGCAATACCAATTTCTTAGATATTACTAATTATATAATACTATAAATTACTTACAATTAAAACCATTATTTAACAATTTGATGTATTTAAAACAAGTTTTTCTTTGTTAATGTATAAACTTTCTTTTAACATTCTTTCCTTTTACAATTTAGCAAGTATATGGAAAAAGTACATTTCAGTGATTATTAAGTAATTGGAAATCTGATATAGACTATGTACATAAAATAAATATTATTAATATTAGAATAATTAGGGCCATTTATGCTTTGTTGAAAAATTATTTGAAGAAATTAATACTATAAAGAATGAAGCAATGAAAAATGATTATTCTTAAAAAAATGTATAGCACTTTGGGATTATAGCTGCTGTGACATAATCTAACTTTGCAAATATATTTTCATTGGTTGTGAAGTATCATTTTAGATTTAATAAACATTATATTTAAAAAATGAGTTTTTGAATTCAAGTTAATTTAAAAAAATTATTATGAATACGATATAAATAAAAGATTTGAATTAAATAGACTGAACATTGAAAATTGCTTTTGTTTACTAATTTTTTTACCCAAAAAATCTTTGTATTCATATTTTTTTAAAATTAACTTGAATTCAAATTTTAAATATAAAGTTTGCTAATCTTTAAAAAATATCAAACCTAAAGTATTATAATAATTTACAGTTAGAATAATTATGGCCAGACTATTATGTCGCAGCAGTGCTAATCCCAAAGTACCAAAATGATTAATAAATTGTATAATAAAAAGAAGTATTACAAAAATAAAAAGTTTGCATAAAAAGAATATTCATAATTTAATGTATAGTGATTTCAATTTATCAAAAAATACTGTCTTTGATATAAAAAGAATAATAAAGAATATTAACAAAAAATATATAAAGAGAAGCAAATTAGTTATTAAAGCAGTATATAAAAAGAAAATTAACCAAATAATGATTAATACAATAAAAAAGAAATTTATATAATTAAATGTTTGGATTGTAAGAATGATAACAAGAATGTATCATATAGTGATACAGCAAAAATATAATTAAAAACCATATTGAAGCAGCATTAAATGATAAATCAAATATTTACATACGTAGTATAGAATTTAAACGTAAAAACTTTGAAATAAATATCTTAATAAATGTTAAACTGTGTAATGACTGAATGTTAAAAGAAAGTTTATGTATTGACAAATTAGAACCAGTTTTAAATAGAACAAATTGTTAAATGATTGTTTTAATTATAAATAATTTATAGGATTATATAAATAGTAATAGTTTTCAAAAAATAAGGAATAAAGAATTGGGTGGGGGAGTAAATAGTAATAATAGTAAAATGTATATAATGAAAAGAAATATCTATATAGATGCTATTTATGTGTTAAAAAATTTATACTTATAATAATATATTTGTATATCCTTGATAATGATTCCAAGGAAGTAGTTAAACATTGGGAATGTGTCCATAATGTATTGGAATATATATGGCTTCATGAAAATAAAGTTTTTAAAAAGAGTATTGAATATTTTTACGTATGAATTATTTTACTTTTATAAAACATCTTTTTTTTATATATACCTGGGTCTCGTTTTACGCGTTAGATAGGTTCCTCAGAAAACGCGCACAAAAGAAATCGCACAAAAATAGACTTAACTTATCTTGAAAAATGGGGGATATTTACCGTAATTTTCCAAAAATCGCATAAAAGCAAAGCAACAACGTAAAATTACTTTAAAATTCGCATACAAAAAAAAAATAGAAAAATAAAATATGACTAATAAAAAATTTCAAATTTGAAAAAAATTGATACAAGACTTGCTTTTTTTTTTAACTACAGTATTTAATTTTATTCAAAACAATATATTTTTATGCCTAATTTTCATTTTTTTATACATGTACGGTATTTTAATAATTATCGCTATTTGAGACATCAGATTCGTCACAGGAGGAAATACATCTAGTACCAACTTCATTTTTTTAAGCTGGTCTTATAGTGGATTCGCCTAAACTAAAACGTTTTCCAATCGCTGTTGATCCTTCCCGTTTTGTTAAGCGATCTAAAATTGAAATTTTTGTTTCCAAAGAAATTCATTTTCTTGGGGTGTTTTTTCCTCTCCATTAGGGTAAACTAAAAGTTTAAAATAAAAATAACAGACAATAATAAAAAGACACCGACTGACCACTGTTGGACAAAATTTAATTAAAACTAACCATTAAAAATCAAATTCCATTGTTTCACATGACATTAATTTCAGATCATGTTACGTAATTTTTAAAATGTTAATTACAATTAAAAATCAGATTTTAATTGTCAAATTTAATTGTGCCCACTCACCTTTTAAAAATAAACTTGCAGACACTAAATGATTAATTGATTACGTACTCTTTTTTTTAAAAAGCAAAAATAGAACGAGAGTTAAAATGCAAAAACAACATACATAACGTTTAAACAATTTACATTATAATTTTGTAAAATTTATTACTTGCGGACACTAAATGATTAATTGATTACGTACTCTTTTTTTAAAAAGCAAAAATGGAATGATTTAAAATGCAAAAACAACAACGTACATAGTGTAAGCATCTATAACGTTTGAACAGATTGACATTATAATCTTATAAAATTTAATGTGTATATATAAAATGGGGAAATCCTGATTTTAAGTGAATTATGAACTTCTTTATTGCATAAAATCCATTACAGTACTATTATAAAGCGCTGAAAATATTGAAATTATTAGATGGAAGTCGAACTGATAATACGCTATTTATTACTTTAAATATGACGAGAGTGCACAAAATTTATAATATTTAAAGTAATAGCACATTATCGGAGTTCGACTTCTGATCTAATAATTTTTATCGCATAAAAGAAAACCACATACAAAGATATCAAGAAGAAACATGAATCGCATTAAATAAATCCGCATAAAACGAGACCCGGGTGTATATTAATTTTTAAGTAAGTGGTAATGAATATTTGACAATCTTTTTTAGCATTTACCGTTGTATAAATTAAAAATTATTTTTTAGTGTTTTATTTAATTATTTTGAAATGTAATTTCTTTTTACCTTTCAGTTTATTTCATCTTGATAAACTTTCATTATATTTTTATTTGCCTTTAATTGCTCACTGATTATTTCTTAGCACACTTGTTAAAGCTATCTTCAGGTTATGGTATTTTTAAAGAGCATGCAATACTATTTTTGATAACTTATAATTTCACATTTAAGCTGTATGTATTTTAGGTTTGAAAGATATTAATGCTATAATTAACTTACTCAATGCTTTTTTTTTTAATTTTGCATTATTGTAAATTTTGTGCTAAACATGAAACAGTGAAACCTTTTATCATGTTTACTCATAATAAATGCAAAAGTTTTAATTCTAAAGTGATTAATGAAGAATCCTAATATCTGTGAATGTACATATATGTGTAATATGATTATTTATCCGTGTAATATGATTATTTATTCATGTTGTAACAGTTTATGCCGTCACATTAATTTAAAATTAGAATAAAAAATTTTTTAAAGTTTGTAAATAAAAAACTAAAAGCTAAAATTAAAGAGTTGTTGAATGTATGTATATATATATATTCGCACAGATGCAAAACTTTAAAAGTATTTCTTTTTTTAAATAAAAAAAAAGTATTTGAACATACTTTTTTATAAAAAAGTACAAAATCTAAAGATGAAATATTTTAGTAAATGGAAATGATTGTTTTATAAATGAAACGAAAAGCAAACTAGCCCTTGGGGCTCTTATATAAAAAAGTCAGATGAAATATAGATAAGAGAACAAAAATAAATTAGATGTCCAATAGAAGCAGCAATGAAAGCTCGGACCGTAACGAAAATTTGGAACAGGAAACCATTATTCAGTGAATCCGGACGATCGGTATAAAAGAAAAAAATATTGAAATTAAGGACAGTTCCAGCTTGATTTTTTTTTGAGGGGCGTGATAAGACACACTTGTCACTCTTATTTCAAATGAAATGACTGATGAATTATGAACGGTATTATTGCAGACCCCAAATCATATAGGTTCTGAAATCAAATAGTACCAGGATTGAACCAGCTAAGGCCACCTCCAGGACAACAGACCGGTCTTCCAATAGAAACGTCGTGGGAATTGGCACCAGGAACCGGGATTCTTCAAATGTAAGATATGAACTGTAAAATTTAAAAGTAATTAAGAACTTTTGTCAAGATTTGACAAGCTTTTGATATTCAGCTAACCTAAATTTTAAAATGAACTTTTATCTGACTTTTAACTTTCAAATCAATTATTGTTTAAATTTATACATTTGAGTTTGCAAAAAAAAAAAATCATTTCCATTTTTTATTATTATTAATATTTATTGTATAAATTATTTAAATGCATTAAATTTAAGTTGGGTATAGACAGATGCTTGCATAGATTCGTTAACATTTAATTATGTTTTTGTTTTCATATTTGATTAAAATATATAGACATTCGGTAAATAATGATACCTTACATTGAGTATCTAAAATGTATTTATTTGGATGTCTTTTAAGTTATTGGTGTCAATGCGGCATCTTATGATAAATGCCATTGGGTTTCTTGTAAATATCCCTCTGCAATTCCATCAATGACTTTATATTTTGATCGTTTATGTTTATTTTGAAATGTTTTTAATCGTGGAATCTATGTGGCCGATCTATACTCAACATTATAAAACAAATTTTTATAAAATTCATCTGTGCGAACTTATATAAATGTTAAATTTAAGTCGGGCGTGAATGGTTGCATAGATTCGCAAAGTTACGTTAGTTTAAGGGAGGGTAAATCTTAGGTTATTTGTTTCATGGTTAGATTGGGTCAATGGATCGGATATATCGGTGTAATTAGTAAATATACTATGAGGTCCGCTACTTGCAGGATCGCATTATACGTCGCACACCCCCTTTTTGCCTATGGAAAGGGACAGTAAGACGGAAAACGCAGTCCCTTCTTATGGAGTTTTGTTTTTATTGTTCTTGCCAGACAGATGTAGCATTCCTGTACTGAACGAGAGTCAATGTCTTCTTTAACCATGCTGTTGAGATGTATATTCATGACAGTATGGTATTTGTGCTGTCGTATTTCATGCTGCATTGAATACATCGATGTATCAAATGGATTGACGTCGGTTTGACTGCGAACTTTTGGCCTAAGGTTAAATGAGGGATAGAATATTTTCTATTCAGATGCAATCTATGTAGTTTATTCATACTCGACACTCTTAAAAATATTATTAAACAAATCTGTGCGGATTGTTCAAACTAAAAAGCCAAATTTAAAAATTGATATTAAAACCTAAAATAATTTTTGTTCCTCAATTTTATTTATATGTGCGTTAATAAATGTTTGTGTGTTAATTACTGGCAGTGGCTTCGTTTATTTTTTATTTTAATAATGAAAATATTTTTAAATAAGAATTTATATTTTATAAATCTCTGCATCTCACTGAGCTAGTGGCACGGGCTGACAGTCTGAAAAAAACATGTAAAATGTGAATCTTAACTTACATATCTGCCTACTATATAAATTTTCTAGGTTCAAGTAGCCTAGTGGCGCTCTGTTCGGCAGGTATGGTAAGACTTATCTTTTTGGACTGTTATAATGTATTATATTGTAAATGTAATATATACAATCAAATTCACTAAATAACATTGCACTTTTCATCAAAGTACATTTGCACATTAAGTGTAAATATCTTTTCAGCATTCAGTTAATTAACTGATTTTTTAAAATATATAAAGTTATTACACTATTGATCTACATATAGTGCTTATGGAAATATTTTAAAGTAACTAGGCCACTCTGGTTTATGCAATAATAATACATTATTTTCTTGCGGGGCTCATTTGATAGTATTACATTTACCCTATTCTGCCATTATTGTGAGGTGCTACTATATTCACATTTTAAATACAAAATAGTGTATTCTATAAATTTTGAGATTATGTATAATTTGATATGAACTGTGAAAACTTTCAGTTCATAAAGATTAATGTTTGAAAAGTATGTGTGAATTATGCTTGGTCACTAATCTTATAGATACTAGCTTTAATCAATTCTTTTTGGCATTATATGTATATTTTTATTTCTTACCAGTGAAGAAGAAGTTGATGATTCAGTGGTAGTTGTAGAAGAAGATGAAGAAGGCGAAGGTGAAGGTATGTGCTTATGATATTTCAATAAAATAAATAAAAATGATTGTTTCAGAACGTTACTAAAATATGTGAATTGTTTTAATTACAGAAGAAGAAGTTGATGAAGAAGAAGTATATGAAGAAGGTGAAGAGGAGGAGGGAGAAGGAGCAGAAGAAGGTGAGGAGCCCTTAGAAGGAGAAGGTATGCAATGTTTTGTTTGAAAGGAAATTGGATGTTAGACTTAGCAGTAAAAGAAAAGATATGCAAGCAAGTAAAGGAATAGGGGACATTAAATTAAATACAAATTTGTAGTTGTTAAATCTCAATTGAAATACTACATTCATTTAATTTCACTTTTTTAATATCCAAACTTTGCTGATTGTAATACTTTCCTATATTTAAACATTCACTTAATCAGAAGGAATTATGCAAATAATGGGAAAGTCATCAGACCTTTACAACAGCATGTGAATAATTTATTTTCAAACTAGTAGATTATTTAAATGGGTAAAGAGAACATTTGTATTTTATGTGATATCATGGTATGTAATACTGCCATGTATATTTTGTGAAACATGACATTTTCTATATGTGTATATAGTTACTGTGAGGCATTGAATAATAACTCAAAATCAACCGTAGTCAGTGTTGGTAATGTTTGGTAGGCTTTATCTTATTGGAAAACAGGGTTTGTGAGGTATATATAATTTCACACATTCGCCATACCAAAAAAAATCAAGAGCGAGAAATGTCAATGTAGCTAGATGAAATTCTTAATTTGTTATTGAACTTATGCCAATTTTATCACCATAATATAAATCTTTTGCCTTCATTTTAATGCAATGAGCTGTAGTTTAGCAATTATATTTAAGCTAATAGCTATATTGTAGCCTTATGAAATATGTGATCTTTAAGATAGCAATTGAACACTTAATATCATATTTGGTTTTTTAGTGTGATGAAATAAACTAAACACTTAAGTTATATTACTGGTTTTTTACATATTCAATCTACTGTATGATTTTTCAGAACCTGTTTTATCTAAATCAGTAATATTAAGAAATTAATCACTCATTTTGTTATTAAGATCAAGTGTAAAATTTTACTTTTTTAACATTTTTATTAATATACAATTTATCGTTTTATTTTCATTACGTTAGAGATTGTGAACTAATAATATTTTAATTATTTATTATTTTGTATAACATTAATAATAAGCCAATATACTTAAAAATAATTTTAATCATGGGTAATGCTTGTATATGTTTTAGGGGAAGCGGCGGAAGCTGAAGGTGAAGAGGGTGGTGAAGAGGAAGATGAGTGATCTTTTAACCATATTCTTTATATTTCAAAATATAAACAAACATGGCCATTTAAAAAAAAAAAAATCCTTGTGTAAATATCTACCGAGAGTAGGAATACATTTCAACAAAAGGAAAAAACAATAAAAAAAGAAAAAAATGTTTATGGTGTTATGTATAAGGGCCTATGTTGAATGATGTTGACTCCACTTGTATTTTATTTTATTTTTGTTTTTATATTGCACTCTTTAAAGGAATATTTTTTAAAATAAAAAATACATAGAAATCCATTATTTTGAATATTTCACCTAGAAGAAAAAGCAAGTCGATCCTGTAATTTTATTAAACATAAATAACAAAAAAAATGATGGTGGCTTCATTTTATTTTTTTATTGCTTGTTTTAACCAAGCAAATAATAAGTGCTGTTTTATAAGTCACCAAAAATATCGTGCAATTTAGGCCCTATTATCCTTCCCTTCATTTTTTTTCCTCCCCATTTACTTCATGGTCAAGCTCTTTTTTTTTTTTTTATGAACCTTTGGGTATTGTTTTGTGACATATACATAGATGTATATATGCATGTATGTGTATAAATAAATACATATATTCATGTGCATACGTGCATAATGTTTTATTTCTGATACATATTTTTTTTTTTTCCAAAAAAAAAAAAAAAAACTTGGTGAAAGCCTCGCACAATTTTTTTTTTCAATTTAGTTTGAAATCTAATTATTGACTGCATTTCTACACTCACCATACAGCACTTGAATTCTGATGAATTTTCAATCATATGTTAATACAATTATAGAAACCAGGTGTTGTTTATACCTAATCTTTTAGTCTTACTGTCAATTCATTTAAATAAAGTTTTTAAGAAAATTTGACTCAACTGTTTGTTATCATCCGATTAATGGATGCTGTAATTTTTATTATTTTTTTTTCTGTGTTGGTGAAACATTGTAATAATAATGACAATAAAAAAAAAAGCTAGAGGATAAAAATGTTTTGTACTTCTATTAAATTTTCTTGTTTTTTCCTCATCTTTTGCCAGTCATTATATATATATACACACACACGTGTATATATATACACACACATATATATGCACGTATATACATTCAGCATACACCCCATATCCATATAGATTTTTTTTTTTTTAATTTATCAGAAATTGAAACGTTCCTGGTTAGAATATTTTTAAAATCAGAAAATAATAAAGAGAATATTAAGTAAAAAAAAAATGTAATTAAAAAACTTAATTTTTTTTTTTTTTGACTTGCCCTCTTTACAAAAGAGAGACAACTGTAAATGTTGACTGTTTTTCACCTGTAGTAAAGGTTTATAGTATCTTTCTAGTAATTGTGTTGTGTTTGCGTTTTTCTTCTCCCCATATAAAATTCCTTGACTGCATTTCATCTGCACAATTTTAAATTTTCATTTGAAATTTGATTCTAAATATTTTTTCCTCTCTCTATATATATCATAACCATTCCTTTATAACTTCCAAGTACTGTATGTAGTGAATAATTAGATTTTTTTATTTTTTTTTTTATTGTCTTTTTTTTTTCCTGATACTGACGAAGGGAGGGACTTTTTTTTTTTTACCTGCACATTTTAACACAAGAATAACCTAAATATTTTTTTTTAAATGTGAGTGAAAAGTAAATGTGCATATATCCATATATATTATGTTATATATGTATTTATGTAAAATTATTTTTCTTAATTTTTTTTTTTTCCGTAATTTGTAAATTTATAGATTTTTTTCTTCTGTATTTTTTTAATATTTGTTAAATAATGTGAATTATTTTTTAAAAGTGTAAATATTATTACATATGTTTGACTATATATATTTTATACTTTTGGATTTCAGAAATGTCTGATCTTTTACAAATGGTGAATATTTTAGCTAATGATGTTAGGGAAGTAGGGACTGATATTTAAAGTTTCTATATTTTTAAAAACAAAGTAAAAAGGGAAAAAAAATTTGTGCAGATTATTTGCAGTTTAGTTTTTCAAATGCTTTCTAGATATGATTTATATATAAATCTTAGTTACTATATATATATTTTTTTCTGAACATCTCTGTTATGTCTCTCCACTTGAAAAAAAAAAATTCTAATTTACTCACATTTGCGAATAATTTTAGGTACAAAACTGTCTTAAAATGTGTGTGCATATTGAATGTAATTTATGTACTGTTTATTAAGATTCATCAGTTGCTTTCTGGAATAAAAAGTATTACTATTTCATTATAAATACATTTTTAATGACTTGAATTTGTTGTATAAAAATATTTAAATCACTTAAGTGTTTTGTTGTGATTTAAGTTGTGAAAGTTTGGATTTATGTATATATTTAAGATGCTGGAATAATACGTTACACATTATAAAGAAACAGAAAATGTTTAATAGTTCATTTATCCTATGTAATAAGTTATTTTAATTAGTATTTTATTATTATTATGCTATTTAGAAAAAATATTTTTTTAGAAATTTTTTTTAATAAACTATGTGTTAACAGGGATGTTAAACTTGATATCCAAGCTGATTTTTTAGAAACTAATAGAATCCTTAATCTCTTTAATTCTAAAAATCTTTTACTAATTTTTAATTAAATTGCATTTAAGGTCAAATGAAATTAAAATATTTACTTCTAAAATGACATTATAAGGAATGCAAAGATAAATTCTTATATTTTTCAATAATATGAAAATGTGGTTTATGGATAGATTATAATCAGTTGAACACCATTGTTATAGTAATTTTTTACTTTCATTTCTGATATACATTTCCCCCCTCTTCCAATGCGTAAGCTTGTAGTTAAGACCTGTAGAGATCCCTACCTTCGCAACCACATGCTTTAGGTTTATTGCCTTAGTAAATATTATTGCTATTAAAATACAAAAAATTAATTTCATCAAGAAATTATATTTTAAAATATTTTGATTCTTCCACCCCTCACCCCCCTTCTCAAGCAGTATAAAAGAAAAACCATAAATAAATTAGATTATAGATTCCTATTTAATATGATTGCCAATAAATTTTAAACAACTTTCCACACACTAGACAGAGTTTTGCATTTTATTTGAAATAAAAGCCTTAACATTAGTCAAACAATATAATGAAAATTTATTTTTAATGAGATTATGAATCAATTTCAAGTTTGAACTATATTCAAATTTTAATCATTTTACTTTATCTAGTTCTGTCTTATTTATCCGTTACGAAAATATAATAAAAAGCAGAGTATTGACAATGTCAAAAGCAGGAACAAGTGAAAAGTATTTTGAAATACGCCTGGGTCTCTTTACGCGGACTTATTTAACACGATTTTGAAGTTACGCGATTCATATTTCACCGGAAGTCGAACTAAAATAATGCACTATTACTTGAAATAATAAATTTCACGCACTTACGATATATTGAAAGTTATAGCACATTATTGGAATTCGACTTTCATCTTAGTAATTTCAATATTTTCAGTGCTTTATAATAGTAAGATTTTGTGCAATAATGAAATTAAAATCATGATTTCCACATTTTATGTATACACACATTAAATTTTACAAGATTATAATGTAAATTTGTTCAAGCATAGTGCGTGTTAATTTTGCATTTTAAATCACATTATGTTTTTGCTTTTTAAAAAAGAACGTAATCAATTACAGTATTAACCCTTAAACCGCTAATTTTTTCTTTGGTTTTTTACAAAAAAATCACATCTCTTTTTTTGCCCCATCCCCAACACGAAACAAAACCTTTTTTTTAAAAAAATTTTCCTCATAATTTAATTTCAACCCCAAAAATTTTTTTATATAATATATATATATTTTCTTTTTTTGAAAAAAAAAAAAAACTTTTTTTAAAAATAATTTTTAATTTTTTTTTTTTCAAAAATATAACATCACAACAACAAAATAAAAATTATAATAAAAAACACAACTTTCTTTTTTTTTAAGAAAAAAATATTTATTTTTTTATTTCAATTCTATTTTTTTAAAAAAATATTATTTTTTTTTATATTTTTTTTTTTTTTTTTTTTTTTTTCTTTTAATTTTAATTTAATTTATATTTTATTTTTTTTAATTATATTAAATTTTGAATTGAATGAAAAACTCCCCGTTTTTTTTTTTTTTTTTTTTTTTTCTTGTTTTTTTTTTCTTTCCCACCACATTTTTTTCTTTTTTTGGGTGCGAGCAAGCTAACAAAAACTAATAAAAACTTTTCTTTTTTTTTTTTTGTTTTTTTTTTTTTTTTTTCTTTTTTTATTTAAAATTAAATCGCAAAATTAACAATTTTAAAAATATTTAAAAAATTTATAAAAAAATTAAATTTTTCAAAGGAAAGATAGGGGGGGGGGTGAGGTTGGAGGGTGAGGGGGGGGATGGGGGGGGGGGGGGGGGGGGGGGTTAATCATTTAGTGTCCACAAGTTTATTTTTAAAAGGTAAGTAATAGCAGTGGGCACAATTAAATTTGACAATTAAAAATTAAAATCTGATTTTTAATTGTAATTAACAATTTAAAAATTACTTGGCGACTTGAAATTAATGTGATGTGAAATTTGATTTTTAAACAGAATTGAAAATTAAAGACAAAAATAAGAATTTAATTTTTAGTTTTAGTTTCGTAAACAATTAATAAAATCATCATCTCAAAGATTAATTACTTTGTCACCAGAAAATCACTGTCACAACATGAGTGTGAAGTTGGCGCTATTTGTATTTCCTCAGTTTGCAAACGAACGTGTTTTTCGCAAATAGCGATAATAATTAAAACGTGTATAAAAAAATGTAAACTACTGTACTGTAAATTATGCATAAAAATATATTATTTTGAATAAAATTAAATATTATAGTTAAAAAAAGTTTGTCTTGTATCAATTTTTTTCAAATTTGAAATTTTTTATTAATCATATTTTATTTCCATATTTTTTTTTTTGCACGAATTTTAAAGTAATTTTACGTTGGTGCTTTGCTTTTACGCGAATTTTGAAAAATCACAGACCGCATCCCCCCTTTTTCAATGTAAGTTACGTCTATTTTTGCGTGATTTCGTTTGCGCGTGTTTTCTGAGGAACCTATCTCGTGTAAAACGAGACCCAGGTGTACACTATATTAGTCATAATAAATTAAGTGATTTATTTATTTTATTTTTTAAATTATGGATGAATTGTTAATCACAGTGTAAAAATTTTATGAATTTTCTTAGAAAAATTTAGTAAATATAAATTTAAAAAAAGATGACTAAAAATTAGTACTTGAGAAAAATGAACAAATATTTTGAAAGCAGGAGTGACTTTGGTAAAGTAAAAGTTATGAAGTAATATTTCATACACAAAATATTTTATATATATATTGTAAATAATTTTTTTACACAAATAAATTATGTACAAATAAATGTGATTTAAATTATCATGGTTTGCCACTTCAAAATAATGGAAATGGTATTATCATTATATTTGGAAGTAAAGCATTATTATGGAGCTCCAAGAAGGACCATTACATACTAAAAAAAAAATACATATTATGGAAACTCAGGCTAAATCACTATCAAGGTTGAATTAAATAAAGATGGTACTCAGTAATGGTAAAAATATATTACTATATAATATAATTTTAATATTTGTTAATGAATTGTTGAAGTAAGACTTTAAATTTATTGTTTTCTATGTTTATGAACAATGTTGCTTGTCTAATTTAATCATTATATTGAGATGAAACTGCCTTGTTATTTGCTTTTCCCACTCATTTTTCTTTTTTTTTTGATCACAGTGCTTGGGTGAAATTTCTAAACAAATTGTTTAATGATTACTCTTAGTCATTATATAGATACAATTTATCCAAACCACTTGTAACACTTTTTAGCAAAAGTCTTATTGTACATATATACATTCACCTTATGTTTCTACTGTCCTACTCTTAATCATTGTTATATTAATTCTGGCTCATTCTGAAGGATTACAAAAAGTTTATATAATTTTACCATAAGTCTTTACTGATAAAATTTATTTAGTTTTTCAAGAACTTTTTTTGAACTGAAAATTTATTGTTATTGGCTTCTGGTTTGTTTTTTTTAAAGTTATTTTATAGAAATTAAGGTATTAAAAATCAGAATGTATTAACTAAAAATGTTATACCTTTAGTTTTATAGTAATCTTATTAGACAGTAAGAAATATGCTGGTATTTTTTAAGAAGAAAGAAATTTTAACTTTTTACATAAAAAGTATGCTTTTCTAAAACTTGCCTTCTATTTTATTTATATTTATTAACAATAAGAAACAAATTGAATAATTTTAAAAGGAAAAGACATATAAAAAATAATGCTCATAAATTTGATTTTATTGGAAGGGAAAACTAACAATTGTTTTGCAAATTGATATGCATATACATAGCAATAGATTGTGCACTTTTTTCTGTAATATAATGGAGAAAGATGACTATCTGAGTAAAGATTTGCTTCACATTGTGAATATCCATTTCATTATTGGTACATAAAAGTTATTTGATGTAACTACCTTTATTTATAATTATGTTATAATTTTAGTTACTCCACTAGCACCATGATTAGTTTTGTAAATCAGCTAACTTCACTGTTATATTAAACCTCTGTATGTCAACTCTCTTTACACTCGCCGTCTCTAAAACAGTGGTAATGAACATGCTACTCTATTTTAATAATCAGGCAGTCATATATATATATACACATTAGATGCATATATACACATAAAATGTGTATAGACACTAAAAAAAAAAAATGACTGGCTCTTGAATTAATATTTAATAAAATCAATAAAGTATTGATTATCGTATACTGACCTTAATCAAATAATAAACACTAAAAAAAAAAACAATTTTACATATTTTAAATATACTGTAAGCAAAATTTTGTAAGCACTAATGTGTAGTTGGCTGTATTTTAAAAAGTAATCAGTTTTACATATCAGCCAATGCGATTTGCTCAATTATGTCTAGTGAATATACATATGTTGCTAGCAAATATAGTAAAAAATGTATAAACAAGAACGAAAAAAAAAACATTACAAGTTTCTAATTAAAGAAAAATAATTATTTACGTTTTCAGAAATATATGTATTAAAGAATAATGAATTTTATACCACTTGTACTAATGATATATATATATATATTTCTATTTGTTTTAAAATTTATTCAGGATACTTCAGATATATGTGAAATTTAAATGGTTCTTTAATGCTTCACATAATTTATTGGGATACATTCATTAATAATTTCATATTTTCAGCAGACTAACATTTTTTTAACAGACAGTTTAACTTGCAACTTTGCATTGCTTTACAAATATTTCTTGAGGTCTTGGTCATCCAAGATTCACATGATTCAGGAAAAGCCCATACTACTATTTACAATATATCCAATTTACATTTAATTTCTTAAATTTTAATGGTTTACAACAAATTAATTCACTATATTTTATTTTGAGGTTGAAATGGTGAATATTGTCAATATAAGATGTTTATTAATCTTTTCATACAAATAAAAAATATACTTATAAATAATGATACAATTCATAGTCTCCAACCCTATTCAGAGACAAACGAATTCCTTTAGTTCAAATTAGTTTACACACAAGATTATCCCTGTGAATAACATAAACCATTCATTTTTTTAATATGGCCAGTTATGGGTTTTTACACTTGTTAAAAAGTTATCAATTCAAAGATGTGTGCCTGAATTTTCTTTTAATAGGTTTTTAGTTTTAAAATGTACACTGGAGTATTATTTGAGGCTAAGTATTGGGTTCACATTTTGTATTAAAATTTGAATCGGTTGACTCCTATTCTTGTCCATTTCTTAGGTTTTTCTTTTGGGATTTTCTGCTTCTGTTTTATTTTTTTTTAGCTGCTTTTTGAGCTATCGATTTTCTATTAGAATTTCAATACCAAAACTTGTTCAGGAGATATGTTATTTTCAGATTTAAAAAACGTGGTTATGAATTGATGGGGTACTTATAATGAAGATAAATGCATGCTGTTATGAATAAATTTTTATTAAAAGAAAAGACTAAATGAAATATACCTCATTGTTCTAAATTTATTAATTACAAGTTTTATAATAGCTCTATTTCAGTTTTATGACTTAAAATGTTTTTAGTTAAAAGTTCATAGTAATCAGAGGAGATTTGAACCCAGAATTTCAAGCTCCCTTCAGTCAATCACTCCATCTTATACAACTGATGCATACTACCACACCTAAAAAAGATAAATGATCTCTAATATAGGCATCTCATTCTGTGTCAGCAGTCCTCCGTTGGTCCGGATCTTCCACACCCACATATAAGTGCTCTATTAATATAGCAAATCCTCAAACTTTAATCTTCGACAACTCTTCAGCCATCCATATCATTGAAAATCATAATGGCATGTTCAAAGCCCTTGTTTGCCAATTTTTATTGTCAAACCAACTGAGGAGTGCTGATTTAATATGAAATATGTGTAGTAGAGATCATTTATCTTTTGTACATATATGTAGTATGTATTGGTTGTATATGATGGAATGAATGACTGAAGGGAGCTTGAAATTCTGGATTCAAATCCTTTCTGATTATATCTAGCTTAAAATATATATTATACTTGTATTTAAGTATTAAAAGTTCATAGATTTTGTGTGTGCGCTTGCACCAATCATAAGGTATGAAAAAAAAAAGTTTTAAAGAAAAATTTTTCATTCTTCGTCTCTCTACTTACATATATGAAATTTCAGTATAAGCAACTTTCATACTGCCTTGGAATTAAAAATGAAATTGGTTGATTTTATGACTACCTAGTAATAATATGGCGTTAACGACTACTTTATTTTGTATTTACTAAATTTAATGTGATATTGCTTAACTTTTTTATGATAAGTAAAATGACATACCAGTTATCCCCCCCCCCCCCAAATTTGCTAGAGTGTTTTCTGTCATTTAAGAGAATTTGTAATAAAAGAAACATACTTTTTCTGACCATATGTTTAAAAAAATCATCTATTAGAGAAATAATGAAAAAGAAGTGTTTTTATATCGTGGTTGAGTGCACTCCCGAAATGATTTTAAGTTATAACAATGTTAAAAAATAATTTGAATAGATATATAAATCAGTAAAATGTTTGTATAGATGTTATTTCATCAGAAAGATTTAAATATATTTGAAGAATCGGATACTTCGCTACTCATTTCATTTTTTAAAAAAATAGGTTTTTTTTTTTTTTGAGTAAATATAGATGAATGGATATCAAGATCTCGTACTTACTATGCGTATGTGTTTTGAAAAGTGCTACATATCTAGGTACTAATATAATATTGGTAGTGGAAAAAAATGTAATGGAAATCTCCGCTCCACTGATTTATCTATTATTTCAAACAAGATTTGAAAAAATGGCAATTTAATCAATTCTTGATATTATAATTTGCTTATTTTTAAAAAAGTTTTATCTAGGTTTGAGGTTACATTCAATCTGCATTTATATAAGTTAAGTGTGATTATAGCAGAAAGGAGGGATTGTAATTAATTCCAGGAAAACAGCATAATGAAACGATCCAAATTTCCATAAAAAATGTTTATTTAAAACAAAAATATATACATACATAATCCCATAAGTGAGATGGAAAATGGTTGTGTTGTGATCCTAAATGGTAGATATGGTGCAGAAATAGCTATTTTAAAAAAGTTTTTTAACTGCAGAAAAAAATACTTTTAATGGAAAAAATATCCCTTTATCAAAAACAATTCAATTTAGGAAATATGCATTGACAAATATAAACAAAAAAGATAAAATATTGCTGGTTGATAGAAATATAATGTAACAACAAAAAATGTTTGCTTTTTTTATAAAAGGCAAATTAGGGGTTTCCATTGACTTGTTTTGCAAAATTTGGACTATTTAACAATCGTTTAAATATGAATATCAATCTGTTTTGAGTGTTAAAATAAAAATATATTTTGTATGTATAAAAATGATTTAATTTAAATAAGATTGTTTTCAATGATAAGAAAACAGTTAGTTAATGAGAGATTCTATAACTGATAAGATTGATGTTTATTATTGTAATCTAATTATAGGTTTACAATCTAAATTCAATCCAGTTTTTTCAATATTCTCTTTTTCACATTAAATTAGTAACATCTTATTTTAATCCTTCCATTTTACATGCGTTTTTAAAATTAAAATAGATCTTTTGGATGCAGTTTAAGTCTTCAACTTCCATTTATTTTTTTAGCAATATGTTCAGCTCCATTATAGTTTAACTTTTTTAATGATGACAATACTTGTTTTCATTTATATATTTTGCTTTCAGCCTCATTATTCTCAACACTCATCTCCATGTTGCAATAAATAATCTGAAGTTTCATTATTATACTTCTATAAAACGTCCAAATCTCTTGTCAATATGTAAGAATTGGTAAACCACATCTATTAAAACCTTTTAAATAATTTAGCAAAAATACTCCCAAGTTTAATACTATAGTTAATTTTATCCATTGTTTCCATCCACATTAAACATTTGATCAAAGTTTGTAATTGTTATCTTGTTATTCATGATTATCAATTTCTGAGAAAATCTACTGAATATTACTTTGATGGTTTTGTAATAGGAAGTCTATCTTGATTGATCGACAGTGTCCTATGAAGAAATCAAGGAAAACGAATTGATTTGCTTAAATAGCCATCTATTGAGATATTTTACTTTTTAAAAAAAAAAATTGTCAGTTCACATTTTATTCTGATATTTTAATTCCAAAAAATTGTAAAGATGTCAAGATAATAAAAAATGTGATTATTTCAAACAAATTTTGATATGCCTCTATATATTTGGTCATTGTTATTGAATTTTATGAGATTTGAGAAAAATTTTCATATGAGTAAAACCTTGATTTTTTTTTTGTGAAGTTTATTAAGATTTATAATTATTAAAAATCAAAAGTATACATGATTACACATTTATACTTATATGTCATTTTTAAAAATAAAAGGTAGTTATTGCTAGCATAATGTTTACAAAGCAAATTGTGGACTTATGATAAACATGCCTTTCAAACTGGTCACAACATGTCATCAATTGCCTGTTAGAACATATTAGAAAATTATTTAAAAAAAGATTCTAAAGCATAATTTGATAGATTTATCAGATATTGATATTTATTCCTATTTTTAAACATCAATAAAAAGTTGATTTTATGAAATCGATCTGCACCTTTCAATCATTGAATGATGAAACCGTTCTTTTTATTACAATCTTATTTTTTATAAAGTTCAAATATGATTTTTTTTTTAGAATTGATTTTGATTGTAAATTTCTATCAAGTCCAATCTAAAGATTATATTCTGATATAGAACAATATAATACTAAAATCAAATTTCGAAAGTTTACAAAACTTTTAACAGAAAGAATTAAATTGGTTGCAGTGCCAGAAGATTATTAACATAAAGTAAAATAAAAATTAATTGATAAATAAAATGCATTTATTTTTGAATTTGTAAAATAAAAGTGCTGATATTTTATTTTTCATCGACTTCAGTAATTATGGTGTCAAGTTTCAATTTTTATTGTTTGTTTATTTTTGCTTGCTGAAATCTAATTCTATTTAATGCATTTATTTAATAAGCTGATATGAAATAAAAATTTTAAAAAAGTCATCTATATGTAAAATAAGTATTAACAAAGTAAAACCTTAATCCACTGCAGTATTTTAAGTAAAACCAATAAGTTAGTAAATCCAATGAGATTTAAAGAATAAAATCATTCATAACAGCCTATTATATAAAAAATTTAATTATATTTCATCAAACAAGAAATAAACACCTAAATTGGAGTTTGATATTCTTTGCTTTTATTATTGAATTTATGACTACAAAAGTTATGAAATACGGTAATAGTTTTTTGGACAAAGACGCCGTTGCAAAGAAATACTAATCTTTTATTTTATAAACATTTTATGTATGGTCTTTTATTTTTCTTTTATACATTTGTAGTCATGCAGACATTTTTTATTTTTTTTTTGTTTGCTTGAGCACTATGTTCCTCCATAAAAAGATAGATTGTATTCTGTATGAGTTCTCTTCAGTTTTTTTTTTTTTTTTTGGCATTTACTTTTAGTCGTATTTTTTGCTTTTGTCTGATAATTCTTGCACTATTTCCTGAAGTTCTGAAGTATTATTTGCAAAAACAATATCACCTGCAAAGTCTAGATAATGTAAATAAAACCCATGTCTTCCGTTTCCCATTTTAATTTCCAGAATGCTTCAAGCTGGTATAAGAAGTTTTGGAGATATGGAATCATTCTTTCATACATTGTTAATTTTCTTAATATCACCAAGTAATATAATAATTGCTGTTCTATTTTGATAAATATTCAGAATACGATACTTTCCCAGATCTATATCTTGCTGATATAAAGATATAATTATTGTGGAAATGCCTTTTTATCTAGCAATCCACAGCATAATCTTCATTTCTGTAACAATTTAAATGAGGTTCACTAAGTTTGCTATAAATGAGTTAATTTTCTTGATAAAGATCTTGCATAGAACTGATAGAAAATTGGTATATCACCTTTTTTAAATATAGCTATTACTTTAGCATTCTTCCAGTCAATTGGCATATTTTTATTATTTACTTAATATATAGTTTTTCCAACAATTCTATTTCTTCACTTGCTTTTTTAAAAAAAAAATGGTTGTTTTCTCATCTCTGGTGTTCGCCTCAAGATGTCACTATTTCTAGGTCAATTCCTAGAAATATACTGTTTCACTGGCCTTCACCCAACAAAAGAGGAATTTTTCTATGTTATAAACGCAGAAAAGTCCTCACGTTATGTTGGATGGAGGAGGCGGTGGCGGCGACAAACCAACACAGAGACTTTCTATGATAAAACACAGTTCCCGATGGCTGCCGGTTATGGCTTTTTTTTCTATGCTAAAAGCAAAGAAAGAAATGCCTTGATTGGCTGCCATAGTAGTCGATTTTGTTCATCATTTTCTCGTAATAGAATATCTATTTTCTCTGTAGTTTCGTGTGAGAGTGTGTGTATTTGAAGCAGCCGTAGTTTTTTTAAATTTGATAAGACGTCTTTTTTTTAATGTGTTGTAACTTACTTGTAATTTTAGTAGTAATGTCCTGAAGATTCCATTACAAATGGGTAACCCTCAAAAATTGCTTTTAAGGGTGCGAAAGGGAAAAAAAAATTGAAGGATCACGCGAAAAGTACTGTTTCTGTGAGAATTCGTCAATGTCTAGTTACTTTTGCTATATATATACGCACAAACAAAAACAAGCCACTGTCTATTAGTAATTGTCCGAAAAATAAAATTAGTCGGTATTATTTTTTTTGTTACATTTACTATTTCAAAATGAGATTAGTTTTTATATCTACACACTAACAAAAACAACCCAGTTCCTGATTAATTACTGTCTTTAAAAAAAAAGCAAATTCAACAGGGTTTGATTTTTTCAATGGAGTCTTTGAATTACTGTTTGTTTTTATATATACACAAGATTTACCTAAAAAAAAAGAAACCCATTTTCTGATAAATTACTGTCAAAAGAAATGCAAATTAGTCTGCTATCATTTTTAAATTTAGTATTTCAATAACTATCTTTTTTATGTAGACAGACTTAACAAAAACAACCCACTTTCTGATTCATTACTGCCCCCCCCCCCAAAAAAAAAAACGGAAATTAATTGGGTATAATTTTTCGAGTCTTTCAATGACGGCCCTTACTAATAGTCTGGTATCAATTCTAAATTGTATATAAATTACGTTACTTTTGATAGATTTAGAATTACGTCTTGCTTTTTTAATAAAATGATTGATTTACTCTTGACCAAAAATACTGTAACTTTTAAAAACGACACATAAAGTCCAAAAAAAATGAGAAAAAGTCCTGTAACTTTAAAAACACACAAACTAAAAAACAATCTAAGATTAATAAACATTGACTTGTTACGTTTTGCTTTTGAATCAAAATATTGATTTACTCTTGCCAAAAAAATACCGTAACTTTAAAAAGACACACATAAAGTCCAAAAAATTCGAAAAAGCCCCATAACTTTAAAGACACACACACAAACTCAAAAACAAGATAAGATTAATAAACATTTACTTATTACGTCTTGCTTTTGAATAAAATTATTGATTTATTCTTGCAAAAAAAAAAAGACCGTAACTTTAAAAAGACACGTAAAGTCAAAAAAAAAATTAGAAAAACACCGTAACTTTAAAGACACACAAACTCAAAAACAAGATAAGATTAATAATCATTTACAAAAATGGAAAAACTAACATATAATAGTGTTAGTAGAATATTTTATTACAAATCTAAGAAATCAGATCTTTTTATATCAAATCGATCATTTAGGTCCAGCCCGGAATCATTATATGTTTTTGATTAGCATCAATGCCATCCTGTGGTGAACACCAGGGATGAGAAAACAACCAAAAAATAATTCCATCATTTCTTAAAGATTTTTTCATAAATTAAATTTCACATCTCGTCTCATTTAAAATGAATGGCAGTTCCTAAAGTGTAATGATTATTTTGTTCTTTATTATTATGTAATTCTTTGTAGAACTTTTGTATGCATTTCATGATATAATCTCTATTAATAATTCCATTTTATTGCTGAAACAATTGTTTAAAAAGTGTTTATACTTTTGAAGCTTAGTCTCTTCTATAGTTTTCATTGACAATTCAGTTATTTCATATTATAAACTTTTTAATGTACCATTTTGTAGAATTCCAGATATTCTTTTTTATATTCTTTATGCATTATCTTGTTGGTACTTAAATATTAGATCTATTGCCTGTGTTTGTGACAACAGAATGCTGTACTTGTGACTTTCTAACACAGCATATTAAAAGAGGAACTTAAAAAATGTATTTAAAAAATCACAATTGGCATTTCTGCTATCACAAATACCATGCTACCCTCCCCATACTATAGAAACATGGCATTCTGCCATTGCATACAGACAGTCGGTCTAATACGTAAGTACCATCTTGTCTCAAATGAATATAGTTGTGGCTCAAATAATTCAACTAGCATTGCCCATAAGAATAAAAGTAACCAAAAACAATTTTTTGAAATGGAAATTTAAATGATTTGGATAATTTCTAGGTCAATTAAATGATCTAGCAATAATTTATATAGGAAAAGTCATATCTGAAACAATCGTAAAAAAGCTATCAAGCTCTTTACTATAACTAAAACCCAATGAATGATGTAATATGTTATGATTTTATTTCATGTTTTGTTTAATTTATCTTTTTTCGCATTATATAAATTTATGATTTTTTTTTTTATATACATTTTTTCCTGTTGTTATTCATTGCTCTCTTAGATCATTTTAAATAAATGGAAAAACTTGTAATAACTCCCATCATGAAGTAAAGCTATCTAATAGCCTTTATAGAAGAACAGTGAAGAAAGGGTACTTACTAGGTTTATCAATTATCAGATAGTAAGAATTTAAGCAGTTTTTTTTAACCCACTAATTAAGAATAACTAGATACTCATTTCTGATCAATGTTGAATAGTTAGATGGATTGGTTATGAATTATTTGAGAAAAAAATCCTGAATCTTTTGAAATTTTTTTTATTTAGTCTATTTGAATCACAGGTCATAGGCTTCATATGCATTATCTCTGTATCACAAGACTTCTAAATAATTTTAAAGTGTCATAGCATCGGCCGGGATGCGAACCCGGACAACTGCCTGCAAGTGCAGGGCAGTCACGCTGACCTCTCAACCACCAATACAAGATGACTTCTAAATAATTTAAAAGGCATCATTGTTAAGATTTGCCTCCTATAACAATTGTGTTCAGCCCAGCTTTCTCTATATTTTTTCCTTAACATGTTTAACACATACTATATAAATAATAAAAATATTTGACAAAAAAATTATTTCTAGATGCTTTTGTTTTTGGAAAGTATAATATTTGAATGATTTGTTCTCCACTCCCACTTTGCTAGGTGATAAGAACTTTTTATATTTTTAGTTATAAAGAAAAACCAAAGTAGCAATTTATCATTATGAAAGTAATTCTTTTAATTAAAAATACAAATGATTTTTTTGTGTTTATTTTTTAATAATGCAATATTTATTACTCAACGTCTGAGATTTGAATTCAGATTGTATAGAACTTGAATTTTTTTTAAAATTACAAACAGATGTAGGTATTTTATTTTAGATTGTCAACCCAGCTTAATATTTAATTATTGGCCAATAAATGTATATTCACTTATTTTTAGCTGTAGATAAAGTAATCTTTTTCTTGCTGTTTTTTTTTTTTTTTGAGAGAGAGAAAAGCACTAATTGTGGAAGTTTTGTTTTCAACAGCATTTTATGTCAAGCATTGGTGTTCGAGATGTCAGCACAGCTGCCTTACAAGCAGTTGTCCCGGGTTAGCAGGTTCATTTCCTATCCAGTGCTATGACACATTTTAATGTTTTTATTTATTCATTAGCATTGTTAAATACAATTTATTGCATGATTGCATTATACAATATATATATATAGGTAATGGAAAAACTTATTTAGCGTTAAGGACATTGTCAATTAATAGTAATTGTTAGCTTTTTGGCAACATCATAGACAAACGTTATTTCTGCTTACATGGATAAAATTTTATTTCTATTTATTAAAATAATGGAAAATATTTAATTCAACTTATACAACTCTGGAGAAGTTTAAAATAATATTTGCAGAATGTCAAGAAAGATCTTATTCGTTCACATACTCACACACATAAAATAGCTTTCTGGGTTTAAATCCATTTAACAAGTTGGACTTGAAGTAAAAGAGGACCTTTTATTTCAATAATAAACCTCAACAAAATAGAAAATATTGGTAATGGAGAAAACATTTTAGCCTCATAGAGATTATCAATAATAATTGATAGTTTTCTGGCAACATCAAAGGCAGTGGTTATCTTTGTTTACATGAATAGAAACTTCTTATTTCTATTTATTAGAATAATCCTGGAAAATATGTAATTCAACATATATATATTCTATCCATGTTTTGCTAGGGATTAAAATTGGCCATTGTAGTTTTAAATCATTTCACATTTGCATGTGTGATTGTAACCTTATATATTGAGAATCAAGTTGCAAGGAATTTATTTAATTGTGATTGTTTGATTTCATGTTAACTAAAACATTCAGTATGAATTCTTTGTGATAGCTAACACTTTTCTAATTATGTAGGAGGAAAAAAATTCATTTTAATTTTTTTACTTGTAATAATCATATTTTTATGATTACATCTTGTACATGCTAACAAGCTTTAGTGTCTCTATAATGTTGAGATTGTTATTGATATTGGGATTGTCTAAGTGCTAATTATTTATAAACCCATTTAGCCTTGAGCATTATATTGCAGTTTGTAATGTTTTAATTCTATTCATTAGTCTGCATTCAGAACAGATATTTATCTATTTATGGTTTATTTAAACTTTTGTATCAATAATTTCATTCTCTGTGGTCAAATTGCAATCTTTAGTGTCCATATAAGTATATTGGACCATAAATAAAGGTGTATTCCACCTTTATTGTTAAAATGAGGTTGCCTTGACAACAGGTTGAGATTGTTGATTATATTTTTCTTTAAAACTGAATGAATTTCTAATTTAATGAGTATATTTCTTTATAATGTGGGAATTTAATTACTTTGACATAATTAAATATGGTCTATATCATTTAAAATTAAGATCTTAATAAAAATTAAGAAATAGTGCAATATGAAGAGTAATTATAAAACTTTTCTTGGTCATACTTTCTCTTATTCCTATAAAGTTTTTAAGTAATATAGAGAGCATACCAATAATTCAAGCTGGATGTTCTACCTCCTCACTGAAGTGAGCCATAAGCTCGAAATCAATTGGTCTGGGGATAGAAATGTTCCGGATAGAGATTTTAAATATTTTATCTTACTGCACCTATGAATTAAGAGCTTGTTTGAGCTATTGGTATGCCCTCTATATTACATATTTGTAAATACAAGCTTATAAAAGCAATGCCATGCTATATATGACTTGGTTTATTGATTACTATAAAGTTTTTAAGTTTCTCAATACATTTTTTATGTAAAGATATCAATGTAAATATTGAATAAACCATGAGGGAGGGTAATAAGTTATTTATAATGATCTCTATTCTGTTTGTCCAGATATAGAAATTTTACAAGAAATCAATATTCATATGAATAAAATGTTTAAAATAATGTTAAACTATTCTAAGTTGAAGAATAAATAAATTTAATTCTTAACATACTAAACAAAAGAATATTCATTCAGATTTAATAAATCATTAACATGGAACATTCTCACAGATGATATTACATCTTAGGTAGTGTGGCTTTATAAATTCTTGTAGATTTATCGGTCAATGCAAGGAGGATTATTATTTAGAATAACCGCTGATCCATTAAAAACTAACAATATTTAAAGTCTGTCTTTCCATCGATGCAATGATCTTATAAATACATTAGTTTTCCCCAAAATCTATTGCTTATTCGCTAATCAAGTTGGTTTGGACAAGAAGGTAGTAACAACATAAAAAAAACATACAATGCTCCTTTATTACATTATATCTCCATCTTTTATATTCAAAAACCAATAAATGAAACAATCAGACCAATATCCTGATATCCAATATTGCATCCCCAAGATTCAAATGGATATATCCCAACCATTAAAAACATTATATTAAAAAAAATAGTTGACAGCATTTTCAGTTATATAACTGCTATTCAATCTTTTTCAAATAAAGCTTAAAAACAGCTAGAAAACATCTAATTCAAACTTTATTGACAGCAGATAATTATTTTGAAATTGATATTCAAAGTGTAAATACTTGGATTTTCTAATAAGTCTTATAATATTACTTACTAGTGACCTTCTTTCCAGTAAAAAAAAAACTTGCCATTTGCCTATTATATAAAAAAGAATGAAATTTTGGAACATTTTATCATAGAATATTTGGTACTTATTTAGAGGGTGCTCACAGCCATTTTGAATTCTAAACACTGCCCAAAACTACACTGACACATCTAAATGATAAATGACATTGAATAATCCTCATGACATGATCATTTATTACAAAAGTGCAATTAACATCAATAATTAAAAACTGCAAAAATTGTACAACTATGCTTGATCAAATCATGTGGCTAAAATATAAAAAAATGGGAGTAACAAATTTTGAAATACTAAAAACTTATAATTTTTCAAATATGAATTTAAAATATTTAAACAAAAAGTAAAAGAAAAAAATAATTGACACATATATTAAATGTAAAATAGATCAAACCAAGTTTATAATTTTGAAATACAAAAAGCTAAAATATGAAATTTATTACAATATCCACTTTAACCATGTTGAAATAATGTAAATGTTAAATAAACATAGAAACAACTGCTAAAGCATATTAATCCTACAATTAATAATAAATCATTTTATCTTAACATTAGTTGAAAGAATAATTGTCTAAAGTAAAGAATATTAATTTTACAATTAATCAGATTTTTCCTTACCAAAGCAAGTAATATTGTGTGTTTAATTTTTCACACGTTATTATTTGCTGGCAGATGAATAAAAAGAATCTAAATGAGAGATTTATTCATTAAATTTCTCAAAGATGCTAACACTACCTACCAACAGTGAAAAGGTTAGTGTTTATCTTATTTAAAATCCAATACCTGTTTTACATTTGAAATAATCAGATTTTTATTAAAATCTGTAAATATATTTTTTAACCATGTTTATTTGTTAATGGTAAAAATCACTTTGATGTTAATAAATAAAAAATTATGTAAATAGATATATAGACTATCAATTTCAAGGCCTCATAATGACCTCAAATGATCAAGTGTAGATACGATATTAACATCAGCAAATCAAATCTGAACAATGCTATTTTTTCTTATCTCCATTTTCTTTTCTAACTACATGGAACAAAAGAAGCATGCAATATCATTTGGTAAGAAAAAATCCTATTAATTGTAAAATTAACATGCTTTATTTTATATAGTTATGGACATATATTGTAATATAATTTTTATTTTAGAAGTTATAATCTTTTAGTATTTTGAAATTACAAACTTGGTTTGATCAATTTTACGTTATTTCAACATGTGGTTATAGGCATATATTGTAATAAAATTCATATTTTAGAACTAATAAGCTTTTAGGATTTCGAAATTATAAGTTGGTTTGATCAGACTTCTGCATCTTTTGGGTGATACTTCGTATAGTCGAAAACTTCATTCCCCCTCCCTGAATACTTTGGCACTTTGTGCCATCATTATTATAATAACATTAATATTTTAGAAGTTATAAGCTTTTAATATTTAGACTGCACTCAACACCATTTTGGTTTGATCAATTTTATGTTATTTCAATATGTGATTATAGACATATATTATAATGAAATTTGTATTCTAGAAGTTATAAGCTTTTGGTATTTCAAAATTGTAAGCTTGTTTTGATCAGACTTTGTATTTTTTTTGAATGATACTTCATATTGTTGAAAATATCATTCCCCCTCCCTGCATAATTTGGTGCTTTGCGCCGTCATTATTGTAATGACATTCATATTTTAGAGTTTTGAATTCTAAGGACCACTCAAAACTATCGCTAACATATACAAGCAACCCCGTGTAAATTATTCAATGTCATTTATCACTTGAATGTGTTAGCAGTGGTATTGGGTGGTATTTAAAATTCAAAAAGGTGGTGAGAAGACTAAATCAACACCAAATATTATATATACATGCAAACCTCTATAAATCTTGATTTATTATATGAACTATTCAAACTCACTTTCACACGACCCACTACTCTCAGTGCCATCTCATATTGCTGACCCACCTGATCACACACATGTTGAAAAGATAAATAATCACCAATATAAGTATTTCATGCTAAATCAGCAATCATCAGTTGGTCTAGATTACTATCCTCACACATATATATAATCAGTGCTCAGCTTTATATTAAGATAGCCAATCTTTATACTGAACGTTCCATCATCAGATTTTCAATGAAATGGAAGGCTGAAGAGTTGTGAGTTGGAATAGTTTGAAGCCTGTCCATTAGAGTATGAAGATTGGCTATCTTAATATAAAGCTGAGCACTGATTATATATATATGTGAGGATAGTAATCTAGACCAACTGATGATTGCTGGTTTAGCATGAAATACTTATATTGGTGATTATTTATCATTTAAACATGTGTGTGATCAGCTGAGTCAGCAATATGAGATGACACTAAGAGTATTTGGGTCGTGTGAAAGTCTGAGTTCGAATTCCTCATATATTACATATATGGATGCAGGTTTAAGTTTGTACAATGTGTTAATTTATATGAACTATTGTAATGTACAAAAAATATTCCAATGTTTTGACTATACTTTTTTTATAGTTTTTATCAAGAAACAACTAAAAAATAAATTAAAAAAAACCCCAGTAAATATAAATACAAATATTCCACAATAATCCAATACATATAAAAAATACAAATAACTATTACCTTAAAACTCTTCTAACAAACAATCTTGAATTTAATTTCCATTACATTTGTTTTTTAAATACCTTTCTTAAAATAATCCCCTATAATTATTTAATTAAATCAATCAATTATTTTCTTTTTTTCAATTAACTTATTCATTACAGGTTCAATTTCATTAATATAATTTCCTTTTATAATTCTTTCATAATATGATTAATACATTTCAAATGTTCTATTTTAAAATCTTTAAATTTACAGATATGACCATAAACACAAATTTTTTTATCATTTAAATGCTGTTTTAATCTTGATTGCCATTCTTTGTAGTTCCAACACATGATATTTTTTTATTATCTTTAAAATAATCTAAATATTTTATAAACCGAATTCATAACTTCTAAATTATCATAATCATTATTAATTAACAAATTTAAACTTTTTTTCTTTTTATAAACTGGTCAAATAATATTTTTTTATTAATCATATATTGTGCTTTAATATCTTTTATTAGTTGTCATATGCTTTCAATAATCCACCTTACCAGTAGCATATGCAGGGATGTTTTTCCAAATAATGGAAATACTATTTTCATCCTTTTGTTTCCTTTGACTTTTGAGATATTATTTTTGTTTCAATCTAACATCAAGAAAATTGCAAATTCTTTCCCTTAACATATTGGGCAAGATGAAAATCACAGACCAAGTACATACGTCTATCTTTACATCTATATAGAGTTTGTTCACATTACCAAACCACTGTAATCTTTGAACTTAATGGGTATGATATATGGCTTTTTTTAATCCGTATTCTCTTGTCTAATATAATTTTTATTTCCAATTATCTATAATTCATGATTATATTAATTATAATACTTTATATAATTATCATATACAATACTTTTTTATCGGATGTAATCTTCTTTCCTATATCTTTAATATATTTATAGGTTTTTCTTTTCGATTTTTTATCTTAATGTAATTCAATCCATGTTTATACCTGACTTTTTTTTAATGCCCCAAATAAACATTACTTTAAAAGTTAAAATTAAGTAAAATTCCCCTACAGATAAAATTATTATTTGTAATACATCATCTGTAGTTTGTCTTATTGAGAAGTCACTTTGTGAACTCCTTTTTACGAGTCAAGAGAAAAAGGGGTTGGGAGTATCTAATCACAATATAGTGAAAATTTATCTAAATTTTAATGTTTATATATACATTATTGCTCAATTTAATTTTATTCCCAAATTAATTGTTCTTATTTTTTATCTTTTTGAAAAAATAAAAAACCATAAAAGAATCTAACTCAAATGTTCTTACAGATGTTATTGTATATGCTGTACAGGTGTCAGTTTTTAAGTAATTAATATAGTGAAAATAGCTTTAAAAATACATATTGTGCATGGAATTTTCAGAGAAGATAAGTTTTTAATATTAACTTGTGTGAAAATATATTATTGATTTCTACTAGTATACTTACATATAAAAGCCAACTTGAACATAAATTGTTTTAGAACAATTTTACGATTCAATTGTTGTAAAATATTGACTTTAATGTTAATTTGCTGATTATATTGTAATTAAATACTTGCTAAATCTCGTATTTCAACATTTCAATTAAAAATCAATTATTTGTGGTAAAAAGCTTTTCAAATTAAAAGAAATATAATAAAAATTAATAAAGAAATGTTAGGTAAGATAACAATGAAATATTAGTAGTTATACATAGATATGGGTGTGAGGAATATTAGAAAATTAATTCTTTACTAACAATGAGTGTCTAATGACAGATTCAAAAAAGCATCAATATACAAATTTGAATTTTCAAATTAAAGAGAAAGAAATAATTATGAAAAATGTGAAAATGACATATTTTTAATACAGACTTATACAGAACTGTAATAATGTACTCACCAGATGAGAATGGAGCATGACTATGGAATAGATCCATAAATCATCAGATCTGATTTTGTGGTAGATTTGAAGATTTTTATAAATATATTATTACTTTTGAAAATACAGACCAAACATTGTTTAAAATTAGTTGAGTATGCAGGCTAAAAATTTTAAAATATATATATATAAATTATATTGATATTTGTTTTTTAAAAAAAATAATCCGTTTATTTTTGTTATCTTTAACTCAGCATCGTATTTAATAGATTTGGCATTTGTATGGATGATATCAATATGGATAAATAAATGTAGCAGATAAATTTTGTAATATAAAACAATTATGGAAAAATAGAATTTGAGAAAAGTATTTTTTTTAAAATAGGTTTTGTTTTTGTAGAATTAAAAATAAGGTTTTGCATTAGTAAAAAGTAAATGCGGGTATTGTTTTTAAACAATAAGTATAATAAAAATAAGAATGATAAATTTTCAGATTAAATAGTCATGGATTAATTCGGAATCATCATCATCAACCATTATCAATCCACTGCAGGATAAGTTCAATCCATCTTCTCCTATCTTTAGCTTCTCTTCTCCACATCACCCCTGCACACTTTCTTATTTCATCCATCCATATCCCATGTGGTCTCTTTCTGGGTCTTTTATAATCTCTTGGAATCCAGTTTAAAATTTCAATTGTCCATCTATTATCATCTCTTCTAGCAATATGTCCAGCCCAACTCCACTTCAGTCTTTTAATTTTTTCAATGAGGTCAGTAACACCTGTTTGTTCTCTTACCCATACCTTGCGTTTTCGATCTCTTCTTGTTGCTCCCAACATGCATCTCTCCATACATCTTTGAGTGGTCTGAAGTCACTGTATTGCTCTTCTATTAAGTGTCCAAGTCTCAGATCCATAAGTAAGAACTGGCAAAACACATTTATTAAAAACCTTTCTTTTCAAACACATAGGCATATTTCCTTTTAGTATCAAGTTATTTCTACCAAAAGCACTCCAACCAAGTTTAATTCTATGATTAATTTCATCCATTATGTTTCCATCTGTATTAATAATCTGACCAAGGTATTTGTAACTGTTAACTTCTTCTAAGTCATCATAATCAATCTTTATTTTCATATTTTGAGAAAATCTATTAAACATTACTTTAGTCTTTTTAACATTTATCTTTAGGCCTACTTTCCTACTTTCATCTAATAACTCCTGCAACATTTCCTGTAACTCCAAAGCATTATTTGAAAAAACAACTACATCATCTGCAAAATCTAAATGACTTAAATAATCTCCATTTACTTTCACTCCTTTAACTTCCCATTTTAAACCACAAAATACTTCTTGCAGCACTGCTGTAAAATGTTTTGGAGATATAGAGTCACCCTGTCTTTTTCAATGCTGATTTTCCTACTATCATTATGTAATCTAATTGTTGCTGTTGCATTTTTATAGATATTCTTTAAAATATGACAATATCCTGGATCTACACCTTGATGATCCAATGTTTTAATTACTGAAGAAATGTTTATAGAATCAAATGCCTTTTCATAATCTACAAATCCTAAGCATAATGGCAACTCATATTCATCTGTCCTTTCTATAACTTCTCTCAATACCTGGATATTTTTATTTCAAAAAAACAATTATATTTCCTGATCAACTCGGCATAGAATTGTTATGAGTACAATTGCGAGCTGAATCAGTTTTTAATTTATAAATGAGGGCACCAGAGTCGTTAGACTCACTAATTCTGCATCAAACATATCGTAACTCGTAAAGTAGTAATTATAGATCAGGATTAAAATTCCCGTTAAGTAGTAGAAGATATTTTCCTTTGACTTAATTAAGAAAATAAATCTACTTAGCAAAGGTAATTTATACACTAATTTGAATCTAAATAATCAAATCTAAAACTTAAATATAATAACATTATTAATCTTATACACATACAATGAAAGTTATATTAGTAATAAAGATTTATTATAGCCCGTCAAACATCTAATATTTATGATAAAAAAAATTATAATATTGGAAAGGATTATGCATAACGAATTTAATAATTTGATTCAAATATTTCTTCTTGAAGTAATAGCTAGCTTGTGTCTCATTTTTCTGTGGTAACAGTTTCATTCAATACTCAGTTCGCAAATCTTTAGATCAAAAAATTATGGGATAAACATTTCATTCAAATCTCAGTTCATAAAGCTTTATATACAAGTTATGGCCATTAACTTACTGGTAAGTTTGAAATTTAAGTAGGTGATTGATCATCTGATGTCCAATTCTTTCAATGTGTAGTCCGCAGTAGTTTTTTTATTGTTTTATTCCTTCCAAGTCTCCGATCGGTATTTAGGTAAAGCCAGACAATGATTTAGGTGACTTTTCTTGAAAGTGTTGGCAAACGATAGAGTTCTACTCACTCATGGAGAGTGGTTTCAGTTCGTATCTAAGTGGACACATTTTATTAAAAAAAATATGAGGCACCTCAAATTGCTCAACACTCTCTGGAAAAAAAAGACAAAAGACCTTTTTTCAACCTGACGGCTCCTTTTATATCCCCAGATTTATTTTAGAAGTTCTGCGCATATTTCTTTTACCTTTTGTTCTATTTTATAAGCTTCTACATTATTTCTCATTTTTTACTACAAAGTATCTTTTCTCTTTATGAATTTCTGCCATCTTTAATTGCCACTAGAAAGTCATTTCTGATAGCAATCTTTTACATTTGAAATTTCCTTTCATTATTTGAATCAATTATTCGGTGTGCACTTTCCAATATCGAATTTATTTTAATTAAATTATATATATTGTGCCATTATAATTTAGTCATTAGCTAAATTTGTAGTAATGTACATGAAAGAAAATGTGGAACAAAAATCATCATCACATTTTTATATTGTAAAGAAAGCTGTAGGGTATCCAAGTTTAAACCCTACCAGATCAAGTTCTGAAAGCTTAAGACAGAAAGAGAGTGGGGCACAGTTCTGCTCTTTATTTGTTTGTATGTTGATAAAAACTCAAAAAGAATAGTACACATTTAATTATTCAATATTTAATTTTTATTAAAAGGTAAAGTAATAGCACATATAGGCAGTGTGTGTGTAAGCTTTTAATTATCATTGTATATTTCAAATATTAAACTCTCTTCAAAGCTAACCTACATTTACTAGATTCTAATATTTTATTCTATTTCTATTTTTTTTTTAAAAGTTGTAGTTTGGCATTTGAAAGTTAAGGATAGGCCCATTTTATAAATGATAGAGTGTGTGTGTACATTGCACAAATAAATCTAGATTTGTACATGTTAAAAATGTTAAAGAAAAAAAAGCCAATTCTGTTAAATTATTTTTTTTACTCAAAGGTTTTGCTATAAAAGTTTATTGTTTGTATCTGTATTTCTCAAGACTCAGAAGTCCAGCTAGAAATCTTCAAAGAAAAGATTTGGAATTTTATGGTGGTGTGAAATTTGTCAGTGAAGTGAGAAGGGAAACGTTTAAGATAATTTTACATGAAAAACAAATTAAGCTTTCCAAAAATCATGTAAGTGCAAGTTTCTTATATTGTTTGTTACTATCACTCTAACTAAGAAAATAAAGTATAAAAACCAGCTTGGGAAAAAAATAAAAAAGATTTTAAAATATTGAAACTAAGGAAGACAAGCATTTTGATTCAGCCAGATATTTTTTTTAATCAAATTTTTTTTCAATATAAAGTTTTTTTTTGAAGATGGAAAATATAAGGATGGTGAGCTAAGAAAAATATAGATCTCATCTGGGGGAAAATCCCTGATGCATGCTAGAGCTAGCATATCATATAGAAAAAGAAAGAAGTGCCTTGTCTGAAATTAAAATATTTTACACCTGATGACTGATTGAAAAGAAAAATTCGATATTTTAAGCAAAAGAAACATTCACCTGCATTTGAAAGCTGAAGAAAAATGATTAATCAACTGATAAGTATTAAATCATCTAGTACAAATTAAATCATCTAGTACAAATTGAATCATCTAGTACAATTATTCCAGTGACTGAATTTAAACCTGGTAAAAGAAAAAAAATTGCAAATGAGAGAAATAAGATGTTTTAAATAGAAAGAAGAAAACATTCACCTGCATTTGAAGGTGATCAGGAAAATGATTAATCTACAGATAAATGTTAAATCATAGAGTTCAATTAAATCCAGTGACTGAGTTTAAACCCAAGAAAAATTATAAATCTGAAGACAACTGATATACTTCATCCCTTAAAAGAATCATGCTTAACAGGAAGGGAAGAAAAGTTCCAGTGCCAATATGATTCCCATTAAAGAAAATAATTATACACTTAAAGAGACAGTTCTAAGAAACATGGAAATTGTTGCTGCAAAAGTATAGACATTAAACAAGATAAATTTGAATCATTGAAAGTCGCTACCAAAAAATGGAACTGGTAATATGAATTTTTTTTATATGTATTTTCTTTATATCAGAGACTTAGTAAAACTTTAGCAATAAAGTTGTATATTTTTGTTTGTTTTCTGAGAACTTTTAAAACAACTAAGATCGATTGAAACCAAGAATTTCTTACTAATGATAACCATAAGCTTCATTAATGATTTTGTGTGTACTAAAAATGATGATTGTCTATTAATCTAAAATTATGAAATGTTATTAATATGTACAATAATTTTTTTGTATTATTGTTTTGTTTTTAAATAATATTTGGTTATTATGGGGATAAAACACGCACATGCACAGCAATGTATTAACTTGTTACATGTATAAGTGGGAGTGTGAGAGAATAATCAACGTATAACATTGGAAATATTAGATTATTTTGTTTTAAGAAAGTATAGCATTTCAGAGCATAGAAGGGAGGGGAAGAAAAGTAATCTAAAAACTTGTTTCTGGAAAACTTGCTCTTTCCAATTATACTAACATTTATTTTTAATCATTCTGCTTTACATGTTAGATTATAAAGGTATGTGTGCCAAAGAGTGAATATTTTTTTTAAATGAAATATTTTCTTGTGAAGAAAAAACTTTAGCAAACTTAGTATCCAATTTTATATACATTATATATTTGACAGGAAAGGGGGAAGAACTCAAAATTAATCTTATGATTGCCAAATAATCAATTATTGTTATTATCATTATTGTTCATATAAATTATTAGTTTTATCTTTAAATTGTTTGTATATGATTAATAATACATTAATAAATGTTAAATTGTTTTATTAAATGAAGCATATATATTTTATTGAGAGTATTCTTTATTAGTTGTAATCATTCATCATCAATGGTTAATATTAATTATTTAAGATTTGATTAGATATACTAAGATTAAACAATAGTTATGAATTTCTTTAAAAATTAAGTTTTATGATTAGGCTTAGTCCTAAAGCTGTGGTGGGAACTATTATCATTATCATCATCATCATCATCATCATCACATTTTAATTAATAGCTAGATAAATGTTTAAAGGCCATAAATAAATAGTGATTTCATGGTATTTAGTTGATATTCATGAATAATTATAACAACCACCATTCCATCATCTACATCATGCAAGGATGTGTGAATTTACATCCTAAATTAATGGTATAATCTGAGCTAGTAAAACTTATAAAGATATTGAAACACATTTATTATGTTAAGATCTAAGAAATGATTTCTGTCTAATGAATTTTTTTTATGCACCACTTTAGTTTAAGGATGTTTTACATTTACCTAAATGTTAGTGCATAGAGATATGAGTCTAAAAGCAAAATCCTCTATTTTTGTTAGAAATAAAGTACCGAAAAGGGATTCAAACCCGGCACATGTGAAAAGGTTATAAGATATAAGTGTTTCTAGGTTCAGATAATCTAGTGGCACCCTGCTAGACCATATTCACTTGTTATTTACTTAAATATGCACTTGACATCAAACCAAGAGATGAAAGTGGATAAAATCTACTGTCTGTATACCTGAGAAGATATTTTATTGAGTTACCAGTGTACTCACCCACTTGATGTTATTTCCTGAGTTATAATAGTTTGTTCTCAATAATTTGTTTATAGTTTCTACTTGTTTATTGATGATACAATACCTGCCTAACTAGGGTTTGAAATAGGCCAGACACCTTAAATGACTAGTCTCCAGGCATATTGTTTCTAATCATTGATATTATGATATCTTTAGAAATCTTAAGTAGAAATTGATGAATTTAAGCCAGCGATATTTTATCTATAATTAATGAACTTGATTATTTTGATCATTAATAAATTTCGATGACTATTTATGTGTATGAGTCTCCTTAATATGATTGATAGCTCATGGGGTATTATTATAATTCTTCTCATAATTTAATTTAAGTTATAATGCTTAATCCTTAATATGTTGGAGATAGGCATTTTGATCATATATTATTCAGCTATAATAGCTACAGCTAGTGGTAATATTACAATTCTTAATATCTTCATTATTTAAGTTATCTTTAAAATACAATTCTTTGCTCTTTGATATAAAAATTTGAGATACCATTTTTTCGTTTATTAAGCTATAATATTTGGATTTTTTGATATTTTAATATATTTATTTAATAATAGACTACTCAGGTATCTTAATTCTTATGATCTCCTTTTATTTATGTTACAATATATAAAAAAAAAGATTAAACTTTCACTGTACGTTTTTCTTAAGCAACATTATATTACAAAAAAAAAAAATTAAAGATCAGGTTCTCTCTTTTTTTTATTTAAATGATATACAATATTAAATAGCAATTTGTACCATATATATAAATAAACAGTACAATACCACTGGGGAGAATGAGAATAAAAATAGGGGTTTAAACTAATTTTATTCTTAATAAGTCTTTATGGAGTACTTCTGACCCATGTCCTAGTCTTATATGGTTTCAGTGACCTAGTGTTATAGGTACCCCTTTCTTCTTCACCATTCTCTAAAGTGAAAGCATTGGGACCATCCTGTTGGCTGATTTGGTAAGGCCCCTTGTACAAATTTTGGAACTTTTTAAAAATATGCTTCCCAGTTTGGGTCACAGGGTTCATTTTGACCCACACCATATCCCCTGCTTTAAACTTATCAGTCAGGACTCTGTTCTGCAGGGTCCTAAGCTTGGAGCAGTGTTCCAATTTTTTCCTTGTTTCTTCATGATCTCTCCCTTTATCAATGTTTTCTGGACTAGTAGGTAATGTGGATTTATACAACCAAGGTACCATGTGTCTGAATTGAAGTCTTACAGGTGCAAATCTAGTGTATTCATTATGAGTCCAATTTATGAAAATTTAATACCCTTGGGAGTTGTTTCACCCATCCTCTATGGTTGGAAGCAGTATTTACCCTGAAGAGGCATCCCAAATCTTTCATGCTGACTTCCATTTTGAAAAAAGGTCATATACCACTAGTAGATATTTTATTTTCCCAAAAGCTGGCAATGGTCCATAGAAATCAACAGCCACCAGGTTATTGGGTTCCTTAGAGATGATAGGATTCAATGGACCTTGACATGACTTGTTTGCTGGTTTTGTCTTCTGACGGGTCTCGCATGAGCTTACTATCCTGGTGACCTGTGCTCTCATATTCAGCCAATGGAACCATGTCCTCAATAAACCTTCCACATTATTTACACCATAGTGCCCATACAAATGATGGGTGTACACAGTAAGTTTTTCCTGTAAACTCTGGTATAATAATTTTCCACTGATCCTTTTGCAGGTCAGTGATATACCACAGGATCCCTTCCTTCAGGCAGTATCTCTTTCCAGCATTAGTATCTGCTGTTTCTTCCACTTCATTTTTGTCTTCTAGTTGGTCAATAATTTTCTTGTAGGTAGGGCTTTGCCATTGTACCTTTTCTAAGTGTCCCAATCCTTCTTTTACTACAGTGTCCGTTTCTAATTCTACACTTGCCAAACAGATATTTTCCATCTGCAGATTGTCCTGGGCATCACAAACAATATTCCGGCTCAATGTGTTGGCTACCACATTTTCAGTGTCCTTACAATACTGGATGGAATAATTGAACTCCTGGAGAAAAAGGCACCATTGGATTAGTCTACTATTTTTTAAATACTGTGGTTTAAGAATTCCAGGCTCTTATGATATGTCATAGCAATTGTTTCCGATCCTATCAAGAATTGGTGGAACTTCTGAAATGCTCACACCACAGCCTAGACCTCTATCTCTGTTACACAGTAATTAATCTCTGAACCTCTCAATGGTCTGCTGACAAAATAAATTACACCCAAGGTAACATCCTCTTGAGCTTGCATAAGAGCTGCACCTAACCCATACCCACTACTGTCTACCTGAACAATAAACAGTTTCCTTAGGTTGCGGTAAACCAACATCACTTGGCTAAGGAAGTTCTCTTTAATATCCCTGAAATTGGTCTTGTGCTCTTCCATCCATTTCCGTGACATTCCCTTATATAATAATTGCAGCAGATGCTCCATGTCTGAAGCAAAGTTTTTGTAAAATTTATTGTACGAATTACACAGCCCCAAAAATGATCTAACCTGTTTTGGTGTTCGAGGGGTTGGGAAATCTTGTATTGCCTGGATTTTGTCAGGGTGAAGTCTGATTCCATTTGCATTAATTAAGTGCCCTAAGAGATTCACTTCTTCCACTGCTAAACAGCTTTTTTGTAAATTAATGTGAAATATCCTTCATATTGCACTCTTGTAAAAACAACTTTAGGTGTTGTAAGTGCTTATGAGAGTTATTAGATGCAATAATCACATCATCCATGTAGATAGTGATTAACTTTTTGATCTCAGGGGACAGTACATGGTCAAGATGTTTTAGCAGGCCTGCTCCACTATTCTTGAGACCAAAAGGCATTCTGTTAAATTGGTATGATATACCATTATATCAAAATGATGTGTACTTCCGGTCAGCAGGGTGTAACTTGATCTGCCAATAGCTGGCAGTCAGATCTAACGTGGAAATATCTTTTTTCCCTGGAATTTATTTACCAACTCATTAATTGGAGGTGGAACATTTTGATCTGGCCATGTAATCTTGTTCAATTGCCTGGCATTCAAACACAGTTTTATGGCTCCATCATTTTTTTACAATCACTAATGGGTTATTATATGCTGATGAACCCTTAGTGATAATATCCCACTCCTCTATTTTAGCTAATTCTCTCTCTACCTCAGCTCTATATTGGTGTGGCACTGGGTATGATCTTGCCTGATATGGTGTACTGTCAGCAACCTTGATCCTGTGCTCATACCCTTTAATAACCCAGGTTTATCTGAAAAAAATCGATTTATATTCAATTAGAACTTCTTTTAGGGACCTTTTCCATTCTCCCTTCATTTCATTTATTAACTCATCAATCCATGCCTCTATTGAAGGATGTTCTACCTTAACCTCCATATTACATACATTTTGCTGATTCATTCTCATCCGCGACCCAAACTCCACTTCTTCCCCTTCGCAGATAATCTTTTCATCTTTATAATTGATCACACACCCAGTTTTGTGCATAAAGTCTGACCCCAATATGGCTTTATATACCAAACATTTTAGAATTAATAATGTGTGGGGTATAATTTTATTCCCTATTTTAATTTGCACCCAAACTTGTTTCGAGCCCAATTGTGCCTTCTTGTTATTTGCCAATATTATTTGCATGCTTTTCACTGGTAGAGTTGGTATCTCTATGGGTTGTCTCCAGATACGTTCATAGGTTGTTTCCAGATATCTGGCTGCCAGAATCCCATAATGTCTCTACGTTGACATTGCTTATTCGCAAAACAACCTTTGGGCATTTTTGAGACATGTACTTAATCGATTTGTTGTCCCACTCACAAGTAATATTATTTATTCTCTTTTCCTCTGTTGTTGTACTGATCGATTCGCTGTCCCACTCACATATAAGATTATCTACCCTCTTTTCCTCTATTGTTCTACTAATCACTTTATTTCTTTTCTTTTTCCTCTTTTTTTTACTGGCTCTTTTATTTCTTTAATCTTTACCCTTATTACTTCTTTTAATTCTCTGACCATCTCTGCCATTTCTTTCTTTATATCTTCTTTGAATTCCATTTTGAATTCATGTAATAGTTTTCTTATGAAGGGTTCCACGCCCTCATTCAATTCTTTTTCATCTTCTGCCATATTTTGTATATTTTTACCACTTATCAATTTCATATATGGCCGTGTGGTTTATTTTTGCTATCGTAAACAAAATCTTAACTTCATCAATTGTTACAATATAAATTCCAACATTTTATTTTGATTTGCTAATAAATCGTTCACCGACACTCCTCTCTTTTGTCACCCTATAATCTCCTGTCCCTATCTACCTTTACTGTCATTACTAGCCTTTGATTGGTTTTATTTATTATTTAATTTATACGCTATTATTTTGTTTCAATATAAACTTATTTAAAATCTTATACTCTTATCCTACTCTTAAAAAAAACTTTTGTAATCGTACGCAAAACTTTTTAAACTTGCGCACTACTTGTGTTCATATTTATTTTCCGGCTATGGACATTAAATTTTCAGTTTTATGCCATTTTAAAATTTTCTCAGGTTGTGGTTTTTTTTCATAGTCCTGAGTTAAGCCGTGATTGTAACGTTTTCCACAGCTTGCTAGGCCTCTATATGCAATAAACTGCATGAGTTGATCAAGTTATGGAAAAGAAAAAATGTTTAATTTTTTATTTCAAAAAACATAACTATATTTCCTGATCAACTCAGCCTAGAACTGTTACGATTACAATTGTGAGCTGAATCAGTTTTTAATTTATAAATGAGGGCACCAGAATTGTTAGACTCACTGATTCTGCGTCAAACATATCGTAACTCGTAAAGCAGTAATTATACGATTGGGATTAAAATTCCTGTTAAGTAGTAGAAGATATTTTCCTTTGACTTAATTAAGAAAATAAATCTACTTAGCAAAGGTAATTTATACACTAATTTGAATCTAAATAATCAAATCTAAAACTTAAATATAATAACATTATTAATTTTATACACATACAATGAAAGTTATATTAGTAATAAAGATTTATTATAGCTCGACAAACATCTAATATTTATGATAAAAAAAATTATAATATTGGACAGGATTATGCATAACGAATTTAATAATTTGATTCAAATATTTCTTCTTGAAGTAATAGCTAGCTTGTGTCTCTTATTTTTCTGTGGTAACAGTTTCATTCAATACTCACTTCGCAAATCTTTAGATTAAAAAAATTATGGGATAAACATTTCATTCAAATCCCAGTTTATAAAGCTTTATATAAAAGTGATGGCCATTAACTTACCGGTAAGTTTGAAATTTAAGTAGGTGATTGATCATCCGATGTCCAATTCTTTCAATGTGTAGTCCACAGTAGTTTTTTTTTATTGTTTTATTCCTTCCAAGTCTCCGATCGGTATTTAGATAGAGCCAGACAATGATTTAGGTGACTTTTCTCAAGAGAAAGTGTCAGCAAATGATAGAGTTCTACTCATTCATGGAGAATGGTTTCAGTTTGTATCTAAGTGGACACATTTTATTAATTTTTTTATTAAAAAAAATACAAGGCCCTTCAAATTGCTCAACATTCTCTGGAAAAAAAAGACAAAAGACCTTTTTCCAACCTGTCAACTCCTTTTATAGCCCCAGATTTTTTTCAGAAGTTCTGCACATATTTCTTTTACCTTTTGTTCTATTTTATAAACTTCTACATTATTTCTCTTTTTTTTTTTACTACAAAGTCTCTTTTTTCTTTATAAATTCCTGCCATCTTTAATTACCATTAGAAAGTCATTTCTGATAGCAATCTTTTACATTTGAAATTTCCTTTCACTATTTGAATCAATTATTCGGTATGCACTTTCCAATATCGAATTTATTTTAATTAAATTATATATATATAAAAAAGAAAAATTAAACTTTCACTGTACATTTTTCTTAAAACTACAACCCTTTTTAGAAAGGATCCATTTACATATCTCTAAAAATCTACAAAAATTGAGAAGAAAAAAAGAAAAAAAAAAACAGATTTTGTCAGAGTTCATGTATAAATTGTCTATAAAAATATATAATTTTCTATTAAATTTGTCAGGCTTAAATTCCTATGTTGACATTGTATATGTTTTCAAACAACAAGATATGGAAATTTTACAAGGAAAAAAAAGAATATAATTTAATATAATTTTTAATATTGAAATATAGAATGTGGAATAAAATTTTCACTTTTATGTTTTCAAATGCGAAGAATAAAGCTAAAACTGAGTTTAGTATTTTTTTAGATTTTATTTAGTATAGAGAATTTATTAACTCCTTTAACTTTAAATTCACTTTTCTATTCACACATTCTTATTTCATATTGAAATATCTCTAAAAATATAATAAAATAATCTTTGTATGAGTATATCATAGTTTAAATAAAATAATAAACCAATATAATATGTGAAATAACGTAATACTTTGGAAGTATTTAATGTGTAGAATTATTCATTTATAATGACATCATTAAAAAGCAAATTACCTAAAGAAGTAGTTTAATGAAAGCCAACTGTTCCAGTTTAAGAGTTAAAGTTATAATTATTTATTAAGCGCACAGGAAGTATATGTAAATACTTTTAAGACAGGCTATAACCTGTATCAAATGTGCCTTGAAATTTATAATAGTCAAGCAATATTTTTATTCTTCTGATAGAGTGACCTCTCAAACCATGACACAAGAGTGACTTTTATAAAGATAAGAGCAGCCATCTTAACTTTAACCTAACTTTCTACTTATACAGGCCAATCTGAAGCATCTTCATTTGGAAGCATGAAGCTATTGTTTTCTCAATTATTTAAGTCCACTATTTTCTATACAAATTAATATTCACAAAATTTTTGTGATTTACAATGAGTTAATACTACAATCTTTATACTAGAAATATATAAAATATTGTAGAGTTATAATTATTTATTAAATAATATTTTAATTTGCGAAGGGCCGATAGTTGAAAATTGAAATAAATCAAGATACTGCCAAATCTCTAGCTGTCAGTTATGTGTTGTAATGAGCGCTAGAGATTTGGAAGTATCTCGATTTATTTCAATTTTCAACTATCAGCACTTCACAAATTAAAATATTATTTACATACTTTGCTGCTTGTTATGTATTCTAAAAACTACTTCATTGTAAATCATAGGATTTCACATTGTACGTTTATGATTTAGACTCAGTGAGTTAATTGTGAAGATATTTGAAGCTTCAAGCTTTCAAACCTAAATGCTTGTGACTTGCTTAGATATATAGAAAGAAAAGTTGAGAGAAGGGTGACCACCCTTTTCTTGTAAAATCTTTGTTGTGTGTTTAGGTTTGGATGTCATTTTAGACAGCTATCCTTGGCATCTGATTGGCTGTCAGTTATGTGTTGTAACAAGCACTAGAGATTTGGCAGTATCTTGATTTATTTCAATTATTTATTAAGCACACAGGAGGTATATATAAATACTTTTAAGACGGGCTATAACCTGTACCAAATGCACCTTAAAATTTATAATAGTCAAATATTTGATACAGGTTATAGCCTGTCTTAGAAGTATTTACATTTACTTCCTGTATGCTTAATAAATAATTATAACTCTACAATAGTTTATATATTTTTAGTTTAAAAATCGTAATAGTAATTCGTAAATCATAAGATTTTGTGAATGTTAATTTGTATAGAAAATAGTGGACTTAAGCAGTGGAGAAAGCAACAGCTTCATGCTCCCAAATCAAAATGCTTCAGATCGGCTTATATAAATGAAAAGTTAGGTTAAAGATAAGATGGTCGCTCTTATCTTTATAAAAGTTGCTATCTTGTGTTATGGTTTTAGAGATCCCTCTATTGGAAAAATAAAGATATTGCTTGACTATTATAAATTCCAAGGTCCATTTGATACAGATTATAGCCTGTCTTAAAAGTATTTAAGAGTTAAAAGTAAAAACTATCAAGCTGATTGCATTCAAAAGCCTAACAGTTTTTATTTTATCTCTTGGCCTGGGCCAGTTGGCTTTCATTAGATACTGCTCTAGTTAAAGTACTTTCTAATTAAGTAATTATAAATGAATAACACTACATATAAAATATTTTTATTTAAAATATCTATTAAAAATATTCTATTAAAGTAATTTATTGTTTGTATATTTTTTTGCTTAATTAAAATAACTATATGCCTGCTTTTATATTGTTGTTAATTCTAAAATTGTATAAAAAATTGTTATTACAGGCTTCCCTTTCAAGTTAAAATAATTCCCAACAATATTGTGGCATTTATAGTTAAATTTTAGAACAAAATATTTATTTAATTTTAATATTTACCTATGTTTAATTATGTATGTTTAATTTTTATTACAAGAATTATAAAATTCATGCTCTATATGATAAAATATTAAAACTGGCAAAACTCACTATAAGTATTGCCATACACAGCAAGTTAGAGTAATCAATGGATACCAGAAGGCTTGTGCATAAAATCCCCATCTAGTGCCTACTCATTCAATATCCCAGACTAGTTTCTGGCTTGTGGCCTTCATCACGGAGGAGCCTTGGATATGAGAGCACTGCACTTAGATCTTAGGATATTGGATGAGTAGGCACTAGATGGGGATTTTATGCACAAGCCTTCTGGCATCCATTGAATACTCTAGCTTGCTGTGTGTGGCAATATGTATAGTGAGTTTTGCCGGTTTTAATAACAGCTATAAGCAAGCACAAGAAGTGGTGATCATGTGATGTTTATTGGCTTATGATAAAATACATAGTTAAACATCTATTTACTTATTGTTGACTTGCAAATTTCTTTTTTTAAATGTCTTCAGCAACAAATAAGAAATTTTTACGAGAATTACTGAATTAGTAAATTAGAAGTTTCAGAGATACTCCAATAAGGAGTAACTTATATAAATAGAAATGTGAATTTGAAGTTTAAAAAGTCAAAGAATACTCAATATTAAATAAGGCAAAAATGAAATAAAGTGGAAAAATATAACCATTGATAAATGTGAAATATCAGTGTTAAGTAAAATATGAATAAATAAGGTTGGACCAACGTTATTATATTTAAACATCTCATATTAAATAATTATTACAAAAAATTGTTAAAATTGTTAATCCGTTTTTTATCATACAAACATCTGAAGCTTTATAGTTTAACGTATATACATTCTAAGCATTTATTTACTTAAATAAAAGAATTTTTTAAACAATCTGTTACACATATCTTATCATTGTTCACTATATGTAGATAGTCAATTACTACAGTTTAATTGATAGGTGCCAAACTTACTACCCTCACAACTTTGTCATACACTACTTTGTGTAAGTATATTAATAATGTTTATAAGTCATTTAATAAAGTAGAGATTATTCATATAAAAATCACATGATCATGTAGCAATACATATAGAGAGATTTGCCTGTTTTAATTATTCATATAATGAATAATATTTCTGTAGTGTAATTTTCACTATATCATTCTCACACAAGATAGCGACTGGTTTCTATCCGTTTTTAACATCTTGTAGAGGGGTGTAATCATATACATATAATCAGACATATAAAAAAAACATATGATCTTCAAGATGTACATTTTTTTTGCTGAACCAGTACTGATTATTGCACCAGACTACAATCTCTTACACATATCTTTATCATTGTTCAATGTAAATTGACAAAATTTTTATTTACTTAGATTAATTGTAATACATATATACTAGCATTTTGAAAGTTGGTTTAAGAAAAGATGAAAGCATAAGCTAGAGAAAATTTTCTATAATCATTATGGAATAATCTTTTCTTAATACATACATACATACGTATACATACGTACGTACATATATATATATATATTGTAACTGACGGAATTGATGATTGCTGTATTCCATTTAAATTGAAGGAAGAAGGCCCCAAAACGTTGGTGCCATTTTGTAACTGATTGAATTGATGAATGCAGGTGATGGTTAGGATGATCAATCTGATCTGATAAAAAATCTAAAATCTAATTTAAATTAATCTAGTCTAGCTCAATCGGGTCGCCATTATGTAATAAACCATCACAAAGCACAAATAATCTCTCTTAAAGTCTAATTTGTTTAAGCTATATGTGAAACGAAAGAATAATGAGATTATCTGCTCCAGACATCAACAAATCCATCACATTACAAAGTACACTGTACTGAGCAACGAACTCGCATATCATCACCCTAAACAATAATATATGGTTAGGCTAACTATTTGATTAGCAATCTAGTGAAAATCAAATCCAATTAATAACTAAAGCAGATTCCAATATATATTTTATTAACCTATTTTTATTGTAGTAATTTAAATCTACTTCATTATTTAATGATGCTGCATTTTATCTTAACGGATAAGCTTCTAAATACCTATAATTGTATTTTACAAAACATTTTTACATATAGACACTATTTAAATATCAAAACAAAATAATACTCGACTCAAATATATATCTAGTTTAATAAACGCTAAATAGAAAGTATAAACATTCGTGTCAATAAGCGACACACAATTCTTTCTACTTTAATTAATAATTTTCTATTGACATCAACTAGTTTTAATATCATTTTATAAGACACTTTGAAAACTTATGCACTTACTTAAATGTTTAAACAAATTAATCTACGACTAGTTTACTAAGAAGCTATAAAGTAATATATAAATAATTTATTCATATCTTCCAATAAAGTGATACTTAATTATTGCTTCGTTTATGTATTAAAATAGAATACTTCACTAGAATTTATTATCAATACTCTATTAGCTCATTTTCTATCTTTATAATGTCCAATCATATTATATAAAAGACATGTTAAGTTTCCATTGGATGTTTATTTACCTATGAGTATTAATATTATTTATTTGAATCTTTAAACAATTGAATATAAAATTAGTTGGCAATAATTAAAATATATGATTATAATTGATATTTATACAAATCAAAACAATATTCAATTAAACCGGTCAATGAAATCTGTATTCTTTATTTTACAGAAGTCAAAAAAATATATATCTAAGACGAGTTATTCTGAACCAACGATAAAGTACGATCTATTTAGATTTTTATGACGTAATCAGACAAACATTGAAATGATTGACTTTGTAATATTAACTAAGATAAATGATAATATATATATAATATTCGAATGCAAATATAAATATAAAATTCATACGGGAATAAAATAAAATGTTAATATGCAAAACATACCATATCTTATATTCTAGCTCACTTACCAAGCTGAGTTTGAACCTTGTCATTTAAATAGCTACGTCATCTTATGAAATCCAAATGATAATAAAAAAAAAATTAAGGGAGACTTGTCATTTGAATCACTCAATTTATTTGATTATATAAAAGAAAATTGGCAAGATTAATAACAAAATACATCGGAAATTAATTTATATTTCAGATTGATTGAATAAATAAAAATGATAAAATTACTATGTGTATCTCTAAAATGTGCTGCGAAAACATTAACGACATAAAAAAAAAAAGAATGAATGAATGGAGAGACCTTTGGATATCTTACTAAAAAAATTTATATATAACAGATACCAAAGATATGAAATAGGATGAAGCCGATAAAACTGACTTATAGCGGTCTGAACACTTCGCCCTCTATTTTTAAAAAACTTAACTACTTCCCCCCCCCCCTAATAACTATATCCAAATTTAATAAGTGTATGTAACTATATCTAAGTCTAAATGTTAATATAAAAAAATGAAAAGAAAAACTTACATTTACATGAGTATTTTTCACTTATAGCGGTCTTTGCTGTATATATAACTGTAAATAAATTAACTATAAATAGAGTGGAGATAGACACCATTAGAAAGATCCAACTTTATCAGTTTATCTAACAATAAATAAACTCTGTCTAAATGAAAATATTAATAAATAAAAAAGTAATAAAACTTACATTTTTATGCGTACTTTTCACTTGGAATGTATATCTAGTGGTCTTTACTGTATATATAACTATAAATAAATAAGGATATTAACTATAAATATTTTTACATAAAGATGAATAAATAATAAAAAAAACCCAATTACATTTCCTGCAGGCAGAATCCGTGTTTCGAACTACATTATTCTCACTATGTAATCGCAAAGTATATCTAACTATTAATGCATTTTTTACATGAAGATTAATAAATAAAATCTAATAAAACTTACATTTTCATACTCTATTTAGAGAAGATAAGTGTCACCAATAAAGTCCCTACTATCAAAATTATGAACTACTTTTGTCACGTGTAATTTTTGGCGCGTTTGATCCCCCCCCCCCCGTCCATTTACCCTTTTGCCGAAAAAAGATTCAAATCAATGTTAAAAATAAGTATGTCAAATTGTGAACAACTGTTTTAACATTGATTTGAATCTTTTTTCAGCAAAAGGGTAAATGGACGGTGGGGGATGGAAGGGGAATTAAACGCACCAAAAATTACACGTGACAAAAGTAGTTCATAATTTTGACAGTAGGGACTTTATTGGTGACACTTATCTTCTCTAAATAGAGCATGAAAATGTAAGTTTTATTAGATTTGATTTATTAATCTTTATGTAAAAAATACATTTATACTTAGATATACTTTGCAATTACATAGTGAGAATGACGTAGTTCGACACACGGATCCTAAATGTAAGTTCTTTTTTTTTTATTTATTCACCTTTATGTCAAAACATTTATAGTTAAAATATACTTTATTTATTTATAGTTATATATAGAGTAAAGACTGCTAGATATACATTCAAGTGAAAAGTACGCATAAAAATGTAAGTTTTATTACTTTTTTATTTATTAATATTTCCATTTAGACAGAGTTTATTTATTGTTAGATAAACTGATTAAAGTTGGATCTTTCTAATGGTGTCTATCTCCACTCTATTTATAGTTATATATACAGCAAAGACCGCTATAAGTGAAAAATACGCATGTAAATGTAAGTTTTTTTTTTCATTTTTTTAAATTAACATTTATACTTAGATATAGTTACATACACTTATTAAATTTGGATATAGTTATTAGGGGGGGGGAAAGTAGTTAAGTTTTTTAAAAATAGAGGGTGAAGTGTTCAGACCGCTATAAGTCAGTTTTACCTCGAAGCCTATTTGTTGATCAAAATAATAACTGATAAATGAATATGAAACAATAGATATATTTGAATCTCTCTGATCATTTTCATCTAATAAATTATATTACTCTTAAAGATAATTTAAATAAAATACACATCCTTTTTGAATACATGTAAAAAAAAATTAATATGCGCACATTTTATATATAAAAAAAATCATACCATATATAAGAATGTCCGTTTTCACTATTTATTTGTCCATTGACTTATCCTCCATTTTTATGAATGATGCAAAGAGAAGCTTTTTTCTCAGAAAAAAAAAGTAAGTCAAACTTTACAATGCTTCACTAACGGTCCTTTTTACTTTCCAGAGAGGAGAGTGCAATTTAATTAGCCTTTTTATGATGTGAATTAATCCAGTTGATCCTGTGTGTTTCTTAGCTTGTGACACGATATTTATCCAAATCCAACAGTAGTTATACGCCAAACTTTAAACCAGAAATATCTTTGTTTTTAAAACTAAAATAGCTGATCTTTATATAAAGCATTTTTTTTCTTATAGGTTTCCCCCTTTTTTTTTTTTTACATTTTTTTACACTTTGTTGCCTTTCCCTTGGAAATCTTCGCAACTACCCTTCAAGTGATTGAATGGGCAGATAATTGAAGTTTATTTTTTCATGTTTTATGGTTTAACAGTTAAAAAAAAATATTGAAAAACTTTTATTTGTAAGAACATAGAAAATACGTCTGTTGCAATCACAAAAAGTTGATAGTCTCTTCTAGTCTTTTGTGGCTTTTTTATAGGTTCTCTTTCTGACGTTCTGGTATCATAACAACCACTGAATACTACTCAAATAAACCTCAATGCCAAATGATGGAAGTTTGGAGAAAATGGATACATGAAAATTAAATCCAAATTCGATTAGGTTTTTCTTATTATTTGTAAACCAAAATACAAAATTAATATAACAACCTTTATTCACTTTATAAACACAAAGAATTTACACATATATATTTTTTTAATAATAATATTTTTTTAAATTAATTTATAAACAAATATACATAACACAAAAACATTGAATTATATGTAATAATGTTACTATGGTGACTGCATTAATATATATTGAAATATGTAAAATAATATCGATCCTATTCAAGTAAACTTATATTGTACTGAATTGTTTTCAAAATTTATTTATTTACCTATATGTTTTTCCTGAGTTTGATTATAGTGAATTTATTATTTTAAAGCTAGAATCAACAGTAAACAATTCTATTTAAAAGCTTTAGGTTGCCATGGTGATCAATTTAAATCTATATTTCCAAGATCTTCCATTATCTATCTTATCAAGCACAAGAAAAATCAAACAAGATCAACTAACTTCTTTATTTTTTTTTTTAAATACCTTGATCATTAATCTGAATATTCACAATATATATTATCCTCATTGTTCAGTATATATAGATTACCAATTACTACAGTTTTAATTGACAAGTGTCAAACTTATTGCCTCACAACTTTGACACAAACCATTTGATGAAAGTATATAAATAATTTTTATTAGTCATTCATTAAACTAGAGATTATCCACTTAACGAATAATATTGCTGTAGTATAATTTTCACCATACCACTTTCATGCAAGATAAGGACTGATTTCTATCCACTTTTAACACCTTTATGTAAAAAAAAAACTGATTGAATGAAAGATGAATCAATTCATTTAATAATAAGTATTAATCATTATTTATGAGTTAATTTGTTTAAGATGAATTATAATTAATTATATATGGCATAGCTGAGAATCAATAATATAATTTTTTTAAACAACAAATTCCTCAAAGGAAGTCATAGTATTTATATTACTGTATAAATGTACTATATTTTATTTATATTCATAAAAAATAATTTACTAAATCTAAGTTTTTAGCATATGAATAGAACAATATTTGATAAACTTCCATAAACCTAAATAAAATTAAAATAAGAAGTGATCTCATGGACCAATCTTTATCATCTTCATATTCATTTTTTTTTACAAGAAATGTAATTTAATATTTAACATGCAGGCTATATATATATATATACCTGTACAACCAACCTGGGTGTGATGAGAATGTCAGCAGCAGTGTGAGTTTTGAGTATTCCATCATCACATTTTCAATAGGATGGATGGCTGAAGAGTTGGAGGGTGGAGTGGATTGAAGGCTGTCCATTAAAGTATGAAGATTGGCTATCTTAATATAAATCTGAGCACTTATTGTATATATGTGTAGAGATGATAATCTGGACCAACTGACAAGTGTTGGTTTAGCACAAAATACAAATATTGGTGATTATTTATCTTTTAGACATATATATGGTCAAGTGTATCTGTAGTATGAGGTAGTGTGGAGAGTTGAGGGTCATGTGAAAGAAATGTAATTGTAATTTTCTAAAATGTCAGGGAAGCTTAATAATACTATAATTTTTTTATCACTGCTAACTTTCATGACTAATAACTACTTTTCCCTCCCACTTTCAATATCAATTATCATCTTTTTTACCATTCTCAGATGTTATTACAATCAAGGTGTTAAAAGTGAAATTTATCTCCAGCCTTACATAATTGATTATGAATTTAATAACTTTTTAGTGCCATATACTTGTCTGCATGATAAATTAATTTTTTTCTGAATTACCAATGTTGTTGACAAAGGTATGCTTATAAACATCAAAACTTCAAGAGCCAGGAGGAGAATGATTTTCTATTGTAGTTTACATATATATTAAGTTATGTTTAATTTAAAATTTACATATTAAATCTTATTAAATTATTACAATCAAGCTGTTAAAAGTGAACTCTTTAGTGCCATATTGCATTTGGCTGATAAATTAATTTCACTCTGAATTATCAACAAATGTTGACAATGGTATGCGTATAAACATCTGAGTTTCAAAAATAAGTGAATTCACTCTGTTCTTGATCCTTTGTTCAACATTTAGAGTGTTTTTAATTTATAGTTGGGTAGGGGTGCTATATATATTAATTTTTTTTTTTAATGTCTGGACTCATGAAGTTGTGTCAGCCAATCTTAAAAATGCTTTGTTTCAATTTTTAAAAACAAAGGGTATATGCAAAATTGTGATAGTTATCATGGAATGTTATTTATTATCCACAATAGTAATTCAAGAATTTTATTGAACAGATTGCTTCTAGTCATAGATGAATGGTTACCAGAGACACAGTGTGGTTTAGTGAATCAAGAAGTACTATAGAGATGATTTTTGTTGACAAGAAAGTGCAAAAAAAAATGTTAGAAACAAAGTGTAATGGGAATATATTCCGTTACATTCTAATAAATATAAATAAAATTAAAAATAAAAGTTCGCAGATAAAAACTTCTTTTTTAAGAATTAAAAATTGAAAATTAATTCATCTTAAACTCATATTATATATAAAATCACACAGATGAAAAAATTATTAAAAGAAAACTTTATTAAGGAAAAAAGGTATTTTAAAACTAAATTTTCAGAAAAAAGAACTTAAAAGATTTAAAGATAAAAATATATCTTCAAGAATGTATATAAATTAATTAATGCTATAGTAAAATAGAAATGATTATTTTAATTAGTTAAAAGTAAGCTAGCCCTTGGGCGTTGCAAAATGTATAAGTAAAGGTCAGATAGGAGAGAAAAAACAATAGAAACTAATAGCCAATGGAGGAAATCCCTAGGGAAATGGACCTCAATGAAAAGACCATCATCATCATGATGTAATGTCCACTGGATCCGAAAGTTTACAATAAAAGGAAAAGTTTAAAAATGAAAAGAAAAGGAAGGAAAGAGATGTGATAGAGAGGTGTTAGTGTGGAGAGAGTTTAAAAAGAAGGGATTAAAAGATGCTCTTTCAATTCCTTCAGTTTTTCTAAAAAAATGACATTGTTTTCCTATATTGCAGACCACAGGACATCAGGACCCAGAAAAAAAATACCAGCTACAATAAAGAACCAACGGCTAACTGCATACTAATCTCCTCAGGACAGCATGGGAATTCACATTCCAAAGTACAAGCAACTAGAAAATATGGACTTTTTAAAACCGTAAGAACTTTAGATAATTCATGAACATTAAGTATAAAACTTCCCAATATTTCAATTATAGCAATAGTATTTCCTATCTGACCAAGCTAAATTATTTATTAATTATTTCTGTTGAATGTATTATTTTTTTTAATCATTTCCATTAATTTATTTTTTCCGTTCTTTTAAGTTTTTATTATGATTTTTTTTTTTTGTTAAACAACTTTTAATAAATGTTAAATTTAAGTCAGGCATATATGGCTGCATAGATTTGTAAAGTTATATTAGTTTATAAACAAAGCAAAACTCTCCATACAGTATTGCCACACTGTGCCAACCAGAGTAATCAATGAATGTCAGAAGGCTTGTGCATAAAATCCCTATCTAATGCCTACTCATCCAATATCCCCAGATTAGTTTCTGGTTTGTGGCCATTGTCAGTGAGGAGCTTTGGATCTGAGAGCACTGCATCTAGATCTTAGGATTTAATGTAACCTCCAGCACCTACCTTTTATCTCTACTTAACTACAAAACTATGAGAATGAAATTGAAAACACAAAAATATTTTCAATCTAAGGTCAATAGCTTATATAGTCATATGGGTCTGAACTCAGTTCAGTAATCATACATTTTGATGTCTTTGGCTCTTTAACAACTATGGTCACCACTATCCTATTAGGCAGGATTGGTGTTAAACCATTAAGCATCACATGATCACTATCTTATACTAGCACATAATTGTTTATAAACAAAGCAAAACTTTCCATACCCTATTGCCACCCTGTGCCAACCAGAGTAATCAATGAATGCCAGAAGGCTTGTGCATAAAATCCCTATCTAATGCCTACTCATCCAATATCCCCAGACTAGTTTCTGGCTTGTCGATATTGGATGAGTATGCATTAGATAGGGATTTTATGCACAAGCCTTCTGGTATTCATTGATTACTTTGGTTGGCACAGGGTGGCAATACTGTATGGAGAGTTTTGCTTTGTTTATAAACAATTATGTGCTAGTATAAGATAGTGATCATGTGATGCTTAATGGTTTAACACTAATCCTGCCTAAAAGGATAGTGGTGACTATGGTTGTTAAAGAGCCAAAAACACCAAAATGTATGGGTTCTGAACTGAGTTCAGACCCATATGCCTATGTAAGCTATTGAGCTTATATTGAAAATAATTTTGTGTTTTCAATTTTATTCTCATAGTTTTGTAGTTAAGTAGAGATAAAAGGTGGGTGCTGGAGGGTTGCATTAGATCCTAAGATCTAGATGCAGTGCTCTCAGATCCAAAGCTCCTCACTGACGATGGCCACAAGCCAGAAACTAGTCTGGGGATATTGGATCAGTAGGCATTAGATAGGGATTTTATGCACAAGCCTTATGGCATTCATTGATTACTCTGGTTGGCACAGGATGGCAATACTGTATGGAGAGTTTTCCTTTGTTTATAAACAATTATGTGCTACTATAATGTGATGCTTAATGGTTTATATTAGTTTAATTAAGGGAGGGTTAATCTTAGGTTATTTGTTTCATAGTTAAATTGGGTTAATCGGTTGGATATATTGGTGTAATTCGTAAATGTAGTATGAGGTCCGCTAAGTGCAGGGATCACATGATATGCCACACTTGGGCAAAATAAGCCTATTTCTTTCTTATTGACCATCAGAGACAGATGGTATTTCCTGCTCCGTGGATTATCCCCTTTGCCTATGGAATGGGATCGTAAGTTGGCAAAAAGGACCACAATCCCTTTCTATGGAGTTTTTTTTTATTGTTCTTCTTGCCAGACAGATGCAACATTCCTGTACTGGATGAGAGACTTTTTTCTCTCTATAACCATGCTGTTCAGATGTGCATTCCTGACAGTATGGTATTGTGCTGTCATATTCATACTGCATTGAATACATCAATATATCAGATAGATTGGCTTTGGTTTGACTGCGAACTTTTGGCCTAAGATTAAATCAGGGATGGATAGAATATTTTCTTTTCAAATACAATCTATGAAGTCTATTCATACTCGACCCTCTAATAAAATATTAATTCATCTGTGCGAACTTCTAAAATAAAAGTTAAAACATAAATTAAATTCTAAAATAAAAGGCAAAATGTAAGTTAAATTTTAAAGTAAAAGTGATACTAAAATGATTCTAAATCTTATATATGTTTAATAAATGTTTGTGCATGTTATTATTGGCAGTGGCTTCTTATTTTTTTTAATATTGAAAATATATTTTAATAAGAGTTTATATTTCATAAATCTCTGCGTCCCTATGAGCTAGTGGCATGGGCTGATGGTCGAAATATAAAATAAAGTGGGATCTTAACTTACGTATCTGGGTGCTTGTCTTATAGATAAAGACGCCATTCGATGGCACTGTTTTCATGCTAAAATTATAAAATATGACCATTCCCGGACTGTTGATTTTAATCATTTTGTGTGTTTTTTGTAATGCAAAAATAAAAACAAAACAAAATCATCTTTTTTAAATATTATTTTTTATTAACATATACAAATTAAATGATAATAATAAATGTAAAATAAAATAAACAAATTACAATTTGATTCATGTTTTTTATTTTACTTTATTAGAAAAATTAATTTTCTATCGGATATTTTTTTACTGGAGTTACGTTTTTTTTTTTTTTGTTGTTGTTTTTAGGGTTAGGTTTAGGGTTAGTTTTAGGGTTGTTTGTAATGCTAAAATAAAAAATTATAAAAATAATATTTTTGTAAATATTTTTTTTTTAGTAACATCTATAAAATAAATGATAACAATAAATGTAAACTATATTCAACAAAGTATAACCGTAGTTGGAGAAAAGAAAGAAAGTAAAACTTTTTAAAACAACAACAAACACACACACACACATATATATATATATAATGTCTTCTTTACTTATTAACCATGTTTTTAATATATGCTTTTTATGAAATTTACAAAAAACCATGCAGAATTGTACTTTTCTTACTGGATATTTTTGTGTTACCACTCTTTTTTACTTCAAAAATATACACATGATAGAATCTTGTTTGTCTTGTGGAATGTTACAAACAGTACGTTACTTGACATGTTACCTAATTCAACTCACTTTACATATATATCTTGTCAGCATTTTCCCACTTAAAACTTCAATACAGTATGGTGTAAAAAGTCTGATAATTATTACTTTACAAAATCTGAACATTTCAATACTTTAAAATAAAAAAAAATCCAATGAAAACAACATTACCATCCAATTCAAATATACACACCCTCTCACCAAGCTGTAACAATTTTATAAACTGTGCGAATTCAGAAAATTTATTTGCTGTGATGCAACATACATACTGTATTGCGACACAACATAGTGGCCTGAAATCTGTAGCACAACAAAAAAGTTGTATTATAGAAAATGCGGGTTCGAACGTGTCGGCTGCGGAAACGGCATTTTTATATGTTTTAACAGGAAAATAGCGCCATTGAGTGGCATCTTTAGCTATAAGATGAGAACCTGTAACCGCCTACTACTATAAATTTTCTAGATTCAAGTAGCCTAGTGGCACCCTGTAGTGCAGATATGGTAAGACTGGAAACTTACGATATTCCCCGACCGGTATAAAAGATATGATTTATACATTGCTTTTATTGGTATGATTATGCTACCTTTTTCAGTTCAAATGTTTTTAATGTTTTAAATGCAACTTATAAAAATTTTGGTTAATTAATTAATGTTTAAAAAACTAAAGTTCTTTATAATCCAGTGATGTGAGAAAAATCTTAACTTTCAGCTTGGATGGTTATTATCAATTCAGAAGACAAACTGGTTTAAATGTCTTGGTAGTTTTACAAATAGAAAGGTGGACTTAGATGTTGAGATACATACATATTTCATTGTATTACTGCTGCTTTTAACAATTTAAAAGATAGAGTATTTAATCACAGGAAAATTACTACCACAACTAAGTTATCTATATATAAAACTGTTGTTTTATCTAATTTATTATATGGATGTGAAATTTGGACATCATATCAGTGCAATATAAAGGCAATAGAAAAGTTTCCTTTAAGGTTGCTCTGAAAAAAAATTAAAAATACAATAACAAGATTGCAAAACTAATAAATATGTTCTTCAGCTTTCAGGATATGAAAACTATTGAGTCCATTATTGTAAAATCATATCTTCATTGGATTGATATGTAAAATGATGGAAGACTTCCTAAAAGGGTTTTTTATAGTGGGCATGACTATAAATTTCATAGAACAGCTAAATCCTATTTATGTTATAAGTATTATTTTAAAGATCTTCTAAAGAAGTGCAATGTTGATTGTTTCCATTCGGAAAATATGGCAAAGAGTAGAATATATTGGAGAACTACAATTAGATGTGGTGTTGAAGTATTTTAAAAAGAAAAGTTTTCTGTTGAGAAAACTAAAAGACAACATCATAAAATAACAGGTAAACAGAAAATTGGACTAACATGTTTTATATATGGACATATTTGCAGGACACAGATTGGATTGTATAGTCATCATAAACTCATTTTTAGAGTGGCCTTTTTTTCTCTCTCGTTTTCTTTTTTTTTTTTTTGGAGTTGGAATAGTCATACTTTTTTTTTTGAGAGTGCATCTACTCCATTTCTAACTTATTTCAGTTGCTATTTTCTAAAGAAAAAATGAAAAGTTTGAAATTGCCAGTTAAAAAAGATTGAAAAAAGATATCTTTATACTCACATAAATCAGGGTAAAACTCTCCATCTAGTAGTCCCACTCAATGCAAACCAGAGTAATCAATTAAAGAATCAAAGACACCAAAATGTATGGGTACTGAACTGAGTTCAAACCTATATGACTATATAAGCTAATGAGTTTGGATTAAAAATATTTATTGTGTTTTCCAATTTTATTCTCATAGTTTTGTAGTTAAGTAGAGATAAAAGGTGGCTGCTGGAGAGTTGCATTAGATCCTAAGATCTATGTGCAGTGCTCTCAGATCCAAGGCTTTTCACTGATGAAAACCATGAGCTAGAAACTAATCTCTATTGGATGAGTAGACACTAGATAGGGATTTTATGCACAAACCTTTTGGCATTCATTGATTACTTTGGCTTGCACTGAGTGACACTACTGTATGGAGAGTTTTGCCTGTTTTAATAACAGTTATGAGTAAGCATAAGAAATGGTGATCATGTGATGTTTAGTGGTTTAATAAATCAAGGTACAAAACAACCTTAGTTTATTTACTGTAATGCTATTATTTATTTATTTTTAATTCTTGCTTTTTTAAAAACAGTGTTAATTTATTCAAAATTGAATGAAAAATATTATTCAAGTAAATTTTAATTCATGCTAAAATAATAAAGTCTAGCAGTATGGAAATTTTACAACTCTCATAATATTGTTCAGATTATATAAGATTTCATAAATATAAATTTGAAATCATAGCTAAAAATAAAATAATAACTCTATGCTTATATATTTTAAAAAGTCAATCCGTTTAATGCTATAATTATAAAAAAGCATTTTCTCAATAACAATTCCTAAAATCTTCAATTTAAGATCAAAAAAGATGTTTTCAAAATTATTTAGTATGACAAAAATAATTATATTTAAAAAATATTTATGAAAAAATAAAACTATTTAATGCAATTGAAATTGTGTACAATGAAATGCCAATCCATTGATTTTCAAGGAACCACTGAAAATGAATGATAGTACTGAAAGCCTATTAAAATTCATAGACAAAGACAACTGAATAATTATTTGGTGAAGTACATGTAGAAAACATGTCAGTTTTAAAAATCTTAATATTACAGTAATTACATATACTGTTAAAAACTGAATTTAATATAAAATAATACACAATGATTATGTAGTTACAATTCTTAAAACGGGCAAAACTCACTATACGTATGCCACACACAGCAAGCTAGAATAATCAATGGATGCCAGAAGGCTTGTGCATAAAATACCCATCTAGTGCCTACTCATACAATATCTCCAGACTAGTTTCTGGCTTGTGGCCTTAGTCAGTGAGGAGCCTTGGATCTGAGAGCACTGCATCTAAATCTTAGGATCTAATACAACCCTCCAGCAACCACCTTTTATCTCCATTTAACTACAAAACTATGAGTCTTAAATTGAAAACCACTATAATATTTTCAATCCAAACTCATCAGCTTATATAGTAATATAGGTCTGAACTCAGTTCAGTACCCATACATTTTGATGTCTTTGGTTCTTTAATAACCATAGCCACCACTATCCTATTAGGCAGGCTCCTCACTGATGAAGGCCAAAAGTCAGAAACTGGTCCGGGGATATTGGATGAGTAGGCACTAGATGGGGATTTTATGCACAAGCCTTCTGGAATCCATTGATTACTCTAGCTTGCTGTGTATGGCATACATATAGCGAGTTTTGCCTGTTTTAACAACAGTTATACACAAGCATAAGAGGTGGTGGTCAGGTGATGTTTATTATTTACAATTCTTTTGTAGTTATGATCTCTATTAATCTTGATTCAATTTTATAAGTAACAAACCAATGAAAAGATAATATTCACTACACCACACTCACACCTGGGGTTTCTATCCACTTGTAACACCTTGTGGAGAAGTGTAATCATAAACATATGACCAAAGACATGTAAAAAAGATGTATGATCCCCAAGACATACATTTCATGATGAACCAGTACCATCAGATGGCCCAAATTACAATTTCTTACATATATCTTTACCATTGTAGTTTAATTGATGTGTAAAATTTACCACTCTCACAACTCTGACACAAGCCACTTAATGGAAATGTATTAATAATTTTATTAGTCATTCATTAAACAAGAGATTATCTACTTAAGTGGATAATCTCTAATCTAATGAATGACTAATCTTGATTTAAAATTTTGTATATTTTAAGATATTATTTGTCGAAAAAAAAATCTTTGACATTTGTTTTGTGTAAACTTTATATCTCATTACAAAGTTCTATATGATCTTCCTGGAATGGTATAGTGTACATGGTATATTCATATTTGGCAAAATGTTATTATTTCTTGAAAATATTCATTAGCAATTTATAAATCTTAACAACGTCTGACACAACTTCAAATTTACGATCTTCTTTCTTTATTTAATAAAATAAATACTGTACTGCAACAGGAACAAAACAATACCAAATACAATAAACGAAGATAACAGGTAAATGCAAATATGCATAGAAATGCATGTAATAAATTAAAATGTAAAAGTGGATGCTCATAAACAAAGTTTAAAAGTTTTCAATTAGTCTAAAAAACGACAGATATAAAAAAAAATTATATATTATTTTAATATGCAATATGCTGTAATAGACAACATTATGTCAATGATCAAAGTTCTAAAGCTATAGTTTGAGGAGTAAGGAATTTGGGAAGAAATGTTATTTATAAGTAGAGAATTCTAAGGTGGATAAAAGAAGCTAAGTAATATGAAAAAAAATATTTGAGAAATAAAAAAAGAGTGAGATTTTATAGTATATATATAATTAATAAAACAAGTTGCAATATATATATATATATATATTCACTAGATGGAGCTTACCACTAGCTCCAAACAAGCTTTAATTGTAAATGCCAACAGAGAAAGAATTCAAAATCTCTATCGTACTATCCTTATCTCTAGATCAATTGGTTTCGAGCTTAATGGCTCACCTCAGTGAAGAGTTAGGATTTCAGAAACTAGATCTAAAATTCCAACCCAGAGCACTTATTTAATATGTTACTATCAGTTTAAAAACTTGAATTTTTCAGAAACGTAATTTTTTTCAAATCTAGCTTTACAAACCAGATAGCTATATGGGTCTAAACTCAGTTCAGTTTCACCATATATTAATAGCTAAAGCAATATTATATCACAAAAGCCTTCAAGAGTACATTTATAATAATTAATAAAACAAGTCACAAATTGTGCAACTTGCATTTAAGCTTGTACTAAAATGTTCACTAGTTGGAGCTTACCACTAGCTCCAAACAAGCTTTAATATATGGGTGTAAATGGTACTTAACTTCTTTGGTTGGCTTAGTGGTAGAATAGTTTGATGATGAACCAAAAAAAAAAAATTAAAAAGGGATGATGGTTTCCACAACATCATCTATGACAATGCAGAAAGCAAAGGAACAATTCACACCTCATTTACAAAGATATAAACTAGAGAGAATAAAGATTCAATATTCAGTGCATTTTAAATGATAAAAATTAAAAATAATTAACAGTATATTCATTAGTAAAGTTTATGATTTATTTCCTTGTTAAGATTGGCTAATTAATCCAACTTGCCTTCAGGTGAAGAATCAACAGACATAATTACTTATTCAGGGATTAACAAATTTAAATTTTATATAAATTAACATATAATTGTAATAAACATTTAAATATATAATCAGTGATAATAATAATGCTGTTATTGATAAGGTAATCTTTTAAAAAATTGACATTTAAATTGTGATAAAAAAAAGACATTAAATAAAGTTATTTTAGGATCATGTGAGAGAATGACGAGAATATCATTGAGCACCTATTTATCAATTTCTGATTTGGTTAAATGTTTAATAACTGTTGCATCTTTGTGCAGATATTTTTAATTTCTCATGTGAGCATACATTAAAATGACATCTTTGTAGATTACCATGAAATCTAAAATGTATTTAATTTTCTGTCTGCAAAGTGTTTTAATAAATACAGAAAATATAATCTTTCTTTTATTTTTACCATTAAGGCTTGATCAGAGCCAATTTTCTCATGGGAAAAATCTAGGCAATCATTTAAAAAAGTCAAAGACCGCTCATTTAATGTATTTTAAGTTTGTCATACAGTGGTTAACATGCCCATATTTATGTGTTACACAACTTAAATAAGACCTAAAAAAGAGCATATATAATAATGATTCATTTGACTATGTATATATAATACATCATTATTTTCTTTTATTCAGAAGTACAAGACTAATTTCTGGAGTACAACAATAAATTATTCGTTAGTCAATAACACTAAAACGAGATGCCTTCCCTGATGGAACCCATATTGCCACAATATGTCATACCTTCCAACATGCATCAAGATATAAAAACTTAATAAAATTTTAGTCTACCATTGACTAGACTGTATTCATAAATGTATTTTCCTTCACTTTAAACAAATTCTGGCATCCATTGATTACTCTGGTTGGCACAGAGTGGCACTACTAAATGGAGAGTTTTGCCTTGTTTAAAAAAATCACATAACTTTTATTTGCCTAAAAGCACTACCATTCATAAATAACTACATTTACTTTTCCAATTTGCTAAAACGAATTCCAAATAGGATTGATTTTTTTTTAAAATATAAATAATTTTTTACACAAAAAGTCTACAAAGATCATAAATTTGAATCACAAATGGAATAAACTGAATTGTGTTCATTATTCAAAAAACAGCCTGATATTATTGATCTTGAGTTCACAGTTTGATTCCGAGTGAAGATTTAAGATATTATTAATTCTTTGACTTTCCAAGCATCTTCTACATTGATTAAAGTCATTAATAGTACCTGTGTTAATATCATTGATGATAATCCCCAAAAGCATTAAGTTGTGTTGATATCATGAGATCTACAGCAGTCATTTGCAAGAGAATATGACTAAGCTACCTCCAAAAAGAAAAAAAAAGATAAAAATATAAACATGAATTTTGCAATGACTGTGCAAATCAATCCATGAAATGCAAACACATCTATATACAAAACATGCTAATTTGTTAATCTATTTATTTGATATTTTACAATATGGCCTTTAAACATCTCCAGAAAACTGGGATTTCTGAAAAACTTTAACATGTTGACTACTTGTAGCTCTTCATTGTATTCGATCCATATCTATATGTTCCCATGGAATCAAAAATAATCTGATTTTCCCATGAAACTCTTGCTCAAATTCACAAGAAAATACTCTTTTTGAAACATTATTTATTTACTTCATATGTCTAATCCAATCAATATGTGATTTTATAGGTCTAAGCTCTATAAAATCCATATCTTGCAAGCTGAATGTAGGTCTTATAATCTTGACATTATACTTTTAGAAGTTAATAAAGCATCTTCAAATGAAATTTTTCTAATACTTTTATGTTATGTTAATATGGAATCCAAGTCTCACTTCCACACAATAAATTATATAAAATCAATTGGTCAGTAATCAAAGAAAAATCAATATTTTTATTTTAGATGTCTTTCAACTTGACAATATGAATTATTTTAAATATTATACTAGCTTTTTCAGTAAAATGTTGAAAGATAGACTTAGATGTTAAAGTACGACTCTGAATTCAAAATATTGGGGTTGCATTTACAACTATAAACAACTAATTGTGTTTTAACTTGTTAAATGCCAAAGCTGCATATTGGAGTCTGTACTGTGCCTCTTTATCTAAGTTTGTCTTTCTACTTAAAAAACTACCAACATGTTTAAATAGGCTCAAATTAACAACCACTTATTAAAATTGCTGAAGGTTTTTTTCCACCACTGAGATAAAAGACTTGAATGTTTTAAACAGAAATTACTCAAATAAAATTTTTATTTAATGCATTCAAAATATTTAGCTTATTCTGTTGATCATCTTTTGCATTAGTAAGGATAACACTATCATCATCATTGTAAAGATTCAGTAGACATGTGAAATTCTTGTTTATGCTTTTAATTGGTTCTAGCTAAAAATTATACAATCAAATCTATGTCTCATCTTGATGCCCACTTCAAAAAGCTGCTATAAATAGTACAATCAATATAATAAAAAATGAAAACAATGTTAGAGCTAGTGACAATCATGTTTACAGATCAGTTTTTATTTCAAAGACTTGATTTTCCAAATGCAGTAAGTAATAATCTTTTCTCTCATTCAATAACTTGGAGGATATATGTATTACATTTTTTCAGTTCTTGATCTTTTATCAATTAATTTGCAAATATTTGGTATAATAGCATTAGATACATTTTCCTTTATTAATTTTTTACAATGTAGTATATTTTATTTATTCCTTAATATTTTCTTAAAGTTTCGACTAAGCAGCAATCTTCTTCAGAGCTACAATATATGACTGCTCATAAGAAGGGTATTTGTTTTATATAAATATTATTTCAAATTTGATTTTTAATATATATCTGAGCACTTATAGTATATATGGTGGGAGATGATAATCTGGATCAACTGATGATTGCTGGTTTAGCATGAAATACGTATATTGGTGATTATTTATCTTTTCAGCATATATGTGCTTGAGTGTAACAGTTTTATTAGGTGGGTCGTGTGAAAGTCTGTGCTCATATACCCTATATATAAGTAATATTTGTATAAAAAACTGAAAAAATAAAGCCATAATTTTACAAAAATGAAGTAATAAAATTACTTTTATTTAACTGGATTCAATGTATTGCTTTTTATTACAATTGACATTAGTTACAATAAGTTTTATAATTAAACCACTAAACATCACATGACTGGCACTACTATTTGGAGAGTTTTGCCTGTTTTGATAAGTTTTATAATTACTAAATCCACCACTTTCTTTATTTTGCTGCAATATTTTATATAAATGCAATTTATCCACTTTATTTTAAAAAAACTTTTTAGCAAATTTTTTTTTATTGTGTGTGTGTATGTATATATTGTACCAATATTGAAATTGGCACATACTAATTTATCTAAAAAAATTATTAAAATAATCTTTCGTAAAAGAAAAACGTATTTAAATGTTGAAGAGTTTATTACAGTTTATTTTCGTAAAAGAGTTTGAAATAAAAGTTAGAAAATAATTGATTAAAAGGAGGGAGGGGGAGTTTTGGTTAGAAAAGTTAAACTAAAAGTTTTATAAAAGTTAAAGAGTGTTATTATTATAAATTAAAAGTTAAAATATAAATCTCTTTTCATTCCAGTTTATTAGAATAAATGCATATATATGTGCGATGGTAAATAAAAATAAATGTTAGCTTGTTAATAAGATAAATGCGTGTTAAAATCATATTGAAAAACACATGAAAATAAATATTGAAATGAAATATATTTAAAAACACAGTGGTGGGCTACTAATTAAAGATATAAAAACCACACATTTTGTAATGGCTACTACTAATTAAACAATCTTCAAAAACACGTTGTCAAAGGATTAGTTATTAAAGGAATTTCGACAACACCATATTGCTGGAGGATATTAAAACAAAAACACTTTGCATACATAAATAGCTAGATTTTTATCAGAGTTCAGTTTCAGCCTAGTTTTCAGTTTGTCTAGTGTCAGTCTTGTTTCACCAGAGATAACAGTGCAATTCATATTATGTATCCAGAAACAGAAATGTGGTGCTGAGTAGCTTTCAGGACTATACGCTCTTATTTCAGCCCTTAGTCTAACGAGATCAGCAAGACCTTCCCAAGAAATAATGTCTACTTAACAGCTCAGAAATCCTCCGTCAATATTCAACTGTCTCAAGAAATAATAATCATGAAGAATAATCAAACTCCTCAAGAGAACGTCCCAGCCGGCTGGAAATATTCTCACCTAAAGTAGTAGTTAAAGAAAATGAAGTTCTATGTCCACGTTACAAAAATCCTAGATAAAACATTTTATTATTCTCATTTATATGTAGTAGCCACCGCTGAAATTCGTAAATCCTACAGAGACAAGTAATTTGAACTTTATAAGCATGCATAAAATGAACTATTGATATGCGTGTTTGTGAATGTTAGATAATTTAAATGTCAAAGATTATTGATGCCTTCTCATAAAATATATTATAGTATGTTAACTTAAAATATGTGTGTTATTTAGATTTATAAAAATGTTTAAAATTAGTAAATGTTAGTTAATAAATTGTCTTTAAAATTAAACTTTATTTGTCGGTCAATTCTTTTTATCAATTCTTTTTCTATATTTTATTACTGATTAAAATTAGACTGGGCTAGTTTTGGTAGTTTCGAGTGCTGGATTATGAGCCTACTGACCAAATATGTTGTTCATTCTTCTGAATAGATAGCTGGTGCCTGGAGTTTACTCCAAAACAAATAAAGTGTTTGGATAGTAGGGGTTTGAATCTAGCAGCCGAGGTGGGCCATTGTTGATAGTTATAGCTATCAATAATATCTCCCATTTTGCTCGAACGTGCCGGTTCATTCACGTAACATTTATAAGATTATAAATGTATTATGAAGAAGTTTGAAATCAGCAAAACATATATATGAGTAAGTAAGTCATTCGGCGGAACCATCTGGTACAATATATATATATATAAAATCTTACATTTCAACTGTCTTACAGTACTCTGCAGAAATTGATAGATAAAAAATGGTATATTCAAACAAATATTTGTAAGAAACATATTAATGGTAGTAATACAACAAGTTGGTTTTCCAACATTGATAGAAAATACAAAATTAATTATATATATTCAAGAATATACAGGATTATAAAGTATTGCTCAAAAAAAGAAGGCTATAATAAAGAAAAAAATTTAATAATCAAAGAGTTAATAAAGAATAAATTCCCTTTACACATAATTAAAAGAAGTATTAAAAAATAGAGTATGGAATAAATAAAATTGAAAAGAATGAAGGAAAACAGATAAATATAGACATATGTAGGGATAAAAACAAATAATATTATAGTGATTAAGTTTAATAAAATTATTCAGATTGATAAGAAAGGCAAAAAGTTGATTAATATAAAAATTGCTAATAAAACCTATTAAACTTATTGAATAATAAATACATAAGATATAATAAAGATAAAGAAACAATTAATGCACTATGTATGATAAATTGCAAATAATGTTTAGATAGTGAGATTAAAAAAAAAGTATGTGGGAGAAACTAAAAATTCTATAAAAACAAGGTAAAAACAACATGTCCAATAATAAATCACAAAAAATATATAGCATTTTATATATGGTTAATGCCATTTTCAGATGTGAACACTGTAAGATTAGGTCTATATACATAACTGTTAAAGATATACCCATTACTTCCCACCCTCACACCTAATCTAAATTATTGTAGCTAACCATTTTAAGTTTTAGCATAAGTGTAGTATATTTCTAGGTAATACAGTCTTAATTATAACTAACTTTCCCTATATTGTCACTTTTAATAGTTTAAATTTTTTATTAGGCACCGGGATTCTATTTAGATATCCCTACTAAATTGACAATGAAGGTAAGTTCCCCCCTTTTTGCCATATCCTACCAAATATAATGTGAATGAACAATTCACCCATATATTAACTTATTCTTATAATCTTTATATAAACTAATGCAAGTTTACTATATATTATACTGGTCGAAAATGTATGTCCATCCAACAAGACTTAGAATCTGAGCAAAAGTACCCCAAATCCAATCATGCTTAAGATACACAGGTCAGGAGCAATCTTGAATTGTAACCTGTTTGCCCATTCTCCAAATCTATAAACACTATAGACAACACCTATGGCAATACCACATAAATTCATTATTTCCAGGCCCAGTGCTCAGCTAATGATGATGATAATGAGATATTGAGTGAACCTGAGATATAATTTAAAAGACATATATAAAGATATTAATAAGATTCAAACCCACTGGATTAAGTTTAATAAGAATACTTATTATAACAAAAATTAAGATGATTATATATATGATCAACTTCACGCAATATAAACTTTATTTTAATTATAAACATTTGACAATCTTAAATCAATTATTTTCAGATTGACAGGTACAGATCTAATGCAGTATTACAATACATATCCTATATTTGGAAATGAGATTTTATTTAACATTACATAAAATGTTTATCTGGGTGGTTGGTGGATGTTCTACACATTGAGAAATCACTAAATAGATATGATAATAGAGTTTCACTATTTATATAACTTTGATAGAATGCCCTTGGCATTATGATATATAGATTTATTTTGCATTTATAGCATTTATTTATAACACTTAAATAGAATACATTAGGATTTGTAAGTATATTAAAACAGATATTTAATATTCATTTTCAACATTTAAAGATCAAATATTTAGTGAAACTTTATAAAGATAGTAAAGGCTTATTTAAAAGAAGGGGAGGGCAGCTTCAGAATGGTGGGATCTAAAAACTCCTACACAAAAAATTTAGCAATCTAAATAATTCATTATCACACATCATTATGATTTGTGTTATTAAACATGCAGTGAAATGAAATATAAAGAATTGCAGTGCTAGCATATATGTCAGTGATAGAAAATATGGCAACTTTGGCCGAGAAAACTTCATCATTCTTCTATTTGACTATGGTATGCCTGCTTCAGGCAGAGTGATACCTAAATGGAGAGGTAGGTAGGAAGTTGCTATGGTCTCATGTGTGGTAATCCATGCAGAGCTTCAATTACACTAACCTGCTTGTCCCAGGGTGTAGACTTATACCCCTGTTTTGAATGAGGACACTAAAAAGACAGAAGGCTTTGTAATCCTCCAAAGCGAGGTGTGAATGGATACGAGCAATATAATATATACTGTGGAAGAAGAAAGACAAACAAGGAAGATTGTGGTTTTCCAGAATGATGGTATGGACGGACCTGATCAGAGCAATATGTAACTCATTAATAAATTCTGACATATGCCAGAAATGCAACTATCAAGACATGAAATTATTTGATTTAACCCTTTTCCCACCTACGAGGCTCCTCATAGACATCTGACGTCACTCTAACTCTGCCAGTTCTTATGCTAAAAAATTCGTTTGATAGGTTTTGAATAGGTTTTTAAAAGTTCTATAAGATGGTGCCCTCTTCCGATTTATTTTACAAGTAAAAAATAAAAAAAAACGCATTTAAACCTAAACAAAGAAAGAACATCGGTTGTAATTGGTTGTTAGTGAGCTCTCAGCCAAAAAAGACATTCTGATTGGCTGGAAAGAACAAAGAAACCGCCTGATCAAAGAAAATAAAGAAAAACGCTGAGATTTTCATTTCGAATATGATTTAAAGTATTATAAAAGAATATTTTGGGAAATTACAAATTATTTTCAGAGAGAATACTAAAAAAACAAAATTATTTTCGAAAAATATTGAAGATTTTAGTAAAAATATTTAAGATTTAGTAAAAAGAAATATTTACTTTTCTATAACATAAAAGTCGACCTTTTTGTTTATATTATAGCTTTTATGTTGCCGAAATTGAATATTTTAGAATAAATAAATAGCAATTTATTTTTGAAAGAACTTTCGTTCTCTTCATAACCTGAAAAATTAGTAATATACTTTTTATAAACGTATCTGAGTTGAATTTAATATTATAGGCGGATATGTTTTAACAATAGGCTTTGTCTTCAGTTTGTGAGTTGGCCAATTAAAAGATTTGATTTTTACCTCATACAACCAATAATATAATTAGTGGTTTAAGGGTTAAAAGAGATTCAACATAAAAAAGCAAGGGCATTAATTTTAAGATTCATTAATTAGAATTTAGGTAAGGCAATTACAATGACTTTTGGGCTTGTTACCTCATGATCCTTTAGAATGATGGTGCAGATAAATCTTATGTTGAGGAGGCATTCTTTGATTTTTGGGGCAGGCAGATTCTAATTAAGCTGAAGGCCTTTCTTCTTGGCCTCTGTGGCTGTCTAATGGCATGGGCACTTTTAATTGGAAAAAGCTATATTACTGCATGGCGAAGAGATGGGCTCAAAATTGAGGGAATGGTGACTTGGGTCCCTCTACTCAAAAATCATTTTTAAAAAATCAATGAGCATGCAGTAGATTAGCGCTAGTAGACCAAACTCTAAAACAATAGATTTTCAGCTCTATTTGTACAACTTTCAAAGTATTTAAAGAATGCTTTTAGTTAAATTCCTAGCCTAAACGGAATCTTTAATCTAAAGAAATATTTTTGCTATTGTTATTGGAGATGCAATTGTTAGATAACTGTCCAAAAATAAATTCAAATCAATTTCCATATTGGAAATAGATTTGACAAAAATGTTTGTAGCTAAAGTAAAATCTATTAGCTTTGCTTTAATTTTACTTTTATTAAAACTTTAATTAAAATTTATTTTAAAACCCTGAAACAATATGATGTTTCTGCTCTTTAAATTACTTTTGGACAGTTAACGGTTGCATCTTCCATCTTGAATTTTTATGTAATTACATAAAGAAAATAATTGCAAAATAAAAAAAAATATAATTTTAAAAGATACAAAATTATTTACAATATTTAATATTTGTAATTATATATATATGCTGCTATAATATATGTAGATATCTGAGTCACATCTATTGACATTAATATTAAAATAATTAAATTTTTATTTAAGATTTATATTTATAAATCTTATATATGCTTCTTAGAAATACACATATAACTTATATACATATGACTAAAAGGAGCAGGACGATATGTGGGGTTTAATATTGGGCTAGTGCTGGTTAAGTAGTAGAATAGTGAAGCACAATCTTGGGTTAAGATTGACTGCTTCAATATCTATATTGTGACTTCACAAATAATAAATCTAGAAATAAAATTGTGTTGGCATCAACAGTTGAATTTTACAAAGAAGATCGTTGAAAAAATACAGTCATAAGGCTTAAACAAATGACACATTGTAATTTTCTCTTTTCTCTTTTTTTTAATTTATGAGCATATTCAATAAAAGCAAAACAACAACAAAAAAATATTATCATAGCAAATATAAATAGTTCATTATGGTCAATTGAACTATGTTTTCCTTTCTCCTGGTTTATGTGAGACATGAGTATTCTATAAAGTTATTTCAATAAGCATACAAGTTCAAAAATCTAATTTCTTACCCGTAAAATTGTTTAGTAGAATCATTCTTCGATAACACCTATAATCCTCAGGTTTTCCTTGTGATCTATATTTTAGGTTCCAACTTTGATGCAAAGCTTCTATTTTAGGTGGGTGGTGACTTCACTCTTTTAAACCATTGTAAATATGTTCGAGGGAATGGAATGACTGGCAAAGTACCAGCATTCTAGCTGCCCATCTGAATATCAGCGGTTATCATGGGGTAGTTTAACATCTTGTGAAAAATCTGAAGAACAAAAGACACTTTTTATCTATGTCCATTTTTTATATCCCTCTAAAAACTCATTATACTGAATACCATCTGCATTCCTTCTTCAAACTTTTATCTTTTTTTATATTTTTGTTCTCAAAGTGTTTTTTGTAGTTACTGCGACCATATTTAATTACCAATCTCTCCTTTGCAGAACTTTTATCAATATTTACAATCACTATTCACCCTTATTATTTAAACTTGCTCTTTTTTTAATTAAAAGAAGAAAAACACAATGAGTATTGCCTCAAAGAAAAGAAATTTTCTAAGTTTAATCTAATAAAATATTTATTCTATACATTAATTTGTATCTATACAAAACATACTTTTATTTTATTTTCCTTTTTTCTTTATATTCATTTCAGAAAAATCTTCAAATTCAACTGCAAACATACCTTGCATGGTTGCAACACCTCCCATGGTTAATGATGAAATTAAACTAGGTGTTTCAGCTAGTTTATTCTACTTAATATTTAATAGACAGGGTATGAGCACAGACTTTCACATGACCCACCACTCTCCACACTATCTCATAACACTGATACACCTGAACACACATATGTCAAAAAGATAAATAATCACCTACGTATTTCATGCTAAACCAGCAATTATCAGTTGGTCCAGATTACCATCTCCACACATATATGCTACAAGTGCTCAGATATATATGAAAAATAGAAAATCCTCCTACTTTAATGGACAGGCTTCAATGTAATCCACACTCCAACTCTTCAACTGTCCATCTACTTAATATTTGTAGTATACTTCTGTTTGCTAATTACCTCCTCCCTGCCAATTTTGATTTACTGTTTTAGATTATATGATTTTAAAGCTCTTGCATTATATGTGCCTCTTCACTTATTCACTTTTACTATGAGATATGAGCCTTCATATATATTTTGAAATTTTTTGATAATGAGTCTGTCAGTATGACTGACTGGGTTATTTCTGACCCATACTGATCTCTACTATAAACCTCATTGTCCCTATGCCCTGTCTTTGTGCCCTTATTTCTGCACAATGCACCTGTCATACTTGTGCTCTTTTCTGGTCTGTCTCTGGGTTGATTTGCTCTGAAACAACTGGTAATTTTGACTTGTGTAATACTGGCATAGGTTGACCAAAATAGAGCTGAATTGGAGAAAAGTCTGTCAATTCATCTTTGTCCAATTCATATAATTTACTATTTGTGGCAGTTGTCTTACCCACCTCTTATGATTTGTTGAAGTATAAACCCTGAAAAGCCATCTCAATTCTCTCATAACCCTCTCTCACAGATTAGATGATAAGTCATGCCGTACTTCAATATTTTTTGACCAGCCTTGCCATTCCACAGATACAAATGGTGTACCATGATCAGACAAAATGGCCTTAGGTTTTCCTACCTTATTAAAGTTCTGGGTTTCTAACACTCTAATAATGCTCATCACATTAGCTTGAGATATTGGGCATGTAGTTACCCATTTTGAGAATACATCATAAGTTACCAGGATGTATCTCATTCTTCAGTACCTAGATAATGGACCATAGAAATCTATTGCCACCAGGTCATTTGGTTTCTGATGAATAATGGTTTGACAGGGACCTTCATAAGATCTATTTGGAAGTTTTGTTTTCTCACAGGAGTCACACCCCTTTATTACCCATATCACCAGTGGTCTCATCCCTGCCCAGTAGAACAATGTCTTTAACAAACATTTCACCTTGTCTATCCTACAGTGTCTGTACATACAAAGAATATATCTAGTTAATATTTCTAGTAGTTCCCCAGATACTATCATTTTCCATGTGTATTCCTTTACATATGCCAAGTATAATAATATCCCTTTGTTCAAATGGTATCTCACATCCTGTTTCTTTTCTATCTTCTTCTCTGATCCCCCATTGGTGATTTTCTGTTCCTGTGACCTATCCATAATGCACCTGTGGGTCGCATCTTGTCTCTGTCACTTCCCTAAATGTTTCAAGTCTCCTTCTACAGATCCATTCTCTTAATGATATTGTTGCTATACTTATGTCATCTACCTGCAAATGGTTTGATAATCAGAAGCCTAGATTCCAGCTCAATGCATCTGCTACCACATTTTCTGACCCTCTACAATACTGTATGGAGTAATTAAACTCTTGGAGGAAGAGGCTCCATCATATTAATAAACTATTTGATAGATATCTGTGGTTCAAGAACTTGAGACTCTTATGATCCAATCTCACAATTATCTATGACTCAACAAGAAATTATCTAAATTTCTGAAATACCCAAATCACATCAAGGGCCTTTTTCTCAGTTACTGAATAAATTTTCTGGACCTTGTAGTGGTTGGCTGCTAAAATACAATACTCCATATCTGCCATCTTCTTGCTCTTGCGTCAAGATAGCTTCCAATCTGTATCTACTACTATCTGTTTATATGATGAATAGTTTACGGAAATCTGGGTATATGAGTATGACATCACTTAAAAAATTTTCTTTGACCCTCCTAAAACCTGTTTCTTGGTTTTGTTTCCATTTCCATGATGTATCTTTCTGTAATAAATTGTATCAATAGTTCCATGTCTGTGGCAAAGTTCTCATAGAATTTACTATAGAAGGTACATAGACCCAGGAATGATCTGACTTGTTTTCTATTATTGGGTGTGGGAAAATGACCTAGATTTTCTCTGGATGTGGCTTTATGAATTTATCACTGACCAAGTGTCCTAAAAAATTTCACTTCTGTAGTCGCTATCCAGCTTTTATGCAAATTAATCCTAATGTTTTTATCCTGACATTGTTGCAGAAATAATTTCCAAGTGCTGAATATGTTTTTCCATGACTTTAGATGCAATTATAACATCATCCATGTACATGGTTACCGAGTTTTTTCTTTCTTTCTTTAGTATGTGGTTCAAGCATTTTAATAATCATGTTCCACTATTCTTCACTGAGGGTATCTTATTAAAGTGATACAATCTGCTGGATGTAGCCTTACCTGCCAATAACTAGTAGTCAGATCCAGCATTGAGCTGCCTCAAAATTTTGTTAACCGGTCATTAATTAGCATTGGTACATTTTGTTTGAGCCATGTAATTTTATTTACTTGCCTAGCATCTAAGTATAATCTTACCAAGTTATCTTTTTTTTTACTATTACCAAAGGGTTATTATATGGGGCATCTAAGCATAATCTTACCAAGTTATCTTTTTTTTTACTATTACCAAAGGGTTATTATATGGGGATGGTGCTTTTGATAGAAACCCCAGTTTTTTATTTGATCAAGTTCTTTCTCCACCGCTGTCATATATTGGTGGGGTACTGCATAGGACTGTGCCTGATGTGGTATACCTTCTATTACTTTGATACAGTGTTCATAATCTTTTATTACTCCTGGTTTCTCTGAGAAAACATCCCTATATGTACATAGAAAAATTTCAAGATCCCTGCCTGTTTCAATTGTTTGTTTTATTATCAGGTCAATCTCTTTCTCTAATTGCATATTAAATAGCCCCTTTTTATCCTCACTTTTTTTTATTATCAAAAATGTATTATTTCACCATTACATATAACCTTCCTGTGTTTATGATCTATTAAACACCCTATTTTGTGCATTAATTCTGAACCCAAAATGGCATCATGCACTAACCCTTTTAAAATCACTATGGTATGATATATGTATGTTTGCCCTATTTTAAATGTACCTATATTTGTTTGGTCTCCAACTGTGGTCTGCTGCTCTCCATCATGACCTGTGCTGCCCTTACTGGCAAGGTTTTAACATTCTTGAATACCTTTTCTGATATCAATGGCCCTTGACTGCCACAATCAAATAATGATCATATTTTTATATTGTTTATATGTATGTTAATCTTAGGACTGTCTTGTGATACAAAATTAATAGTCCCCTTGTCCCACTCACAGATAAAATTGTCTACTCTTTTTAGTTTAGGTATGGTTTGATATTGCTTCATCTTTTTGTACTATATATATATATATATGCAATACCGAATTGCTAAACAATCATTCAATGTTATTTTCCTTCAACTGTTATATATATTGTAGTTGTGAGCTACAACCTGATACACCATCCATTTATTTAAGACACTCTACCAATTGGAGCCACATAGACATATTTGCTTAACCAATAAAGTGCCAAGCAAATGATCATATAAATATTTTTTCTTTCCAACACATACATTTACATAAACATCTTTTTATTTTTTAAAAGAAGTAATAAAAACTATTAAATTAGGAAAAAACAGATAGGTATACTAATACTGGAATAAAAGGTGTTATATGTTACTGACTGGGGAGAACTATACAAAAAACTTACACATAAATTAAAAAAAAAAAACAATGACTGAATTAAAATCTAAACACATAGCAACCATTTGTAGAAATGAAATTTAAAATATTTATAAATTATTTTTTTATTTATAATCCCATTTATTTATATTATGTCTGTTAAACAATAGGAAATGTCAAGGTTAAAATGCTTAAAAAAACTTCACATGACCTACAACGCGGTATTAATTGTTATACTGTCTTCTGCATTCGAAGATAGAACTTTTTTTTTTCTGCTTAAAAATAAATTCGAATACAAAATGGATGTGAATGTTTGAATTTAAATATATATATATATTTTTAAATATTGATCAAAATCTGAATTTTTAAAACAATCGTTTGAAGTGGAAGAAATAATTTGAAAGTAAAAATTTAATTATTTGCTAATTAGATAATTTTAGAAATTTACGTGTTGCAGTAATATTCAATAATTAATTGTTTTGATAAATAATAATATCATCATTGAAATCTTGAGAAGCAAATGAATCAATAAATATATATTATTTTTATATCATGATTGCTTGCTGAAAAGTTTATGCCATGGGGTAATAATATGCCATCAATGAAGCCATGAAAAGTTAAAGATTTTACTTGCCCATTTAGAAGAAACTTGAAAACCATCTTTTGCCTTAGATAAAATGCCTAATCAAATCCAAGACAGGATAAATGGAGAACATTATTATTTTTTGATCCAGACAAGAAATTTATATTCTTCGCAGGAGCAGAACGTCATCTCCATTCATAGGAATTTATTTAGCAAATAAACATTTTCCAGCAGACTCATCGGACTTTAATTAACAAAATGGGATAAAAATTGTGATTTTTGTTTTATTTTGTCTATTGTAAATTTTATGTATTATTTTCATTTTCTACAATTGGAAGCTAATGTGTTATAATTTTGGAGAAATTCTGTATGAGAGTAATAAGGGGGGGGGGGAATCTTAGATTTAAATATATATATTTTTTATCATCTTTAATTGTATAAAGAATAAAAAAAAATACTAGTTTTGACCTCCCATCTGACTGACTTTTGACCACATATAGGAAATTGAGAGGTAAGAAATTTTAATACTATCTTACAGTTAGTAACACACAATGATAGATTTTTATTTATTTATTATTAATTAAGCTTACTTTTGTATTGCTTTTATAAATCAATGATTTATAACCATTGATTTATCTGGACAACAAAGATTTGTTTGTTGTTGTTGTTATGTTTGGACTTCTAAATCTACAGAATCCGGAAAGTATAAACTCTTTTTGCTTATCTAATAGGAACTTTTTCTAAATTTGCAATGAGTAATTGAAAATAAAAATTCTCATCTGACCTAAAGAATTCAAAATCAGTTATTAATATTTTTTCTGCATATGTTTAATTAATCATTTTCATTTCTTTTTCTTTGTTTTTGTTATGTGTTAATTAAATTATTTGACTATATTCAAATTTAAGTTGGGTGTGGACAGCTATATAGATTCGTTAAGTTTGTTAGTTTAAGAGAGGGTTAATCTTGGGTTAGTTGCTTTGCAGTTAAATTAGGTTAATGTATTGGATATATTGGTGTAATTAGTAAATGTATGAAGATTCGCTATGTGCAGGATCACGTATACACTGCACTTGGGCAAAATAAGTCCCATTTCTTAATGATCCTTGGAAGCAGATGTATTCCCTGCTCCTTGGATCACCCTTTAGCCTATGGAATGGGATAGTAAGTTGGCAAAAAGGACCGTAATCCCTTCCTATGAAGTTTTCTTTTTTTATTGTTCTTCTTGCCAGACAGATGTAACATTCCTGTACTGGACGAGAGACAATTTCTTTTCTATAACCATGCTGTTCAGATGTGCATTCCTGACAGTATTGTATTGTGCTGTCGTATTCATGCTGCATTGAATACATCGATATATCAGATAGATTGGCATTGGTTTGACTGTGAACTTTTGGCCTAGGGTTAAATAAGGGCTATAGGATATTTTCTTTTTCGAATGAATCCGTATAGTGTATCTATACTCAACATTATAAAACAAACTCTTATTAAAATCCATCTGTGTGGATTGTTTAAAATAATAATTTAAATTTAAAAATTAATATTAAAATATAAACAAGATAAATTTTATTTCTCAATTTTTAAATATTTATATATGCATCAATAAATCTTTTTGTGTGTGTTAATTCTGGCAGTAGCTTATTTATTTATTTTATGGAAATCTTTTTTTATTAAAATATTTTTTTTAAGCAAATTTTATATTAAATCTCTGCATCTCCATGAGCTAGTGGCATGGGCTGATGGTCGAAAAAAAAATGTAAAAATTGGATCTTAACAGTGCGTATCTGCCTACTATATAAATTTTCCAGGTTCCAATAGCTGGTGGTGCCCTGTACGGCAAATATGATGACACACCAACTATCTGTTTCACCCCGACCATTATAATCTATAATGTATTACATAAACATATAATATTGTAATTTTCTGCCATTATTAATAATATAAAAATACAATAAAAGAGAATAAAAATATATTAAAGTAAATAAATTGAGTATACTTTTGACATGTGTGAATAATAATCATGGTTGTTCTGTTAAAAATCCATGACTCATTTTTTCCTTTTTAGTTCATTGTCTATTTATTTTGTGTGATAAACCATGCCACTTTGATCTTATGTTTTCTATTATCTCTTTCTTTGCATATTATTTTAACAATACTAGGATCAAAATTGCATCCATATTCCCTTTCATGGTTGTAAAATGCAAATATATTTGTTGAATCAGTCACTTTTTTTTTAAATATTAAGTTATATTTTGACAATCTTGTTCTCAAGTTTGCTTTTATTTTCACATAAATATAAAGACTGTCCATTTGGTGGTATCCCACTGCATACACAACATTAGGTCAATCCAATTTGTATATTTTATCCTTTGCATGAATCAGACTATTTAAATTGATGGGTGTTTTAAATCTGATATTGAATATATCAGTGCAGATCTTTACATTTTTATTTTCAATGTTTAGTATGTATAGTAGCACTATCTATTTTTTGTCATGACTTATAGTCTTAATTCTATTTGTAATGTTTCTTTTAAATTGTTCCATGTATTTATATCATTTGCATTATAACCTGATCTTATCTTATCAGCAATATAAGTCTCTAGGTTTTTGGTCATGTCTGACTTATCAAGGTAAAAAGGTTTTTAATTCTGAAAATTTATGTGATGAAGCAGGTTGGGGAAAGGGGTTGATAGTCATTTTATAATACAGTGAGTTGTTCAGATATTTTCAAATCAAGGTAGTAAATTTCATTATCTTTTTCAGTTTCTATAATCTATTTTACATCTGATTTTGTGCTCAATTCATTAAACATGTGGTTGATAATATCTTATGGCAACATATAAAAACACCATCTACATATATATATAAAATAAATAAAATATCCGTTAATTAAAAAACAATATTGTAATTATAATTGAAATAATATTTTTAACGGTTTACAAACAATTACAAACAATTGTTAAATCGTACTTTTGGTTACTTTCTAACCTGCCTCAACTGCCATTAAATTCAAAAACTAAAAGCGGAAGCAAACGTCATCAATTCAAATTCCACAAATCTTGTATTTTAATGTTAGAAGCTTGTCGATTTATTACATGCGTTTTATTCCTGTTTATAAAAATTGCCTCTTTAATTTTTCTTTTACTATGGTTTCTCTCTTCATGAAGAATTTTTACATTTTCAAAATTAAATTTAAATTTATATTTACATGTTTTTTCATGATCGAAAAAAACTGAAGAAGATATTAAATCACCATTATTTTTATTTTTTACATGCTTATATAACAATTCGTGTTCCTTCAATCTTTTCTCAATGCTGCACCTAGATTCACCTATATATGATAATATACGATCACGAAAAAACATGTAAATATAAATTTAAATTTAATTTTGAAAATGTAAAAATTCTTCACGAAGAGAGAAACCATAGTAAAAGAAAAATTAAAGAGGCAATTTTTATAAACAGAAATAAAATGCATGTAATAAATCGACAAGCTTCTAACATTAAAATACGAGATTCGTGGAATTTGAATTGATGACGTTTGCTTTCGCTTTTAGTTTTTGAATTTAATGGCAGTTGAGGCAGGTTAGAAAGTAACCAAAAGTACTTCTGCGAATTTAACAATTGTTTGTAATTGTTTGTAAACCGTTACAAATATTATTTCAATTATAATTATATATATATAACTATTCAAACCAATACAATAATTAATACAGCAAACAATATTTTTAAAAAACAAATATATACCACAAGCCAGAAACTAGTCTGGGGATATTGGATGAGTAGACATTAAATAGGGAATTTATGCACAAGCCTTCTGGCATCCATTGATTACTCTGATTGGCACAGAGTGGCATTTTCTAAGAATTCATGTTATGAATTTTTCTTTCTTGGGTTTGATGTTATAATTATAAAGTTTATTGAATTTCAGGGTGGAAATTTGCATAAGCATTTCATCTTCATATGAAGTGGTGTCATTTATCTTCTTTTTTACAAATAATTTTGTTTTTATCAAGCATTTTTTAAAATCCCTTCATGCTTTCAACTAAGGTGAGTAATTTTTACTTTTTAAATTAAGTTTTAGAACTGTTCGTATTTTGTCAAACATTTTGTCCATATTCTGTTTATCTTTTGTAAGCTATGCATAATTTGGCTACCATTTCTAAATAAGGATTCAATACCCATCCTTACATGAATCTTGGTCTGAAATTGAGAATTGAAGCTTGCTTAAATATTATTTTAAAATTTGAGATAAATGAAACTATTGTCCAATGATAAATTGGTCCTTTTTGATTGAGTGGCAAAATTCATATCAGATTACAGCATAACTGATATACACAAATAACTAGAACAATTTAAAAGAAACTTTACAAACAGGATTGAGAATACAAAGAATAGCAAAAATGGATAACACTCCCATACACTTGGGAAACAAAATTGTAAAGATCTGTTCTGATAAATTCAATGTTGAATATAGAATGCTCATCAATTTAAATAAATTGATTAATAATTTGGATTGATATGTTGTGTGTGCAGAGAGATGCAACCAAACGGATGGCCCTTCCACCTACTATGATGAAACAAAGCAAACATGAGAACAAGATTGATGCAACATACCTTAATGTATAAAAATTCCAAGACTGATTCAATAAATATATCTGTATTTTACAATCATTAAATGGAATATGGACACAATTTTGATTTTAGTATCATTATACATGTGAAAAAAGAAATAATATAAAACTTAAAAGAGGCCTAGTTTATCACACAAAATGAAAATATATTAAAAATAAAGAACTAATAGTATTCAAGTTAGCAAGAAATAGATATCATAGATACTTAACAGAACAACCATGATTATGACATATATGCATTGAAAATATACTCTGGTACATGAGCACAGACTTTCACATGACCCACCACTCTTCACTCTATCTCATAACACTGATACACTTGAACACATATATGTTGAAAAGATAAATAATCATCAATATACATATTTCATGCTAAATCAGCAATCATCAGTTGGTCCAAATTATCATCTCTACACATATATGCAATAAATGCTCAGATATATATTAAGATAGCCAATCTTCATACTTTAATGGACAGGCTTCAATTCACTCCGTACTCCAATTCTTCAACTGTCCATCCAGTTGAAAATCTGATGATGGAACACTCAAAGATCAGACTGAGGCCAAGATTCTTGTCACTCATGTTAACCTAAAGTCAACTGACCCCTCATGTACAGGACATAATCCATTTAATACATATACAAGGTATGGGCAGACATCTCTACTATGTAATAACTGAAATACAGGCTAACCTATATTTCAGTTATTAATTTGTTTTTATTTTGTTATAGTATTTTTATATTTAATTATATATATATGATCATATATGTTTGAATATTGTAGCTCTGATAAAGATTGCTGTTCAGTTGAAACTGTAAAAAAATATTATCAAGGAACAAATAAAATTTACTACTTTGTAAAAAGTGAAAAAAGAAAAGTGTATTGAATGTTATTATAGGAATAAACTTTGATGAGTATATTTTTTGCAAGTATTCCATAAACATCAATCTATCTGTCTTGCATTGGTGGTCGAGAGGTCAGCGCGACTGCCTTGCATTTGCAGGCAGTTGCCCGGGTTGCGGGTTCGCGTCCCGGCCGATGCTATGACACTTAAAAAAAAACCAAAAAAACATCAATCTATCTCGAACAATAATCAACTGTTACAATCTGGTCAAAATACAGTAGTCTAAATTTTTCGATTAGATTTCAGGTAAAAAAAAACCTTAATATCTTCATATATATATACAGTTCAATATATTGTGTGTAGATAATAACTAATGAAGTAATATCAATATAAAAATAATCCTTGAATAATTCTTCTAATGATGCAATGAATTAAATCCATCCATTTATTTATTTATTTATATTCAAACTAGAATAACTTAAAACCACAAAGATGATCTAATTTGTTGTTTTACATATTACTCTTTTGCAAGTTACTAGAGCTAACTTCGAAAAAAAAATTATATATGTAACATACATATATTCATATGCTGTTTACACGTATAAATTATTTGTATTTTATTGATTGTAATTTTTCAAAAAACGAAGCTCAAAAATATGTAAAAATTCGTATTAAATTTTTTTAATATAAATTTTTAACTATAAATTTTATTCGACAAATGCAGCATTATGTATTTTCTATATAATTTATTTATGTAAATATAATAGACTGGAAGAACTGCACACTATGTTGATTTCTTATTTGAAATAAAAGTATGCATAAATTTGTGGTTGAAGAAAGGTCGTTAAACAATCTAACGCATTAACGTAAATGTTTTCACTAGATCCGGTCGAGCAATTGAAAATTAATGAAATAGATAACTAGTTTAAAAAACAAAAACAAATTATTATAATAAACGAGAACCAATCTTAGGTTTTATTTAATTACTTAAAATATTTTGACATTGTAATTAACATTTGAGTAAAGTTATTTTCTTTTTTTAAGCACGTGTTGTAATGTCAAATGACGTGACAGGCGTAAGATTTTTTTTTTTGATCTGAAGTCCTTGCAAATAGTGTTGCGAAGCGATGCATTAAAAAGGACTATATAGTGGCGTCCTCTTTTAGCCATTAATGTTTTAACGCTAGTGAAAATAATACATATGTGTAGTATATATTTTTAAAAATAGCAGTATTATACCCAAACTTCTTAAGCGTATTTTGTAAAATTATAATGAAAAAATTCATCAGTATATACGTGTATTTTTAAATAATAATATATTACTTTTTAAATTTTTTATTTTAAGAAGCCAAACTTGCGGTTGTTTGCTTGAGGGATAATAACAGACTTAATTATCTTATTGTTGACGAATTGACCGCCGAGAGGCAGCTGCTTTGCGTTTATGACCGAATGAGTTTATGGCTTCTAAGGCCGACCAGATGCTATTTTTTCTTTACCTAATTGTTTAAAATAAAATTCAATCATTTGTTTTTTTTAGATGAGAAAACGGAATGGGGGTTAGAGGAGAGTTTATTATTTTATCAAATTAAATAACGATTTCTATTATAAATATCTGTGATTTGTTAACATTTGGTTAATAGTTGCTATTAAATTGTTATTGCTTCATATACCAACATATAATTTATTCTAACTTCATATAAAAGGTGAGTTAGGTAATATTTGCTTGCAGCTTATGATAGCAATACATCTTATAATATCCATCCATCCTTTTTAAAACTTCTTTTTACATATAAATATATAAGTATTCACGCATATTTAATTAAGATTGCAAGTTAGATTGGTATGAAGAGAGTATGGGCCATACGACCGTATAATGCTTAGAAAAGACTTCGAAGTTTTTCATTGCATAATGCTTTAAAATAATGTATATTCTGATTTTTAATAAATCAACACTAGTAGATTGTAAATACCGGACTTTAAGATGTAATTCAAAGGGATTTGAACACAGAATTTCAAGCTTCCTTCAGCTACCCACTCCATCTTATATAGCCGATACACATGACCACACTCATATGAAAAACAAAAACAAAACTTCAATATCCGTATTTTGTGCTGAAACAGCACTCACCACTTGGTTCAGATCATCATCTTCCACCCATATATATAATCAGTGCTCAGTTTATATTAAGATAGCAAATCTTCAAATTTTAATGGGCAGACTTCAATCTTCTCCACCCTCCCAGCTCTTCAGTTATTCATATCATTGAAAATCTGATGACGGAATTCTCAAACCCTTATTGTTGCCAATGTTGTTGTCATCCCCATTTGACTCTAAGTCACTCTGGATATTTAAATGGACATATTAAGGTCAAATATATGAGGGGTCAGACTGACTTAGGATCAACATAGATATGACAACAATATTTGCATGAACAAGGGTATGAGCATTCCATCATCAGATTTTCAATGGTATGGATAGCTAAAGAGTTGGAGAGTGGACAAGAGTGAAGTCTGTACATTAAAATTTGAAGATTTACTATTTTAATACAAACTGAACATTGATTATATATGTGTGTTGAAGATGATGAGTGCTGGTTCATCTCAAAATACATATATTGGAGATCATTTATCTTTTTCACATGTGTGTGGTCATGCGTATCATTTATATAAGATGGAGTGAATAGCTGGAGGAAGCTTGAAAGTCTGTGTTCAAATCCCCTTTAATACTGATTTTTTTATATTGTACAATCTAACATTAACAAAATTACAAGCGTGTTGAGGCACTGGCAGAAGAAGCTATATACAGTACTATTATAAATCAATAAATAAATAAGTAAAAGCTGAGCGCTTTCGAGGTGTATTGCCTCATATTCTAGCTACAAAGATAAATAATGCGGAGTAGTGTGTAAATGGTAATATGCAAATTGTATGTAAATTGTTTAATTTGTCCAACGCTTAGAAATATCAAAGCAAGTGTCGTGTCGGTTAATGGAGTTATTGTTGTATTCATAATAAGACCCTTTTGAGACTGTGAATTATTTTTTTAATGTTAAATTATACAACTCATATAAATCAATATTCTAAGTTATTTTAAAACACTATATAATGAAAATCCTTTGAAATCTTTTCACCATATCTGCTAGCCATATCTGCAATCTGAATTTGAACCAAATTAGGGATTTTTTTTTTTCTGATTTCAATTAATCCTAAGTAACTCATATAACCATTAAATATTGGTTAGTACATAGGAATATATCTATTGTTGAAACGCAAAACAAGAAAGCTTTTTATCATTTATTTTTATATATTCGCACACATTAAAAAGATTTTCACACACATATTTGATCTTTTTATTTATAGATAAAAAATTTTTTTTACAACCTATTCTCACTTATAGTTGTAGTAATTAACAATCCGTTAATAGCTCTTCAAGTCAAATTCTTCTTACTTTCTGTTTCTTACAGCATGGTACCGTTCTTGCAAGTGCATTCCTATTGCTTCTATTATTCTATCTATTCATCTTCCCATTTTTTATTTTTAGCTTTGTCAAGCATTAACATTTTTTTTTTTATATAGGCATTGGGGAATGACTTTTCATAATATATTCAAAGTTTGATTATTTCTATCTTAAACTCAAACAAAAGTAGCGTTGATGGCCGAGTGGGCAGCACAGCTGCCTTACAAGCAGTTGTCCCGGGTTTGCAGGTTCGCTTCCCGGCCGATGCTTTAACACATGGGGGAAAAAAGTAATCTGATAAGTAATCATATAACTGATGCTTAGAACATTTTAGAACAAATTGGTTCATTAATTTAAAATTTTCTTATATATTAGTTTAATTTGAGCTGTTGGGTCTATGTTTCTTTCATATGATATATAGAACAAATATATTTATTTTTATGTGATTAGTTTAGTACAATATCCAATGTTTTGATGACATTCCATTCCTACCATATCTAATTTTCATTCCCAACAACAACAACAAAATTTAAAATAGAAAAACTATTATGCATGTATTTGTTATATCTAATTATTTCGTAATATGCAGTAAAAGAAATATTTATTTTTGTTTAGTAATAAAAGAATAACTTAAACGCCTTAATCTGATGTTGCACATATGGGCAAAATTTTATTTGGCTATCATTCTTTCTTTTTTCATTTATTAATTCAAACACGAATTTCAATTTTTCAATGATGTATACCACATAACATTTATCCCATCCACCACCATCAATTTCCCATTTATTTCTGTATTTTTTTGAATCTCAATTAGTTAATAAATAGGGTAGAGTACAGGTTCCTCTTTTGCTGTATAGTATCTTTAAAATCTCTTAAACATGATGATTAAAGCAGTAAAATTTAATAATATGTGTTAATCTATTGTTATAAAGTACTGAAAATCTTGAAATTATTAGATCGGAAGTTGAACTCCGATAATGCGCTATTACTTTAAATATTATAAATCTCCGTGCACTCACACATCAGTAAGAGTTTAAAAAACTTAAATGAATCACTTAAGGTTAGAGTGCATTTCTATAAATACACCAACTTTCACTGACCATGCAGGGCTTGAGTCTACTGTGTGCCCGATGGTATAATCAAATTTTGAATTGTACAAATCTATTTAATCTATCACAGGAGAAAAACAGTGTCTCATTTTTAACCAACCACGATCAGACAAATACGACTTATAAATGTAAATGTATTATTATTATTATTATTATAAAGTGCTGAAAGTCTTGAAATTATTAGATTGGAAGTCGAACTTAAGTGATTCACTCAAATTTTTTAAATTCTTATTGATGTGTGAGTGCGTGGAGATTTATAATAATTAAAAAAATAGCGCTTTATCGGAGTTTGATTTCCGATCTAATCATTTTAATATGTGTTAAGGAAATAGAATAATAATCTATTATTATGATCTAAGATCATGTGGAAATGATCATTGTTTTCTAACTTCCAAAATGTATTTTTTTTTTAAAGTACAGTATTATATATATATTCATGCAAACAATTTTACTTTTGTGCTATTAGTGTATATACTTTTTATTTATTTATACCTGTTCTTATGTAATCAAACTTTGCCTTACCAACTTAGGATAAAAAGACAAAATAAATACAAACATTATTGAAATATAATCTAAACAATAAGGTTTATAAAAGGGAAGATTCTTCAACCAGAGAATACAGTATCCAAGAAATGATCATTTCATTACCAAACAACAATTATTTCAACACCACTACATAAAAATATCATCAGTATTGAAATAAAATAATAAGGAAAATTATTTTATTCTGTAGAATAGGTGACCAAAGTAAAACATTTCTAAACTGCTTTTAAACTTCATTTTTTAGTTGGAAATCTTCTGTCTTGTGGATGTAAATTACATTTAATAATGTTTGAATGATCTGATAAGCAATTGCTTTACTCTAGTAGTTGTTAAGACAATTTTGTTCTTAAATTCATTCTAATTCTTGCTTGGTATAAGTAAGACTCTGCAATATCACATGATTGTCTTAGAAGAACCAATATAGATGGCTTCTAAAATTACAATAGGAGTATAAGGTCTATGTCTAATTGTTAATTTTTACTTTTCTCTTTGGCAGATTATTTATTTGTATGATTACCACTTTCTATCTATCCATCCATCTAGCTATCCATCCACCCATCCATTCATCTATCTACATATATATCATCCTATCTATCTATCTATTCATCTATGTATTTCTATATTTCCATCTCTTTCTCTATTTCTCACTGTCTATCTGTCTGTCTGTTTATCTATCTATCTATCTATCTATCTATCTATCTATCTATCTATCTATCTATCTATCTATCTATCTATCTATCTATCTATCTATCTATCTATCTATCTATCTATCTATCTATCTATCTATCTATCTATCTATCTATCTATCTATCTATCTATCTATCTATCTATCTATCTATCTATCTATCTATCTATCTATCTATCTATCTATTTCTGTATTTTCATCTCTTTCTTTATCTCTATCTATCTGTCTATCAACCCATCCAAACAATTATTTGTCTATCTATCATTCACCCATCTATTATATATCTATTTTTTATCTATCTATTTATTTATCTACATATCTATTTACCTACTTATTTATTTATCTATTTATTGATTTAATTAAAAGGGATTACCTATTAATTAATTCTGTATTTCAGAACAAAAAAATTACTGGAGCTATACTCAGTCTAGTACTTTTGTATTTTTTTTTCATGTGTCAAAGCATCAGCCGGGAAGCAAACCCGGGACAACCTCTTGTAAGGTGGCTGTACTCGGCCACCAACGTTTGACAAGTACTTTTGTATTTGAATGTCAAATCGCCTTCTGAGTGGCTATTTGTTTAACAGATTGTCTATCAGAAGTCAAGTTATAATGATAACACATTATTACTAGAATTATAATACATTTATTTCTGTATCTAATTGTTATTATCATTTTTGTAGAAAAATAGATGAATGTAACTTAGGATCAGATTAATGGCTAAAAACAATGATCTTTAAAAAAATATATATATGTTTAAAAAAATCAAGCTTTAATTTACTTTATTTCTTATTATTGAAACTATTTTAAGAAGTCATCTTCAATATATAAAAAAAAGATATGGGGAAAAACGATTCATTTTGATTGAACATAATTATTTAAAATAGCTGAAAAATTTCAGCTACTGTAATAATAATTATTAAAACAAATCAAGACATCTGCATTTTCTTGGAATATTAGTTTACCTAATAAAGATTTACTTTTTGGAAGAGTGGGTTTAGAATTAAGTGTTGATATGTAATATGAGCAGTGGTCAAATATTACTAGTTGTAGTGAAATATTGTCATTTTATTTATTATAAAGAGTCTATGAAGTTACTAATCTTGATTTTAGACAGAGCATTTTAAAAAAAGCTATCTACCTATTTATTTTGGAAGCAAAAGGCCTACAAACATTGTTAATTGAGTTTGTTTAACCATATTTCCATGGTCATAATATGCTTTTTATTTTTTAAAAAAAATATATTAACATAGAACATTTTAGGATTAAAAATTTAGCATGCCATGCAAAAACCAATGACCAAAAACATAATATATCCCTCTATATATTTGTCTTTTGGATGCATGTTAAATAATGTTCTTTTAAATAAAATATAAAAAAAATTGACAAAAGACAAAGTGATTAACCTATCCAATTTAAAATTGGTACTGTACAATGTAGTAAGAAAATATTCAAATGAGCAAAATAAAAATCAATAAAATAATCAAAGATCTAATTTTGGGTACTTATTTAAAATACATGAAGTTATGAATACTGATTTACAGAAGTTTATTATATTTAAATGATTTCATGGTGTTGGTGCAAAGTCAGATCTACAACATATGACTTGAATCTAAATTGACATTAAGGAATTTTTTCAGGTGGCTGACCATTTCAAATGAGTTTAGAATATAATTAAGTATCTAGCTCATAAATATTACCAAAATCACACTTTTCTTTATGTTTACCCATAATATCATATAAATACAATTTATCCAAATTTCAAACACTTTTTAGCAAAACTTTATTTGTACATACACCTACATTTTGACTGACCTGCAGTCTTCTTCAGAGCTATGATATAATGAACAAAATAAAAGTAGGTTCCCTTAATGTTAAAAAGAGGTTGCCTTGAAAACAGTTTGGAAATTGTTGATTGTTATGGATATTGGGATTGTCTAAGTATTGATTGGTTTTTAATGATATATATATATATAAGTAATTGCTGTTTATTTGTATGTACAAATAAAGTTTTGCTAAAAAGTGTTTGAAGTTTGGATAAATTGTATTTATTATCTAGCTCATCTTTTTAGTCATCCAAGTAAATGGTTTTCAGTTAGTGGAAAAACAAAGGAAATCTTAAAACACTTGTCCAAGTCACACTTGATTAGCTTGGTGAATAGTATTATCGTGCTCTTCACTGATTATTAACAGAATGATGTTATTTTATTTTACTTACTGAAACTTAAAAGTATATTTAAAAAATGATAGATTACTTTAGTATGGAGGTACTTAATATATATATGTAAAAAACAATAAACAATCTCAATATCAATATCAATAACAATCAACAATCTCAATCTGTTGTCAAGGCAACCTCCTTTTAACAATAAAGGTGGAGTCCCTATTTTTATTTATGGTCCAGTATATTTATAGACACTAGAGATTGCAACTTGATTGCAGAAACTGAAATTATTGATGCAAAGAAGTTTAAATAAACCTTCTTAAAATGCAGACTAATAAATAGTCAATTATAACATTCAAATTGTAATTTTAATTTTCAAATTGCACATAATTAATAATGTATTACTTAAATAATATGTGTAATAATGATCATGGACATTTGACCTAAAAGATCTTGCACTATAACAGTTCATGTGCACATTTAATTAGTTTGTGTTAAAAATACTTTTAGCTCAATTTAAAGTAGTTTTAAGAACAGCAATTACTTTTATATATATATCATTAAAAACCAATCAACACTTAGACAATCCCAATATCAATAACAATCAACAATTTCCAAACTGTTTTCAAGGCAACCTCTTTTTAACAATAAGGGAACCTACTTTTATTAATAGTCTAACATTATTTATATAGACAATAAAGATTGCAACTTGATCACAGAGATTAAAATTATTGATACAAAGAAGTTTAAATAAATCTCTTTAAACAGTTAAATAAAACGTATTCTGAATGCAGACTAATAAATAGTCACTTATAGCATTATAAACTGCAATTATAAATTTTAAATTGCACCCAAAGTATTACTTAATTAATAAGTATAATAATGATAAAGGCTTAATGGATTTATAAGTAATGATTAAAAACCAGACAACACTTAGACAATCTCAATATCAATGAACAGTCAACAATTTCCAAACTGTTGTCAAGGCAACCTTTTTTTAACAGTAAGGGTGGAATATCACCCTTATTAATGATTTAATATACTTATATGACACTAAAGACTACAAGTTGACAGCAGAGATTGAAATTGTTGATTGTTATTGATATTGGGATTGTCTAAGTGTTGATTGGTTTTTAATGATTACTTATAAAACCATTTAGCCTTGAGCATTACTACACTTATTATTTAAGTAATACTTTGGGTGCAATTTAAAATTTATAATTGGAGTTTGTAATGTTATAATTGACTATTTATTAGTTTGCATTCAGAATAGGTTTTATTTACCTGTTTAATGAGGTTTATTTAAACTTCTTTGTATCAATAATTTCAATCTTTGTGGTCAAGTTGCAATCTCTAGTGTCTATATAAGTATATTAGACCATTAATAAAAGTGTGATTCCACTCTTATTGTTAAAAGGTGGTTGCCTTGACAACAGTTTGAAAATTGTTGATGGTTATTGATGTTGGGATTGTTTACGTGTTGACTAGTTTTTAATGATTATTTATAAACACATTTATCCTTGAATACACATATATATATATATCATGTGGAAAAAGAGATAATCTTTAGTTCTAAGCTTTAACTCTCATTTAAATATTAACATATCTATTTCTTAATTAAAAATAAACAAACAAAATACCTCTATTTTATTTCACTTTACTCATATATAATATCTTTTTAAATATACTTAAAATTTTCGCTCAACTACACATTATTAAATTTTATAAATAAAGACTTCTAAAAAGAATAAATGACCTTCAAGATGTATTTCATATTGAAACATCGCTCTTCGTTTGGCCCAAATCACAGCTTTTTATACATCATTTGCGCAGTATTTATCAATATCAAATTATTACACTATGTTTTACAAATGCCAAACTCCCTATATCATATTTTTAACACCATTCCCTTTAGATACATACATTAACAACTTCTATTAATCATTTATTCAGTTAGAGATAATTTTTAGCTTAGACGTAAACTTTAAATCTCGATAATTAATATATCTCACTTTTAATTTAACATAAACACGTGAATAACTCAATTGCATTTCTCTTTATTATTGTGCGTGCATATAATTAAAAAAAGGCTTTGGCAGACTGATTTTTTTCCCTAAAAAAAAAAAAAGCGTCAGTATCCACTAATCAAACATATATTCCATAAAATTCAAATTTGTCTAAATTTACATAATCAATATATTTATTTTCAAGGTTTGATCAAATTTTGGAGACATGGTATTTAAAATACTTACGACATATTTTTAGTTTAAAATTCATTAGAAATCTTATTTAAAATTACATTTCCATTCAATGCTCTGAGCAGTTCAGCACTGTTATAGAGTGGTGAACTTAAGAGCTAAAGGTTCTGTGTCAAAATTCAACCTGTCATTTCTGATATTTGAACATCAGGAATACTTTCACTATATCATTATTTTTGTGCATAAGTGTGTACTTGTGCCTATGGTGAAAAATTTCAGTTATGTAAAATAGAAAAAATATTAACCAACTTCTATCTTTATATTTAGTTGTAGCACATAAAGTTAAAAAAAAACCTTTACATATGAAATTGCATTAATTCTTCTATCCTTAAAGATAGTTGTAAAGTCATCTAAGTTAATGAAGTGACTTTAAACACTGATGCAGAATGGCAACATATTATTAATGGTGGTCAGATATTAATGTTCTGACTTGTAATGTTCCAATGTCTGCCCACCCCAGGGGAAAAAAACTCATGTAACTTATAATTTCCTTCAATTATTTCAAATAAGTAGATTTGTGGACAATTCTAAAAGTGCATGTCTTTGGTCATATGTTTTGATTACATTTTTCCACAAGGTGTTAAAAGCAGATAGAAGCCAGTTCCTACCTTGCATGAGAGTGATGAAGTAAAATTTATGCTACAGAAACATTATTCATTAAGTGGATAATCTATAGTCTAATAAATGACTAATAAAAATTATTAATATGCTTCTATCAAGTGGTTTGTGTCAAAGTTGTGAGGGCAGTAAGTTTGGCACTTATTAATTAAAGTGTAGTAATTTGCTATCTATTCATACTGAACAATGATAAAGATATGTGTAAAAGTTTCTGGTCTGGGTCAACTGATGAGTGCTGGTTCAGCATAAAATGTGCATCTTGTGGATCATACATTTTTCTTACATGTCTTTGATCATATATTTATGATAACACCCCTCCACAACATGTTACAAGCAGATGGAAACTAGTCCCTAAATTGTGTGAGAGCGGTGTAGTGAAAATTACACTACAGAAATATACAGTAAGTGGATAATGTCTAGTCCAGTGCATATAGTTTGAATTTTGTACTATTTTTATTTGTTTTCCACTCTATATACGTAATATTTAACAAAGAATAAAATATATTAATCACATTTTTAGCATTCAACAAAAAGTAAAATATGATATCAAGTAGTACCTATTTTCCAAGAATTTCTATAAAAATAGATTTAAAACCTTGCATAAAAAAAAAAGCTTTTTCTAAACAAATTTATTTATTTATAAATGAAGCTAATTCAGTATCTATTAGTAATTTTATTTAAATTGTAAAATATTTTTTGTGTTAAATTTGAATGATCATATTAAGAACACTTGTTTTGATGTGTGTATTATTTTTCTTACAGCTTTATTTTACATTTTTTATGGAAATACTATTTATTTAATGCTACTTAAAAGTAAATGGATTTTTTTTATATATGTTGATGTAAACACATATATACAAGCTCATAAAGCAATGTCACTCTATATGTGACTTGTTTTATTGATTATGATAATTATATGTTTTTTTCCTCAGTGATGAAAGTTTACTCATAAAAAAACCCCAGATACAGTTAGAAAAAGGTTTACAAAGGAGTGATTATATGATAAATTGAAATTTCAGGAGCAACATGGTAAGAGGGGTTGATACATGTGAAAAGAGAATGGGAAGTGGAAAGGGGAGAGAGTGGGTAGTCCAGTCCAGTCCAAGATGCATGTCTTCATTGAGCAAATCGCATGGGTCACAAACATTTAAATGATTGAGTCTTATGGCGGAGGCTGAGAGGATGAGAGTTGGAGGATTGCCCAAGTGTCTGTGAGGAGTGGAGGTGGAGTTAGTTTGGTATCTCTGGTTTTGAGAGAGCAAATTAGGTCCAATAGCTTTTGATTCACTGAGTGTATTCTCTGATCAAAAATAATGTCACATTGGATAAACCAGAGTACATAGATGAGGAAAACTGATAGTCTAATGGTTGCAAAGACCCCTGTTTCTATGGATTCTTGGAGCTTGAAGATGGTGCTCCTGTGTGAGGAAAGGCAGGAGTTGATGACATGTCTCACTCTAAGCAGAAAGGGACATTTAAGAAGTTTTAATATTTATAACTATTATTTATTAATTGAAACTACCATTTACATAACATTTGCATTTTTTTAAAATTAACTAATCCTTAGCAAAATTTTTTGAAACAATTAGAATGTGTGTGTTTGGAGGGGGGCAGGGATTCAATTTTTTTATGTGGTTGATACAATTTTTGTTTTCTTTAAATCAAGTGATTTTTATAAAGTAAGAATATGCATTTCAAAATAAATAAATAATATATATATAATGAACTCTATTTATGAACAAATTATAAAATGAACCTTTTTCTCACTACATTAATATAAATGCCACAATGAAGTCATCTTTCTTTTGTTTTGTAAGGCTTAAATGACTTATTTAGCTAGCATAGCATACCCATTTATTTGTACCTTTAGCATTAGAGATGCACTTATTATTTAATTATTCTATTGCATATGTATAATAATTAAAGCTATAAGTCTAAAAATCGGAGTTAGAAAACTGATTGATATTATTGTAAAAAAATGTCAAATAAAAAAATCTTTAATATTAGCATTAAATGCATTGTCTAACATAGATTGCATATCATAAGATATTTTAGAGCCTTTTTGAAAAACTGAATTGAAAGTAAAGTGATTATGTTTGTTTATGCTTTTAAAAAAATAAATTTTAGTTTTGTTATGATCCATAAAACAAGAATTAGAATGTAACAACAACAACAACAAAAAGATAGTTTTCTAAGCAAGAAGCATACGCTCTTATTATGGGATGCTATAAAAAATTTTTTGAATGTTTATTAGAATAAGTTTGTTTATGATTTTATGGTTTTAAAAACATGGTTTTAGTTTTCATTAAAATGAATATTATATTATATTTTTTCAATTTAAATAATTATTTTGGATTATAAATTTGCTTTAGAATGTGGGCTTGGAACAGATTCCTCCTAAATACACTTAATTTCATTGTAAGCTATAGTTAATGAATGATATAATGAACAACCTTCTGGAAATGCTTGTATTTATTATAGCAGACTCTACGACATCTTAGATTGTAGTAATCCTTTCAGTCAAATAATACTAAATCACCCAAGCACTTTACTACTCTTACACAATGCTTTATTTACCATCCTCTTTTACAATTTACAGTTTCGATTGCCCCAGAAATCTTCTTCAAAACTTTTATATCTCTTAACTTCAACTGCTAAATTCAATTTTTTTATTATTATTAATCCTTTCAGTCAATAACATTTTTAATTAAAGATGATTTATTTGTTCACTTGCTATAACCATTAATTAAATATTTAACTGAGTCAATAGTAACAGATTGCAGTGCCTAACAGTTTCCTGTATACCGTTTCCTGGCAGTTGTTTTTCATTTTGATGATAAGTTAATGCAATCAATGATTGAACCAATGAGAGAAGATCTTAAGAATAATTTCTTACAAAAAGTCTATATTGATCTTTTTTTGTCCTCTCCTGAATGTGTCTAATTTCATGTGCCATTGCGGAAATGTTAATTTATATCTATCTATCTATCTATCTATCTATCTATCTATCTATCTATCTATCTATCTATCTATCTATCTATCTATCTATCTATCTATCTATCTATCTATCTATCTATCTATCTATCTATCTATCTATCTATCTATCTATCTGTCTATCTGTCTGTCTGTCTATCTGTCTGTCTGTCTGTCTATCTGTCTATCTATCTATCTATCTATCTATCTATCTATCTATCTATCTATCTATCTATCTATCTATCTATCTATCTATCTATCTATCTATCTATCTATCTATCTATCTATCTATCTATCTATCTATCTATCTATCTATCTATCTATCTATCTATCTATCTATCTATCTATCTATCTATCTATCTATCTATCTATCTATCTATCTATCTATCTATCTATCTATCTATCTATCTATCTATCTATCTATCTATCTATCTATCTATCTATCTATCTATCTATCTATCTATCTATCTATCTATCTATCTATCTATCTATCTATCTATCTATCTATCTATCTATCTATCTATCTATCTATCTATCTATCTATCTATCTATCTATCTATCTATCTATCTATCTATCTATCTATCTATCTATCTATCTATTGTTGATACGAAGATTTTCACGGGTTGCATATATAAAAGACATATTTTGCGGGTTCATCCGTGTTAAAAAATTTAAATATAGATATACCGACGTTATCTATATTTAATTTTTTAATACGGATGAACCCGCAAAATATGTCTTATGTGTATTGGCTTCTTATTAACTCTTTAAAAAAGTAAGTCTTGAATGGAAAACAATGATTAAGCATGGATGACCCTTGAAAGCACTTAGCCACATAATTAAAAATATAGTAAAAAATATTCTTTATTTGTCTCCAGCTTTGTGTGCTCATGCGTGTTAGCGCATTTTATATTTCACACTTATTATCTCATGCAAATATTAGTTTCTATTAAGTATCCTATATGACCAATGACCCTATGATTGCACACATTAAAATATTTTGGCAAAACCAATGACCCTATGATCATCGCCGATATATTTTCCCACTATTTTAACCCTCTTTTTAAAAAATACAAATTAATCTAACTCTTTCTTTTCAGAGAAGCTGTATAAGTTTTATGAACTTTGATATTTAGATTGATCATAAAATAATCTCTTAGACCATTTTCTCAATTTAACTATATATTCACTTTAATTTTTAAAATTTAAAAGAAGGTGTATTTCTCAGTGCTGTCTATTTTATATTAAGTTAAGTAAGAGTAATTCAAGTTTCATTTTATTACATATAAAATTATACTTGATACTGCAATATATGCATAATTTCGTATTCAATTCCTATCTTTCGTAGTCAGTTTGTTAAATAGACATTTTTGTAAGTGGGTGCATATTGCATGAATACAACATATATTACACCATATGTCAGTGCACAATAATTATAAATCTGGAGTTTCCATCATGTAAAATTATATATTTAAATTTAACATTTAAGCATATAAAATTAGTTAATATATGTGATGGGAAGAATTATAAGCAGAACCCAGTCAGACACTGGTGATCTTTATCTTAATTCATAGCTGTTTATGTAACATTTGTTTTAGCTGATAATCACTAGATGGAAATGTCAACAGCTTTTCATTATAGTAGCAAGGGAAGTAGTCTACTGTTTAAGGCCCAAACAGGATCGTTAGCAGTAAGGGAATATACACAAATAGAAAAATGTAAGTGATTTAGTATGCAAGTTATGTAAGGAAGGCATGGAAAATATTAGGCACCAGCTAACTGAATGTAAATGTTTACAAGCAGAAAGGGGAGAACTAATGAAGTTGAGGGAGAATAAATATAAACTAAGAGATTATGCAAAAAGTGGGTTCTTGGTATTTATGCTGGATTTGGAAAAAGATAAGGGAGATCTAGATATAAAGGCTCTGGAGTGTACAAAGATGATGTTGTGGAAATGGGATGGTGCAGAAAAGAAAAATATGGGGAAAAGATGGGTAGGGAATGGAAAGGGAAAGTAAGGTGGTGAACAGGTTTTTCTGGGCATAGTGACAGAGATTTATGACTTCGATAAAAAAATTACCACATCACATCACACCACATTCAGTTCATTGTGCAATCAATGGAATGATTCACACCAATGATTCCTTTATTTACAATCATATTGGATTATCAAAATTACGTGCTAGAAAATAATGCAAAACATATTACTCGTGTCTGAATGAATGATATGTAACTTGATCTACTTCTGATAATCTGTAGGATAGTTTTCAATAATTATATACTTTAATTTATTACGAGTGATGATAGAGTCATTTAATATGAATAATAATAGAGGTCTAAAGTGACAAAATAAGTGAATAAAATAATGTGATTATTTGACTTGCTATATATTGCAATAGTTTCCTCTCTTAACTTTTTTTTTAAAACTTTGAAAATAATAGAGTATTTATTTTTACCATACAATTTGAGCTCATTCTTAAATAATTTAAACTGATTGGTTTAAAGTAAATTGAAAGTGTTTGTAGAAAAGGAACACGATGGGGTTATAAAAAGGTGGAAGAGATAGAATTGCAGTTTGAGATCTATTGTTACATTATTAATAAAAATAAAAAACATAAATTAATAATGATTGTCACTTTAAGAAAAAGATTGAAAGAATAGAAGTTGAAGAATAAAAAAAGGTTGTAAAATTGCTATTTTCAGCAAGAATCCAAAAGATTCTTAGACTAAAATAGAAAAAAGACAGATTTAGATTAATCTGATGACATTTTGAAAGACATACATGGGGGGGAGGTGAGGACAAATTTAGATGAAGCAAATATAAAAAATGTAAGTAATGATGCAAGACAGAATAACATTTATTTAGAGTTAGTGAATTAATGTTGTTTTAAACTTTTTGGAATTGTATTAAAAAAGAGAATGACCTGGTATATCAATTTTTTTTAATGGTACTTCAAGAAACATTAAATTATTAAGCATCACATGATCATCATTTTTTATGCTTATACAAGCTGTTTACACAGAGGCAAAACTCTTCATATAGTAGTGTTACTCAGTGCAAATTAGAATAATCAATTGATGCAGGAAAGTTTGTGCACAAAATTCCTATTTAGTACCTACTTATCCAATATCCCCAGACTAGTTTCTAGCTTGTGGATTTCATCAGTGAGAAAGCAGCCTTGGATCTGAGATCACTGCACTTTGATCTTAGGATCTAATGCAACCCTTCAGCAGCCACCTTTTACCTTATTTGCTAACTATAAGGTGTTGAATCCAAGTATAGTCATATAGATCTGAATTCACTTCAGTATCCATTGATTACTCTGGCTTGCACTGAGTGGCGCTACTATATGGAGAATTTCGTCTCTGTGTATTTCAAGCAATATGGATAAACTTAAATCAATCAAAATAATAGATTCCTATTTTTATATATTAATTAATATTTGAAATACATGCCCTCTTCATATACATGGAGCCTAATTGTAAATATAGAGATTTGAACTCAAACTTTCAAGCACCTTTCAACTATCCACACTTTTCAAAGCAGCAAAGTTTTAAAATGAAGGCTGGTAAATCTTCAAATTGACACAAATTTATTGTACTTGATATAGAAAAATTTTGAAAGTACCATCACTGTTTTTATAAATGTTATTTAGCTGCATGTTGGTATAATGCGTTGTATATATGTAATTTTGATTCTATAAACATTTCTTCAGTGATTAAAGCATTGGATCATCAAGGTGTAGATCCAGGATATTGTCATATTTTAAAAAATATTTATAAAAATGCAACAGCAACAATTAGATTACATAATGATAGTAGAAAAATCAACATTGAAAAGAGTGTAAGACAGGGTGACTCCATATCTCCAAAACTTTTTACAGTAGTGCTGCAAGAAATTTTTTGTGGATTAAAATGGAAAGTTAAAGGAGTGAAAGTAAATGGAGATTATTTAAGTCATTTAGATTTTGCAGATGATGTAGTTGTTTTTGCAAATAATGCTTTAGAGTTACAGGAAATGTTGCAGGAGTTATCAGATGAAAGTAGGAAAGTAGGACTAAAGATAAATGTTAGAAAGACTAAAGTAATGTTTAATAGATTTTTTCAAAATATGAAAATAAAGATTGATTATGATGAGTTAGAAAAAGTTAACAGTTACAAATACCTTGGTCAGATTATTAATACTGATGGAAACATAATAGATGAAATTAATCATAGAATTAAACTTGGTTGGAGTGCTTTTGGTAGAAATAACTTGATACTAAAAGGAAATATGCCTATGTGTTTGAAAAGGAAGTTTTTTAATAAATGTGTTTTGCCAGTTCTACTTATTGATGTGAGACTTGGACACTTAACAGAAGAGCAATACAGAGACTTCAAACCACTCAAAGAAGAATGGAGAGATGCATGTTGGGAGTAACAAGAAGAGATCGAAAACGCAATGTATGGGTAAGAGAACAAACAGGTGCTACTGAGCTCATTGAAAAAATTAAAGACTGAAATGGAGTTGGGCTGGACATATTGCTAGAAGAGATGATAATAGATGGACAATTGAAATTTTAAATGGATTCCAAGAGATTGTGAAAGACCCAGAAAGAGGCCACATGTGAGATGGATGGATGAAATAAGAAAATGTGCAGGGGTGTTGTGGAGAAGAGAAGCTAAAGATAGGAAAAGATGGATTGAACTTGGAGAGACCTTCATCCTGCAGTGGATTGATAATGGTTGATGATGATGATATATGTAATAAAAAACTTAGTAAATAATGCAGTGAATAAAATTGGAATTTAAATTGCTAGATGCTCTTAATATTTAGATATCATTTTAAATAGAGCTTCATAGCTAAAAAAACAAAAAACAAAACTATTATCTTTTTATATATATGTCAAAGCGTCAGCTGGGAAGCGAACCCCGGGACAACTGCGTGGAAAGCAGCTATGTTAACCACTAACCCACCAACGCTTGACAAACTATTATCTTTTTAAAATATTTATGTATATTCAATTATTTATATATATTCAAGGATAATTTTATAGATTTAGGATTATATATAGTAGCATGAAAATATAAAACACAAGCCCACTGCAACCATTTATCTAATATATAAAAATTACAGAAATGGTAGTCTGATTTAAAATCTTCTTTACATATTTAACAATATGTAAGGAAGAACAATTCATAGATGAAAAAAAAATAGTAGCGTCATTTTTTATGGTTAAAGATGATACAGACTTTCCAATAGAATATGTTTAAGGAATTTATCTCCAATTTATTATATGTGTGCGTGTGTATATATTTACCCTGAGATCAAGCAATTAGAATACTGTATTCAATTCTCATGGATAATTTAGTTTTTCTTTTCAACTATTATTGATCGTAAAATACTATTATTCAACTTGTTTTTTCTTATAAAGTATATGAATAGGTGATTTGTCGCATTAGTAAGGTTTAAATAAGTAAAGTAACAAAATTTTCATTGATGATAAACTGTTTTTCATTATTTGATCACATGACTTTCGTAGTTTACATTTAATATCTGCATTAATAGTAGTAATGATACATTCTTTATTACTGTACTCCAGAACCACTTATGTAAATAGTAGTAATTAATGGAAACCAGGTAACAGTACCAATCCGAATCACCAGAGAAGTTTCTGGATATTGGCATTGGTCAGTGAGGAGCAGTAGATTACATATATTCTTTTAAAATCCACCATTACACTATGGAAAGACATGTATAAACTTGAAATCAAGAATCACTCAGCATGCTCATATATATAATAGAATTAAATGCAACCGCATTTATAGCTCAGTATTTGTGGACCATGAGAAAACATGTGATCACTCCTTTAAACATGCTGATGCTAAAATTATTTTCCTAGAAAATAATAATAGAAAATAAGTAAAAGAAGCATGGCATATAATTAACTCTAAGAACTCCATAAATATAAAAGCCAATAGCATTCATCTTAATAAGCACTGGTCATTTAATCCAATAATATAGCCAACTGCTAAGTCAATTTGCATATGCAAATCTATGATAATCAGTGACTAGTGTAATGTATGTTTATATACATGATAATTTACTATACTAATGGATTTGCTAATATTTTTTTAGTTGTGCTTTGACAAATATACACTTTATTGAAAGTCTGGTTTAGTAAAGTAATAAGAATTGTTTTATACCAAAATTTATTACCATAATAGTTGATAATTATCTATACACTCTTGTAGAATTTATTTTATTATATATTATTTATGGTATATACATAAACTATAATTTATTCTTATATATATATAATGAGCATGCTGGTAGCTCTTAACAAGATTTTCTGAATGTCTCTACCCCCAGACCAGTTTCTAGCTGCTGGCTATCATCAGTGAGGCTCTAGGGTATTCAGACATTAGATCTAAAAATACCAGCTCAAGCCTAGCATTTGTCTAATAGTTAACTATTAAATAGAAAATCTGAAATGTTCAGATATTTATAAGTCTTCAAATCCAGCTATCTAAATTAAATAGAAGTATGGGACTGAATATCCTAGTGCCTCACTGATGACAGCCAGCAGCTAGAAATCTGGTCTGGAGAAAGAGATATTCAGAAAAGCTTCTTAAAAGGTATTAGCATGCTCATTATATAACATTTGTAACACATTATTAAATAAAGTCATGTGATGTATGACATGAGTTCCTTTCCACTATATATATATATATATATATATATATATATATATATATATATATATATATATATATATATATATATATATATATATATATATTATTCAAGCTAATGAATTAAAATTTTAATCCTTCCAAGATTTTAAACCAATTTTCACAAGTTTGTATTCAGGTTTAATACTAATGCAACAATTATATATTTTAAGTTTGTATTCAGGTTTAATACTAATGCAACAATTATATATTTTAATGATCTCAGTTTTCTGCTAACTATAAGCAGTTCATATTCACTGATAAGAGGTCTGTAATAAAAAGGATAATTGAATGATTTATGGCTTGGGAGTTCATACAATTTTTAAATATTGGAAGTGACAGAATTGAACCACAATCCATGAACCATAAGCTCCAGAATCTACTGCACTGCATCAAATCATGAAGTCAAGGAGTGTTTGAAATTTGACTTATAGAACTTCAGAGAAGGAAACTGGACTATTATGTTATAAACAATGAGGATTGCCAATTCATCTACAAGCTGTATGATAAATGCTTAGCCAGAGCCAGCATTTAAAATATCTTTGTCAGGAACACTCCCCCAAACTCCTGACCATAGTTTCATGCTTTGGCACTCCTCAGAGAGGTGTCAGGGTAGGTTCAGACCCTAGATCTAAAAATACCAACCCAAAGCCAAGCACTTATCTAAAAGTTATCTATGGAGTGGAAAATCTGAAATTTTCAGACATCTATATGCCTTCAAACCCAGCTATCCAACTCAAATAACTATATGGGGCTGAGATATCTTCAGCCATACCATATATTAGTAGTCTTAGCAATATAAAATTGCATAAGACTTATGGCAGAGACTATAAATAGTCAAAATAAGAGTCATAGATCACATGACCCTATCTCTTAAGCTTGTAAGTTATAAACAATGAGGATTGCCAATTCCTCTACAAGCTTTGTGATAAATGCTTAGCACTTAAAATATCTCTGTCAGGAATCCCCTCCAAACCCCTGATCATGGTTTCATGCTTTGGCACTCCTCAGAGAGGTGCCAGGGTAGGTTCAGACACTAGATCAAAAATACCAACCCAAAGCCAAGTGCTTAACTAAAAGTTATTTATTGAGTAGAAAATCTGAAATTTTTAGACATCTACATGTCTTCAAACCCAGCTATCCAACTCAAATAGCTATATGGGGCTGAGAGATCTTCAGCCATACCATATATTAGGAGTCTTAGCAATATAAACTTGCATAAGACTTATGGCAGAGACTATGGCAATCCTCATTATTTATAACTTACAAGCTTATGAAATAATGTCATGTGATCTATGACTCTTATTTTGACTATTTATGGACTATTATGTGATTATGGTTCTTTCTAATACTCTTGCTGTAAAAGTTGAATAACTAGAAAGCATGTAAAATCAATGATCAAAGTTTTATCTTAAAATAATAAAATCTCTTAGATCATTAAGATGCATTGTAGTTGTAATTTCTGTTCAGAATTATGGGCAAGCCAATGACAGACATTGTTACATAGCTTTTAATTGATTTTCCTTCAATGTTCATGATTTGGTGTTTGAATCTAGAAGAATCTTGAAAAATTCAACAGATTTATAAAAGTTACATGCCTATATTTTTAAAGTGAATCCAATTCAGTTTCTACTGAACAAAATAACAATGGGGTCACTGAAACATTTGCAAGAAATATTGGACACAATGCAGAGCCACAAAATAATATGGAATATTGATTAACCAATTTTCATTTTTGTGGACTTGATCATAGGCACAGAACTACCCTTACAAAAGCATCTGATATTTTTTATCAGATAAAATGTCTATGAAATATAATTAAAAAGAACAAAGATGTTTAAAATAATTAAATGCATTGTAAAAGCTTCCTCAGCAGCTTGAACAGGGAAAAAAAAAATCATTTCTCATAATTTTGGTCAACTAAAAATTTGAGCAGTTTTTCATTTTTATTTTACTATCTATAAAAAATAGCTAGATACCCATTTACCAATCAGTACTGGATAATTATCTGGGTTGTCTGTGGACTGGTTATGTAAAAAAAATTCTAAACCTGAATGAAACCTGAATTTTTGTTTTTTAAAACTTTATCTAGGTGAAATTTGACGTCAGATTGTGGTCATGGAAGGTGGATGGATGATCTACACCCCTATATCATGATGCTCTGTCTTGATAGTAGATGTATTATATACACATGTACCTCTTAATAGTATAGTATCTTCATTATTTTATAGTTAAAAAAATTTGGTAGAATAAATTGCACTAAAAAGTCACAAACATTGGCAAACTACTATTAATTTTTTTTTAAGTATTAACATTTAGTTTTATTATTCTGTTGCTTATATGCCAAACAATTTTTTTCTGATAAAATTTTTTATCTTAAATGTAAGTTGTATATTCAACAGATTATATATATAATCAAAATTACCCAAAATTCACAACTCAACCAGATTAGGTAAAAAATAAACTCTAAAGGACAATCAATGGTTTCACTGCTACAAGCAGACTTCTCAAGTATAAAAAACTACAAAATAAACATAATTCCATAAGTGGAATTATGGATAATAATATTTAGTTTAAATATGTTGGGAGATAAGTGGAATTATGGGCAATGTTTAGATTAAATATGTTGTTATTTTGTAGTTCTTTACATTCGAGAAGTCTGCTTGTAACAGTGAAACCATTGGTTGAGCTTTAAAGCTTATGTTTTGGCTAGTCTGTTTGATTTGTGAATTTATTGTCTAGTCTAGCTTTATGCTTTTAATGTTTATATATATATGGTCTATTCACCATCTTTATGAAGAAGAAACATGAAGAATAAGACATTGTACACCAGGCTAATCAGTTGCTGGGTAATGAAAATTCTTATGGTTTTTGTTGTTTAATTTAAAGATAGGATAAGATAAATATCCATAGAATGGACTAATAATTAGGTAATGAATAGATTTGCATTTGGGTGGTTATTTAAAAAATTGTAAACTTGCTTCAACTGCCTTAAAGTTTTTAAAATTCAAACCAGATTAAAAAGTGGCCATTGCAGATAAATGGTTGACATCATGAGGCTTGGCATGTATACTCAAATGTAAAAAAGAAATTTATTTTATAACCATTATATTGATAATAAGCATTTTAAAACTGCAGGATAAAAATAATATAATATCTAGAGGTGCCTGATTGCATTATCTATCCGAAAGCTGTTCCAGTATCTTAGAAACAGGAATATGACCACAGATGTGAAATTATAGTTGTTTGGTATTAGTTGATAGCCGTTATATAACTTATTATACCATCATCGTATGAATATATTCACACATATATATATATTGTTAAAAGGAGGTTGCCTTGAAATTGTTAATTGTTATTGGTATTGAGATTGTCTAAGTGTTACACTGTTTTTTAATGATATATATATAATGAACATATATCTACACACGAAATGTTTAATAAAGTATTTTTAAAAATATTATTATGTCAATGAAGATTTTCTTTTTTTTTTCATATGTCATAGCATCGGCCGGGACTCGAACCCACATCCATCTGCAACCAACTATTTGCTTGCAAGGCGGGTGCGATGACCTCTCGGCTAACAACGCCTGACAATGAAGACTTTCTTTTATAATGAAAAAATTTGCATTAATAGAAATAAGCACAAATTATAGTTGATCGATGTTGGAATGATTTGATTGCTTATCACGCCGTAAACATTATTTGTTTTAGGATTTCATATATATAAAACACACATTTATGCATGGAATTTTTGATCAAATATTTTATGTCGGTCATTATTATTATTCTTGTCCGATAAGTTGGACTCAGAAGTACGTCCAAGCAATTAATGCAATACTTGATCAACGTTGGAGTAGTTTTGTATCGTTACTATTCTGTCTGCACCATTTGTTTTAGCGTCTCATATATATAAAGGATACACATTTACGCATGAAATTTTTGATAGAACATTTTTTAAAATTGTTATTATGTCAATCAAGATATTCTCCTATAATGAAAAAAATCTGCATTATTGCACCAAAATAAATATTTATTTTATTGTTAATCAATAGAAAGAAAAATAGAACATGGAATTATTGGCAATTGTCTGGATTTTCTATACATATTTTCATTATAAGACGAAGATTCTAAGCAGCGAATTCTCGTTTTATTTAATCTAGATACTTATTAAGTCTTAAAAGCATTCAGATTTAATTTGAATGATTTATTTCTTTTAGCTTCTACGTTTAACTTAATATGTGTATTGCAAACCGTGCCGATGCGAGCAGTTTTGCGTAGAGGAAATGCTAAATCATAATAGTGTGCGATAGAAGGGTTTTCCATTTTATTTGGATGGGGGCTATATATATAAGGTATCGCGGGAAATCACGTGACCATGTTGTTAAGAGAGGCCATGTTGTCGCTTCTCGCAAACTGTACTGTGGAGTCAGCTGTCGGGGCTGAACTTGGATTTACAGAATGAATATAGTACAAGTCAAATTAAAATTTTAGCACCGTGCTTTAGCTTCCATTTTCTTTGGTAAGTATTTTATCTTAAGTTAATATAATCCTTTATTGTCTTTACCGAATTTATTTTATCATCTGTCTATGGATCAGTCGTCTGCAGTAATACTTTGAAGCTCTTGGCGATAAAAGCTGTGTGCTACATCAAATGAATTATTCTTATTGGAAACGGTTATCAATGTTTAAAAACATTGTCATTTAAAATATTTATTTGAAAGAAATTACTTAACACTGTGATAATGTGTGCTGTTAATCTTTATTTAAAAAAATAGAAAGGTTTGGATAAATATTTTGGCTGGGGGAGAAGAGATAGTTTATCGTTTCGCTGTCCAAAAACCGCATGTCAAGTGTGGAATATGATTTTGTCGTCTGTCTGATTAATTACCAAAATAATTTTTTATTTTTACTCGCAACTGTATTGTATGTATGGAAAATATGTATTTATTTTTGTTAAAAATTAAACTCTTATATGTAAATACAGAATCGTATTTCCTACGAATGACTATATTTATCTCTAGTAAAGTAGAGAATATTAATTTTAATGGGAGCTATTTACTCGATTTATCATGCTACGTTAAGTAACAGCAAAAGATGCGATCCGTGTATCTCTTGGAATAATTCCTTTCGCCCTAAATGTCTGACATTATATATACCGGAAGACGATTAAATTTAAAAGAATATATTCTTTTTTATTGAAAATCGAAATATCTTGCGCATTTTTTTATATTAATATATATATTTGCACCTGCAGTATTAGCTTGGCCGTTGTGAATATTTGGCTGGTATTGTAATTTATCCTTTAAAATTTTTTTATAAAAAATTAAAAATTGAAGTATTGTTGTTTTTTCCCCTCACTCTCCCTCTTCTTATATCTTTCAAGACATATAAACTTTATTTGGACTATATTTCTTGAAATATGTTTGAGCTAATTAATATAAGCAAACGAACGCGGAGTATTTTAATGTTTCATCAGGCTTTGGTACGATCGTTTTCTAAGGGTAAGCTACATTCAAGAAGCGCGGGGGGTGATTGGGTTGTTTTAAAAGAGGAGAATTATCGACAACGTTAATGTTAGCTTTCCGGCACTCGTTTAATACTGAATACGCTGTGCCTTCACCTAGATATAGTCGACGGAGAAGAAACGAATGTATGGACGCAGTATTCAAGATGTTAAGATAGTGATCAGATATTGTGATATGTATTTCACTGCTAATAATTCTTTTAATTGTTTTTGATGTTGAATAGTAACAGCAAAGCTGTTAATTTTTTCTTCCTTTTCTGTGAATAATGATCGTATGCTGCAAACTGTACAACTGTTTAGAAGCTGCTACTGCGGCCGCAGACGACTGCTTAGTGCTTGGGGTTTATCTTTAACTTGTTTGCTGTATAAACAGTGATAATATTTTCCGTTTCACTCAGAGTATATTGCCTTCTCCGTTACAATGGTTTTATTAGTGCTTTGACGGATTACAAAAAGTGTTTGCATCAAGTATGCAGGAAATTAAGCAGATTTAAGGGTATTGGCAGAAATCTTGGCTAAACATAGGGAGTGGATTATTTGATTGCTTGGCCCATTGAAGGCGCGTCAGTCGAACGCTTGGGACCTGACGGACAATATAAAGAAAAACAATCAGCTACCGTACGTATTCTTATTGTGAATATGTTAATTTTCATTTCTTTATTTTTCAGTTTAAATGCTTAGAAAACATAAGTGATTTTTTTTTATTGCTTTAAAGTTTAGTTATATTTCCAAGACTAACTAGCAGTAACATTCTCTAAGGGCTTTGTGTGTGTGTACATGATATATATATATATGCATATGCATGCTATCTACTAAGTTCAAACATTATCAAAAATATATATATATATGCGCATGCATAGACACATATATCATTTTTAATGGGGAGATAAAAATCCTTCATATTTTTTTACATATAAATTTAAAAATAATTGTGAACTTTCTCTTAGAAATGAAGTTTATAATATTTAAGTAATGGGTCTAAATATTTTTATATAGTCTGTAGCGTGAACTATAAACATAGCATAAATATTGTTATATGTATGCATCATATAAATAAATATCTACAATTTTATGTGATATATTATTGTTCTTTGACGTAAACTATATATACTGGGAATATTCTTAATTGAAAATAATTTTTAAATCCGCGAAGATTCTTCCCATTTTTTTAAAAGAATGTTTTTGTTAATTTTCAGTTTCTAGAAAATATGATAAATTATACTCATTTAAATCGATCTATGTCTAGTTGAAATTTTTTATTTAATATCGTAAAAGAAACAATTGCTTCTTAGTAAAAGATGCGAGGTTGATAGGGTTAATTTATGGGATGTTTATACGATAACAATAAATATAACCCAAATTATTTTTTTGGATTGGGCGGGGGGGGGAGGGATTTTTTGAATATTTTTTTTTTTATTTGTGTTGTAGAAAAATGAAAAATGTGTGGATCGGGCTTGGCCACAAGGGCTTAATTTTTTTTAGCTGTTCAGTTAAACAAAAAGCGGGATCATTGTTTGATTAATCTATGCAATAATAATTTTTGTTCAAAATTGGTGGAAAGCAGTTGGCAAGCTACCATTGATAATGTTATGGCATCTTATATATTTATTTAAATATTAAATGCTTTTTAGGTAAATCACTTAAAATTCAGATAAAAATTATGATTTTTATAAAGTGTGAAGAAAATTATTAGTTAAAACGATTTTTTTTTTTTTTTTAAGATTTTGAAATTTCGGACATATTTTGACAAAATTAATATAATTTTAAATACGTGAAGTATATTCAATTTATTTTTCACTGAAAAAAAAAAATCTTAAAACCATAATAGTTTGTAAAGGGTTAAGCCAAATAACAGACAGTTTTTGAATTGTGGAATAAATCAAATCCATGCTAATTGTGCTTATCTAAGTAAAGCATAAATAATTTTTAATATAAGAATATATTTTTATCTCTTACTGAGATGAAAGTGTAGCATTTAGTAAAATATGTATAGGTAGCTCTCCATTATATATTTTCTAATGAAATACTTTAGTTGTTTTTTTTTTATAATCTATTATCCATTGTAAAAATTATAAATATTACTACTACCTGTACTGCGATTTTGTTTGATATACATCTGATTTATAAAATAATTAGAAAACAATTTTCTTGGGAAATTAATCGATCTTATAGAGATTAATGAAATAAGTACTGTTTTGTACTCATGTCTAATGTATCTTTGAATGATTCTCTCTCTATATATATATCGTTCGCTATATTTTTTCTGCTTTATTTGAATTGTTTTCGTTTTGAGAATTGATATAAACAACATTTTGACTTTAGAATTCATTAAAAACAAACAAACAATAGTATTCTAAATAAATTTTAAAAGATATATTTCATCAGTATTTTGGCTAAGAAAAATTAGTTTTCGAAAATAGTTTTATAAAAGTTTCCTTAAGAAAGTTTCATATATATATAATTCCACAGAGACTGAAGATTTTTCTATTCTTATTTAACTATCTATAAAGCATGATTATATTCTGTGCAAAAAAAGAGACTTGATCAAGGAAAAGAAAGAAAAAAATTGATATGAATTTAGAAAAGATTGAAAAAACCAGAAATGATATATATGGAAGCTACTTATGTGCAAATGCTTTAGGAGCCAGCTTGTAACTCTACTAGGAGACCTCAAAAATTAAGTGGCAAAAAAAAAAAATTAAAATTTTTTACATTTTATTTTGTCTGGGGACAATACAATTTGATACTTTTGACCTCAAATAGTATAAATTTAGCTTAAGGTTAGTTAGCATTATTGAAGTATTAAAGAGAGTGGTTGAAAATGAATTATTTATTAAGGAAATTGGATTAGGCATATACTCTGGCATGAAGGAGTTATTGAAGATACGTTATAGGATTTTTCATTAATGATCCAAAAGAAATAACTAACTATGAGTATTTGAAACGTAGACCAAAAGACAGAAAGGTTTTGAGAAGGTTATTGGATTGATGTAGGGATTCTACTTTTTGATAAATCTCTAATGATTTCTATAACATAATTATTATTCTTTTATATATATATTAAATTTTTGTTTATTCTAAAGGTTTAAGGAACTATTTTCTAATGAAAGCAATGTTTTGATACCATTCAATGTAATTTAGTTTAAAACAAGCATTATACATTATCATGTTTTTATAAGTTTAATAATAAAAATAAGATTGATAGACTTCATTACAATAATGGATGTGTCTTTGAATAGTCTGAAAAACAGATGATAAATCATTCTGAAGAAATGCCATCTTTATAATCATCAGAAATCAGTGTCGATTTGATGTCTTCTAACAGCAATAATATTAATAGTTTATACTCCAAGTACCACATACTGTTCATATATAGGTATTCTGTATATTAAGTATTTTTGTCATCATTAAAAGAAAAAAAAAATAGAAATGATTACTAATTCTTCATATGAAACAATTTACATTTCCTTTTATGCATTGTTTAATAAGAAGCTCATCTGGAAGAAAATATTAATTTTAAGTCCTAACAAAAACCATTAAGGCTAGTTTATATAGAAAAAAGGTTTTTTATTTTATGAATGTTGGAATTTCAAAATTATATATTTGATTTTACATATAAATTATTATACCTACTTTTGTTGTTTATTTTTTAGATTAATAGAAAATAGTATTTTTTTCTTTTATAAAGCAGATATTATCTCTTCATATCCGTAAATAATTCCAATTTCGTCAGGCGCTCATGACATGTAAGGATATAAATATAAGGAGGCATAGACACAATGCAGTGAGATAATGCAATGGTCGAAGATATTCATTTTTATTACGATACAATTAAACTTTAAAATATTTTAAATTATATATATTATTCACCCAAACATTAATTAATAAAATTGTTTTTACATTGTTTTTGAAACAGAACATATCAAAATATAATGAATTAATAGATTTTAAAAAACCCCCCCCCTTTCCCCTTTTTAAAAAAATGAGTGGGGAAAAACTTCGCAATTTTTAACAAAACTAAAAAAAAATAGAGTTTATATTTTTCACCAAAATTAGAGAAAAAAATTTTTTCTTAAAAAAAAAAAAAAAAATTTTTTTAAAAAAAAAAAAAAAAAAGGATTTCAGCAATAGAATATTATGATCTGGAATTAAGAGTTTGTTTTCATCATTGTGTAAACCTAAGTCCGCTTAGCAAATGTTAAGTAATTTATTAAAAATCATATTTTACGATTCCAGAAGAGTGTTTTGGAAAAGAGCAGTGTGATAAAGAAATACATATTTGACTATCTAATCAATCTTAGTAATCATATCTTTACAAAATTCTAAATTAAAATAAATTTGTTTACATGTATGTTTAATGTATATAAATGTACACACCTTAGCTTTATACTATAGACCTAAATGATAATTTCTTATAGGGATCTTTTTCTTAATTAAGATTGATCTGATTTACTTCTCTTGATTATACTGATTTCGGTTGCCGTACATTATTTCATCAACGTTTATAATAATGGAAATCTATGATTTATTAACTATATATAATGCATCCATAATACAAGTTTCTGATCTAGCATAATTATCACGACTACCACTTCTTATGCTTGTGTACACAGGCAAAACTCTAGCTTGCTGTGTGTGGTAATACATATAGTGAGTTTTGCCTGTTTTATCTAGCATAATTGTTTAATATCATTGCTTTAGACTTACTATCTAGATTAATATTTTATGTTACGGACTTTTTGCACATACAATTCTCCCCTCCCCTTTGCATCTGTGGTTATTCCAGTCTAGATTTTACATGAATACTTGAATCCATCAGTAATACTGATTGGTATATAATATATAGTATAAATGCATATACTAGTGATGTAATATTTTAAAAATTATGCATCTTAAAATGTCAACAGAAATAATTGGTACAAAAATAGAATAGATAAAATTATGAAAAATGGAATATAAAAATAAACTAGAGAGAGAAAAAGCATATTCAGATTCTAATAAAGTAAATACTTGTGAGTCAGCCTGCAACTTTTTTTTTTCATATGTCATAGCATCGGCTGGGACGCGAACCCACAACCGTCTGCAACCAACTACTTGCTTGCATGGCGGCTGCGATACCTCTCGGCTAACAACGCAAGACTCAGTTATTTTATCACAAAGAATTGCCATTTTATTAACTTTATTTTATGGAGCCATTCTAAATAAAAAAAAAAATGTAATAATTCATAGCATTGTTAAGAGAAGTTTGCAATAATGCTTTCACAAGTTTGCAATAATGCTTTTGCTGTGATCTCAGTAGTGTGAAAGATTGAGTCTATGAGTGGAGGAAATGAATGACTGATAACTCCTGACACCACTCCCACACATAGTATGTTTCCTATGATATTTTTTTCAAACTATAAGTGAAGAAAAAATATCTAATTTTTAAATGTATTTAAAAAAAACAGATTAAGGCAAACAAAAAATAAGCTGTTATGTTTAGTTTATTAGTTGTCATGCACAGTGCAGTAAAGGCAGAATGGTGGATCTAAGAGCAAAAGGTTTCCAAATTAATTTCCAGTTGAAGAAAGCAATAGCAGCAGCAACAACTGAAAGCTCCATTTTGTTAATTAAACGTAGCTGTTGTCCTTAAACTGACAACTGAATGTTCAAACATCACATGACCTCTGAATATCTATAATAATTATTTCCCACTTTTTAACAATAATTATTATGACAGTTCATCATAATGAAATATCTTATATAAACAACATTAATGAAAAGAATAGAAAAATGCTACTAAGACTGCTGTTTTTTTTTAAGTGTCATAGCATCGGCCGGGACGCGAACCCGCAACCCGGGCAACTGCCTGCAAGTGCAAGGCAGTCGCGCTGACCTCTCGACCACCAATGCAAGACCAAGACTGCTGTTTTGTAATAAAAATAATTGTTTAATTGACCATTTATGAATAAGAATATGAATGAAGTCTAATACTAAAATAAAGTTTTTTTATTTTTTTTATTTCTTTGTCTGATTACTTTAAAAATTTTTAATAACCACGGGAAGGGGAGGGGGGGATAGAACATATATTTAATTATCTAAGTCTAAACAATTTGATTTTGTAAAAAAATGTAGACTCCTCTACTTAGAAAGTAGAACCTCATGGACCAAGTTGGAATAGAAACGGTTTTTCTAAATAACCAACTCTCCCCATAGTAAGCCTAGTTAGCTTTCCAGTATTGATCTGGAGATTTTTAACTGCTTTTGGTAGAAACTTATTCAGCCCTATCAAATTTCAAATGTATAGCTATCTGGATAATGCAATATTTTCAGATTTACGATATGGATACATCCTAAAGTGTCGTTATTTATTCATTTGCTTGTACACCATTTGTAAAGAAATCAATCAATCAGAATTGATTTATTTAGGAAATAAGTTAGAAGTCAGAAATATTTGCAATTTACTGTCCAAAAATAACGATCTGTCAATATAGCCTGAAGCCAAATGGAAATTATTGGTTAATATTTCATGCAAATTTTTATATTGATTGAATCAAAACTAATATATTTGCAAACATAACTTGCATATTCAAATATTGAAAGTGTTTGTGAAGTATTCAGTTTAGCATTGTTCATTTTAATAGGCAAAGATGTAAAGCTTTCGGCTTTAGATTCATACACTTTTTTTTTTTTCCATGTGTCATAGCATCGGCCGGGACGCGAACCCACAACCGTCTGCAACCAACTACTTGCTTGCATGGCGGCTGCGATACCTCTCGGCTAACAACGCAAGACTAGATTCATACACTTGTTTGTGTAATGTGAATGATTGCCACATGGCGCTGATCGCTTTAATGACGGAGAAATAGTAGCCTACAACTATTAAAAGTGACTTCGGACAGGGAAAACTATAATACATTGCGTCGCATCACTGGGAGAATTCATAACTTTCTTATAACCACTAATTTTTTTTTTTTTTTTTATAAAGCAATGCTATCCATTACTTATATATCTAGAGAAAACAATTAAAAAGAATACTATGAATGTAATTACTCAAAAATGATGGTCTTTAACAACAAATTATGATGACATTGTGTGAATGTATGCCTATTTGTGTATGTTGAATAATTTATATATACACACTTGTGTCTATGTAAATTCGGAGATGAAAGACAAGATTCAAGTCAAAAAAATCTTCCTTTCCTCCATTGTTTTTTTTATTCTTATAAGCATACACACAATATAAAATGCAGTGTATATACTGTATATATTTTATTTTCTCGTTATTTATACATAACGGGTATGTACAATATATATATAATTACATCTAGTGAATGGTATATGTTGTAAATAAAATTAATAAATCTTTGAATAATAAAAGTTAATCTATTTTTCCAGAAGTATGAAAACTTTTTTCTTTAAATTAAAAACAAACACAAGTTATTTCTCTGCCTATATAATGCAAATGATTTATTTACAATTTATGAAAGTAAGTTTTTTAAGAGAGACAATTGAAAAGATGTGAAATCTGAGGCAGCAGAGTGGTTTTTTTTATATGTCATAGCATCGGCCAGGAGGCGAACCTACGACCGTCTGCAACCAACTACTTGCTTGCAAGGCGGCTGCGATGACCTCTCGACTAACAATGCTTGACAAGAGTGATTTTAATTTAGTTTAAAGAGACCTTCATAGAAAAAATTTGATCGAAACGATGGCGCAACCCTGGTATAATGTACAGTTATCCTCACCCCCAGTATTCCTTGATCTAGAAAAAGTAGACAATCATTAAAGCGTATGTCGCCAACTAGGTTGTTCCAAAAAGAGAAATAACCATCTACATAAAAGAAATATGAAAAGAAGATTTAAAAATTATTGTATTAATTGTATCAGTGTATATGATATTTTGAAATTAAGTAGGTTATGAATGATTTGATATAGTAAAACCGTTTGCATAATCAATAAACACACATACCACTTATATATAAATAAATATCAAACTTTTAAGACTTAAATTATGTTTTTTTAAAAAAATCTGTGCCATAATATTTATTTAGATAAATTCTGTTATAAATGTAGATATGGAGAGAGGAATAAAAGCATAAACCATAAGTGTGTTAATCGTATTATCTTCTCGTTCTCTCTATCTCTCTATTGTTTCTATAGTTTATTGGCTGAAAAATCATTTGCATTTTTTTTCTAGATTTCACAATTATTATAAAAATATTAATTATTATTATTTTGTCAAGTCATTTAAAATTGTAGAATACTCATTAAAATAAATACCTCTTTAGATCGACATATTTTGTCTTAAAATAAAATGTTTATTTAAATTATTATATTTTAATAGGAATGCAACATTTATGATGTAGGAGGATAAACAGGAAAACTTTCGTCTTTAACTAATAATTTCACTATTTTGATATGGATGATATTCATCCTATAATCAATCTTTATTCATATGTTCTATATAGTACTTTAGGAATAATGTCAATTTTTGAGACCTTATCTTTAAGTTTATATCAAATGAACATGGAAAATCTTTTCTTGTAATATCCATTTAGCTTCTAATATTGTGAGAATACAATGCCATAAAAACTCTTATAAATATTCTACCTAACATTCTAATAACATAAATCACTGTAAATGTGTTGGAAGTTTTGCATTTTATTATAGTTTTAAATATGGACTGTTTCCCCTCACTCTCTACATATATATATTCACACTTCTTTCTTTTGCATATGTATTAGAAGTGATAATATTTAATTTAGATTTAATAAGATGTAGGGTAAAAAAGTATTTCATAACTGTATTTAGTGTCAATAATTTGATAAAGGCAAGATGAACACATAAACCCAGACCATTTCCTTAAGGCAATGTATCACCTTTTTCTTCCTCTCAATATTTACATTTCCTTTCATTATGCTCTTTTTAATACTTCTATTTTTAAATGTATGTCAGTCTTTGTTTGTTACATGTTTCTAATCTTGCTGTTTTAATGCCACCTCCCTTTTTAAATTGGTGACTCTAGAGCACATTTTTTTCATCATCTTTTTTAGTTATATACATCTCTGCTTAATAAATAAGAGGTGGAATAATATTTGAGAATGAAAGTGGCAATTACATCCAATTGGCCAACAGATTATTTATTCTTTATTTTCTGAGCTAGAAATTGATTTGGGAATCTTTAACTCCTGAGCTTACATTCTTATCACTGAACTAAAACATGCAGGGAAGTCTCTACTTTATTCACAGATATATTTTGCAAGCATTTTTTTAAAATTCTAACCTCAAAAAGATATAGAATAACATTTTATCTTTATTAAATTCATGTTTAGCCATTCTATCACTATATTTTTTAAAAAAAAAATCCACTAACTTGTAGTATAACTTTTTATCTCATCACCCACCATAAAATTTATTTTCTTCTTAGTTTTTTTGCTTTGAAGTTAATTACATTTATTCTTATTCCAACTTTGTGACAAAATGCTTTAATCCTACTTAGCATTTCTTAAATTTATCTTCATCAATCCACAAATGAATTACAAATCTTATATAATTAACCCTTCTTTCTCCAGTTTTCGATTTCATCCTTTCTAAGACAAAATTCATTTCACAACTCATCTAAATAAATATTAAACAAAATAAATGAAAGATAATATTCTTGTTTTATATCTAAAAAAAAATTTTTTTTACTAATAATTATACAATTTCTTTAAACATATATAAACTCAGTATTTATTTTCATTTTAGAATATCTAACAAAATAAAACGGTTCACTCTAACAACTCTACCAAAAACTTTTTCATAATCAATGAAACAAATAACTTCTGTATTTGTTTTTAGTTATCTTTCAATAATTGGCCTGGTTCTTTTTTACTTTTTAAATTCATATTGCTCTAAAAAGATATCTAATCTATTAGAAACAGAATACATATTCAAATCTCATAAAAATCATTAACTCTTTGTCTATAGAAGATTTCAACCCCTTATTAGATTTCTCTTTTTATAATAATAGAACTATTATTTTAAAAAATATAAAATCTGATTATTATATTCATTCAGCTATTTTCTCATTTGCACCAGTTAATTTTTTTTAATCTTCAAAATCTTTCTCTCTGTGTGTTCAAATATATTTTACATACTTGTGTATATGCATAAAATCAAGTCCTACATCACGACTTGGGTAGTTTGCATTTACAAATATGTAAAATAAAGAATATGCTAATAACTCTAAACAAACTTATTTTATTATTATTATTTTTTATGATAAATGCCACAAGAGAATGCATTCAAAATCTTTATCTAGGATTATCCCCATCTTCAACTGTTACGAGTGTTGGCCCTAGTCAATGAGGAACTAGAACACCAGATTCAAAATATCATCTTAAGCCAGAATTTATCTAATACTTAACTATTAAGTAGAAGATCTGAAATTTTTAGACATCTATGTTTTCAAATTCTAAGTAGAAGATCTGAAAATTTCAGACATCTGTATGTCTTCAAATCCTAGCTCCTCACTGACTTAGGATTTGAAAATGCTGGGCTTGAGTTGGTATTTTGAATCTGGTATCCTAACTTCTCACTGACAGGAACCATAATTCGAAATCAGTTTGGGGATGGGGACAATCTTGATAGAATGTGTTCTCTTGTGGCATTTATCATAAAAAATAATAAAATAAGCCTGTTTAGAGCTATTAGCCTACTCTATTTTACATATTTGTAAATACAAACTACATAAAGTCATGTGATATATGATTTGATTTTATTAATATTATAATTTGGCTGTTGAAGGCTTGACTATATTAAATTGCTAAGGCTATTAATAAAGATTTCGAATGCGCTCTTTTGTGGAATTTATTATAAAAAAATAATAATAAAAGATGTGTATATGTATATATTTTATAAACCTATTATTCATGCGCAGATTATAATTGCACTGATTATTGTATAGATGGCTCTGCTACTAATCTTTATATTTTCTGATTGTTTTATTTTAACTGGCCTATTTATTTTTGAATTTATATATATAAAGATTTTATGATGTTTGCTAGTGCGAATGTCCTTTTATATTAGATTGTTGTAATTTGAAGTTTAGTCGTTATATATATATAAAAAAAAAACTGAGTAAAACATTTCTAGGATTGTATGCATTCTATATAAACTTTTTCTCTATTTTTACTCTTTTCTTATTTAATGTTTTTCAGTTTATAAAGTTATTTATTTAGTTACATTTAATTAAAATCCGTTACCAAATATGTTTTAATTTCTCATCATAATGTAGTCAGTGAAGGGTTATGTTTGTTATACACAATTCACTTTAGGTTTTGTTGTTATTGTTTATTAAATCCTATAGTTTTATTTTTTTAAGTGATTTATATGTAGAATGGTAATATTAAAAAAAGTATTAAATTTTCTGAAAGAATTTAAATTTTATTTTAAAATAAAGTGAGATTTGGGAAATTACTGGATTAAAAACAAAAAAAAGAAAGGATTCATAAATTATTTGTAATATGGTGTTTTTAAGATTAAAAGATATGAAGAACTAGTTGAAAATTAATCATTCATAAATTTGAAAAGTTGACAGATAAAATAAATGATCTCTGCACGTTGTAGTTTTTGCATTTCCTCTATAACCTTTGCCAAATTCATCTAATATTATTAGTTGCTGACCATGTTATCTTCTATTGGAAATATTAGTATCAGCTGGTCACAGCATTTGGTAAAGGAAAAAAAAATTATATTAAGAAAAAAAGTGTAACCTTTAAGCTTATTATAATTTTTTGTTTTCTAGTTCAATTTGAATTATTAAATTTTGAAGTTTACTTGTTCTCCCTTTTTAAACATTATTGTTAAAATGTTAACAGAATAAATAAGTATATAAATCAAACATAGTATTATATTCTTTTATTATATATACATATAGAGGATTTGAACTCAGTCTGTCAAGCACCTTTCAACTATCCACACTATCACTGATACACATGATCACACACATGTAGAAAAGATCAGTAATCACCAATATTAGTATTTTGTGTTGAACCAGCATTTATCAGTTGGTCCAGATTATTATCCCTCACATATATATATAATCAGTGCTCAGTTTATATTAAGATAGCAAATCTTCGTACTTTAATGGACAGGCTTCAATCTACTCCAATCTCCAACTCTTCAGCCCTCCATACTATTGAAAATCTGATAATGGAAAACCCAAATCCCATGCTGATGCCAATATTATTATATCTAAATATTTACCAGAAATAGGAGATTGATTTTGCCCTTTTTGTGTATTTTATAGTAATTTGAGATAATTGAATTTGAGATGCTGTAATAAATTGGGTTAAGAGATTGAGGAGCAAAAGTAAATTACATTGATAATTTAATGTTAATTGGGTAATGGTGATCATGTGATGTTATAATACTGTGTTGCCTGTTACTCAACATGCTGTTATACATGTGTATTCATTTAAACAGCATAAAACTTATAGAAAATTTATTTATTTAATTAATTAATTTATTTCTATGTTAAATTTTCTATTGAAACCAAATCCAATAAAGCCAGGCAAAACAATATTATTTTTGATGATACATTATCATTGCTTTATATTTAGAGTTAAAATTCAAAATTGCAAATATTTGTTCATCTGCATAATAAAGTGTTTTCTTTTTTTGTATATAACCCTAATGCTAAGTGCACTTTTGGTGAAGTTCACCGCATGATCGTGGTGAACTTTGTTGAAAGTGTGCTTAGCGTTAGGTTATAAAGAATGAAGAAACCACTTCGTTATAAAAATGAACAAACCTTTGCAAATTTGAATTAAAATCATAAACAAAGGGAAAAATCAATATTAGAGTTAAAATTATGAATTTAAATAGGGTTTAGTAGTATAATTAATAAATTACTAAAATAAAATCTCTACAAATGTTGAGTTGAATTAAAAATTTATTTAATCTTTTAATTTTAACTATACCAATATATATATAATGATAAAAAATATTGATTTAGTAAGTGAAGAAGAAATCTTTAGTTTAACTATATATTTTTCTGTATGCGTGATCTTTGAGATGACAGATTGGTGTAGTGAATTATAAGTTTTAGCTTGATGAATTTCCCCAAATTTTGATATCAAAAGATATTTTATTTATAAAAATAAACTATATTCCAAATCTTTTCATAATTAATACTTTTACAATTTAATAATAAATATATTAATGATTTTTTTAAAATTAAAACTTCTTAAAACCTATACCTAACTAAGAAGAAAGATTTTTGACATTTAAGTAAGTACATGATTTTTTTTTTTTTTTTTCATATGTCAAATACGTTGACCGGTAAGCAAACCCCAAGTTAGCTAGCTACTTGGAAGGCAGCTATGCTAACTGCTAGGTTACCAACGCTTGACATGATTTGGATTGAGAAGTTTTTTATTATTTATCAATTATTTGTGATTTTTATACATTTATATTTAACATAAAATATATTTAACATATAAATGTATTCTTGAACATGATCTTTCCTTAGGGTTTATTCTTATATTATGCAAATCACTTTTAAAATAAATTCTTTCATTACTGCAATGAGGATATTTGGATAAGCTATAAACAAAAGACTTTTAGGAAAATTTAGAGATTGTTTTTGCTATATATAGAGAACATTAATAAATAATGCATTTAGAATATAATAAATAATTGTGCTAAAGTTGAAATAAATGTAAAGTATTATGAAGTAAAAATATTAAAGTTAAAATATGTTGATAAATGCTTCCATATTGGAAAATATTTAAAAGAATAGACCAGGATACAGACCAACTAAAATGATAAATAGCAATGGTAGTAATTTATGAGTGTTCTAGAACTTTCCATTACTATAGTGTTGCTATTTGGGATTGGACTGAGAAAGAAATAAAAAGCTCATCTGTAAGATGAATCGAGATCTTCACTCACACGGTCATATTGATGGAGCTGGTTGTGTTTATGTAAAGGAACTACTAGGCCAAGTGTTCAAAGGACTATGGCTGATGCAGTGATCTGCACCACTGAAGGTTCAAAAGTGGGCCTAGGGACTTTTGCAGGTCACACTGACTTTATTATGTTTTTGTACACACTATGGTCGAGAATACTAATCTTTGTTTTATTATAAGTGTATATATTAAGTTTTGTTAATGTAACTTTTACTGTTATCTTGTTGGCAATAAACATCAAATTTTAGTTATGAAGTTTTCTTGAGTTATAATTATTCTGCTTGTCTGATCATCGTTACCACAGTATTCGTGGTTGCTGGACACAGCAGTTTGGTAAAGCAACAATCGATAATTATAACTGCAGCAAATAGATATATAGGTATTCGTGGTTGCTGGACACAGCAGTTTGGTAAAGCAACAATCGATAATTATAACTGCAACAAATAGATATATGGATGGTATTCTGTTACCAATTTAATACATAAAATACACATTTTAAACTTTATAACTACAAAATTTAAAATAAGTCTAATGATTAAAAAATTATATAATTGCTATTATTTTAATTGTTTTTTAAATAAATATTAAAAAATGTATATTTTTTTTACATTATTACGTGTATTTAACGTAATAATCTTAAAGAATTACTATAAGGAAAATCTTTATCAAACGTCCATCTATTGTTAGCTAGGAGTTAAAACAAGGAGGGGGGGGGACCCCAAAATTTGAACAGTTGATTAGCCTTTGCGTTGCAGCAGTCAATGTAAGCTGCTTTTATCTTTTTGTATGCACACACACGCAATGTAAATATATTGAATTGTTTTAAAAATTGTTTACAAATGAGATATTTTATTGTTAAAATTTTAATTTGAAAAATAATCACACTTTATTTTTACTTGTTGTCAATTGTATTTTCTAAATCGTTTCCTTAAAGGCACACACATAAAAAGATAACATTTTAAATTAATAAGATTAACAATTCTATATGATTAAAAATAATAATCGTAAATCAAAATGTAACCTTTTACAATAAAAATTCAGATTTTGGGTGTTAAAAAAACGACTCCCTCCTCCCCAAAATTGAAAATTGTAAATAGATTGTATTACAGCGCCCTCTTACAGCTTGCTACTGTGTTTCGTATTACAATTAATACAGTATTATTAACATCAAAAACAAACTATTTTCTTATAAATTATATGCAGAAATAATACTTTTTTTAAAAAAAAAAAAATCGTAGCAAAATAAATTTTTGTTATAAGTTAAATTACAAGTTACGATTGAGCCTTTCAGAGTATGCGAAAAAACATTTACAATTGGTCTTAGAGAAAATTGTTTTAATTCAATTTATAAAGTTGAATGTTCTTTTGGGTTCATGACTCACTTTGCTACTCCAGATCATTTCTAAATGATACTTTGAAGATAATAATATTTCATTCCTGCTGTTTCTAACTTGTATCATCTCCCTAATCAAACTGCTGCTTTTGCAAATTGTTGTTATTGCTAAAGGGAAGAAGAAAAAAAAGAGTTTAAAAAATGCATAAAAAAGAGGAAAACCCCCAGCTAATATAACCAGACTAATACGATGTTTCTCCCTTCCTCTCTTTATATATATTTTTAGATGGCATTAATTAAAATTGTGATTTTTGCACGCACGTGCATGCGTATATTGGTTTATAAATGGATAACTATTGGGAAATAAGGTTCAAATATATTCTTGATTGGTCAGGTGATTGTCAATGCACTGATAAGTATTGTAATAATATGCAGTTTTTATTTCTGGAAAGGTATATTGAGTTCATGGTATTTTTGTTTTATTTATTAGTAAAAATAGCGCGTGTATTACGTATATTGGGGATCGTTTATTGTCTCCCGCATGCATGTGATTATGTGTATCGATTATTGCTTGAGATGGAGTGACGGACGAATATAGATTAAAAAGTCGTAAGTTCAAATCCCTTTATTTACATATATAAGTAACATAAGCAAATTATATATTGTCTTGGAAATAGATTATTACATCATAGTATAAGTTCATCCCATCCTTCTCCCATTAATATATTATAATAGTCCCATAATATGAGATATTAGATTGACGTAAGATGTAATAGGTATGACTACAGTATTAAATTCAATGAGGGCTTTGAGCATTCCATCAGTGGTTTTTCAATGAAATGGACAGTTGAATAGTTGGAAGAGTAAGATGATTGAAGCCTGTTCATTAGAGCTTGAGGAATTGTCATCTTAATATAAGCCAAGCACTGATTGTAGGTGGGAGATTGTGATCTGGCCCAACTGATGAGTGCTGATTCTGCACAAAATAGATTGGGGGATTATTTCTCATTTTCGATATATGTAGTAATGTATATCGGTTGCTAGAGATGAAGTGGAAGATGAATATAGACTGAGGACCTAAGTTCAAATCCATCTACTTACATATATAAGAAACCTTCAGTATAAGCAAATTATATATTCCCTTAAATAGTAGATTATTACATCATAATAGAAATAGATTATTACATCATAGTATATGTTGAGCCCATCCCTCTTCTATTAATACATATGGATACTTAATGTTTTGATAATATGATTGATTAGATTGATATAATGTCTATATGGATATGACTACAATATTAGATTCAATAAGGGCTTTGAGCATTCCATCATCAGTTTTTCAATGAAATGGATGGTTGAATAGTTTGGAAGGATGAGAAGATTGAAGCCAGTTCATTAAAGTTTGAGTAATTGCTATCTTGATATAAGCTGAGCACTGATTGTATGCATTTGTGGGAGATTATGATGTGACCAAATGATGAGTGCTGGTTCTGCATGAAGTATGAATATTAGTGATCATGTGTTTGGTCATATGTATCTATTGTTTAAGATGGAGTGAAGATGAATAGATTGAAAAATCCTGAATTCAAATTCCTCTAACTATATAAAGGTGTGTATTGTTTATTAAATTTACAGTTACAACAGATATCTAGTCTTACTGATAAGAAATGTTAATGAAGATAGTAAAAAGATATAATTGTGTCTAAATATAAAGAAAATGAAGATTATAATGACTTTAATAGGATAGTTGTTGATGTTAAAATTGTGATGTAATTATTTATAGGAGTTGTCCTTCTGCTAACTGGGGTATTCAACAGCAACACAAATCTAGCTGTCAAGTATTCATCACAGAGTTATACTAAATGGAGTCACAATTAAAAAACCCTGAAAAAAATATTTGTGGCTATCAGGATATATCTTTAAAACAAAGATCAGATTGTCCAAGTTAGAGTATTTATGGTTGTAAATGTTGGACACTGAAAAAAATAATAATAAGAAAAGTCTTAATGATGAACCATGGTCCTGGGAAAGATTTGAAATGCACAAATGGACAAGTTAAAATTGTCTTTGATTGTATTATGTTTTATTTTATTAAAACATGTTTATTAAAAAGGCTGATGATAAAGGAAAACAGTGACCAGCCTTGATAGATCACTCTGCAAAAATGCTATTCATATTATCTCTAGGTGCTTCGTCATGTGATATTTTTGATCCAACATCGAGGTTATAATCTCTTTTGTCAATAACTTTTTTTAAAAAAATATGCTGTTATTCCTATAGTAACTTATTCTATTATCAATAATATTAAATCTAAATTTATCAATATAATTTTTATGAAAAAATATTATTTTTCTGTTTCCCCAACAAAATAATTCTATAAAGTATAATAGGGTTTTCTCAACATTCAATTTTATATTAGTTTCTTCATCAAAAGAAATATTTTTAATTTAAGAAAGTACTACTTCATTCCTCTATTCATACTAATCTTAATTTATAAGACAAATGATTATGATATCTTTCATAGTTATAAACACCATGACCATTAAATTTTCATTAAAAATAATATTGATGATATTAAAAATTTTATATTATTTTATGAGATAGTTGAGTACATTAAAGTTTTTGATGCATTCCTAAGTATGGAATCTTACAACAATGTGTATTATGAGATCGTCAGCTAATGGAAATGTTAAGTATATTTTTTAAACATTTTGTTGATAGAAGACACACACAAATATATTGTCACAAAATCTAAACCATACAGACACATGCATACTTTGTATTTAATTTTTAAGTAAATTACTTTTTTTTTGTAGTATTATTTCGGTATAGATGAATTATATGTACTCAATTTAGGCATTTTTATATTGTTAAGAATGTCATTATTTTACAAAATGACTTTTCAGAGCTTTTTAAAGTTTACATCATAATTTAGGGTGTAAGATGAGAGAATAAAATGTGGTAGACAATGGTGAGCTATTGTAAACTATGTCCTTGTAGATTATAATACCCTATTTTATTTATTAATAGACCTGCCTAAGCAGAGAACATAAAACAAATATTTTAAAATAGTTATTACCTGTGTAAATTTTATTAAATAATAAAAAATAATACTTTTATAAGAGATTGATATCATTACATTATAATTTAATTATTATCATTTGAAATTTAAATATAATCTTAAACATATAAATGTTCAGACATTTCTTTTTTTTAAAAGGTAGAAGTACATAGTTTTAAAAATAGACTTTATTCACACTGAGCATGCTTTCACTATGTTGTATATCATAATCAGAACTACGATTATGATAAACAACATATTGAACACATGCGTGAATAAAGTCAATTTTTAAAACTACATACATCTATCTTTTTTTTTTTTTTTATAAATCGTCTGAATATTTATATTTTTAAGATTATAATTACAAAGAAATGAGATAATTTATTGAATGAATTATGTAATTTAAATGTAAGAATATTTCCTTAAACTGAAATTTCAATATGAAATAAAATACTTGTTTTTAAAGATAAGGTAACTAAAGGGTTAAACTGATTTTTTTTTAATTTAGCATTTAAATATGTAGAATTTTAGAACACCAACTCTTAATTATATACATTTCCCCCAAATTCTGATTTTATTATTCTGAAGCACTTTACATATACATTTGAAATTTTTATCTATTCCATATATATCTTAAGCAATTGGTACTTGGGAGATGTACACTCGGCCTCAGTTATTGTTACACACACTCTTTTTTTCTTAGAGTTGGAATCGCCATACTCATTTATGAGTGGCTGCAATATATATATATATATGTATGTGTTTTATAAAATTTTCAGAACAGTGACTTAAATAATAAATTCACAAACAGCAGGTCGACCCAGAAAAAAAGTCTCAAATAGTTAACACTTAATCATTGATTGCCATAATTAAGATGTTTGAATAAATTATGTTAAGAAGATATTAACTGAAATACAGGCTTATTATACACCTGTATCAATGTATGTAATATATAGGGTATATGAGCATAGACTTTCACATGACCCACAACTCTCCACTCTATCTCATAACACTGATACACTTGAACACATATATGTCAAAAAGATAAATAATCACCAATATACATATTTCATGCTAAACCAGCAATCATCAGTTGGTCCAGATTGTCATCTCTACACATATGTGCAATAAGTGCTCAGATATATATTAAGATAGCCAATCTTCATACTTTAATGGACAGGCTTCAATCCGCTCCACACTCTAACTCTTCAACCATTCATCCAATTTAAAATCTGATGATGGAATGCTCAAAGGCCATAACAAACAATGACAAATTACCACAATGATGATAAAATGTTATTCCTCGGTCAAGTACCTAGTTGTCTCTAGTTATCCGCTTTTGCGCAGCAAATGTAAAGTATGTAAATAAATTTTGTATGTTAATGTAATTGTTTTCAATTTTTTAGAGAGAAGCTTTTAAAAATATTTTTGCCGATGAATCTTCTGATTAATAAAATATGCTATTGAACCATAGTCAGTTTACATATATCTCTAACCTTGTAAATATCCTTCATGGAGAATCAAGGCCACTTCAATGTATTCAACTGAAAATTTATTTGTACATTATTATTTTAACAAAACTTTATCAATCAGTTATTACTCCCATTTTTTATTTTCATGATTTTATTCATTATATAATCTATATAAAAAAAAAGCAAAAACAATCTTAATTTTATGACTATATAAAAATCAGTTATCACTTTAGGCAATCCCAATATTAATAACAATCTCAATCTGTTGTCAAGGCAACCTCTACTGTTAAAAGGGCCTCTCTTGTTAAAATGAGGTTGCCTTGACAACAAATTGAGATTGTTGATTCTTATTGATATTGGAATTGTGATGATTTCTTTGAATTTACTTATAAACCTATCTACCCTTGAGCATTATTGCACTTAATATTTATATACTATTTTCTGTACATTATATATTATAGTAACATGGTATTTCAAAAATGATGGAAATCTATGCATTCCACATTATTTCTTTAACATAAAATAATTGTTTCATTTGTTTCTGTAAATAAGCATTTCACAGATCCATGAAAGTGTAAGAAGATTTTAACGATATTTTAATATAATTTCATTCATTGGAGGGATATGTCTGTGATAGAGAATACACAGAGAGCTATAATTAGGTAAGGTATTGATCAAAATGTTTTGAAAAGAAATGTTTTGAAAGAAGTTAAAGTTAAAATATAGCATTGAAAGAAGTCAAATAAATAAGAGTTTAGGACTAGCATGTGATGTACATGGAATATAATTGTGATTCATAGAGTAAATTGTATAGATTGCACAAAACTTGTTTTTAACTTTTTTTGATTTTATCTTTCTTTTATTTTCTTTCTTCTTGGAGCTAGAATGGTGACATACTCATTTACGAATATCTTCTAATGAAAATGATACATAAATATATGTGTTTATAATGTGCAATGGGAGATAATTACCAGTTACATCATCTACCTGCTTTCAACACAGCATATAATGAAAGTCTAAACACCTCTCATAAATATAATTCAAGCAAAATATGTATAAAAAACATTTAACAAGTAATGAAAATCTTACATGTTTTAGTTCAATCTTTATCTAAAATTCAGAATTGTTCAGGCTATTCTATTATTTGTAACTCTTTATTAGGTATGAATATTGGTCAATTAAAGAGGTGTTTTAAATACTGATCTTTATTTCAGAATGCCTCAAATCGTAAGAAGAGCAAAGAAGAAGATCCTTATTTTTTCTAGTCACAAATGATTTAAAAAGGAATTGTTTATTGTGGACATATTATGAAATAATCATATCCATTGCACCAAGTCCTGATTCATGAAAAGTTAGAAGTTTAAGAAGAAAAGGATAATCCAAAACAAGATTGTGAAATTTATTTACTATGATTTATTGAAAATCAATGGGTGTTGAAACCTGATATTTTCTAATCACAATTGAAGGACATTTTACTTTGGATATATTTTGAATTTTGCCAATTTTTAATTATTGTTACTACTCTAATTTCATGCATGTGATTGCTAGGATTTGACAGGTCTTAATTCATTAAATCTACTCATACCTATGCAAATCTAAGAGTTTATTGAGTTATTATTTAATAAAAATGAGAAGGGAATGATAATTATATATAATATCTGAAATTATAGGGAATTATGTGTAAAAGTTCGGGTTTGCCCCATTATTATTTTTATATTTTTTATTTTTTTTTATTAGTTAATTTATTAAATAACTGTTTTTAAAAATAATTTATCAAGTTTTTTTTTTTTTGTTAATGACCCTATTCTTCTAGCTGTGAATTAATAGTGCTTGTGACTAATTTCATTATAGTGTTATGCTTTAAGAAGTTTGTAGCTTAGTACCAGTAAAATTATTTAATAGCAGAATAAATTAGGCTTGTATACTTATGTTGTTCACAGAATCTAGGGTCCTTGTGATCTCAAGCTAGTTCAAGCATAATTGTATTTGCAATATATATATATATGGACACTCTTGGTAATTATAGAATTATTTGGTTGACATGAAGTTCAAGATCAAGATCACCTTTAAAGTCCATGTACTACTTCTTGTGATGATAACTAGTTTATTGATGGCCAGTACAAATCGTTGTAGCATGTCTGATATAGAATTATATATTCTTGCAATTTTGGCATCAATATATCCTAAGTTTGGCATTGGCTAGATGATGATTAGATTCAGATTTTATGGTTACTTTTTTTAAATCCAGTCAGAAAGAATGACTGTTGAGCCTTGATGATTATGCTATGTTTATCACTCATTATTTATATTTATTTCTAGTGCTGATATTTACTCCTGCTCATCGATTGTGATATTTGGGATGATGATGTTTTTCATCTCCCCTGCAGTACACCTATTGTACATTCCATTACAACATGCAAAAGTTCAAATCAAAATGCAAATAAGCATATAAATAGATAACCATGAATAATTCCAGTGCACACTGCTACCTGAAATAAATATCAAATCATCTCAAACGTTAAGAAATTTTCAGCTACGCCCTCTGTGAATATTTTTGAAGTAGCTATTCCGAGATGCAGATTCTAATACATTTATTCACAGAAAGCGTAGCTGAACATTTCTTAACATTTGAGGTGATTTGATATATCCATGAATGGAAAGAAAAGTACTGATAACTATTCCACACTACAGTCAGTTTGATGTGTAACTGGTTTTCTATTAGGAAGTACCTACTTAGTGATATAAAACATAGTACACCTGCCGACTATATCTATAAACTGATATTCAAATCAAAGTTACTGCAAATTTATTTTTTTCAGATTTTAATAAAAGGATTTTTTTTTTTTGAAGCTGCAGCCGGTAGCAGAACCAACTCTGTTCAATTATAAATCGGTAAAAATTAATAGGTGTATAGCTCTTTCTAAATGCCAGAAAATACAAGAAAGAAAAAACGTAAACTCTTACAATCTGGCAGATAGTAAATGCTTATTTCAATGTTGCTTCTTAGAGCGATATTGAAGATATCTTTGTCTCATATTGTGCTATTCTATCTTTAAAAGTCATTTTTATATCATTACAGACATCAGTTGATTATATTTTACTGGTGTAGGCTAAAGTTTTCTAATTTACTTGCTTTATCAATATTATTTTTATTTTAGATCATTTCACCCTTTTTTGAATGGCATTGTCTACGTTGTTGATATTATAAATAATTTGCTTTTACGTTTTTAAGACATGATGTTCACTGTATAATAACATAATTGTTTGTGCTAGCTACAACTTTAGAATTGCTTTGCAATTTTTTATTCTAATTGTTTTACCAACAATAGAGAGATTATCTGCCTGATTGCTTTCTGCAGTCTGTTCTTTGTAACTAAAAATTTGCTGAAATTAAGGAACAATTAACACTCTGTGCAACAATTTTAATTTGCTTGCTTCTTTTGTTATTCAGATGTTTGTTTTTTAAAGTGATGTTTTTGCTACAATTTCAGTTCCAAATATCATTCACTTCATATTTATATTTATTTACATTCTTTTATATATGCTCAACCATGTCTGAAGTTTTATAAAATAGTTTAATGACGGAATCTTATTGGAAACTTAATTACTGAAAATTTACTTTATTTGTTTTCTAAATAATCAACTACCATACTTTTATATAAAAATTTGAATATTTGGTAAATATGCGTTGTGATTTTTCTAAAAAAAAAAGAAAGATTTTAGAAGCAACCTTTCATTAATCAAAACTGCTTATATATATAAACTACAATGGTGTTCTGTATAAATACAACCACACCTTTCACGCTCACGATCGTGTTTGAATGAACTTGAATTTTTTAAAAAAAAAAAAGTATTGCAGGCTTAACACTTATTTTTAGGTTATAGTCGATGTCGTTAAGTATTCCATTATTGGATGGTAAATGGGTATATAGCTATTTTTAACTTACCATCAAGTGAGGAAAACTACTAAAGCGATTACTAATCTGCATTTGACATTATTCACCAAGATCATCATCATCAACCATTATCAATCCACTGCAGGATGAAGGTCTCTCCAAGTTCAATCCATCTTTTCCTATCTTTAGCTTCTCTTCTCCACATCACCCCTGCACACTTTCTTATTTCATCCACCCATCTCACATGTGGTCTCTTTCTGGATCTTTTATAATTTCTTGGAATCCAGTTTAAAATTTCAATTGTCCATCTGTTATCATCTCTTCTAACAATATGTCCAGCCCAATTCCACTTCAATCTTTTAATCCTTTCAATGATGTCAGTAACACCTGTTTGTTCTCTTACCCATACATTGCGTTTTCAATCCCTTCTTGTTATTCCCAACATGCATCTCTCCATACTTCTTTGAGTGGTCTGAAGTCTCTGTATTGCTCTTCTATTAAGTGTCCAAGTCTCAGATCCAAGATAGTTAAATGTAAGTTATCTGTGTCTATTTGTTCAATATTCATTCTTCTTTGGAGAGATGCTAATTAAGATGGGGGATTTTTGTTTACTTTTTATCATAAACACATTTCTCTATTTTTATAGATGTTACCTGCTAAAGTCGAGGTATTATATTATTGTCATTGGTTTGCCTTACCTTACATCTTAGTATAAGTTCAGCCCATCCTTCTTCTATTAATATATATGGATACATAATGGTCTGATAATATAAAAGATTGGAGTGATGTAATGTCTTCTTGGGTATGACCACAATATCAAATCCAATAAGAGCTTTGGGTGTTCCATCATCAGTTTTTCAATAAAATGGACCGTTAAATAGTTGGAAGGATGAGAAGATTGAAGCCTGTTCAAAAAAGTTTGAGGAATTACTATCTTAATATAAACGGTGTGGGATATTATGATCTTATGAGTGCTGGTTCTGCATAAAATACATATATTGGGGATCATGTATTTTTTCACGTGTGTGGTCATGTTGTATCAGTTGCTTGAGATAGAGTGAAGAATGGATAGGCTGAAAAATCCTGAGTTCAAATCTCTCTAATTAAATAAATAATTGTGTAAAAAAATGCTTTTATTTTCCAATTGGAAATTTCATAAAAAAATTCATAAAAAATTATCAGTCTGATCGTTTCTGATAGAACTACTGAATTAACTACAAGGATTATTTCATTCAGTAGTTTTCTTTTATCAAAGATAACTCCTTAAATTGAGCAGATTTCAGAGTTACTATTAACCAATCATAAAAGAACGTTCTAAACCTAGTTGTGGTCACTTTCAAAACTCTTTGAAAACTCTGCTAAGGGTCTGATTGTTTCTGATAGAACTACTGAATTAACTACAAGGATTATTTCATTCAGTAGTTTTCTTTTATCAAAGATAACTCCTTAAATTGAGCAGATTTCAGAGTTACTATTAACCAATCATAAAAGAACGTTCTAAACCTAGTTGGGGTCACTTTCAAAACTCTTTGAAAACTCTGCTAAGGGTCTGATTGTTTCTGATAGAACTACTGAATTAACTACAAGGATTATTTCATACTAGGGGTCACTTTCAAAACTCTTTGAAAACTCTGATAAGGGTCTGATTGTTTCTGATAGAACTACTGAATTAACTACAAGGATTATTTCATTCAGTAGTTTTCTTTTATCAAAGATAACTCCTTAAATTGAGCAGATTTCAGAGTTACTATTAACCAATCATAAAAGAACGTTCTAAACCTAGTTGGGGTCACTTTCAAAACTCTTTGAAAACTCTGCTAAGGGTCTGATTGTTTCTGATAGAACTACTGAATTAACTACAAGGATTATTTCATTCAGTAGTTTTCTTTTATCAAAGATAACTCCTTAAATTGAGCAGATTTCAGAGTTACTTTTAACCAATCATAAAAGAACGTTCTAAACCTAGTTGGGGTCTCTTTCAAAACTCTTTGAAAACTCTGCTAAGGACTAGCACTAGTTAAGACTATTACAATTGCAGAAGTGAAGGCGGATTTTAATATTAAATTTTTTTATTTTCGACCTTTCTTGCTCAGTCATAACATTCTTATATGTCAGTACTTTATTTAGAAAGTAGCATGCTAACTTTTATATTAATTTCACTAATAGCTATATGTTTGTGTGTATATACATATATATGGCTGCCGTCATCCTTGATTATATTGTGTAAACATTGAAAGTGCACTAGGAAAGAAATTTAATACTACCAACTTTAATACTACAAAATTGACCAGAGTTCGAACCTAGTCTTGGTAATACTTGTATATTTTTTTAGGCTTCAATCATCTTCGAATTTTGTTTTTTAGATAGATAGCTGTAGTCAATATAGTTAATTTATGATATTGGCTCATAAATGAGTATCTAGTTATTCTTAACTAGAAGAGTAATACAAATGTGAATATTCAACTCTCACATATTGACAAATTGATATTGCCGGCAGTTAGTAACATTGACATCACCACTTCCTTATGGTAGCTATTTAAAATGCTTTAATCTTGCACATGCCTATTTAAAAACTGTTATCTTTTATTTAAGTAAGTGTATGTTTGTATTAAAAAATTCCTTGCATCCCATGTAGGATAAATTTATATAACATTTCTTAAAAAATAAAACAACATTATTAATCTCATGTTTTTGGAGACATCATAGAGAATATTAATCTCTCACTCATTGTTTTATAGTGATTCATAAAGTTCAATAATATTAAAACCTGGTAAATGAGAAGACTTCAGGAGATATACTACATTGATTTTATTCACTGCAAACCTATGAGGCTGTTAATGTGAGATGGAGAATCAAGTGTTTGGTACCTCTAAATCACCTGACTACCAAAAGTTGTTTTTAAAATGCATACAGAGTGAGAGATAGTGGTCTGAGTTTTCTGCATTGCTGGATCATTGCAATACAATGGAATTGAAAGGGGCATTAATAAAAAATATTTTGACCATGAATCAAAGTATTTATTCTTTTGAAAGATAGTACTGGAAACTGGGAAGTCCGTTCATCATTGATAAACTGTTGTTCCTTAAAGTGCTCATATATGTCCATACAAAGTAATGATATGATTGCATAAATTATAATCAATAATTCATTATACAATTATAGTACTTGCAGCACCACTATTTCAGTGTTATAACAGTACAATGGATAATGAGAGGGCAGCTGTCTTACAAGCAGTTGTCCTGGGTTAGCGGGTTCGCTTCCCGGCCGATGCTATGACACATGAAAAAAAAAGAACAATGACTTTTAAGAAATAACCTGGCATTAATAGTGAATTATTCAGAAAAAAAAACTCTGTAAAATTCAGATGTGTATGACCTCTCTCGTGATTTATTCTGCACGATTCTTGCAGTATATAGATATGTGTTTTTAACTACATAATGATCATTGGATTTTTTTAACCAAATGTTATTTTTTTAGCACTATTAGTTCACTAATTGTTAGTAGATACTGTCAACAACTTTAAACTATTTTTTTAAACAATTTATTACTCCTTAGTTGGTGACATTGATGTTGATCATATCAACATGACCCCTTTTAAACTTGAATAGATTCAACACTTCTCTTAAGCTTATAAAGCTATTTTAACAAACTTCCAAATATATTTTACCATTCTATTAGGGTTCTAATTGTATGGTGTTGATATGCATTTTATTTTTATGCCTCATGATATTAGCAGCATAGTATTAAACATATATAATGTTATTTATTTAACACGTACTATGTTTTTAATTTGCAACAATCATTAGGGAATTACTCCTCTATATATGTACAGTAGAGATTTAAACACTTCTGGAATACTGTTCTTTCTAAACCCAAGATAAAGTCTTTTGAAAAGATAGGATGAATCTACCTTATCTTTTTAACCTAAGTGTGTATATATATAGGCAAATCCTAATCATTTAGAAATGAAAGCATGAAGATCTATTTCAGTTAATCACTTTTAATTCCATTTACTATTTCTTAATGTTCAAGATTTGCCTATACATATATGCTTAGATTAAAAAGATAGGGTGGATTCATTCTATCTTTTAAAAGACTTTATATTGTGTTTAGAAGTGAGAGTATTACTGAAGTGTTTTAACTTATACAGCACATATGTAGAGGAGTGATTCCCTAATGATTGTTACAAATGTAGTATTAGTATATATATATATATATGCAGATTTGTGTGTGATTTGTCATAGGCAGAACTAATATTTAAGGCAACAGAGCAGTGTGTACATTGAAATTATTCTAAGAGTTAAATATAGAAAAGAAAAAAAAGACCAAACAATGTACAGTCATTAAGCAACTCAGACCCTTGTGTGTTTGCAGAAGATATATATGCATAACATTTCAAGAATATACAGCAGATACATTGCTCTTTGCTGTTGAAATTCTTTTTCTTAAGGGGTGGGGATGTGAGTAGGGGTGGAAGTATAAGACTACTAAAAAGGTCATAGGTTTAGAAAATCCAATATGATGCTGAGGCATAATAAATTTACTTGACAACGATCATATGTAGCCTGCATGTACCAATAGAATAATATTCTTTTGCAAAGATTGTTAAAATTTGTCTGGCAAGACATATATGCATATCTACTATTTAAATAATACTAAGAGTAATAGATTATCATTTTTATTGTAAAGAAAGAGAAAAAAACATATACATCTATTGGGAGAGTTTCAACCTACAATGAATTGACTAGTTCATAAATATAAGTAATTTGAAGCTTGATGATTCAAATGAGTTTTTAATACAGACTATTATAATCAAATAATAGCATAGTAAAAAAAAGTTTATAATAATGCTATATACTCTTTGCAATATTTTTTTCATACTATATAAATATATTTTTAATTATTGATAAACTTAGTTTTTATTTACTTATATGTATATATAGGACCTCACAGTGTAATAATTACTCATCTGATTGCCATACTTCTGACCTTAGTTTTGAATTCAGGCAAAAGAAATTTTATATATTATTTAATTGGTAGGCTCAGAATTTTTTATCAGATAATTTATCCCTAGAAAATCCCATTAGCTATCTAATATTAATAGATAATTGGGTTCCAGTCTAATCTGATTAGATGTAAATGTGCTGATTATAAAAATAAAAATATATAATTCCAATATAACAGCTCTTCACTATTGCTGGAGTTATTCTATTATGGATGAAGAGCCTATGGTTTATGTTTTTGTCAGTCACTGCATATAATTTCCTCAGCACAGGCATTCTACTTAACCAATTATAGATTATAACCAATCTGTTGTCATAGTAACATTACAATTAGGAAGTAATTGGAATCCACTTACAATCCCGGTAGATGATAATTTATTTGCTATCTAAGCATAGTGTTATCTTGGTAACAAATTGCTGACATTCTATTGGTTAGTTAAACTGAAGGCTATGGTGACTTAATTCACATATGACTAGCAGTTAGCTGTTAGCTCTCATGGTTTAATATATTTAGAAATTATTATTTTTAAATGTTCTACAAAGGTCTGTGCATCCACTTTTTTTAAAATATTTTATTTTGATTATAGTTTAATTATTATGGAATTATTTTATTATTAGTAGTAAAGTTTGATGATCTTCTCAAGATTCTAAAACAAAATTTTTGTAAGTCATCATATATATTGGATCATATATATTAGATATAGGCTACATTATTAATTTTGATGAAGCTAAGGTTGTCTTCTTTGAGAGAAATGAATCTTTATTATTAAAAATTTATGATTCTGAAGCAATTAACTTATTTAAAAGTTCTTTTAATATTAAGGTGTATGGGAGGTAAGAGGAATTGTGGGTAATGTTTAGTTTAAATATGTTGTTATTTGTAATTCTTTACACTTGAGAAATGTGCTTGTAGCAGTGAAACCATTGGTATTGTTTTACAGTTTATTTTCTTGGCTAGTCTGGTTGAGTTGTGAATTTGGAGTAATTTTGATTATTTATTGACTAGTTTAATTATGCTTTTAATGTTTACATATTGAACATATATATAATACAAAGAAAATATCCGTTAATTAAAAACTATTGTAATAACAATAAAAATAATAAATATAATGGTAATTAACTATTATATACAGTTTTTTAATCTGCAGAAGTACTTTCAGTCAATTCCTTAACCCTCCTCAACTGCTGGAATTATTTGGCAGTTGACGAGGATTAAGAAATTGACTGAAGGTACATCTGCAGATTGAAAGACTGTATATAATAGTTAATTACCATTATATTTATTTAATAAAAATGTTTTTCTCTTCACTAGTGAAAATTGTAATTATAAATATGCAACTTTTTTTTTTCCGCATTAAATAGTGAAGCTATAATTATATGAATAAGGTATAATAGGTCTGCTTAGCGCTTCAAGATTCAATTTGGAATCTCATACTCATAGCTTTGTGAATGAAGACTGTTGTGATTATGCAAATGAGTTTGAATTTTTAATTAGCTAGTCCATTGTTTGGAGAGAATAAAGCATGCCTCTCTTCTATTAATGGCACTAATATCATTTGCTATGTAGAAAGCTTCTTTAACTTTTCTTTTGACTCATTAAGGGTAAAAGTTTTTGATGTTAACCTCAGATTGGAAAATAATTCCGTATTATATAGGCCATTCTACATAAATGTATTTAGAATAAAAATTAATTGGAGTGCATTTGTCAAATACAAAAGTAAATAATTGTTTCATCCTATAGCATTTACCATTTCTTCATTAGGGGTAAAGATTACATCATATTGCAATTTTTTTATGGTATTATATTAACATTATTCTTGAGCTTTAAACTTAAAATAGTTGGACATCAATTTACTAACCAATATTTGAAGGCATTCTGCTGAAACAAAATTTTATGCTTGCTTAGCAACTTCAGATACTGGAAAAATCTCTGAAGCTTAGCAGGCCAACAATCATTACATCCATGAGTTTTTAAATAAGATAGAATCAGTATTTAAATACAAGTATATTTTCTTTACTGAAGTTAATGTAATTAGAAGTGATTTGAACTCAGACTTTTAAGCAATCTACAATTATCTATTTCATCTTCTACAACTGATACGCATTATCACATATATGTAAAAAAGATAAATGATTTCCAATATACATATTTCATGCTGAAACAGCATTCATCAGTTGGTCCAGATCATCATCTCTCACACAGATATATAATCAGTGCTCAACTTATATTAAGATAGCAAGTATTCAAACTTTAACGGACAGGCTTCAATCTTCTTCACCCTCCAACTCTTCAGCCATCCATATCATTAAAAATCTGATTATGGAATGCACAAATCCCTTATTGATGCCAATATTATTGTTATATCCATATTGACTTTTAAGTCACTATAGGTTTATGTTTAAAAACTTTTTTTGTATACTATATTTAATCTGCTTTTTAACTTAAAGTATGATTGTAATGAAGTAAAGATTGCAAATATGTAATATAAAAAATAGCAAAGAATAGTAAATAATTTCATTTAAACCATATTGGCATCAATAGCATTATTGTAAAAAATAAAAAAAACATAAACGGAAGTGAACTTGGCATATATGAAAGTGTACCTGATTAAATGCCAAGTGAGGGGAAACATCCTAGGAAAGATTCAGATTGGGAGGAGAGTATGAAGTTGAAAAGTCTTTGGGATCATTATGAAAAAGCAAAACTTGCTGTTGATATTTTAGGAATAATATTGGAAAAGCATTCTCACTTCAAGGACCTCTTAATTACTATCATTAATGATTTACTGATACATGTAAGCAATTATGTAGATCTGTTTAGGTAAAATAAAATAGTTTCGAAATAGTACCAATACAGGGTAAAGTCTTCAGTAATATCTTATTAAAAAAATGGTAATATAGAAACAATTATTTTCCAGACTTGTTAACTGTTGATTAATGAAGGTATCTAAAGTTTTCTCATTTGTTTTTATATTTATTTGCTAACCAATAACTGGATTAGCTTTGAAAACCCTTAGTTTTCTATGAGGTAGATACACAAAATACTATATCTAGAGAATGTAAATTATAGAAAAAAGACGTTAACCCTCAACTTCTTAAATTCTTGTGCTTAATTTTCTCATAATCTAAACTAAAGATATCTAAGTTATAATGAAAATAAGAAGTTAAAAACAAAAGGTTGAAATATTATTCTTTATTTATTTGTGTATGTATGTTTTAAAATAATTTAGTTTTTACTTAAATTATAACACCAAATTTACAGCATGATTTTACTTTTAATAATGAGTAAAAATAATTAGTTATTTAATTATTTTTTGATTTTATTATTTCATTTATTGATTAATCACTATTAATTTTTATAATTCATTATAATGCTTTGTATTTTTGCATTTTAGACAATTTTTATTTATAGAAACTAAATATTTGAGATTTGCATTAGTAAATTTTAATACCCGTATTGATAATTCTTTTTATCAATACAGTGATTCTTTTTCCAGAATCACTTGCATAAAATTACAGTTGGGATATCCATCATTACTTCCGTGATTGTGTTTGACCAGAAGGTTTCATTATTTTGATAAATGATGGCACCTTCAACGATTACTAAGTATAATCATTGCGCTGTGAATTTTAGACTACAAAGAGTTTTCTCCACTTTCAAACTTGTCATATTGTTATAAAAAGACCTTAACAAATAATTAATTACAGAATTATTCATATTAAAGGATTCCGTAGTGGTAAATATTTTCTGCTTTAATTTTAGTTTTGTCCGTAAATACTATTTTAAAAAGATTAACATATTTTACTCGTATCATTATGAATATTTGATCATATCAAATTAATAGAAACACAGGGTGGGCTCTGAAGCATCTGGTGCCTCCGCCTAACGTTTTATTTAAGCATAAATGATTGAAACAAAAGATATGAATAATGAATTATTACATAAAATTGGAAATAAATATAAAATAAATGAAAAATAAAACAACTTTGTTCTTTAGCAATGTTTGTGAACTATTCATAATTCAAAGACATCCATACTTACATTATTTTTGGAGAAAACATGACTGTGCTAATTCTTTTTATTTTGCTATTAAAAATCTTTGTGGTTGTCTGCTGTGGAGAATACAGTCTGTATATATCTCGAAATGTCTTATTAGGTTTTGTCATTCTAAATTGATGTATTTATTTAATTCTATTTTATATACAGTGGAGTAGAGTGAATGTTGCTACTGATAAACAAATGATGCAACACACATTTTTTTGTAATGTAATCAAAATCCTACAACAAAATAATAGGTGTAATGAATGTGGAGCAACAATACTATTGGCTGGTATAGCATATGCTTGCATATTATGTTTTTAGGATCTTCTTGTTTTGAAAAACAAGCAAAACTCTCCATACAATAATGCCACTTAGTGCAAGCCTTAGTAATCAATGTATGGAAGACGTTTTGTGCATAAAATCCCTATCTAGTGCCTACTCATCCAATACCCCCAGACTAGTTTCTAGCTTGTGGCTTTCATCAGTGAGGAGCCTTGGATCTGAGAGCTCTGCACTTAGATCTTAGGATCTAATGCAACCCTCCAGCAGCCACACAGTATAAGAAATGGTGATCATGTGATGTTTAGTGATCTTCCTGTTTTAATTAGAGCATTGAGCATTATCTTTCTCATTATTTGTAGAGTTTGCTCATCAATTTTAGTCCAATTATCTGTTTGTTTGTTCCTTTAGTAGTGCATTTTTTTAAAATTTTCAGTTTAAATGATTGGGTTCTAAGCCATTGGTTTGGAACAGATTATCCTAAATACGTGTATTTTAATGTATGTGAGAATTAACAAGTGTGATAATGAATAAGATTCCAGAACAAAATTTGCTTATTTTAGAATATCTCACTTTATTTAATTTTAGTCATGAGCTGCCAAAGTAAAATAAATGCATAATATATTTTGAGGTTTCCCTGGTTTAATTAGAGCATCAGGTATTATTTTTATTGTAGTTACAAATTGGGTTAGATGGTAAATTTGCCCTAGACAGTTGTTCTGGAACAGTTTATCCTATATATATGTACAGGGCCAATCAGAGGGGGACAGCAGGGGAAGCTGCCTGGACCTTGCAATATCGGGGGACTCAATTTGGCAACTCAATATGTTAAACAAAATATAGAAGGCAAAGCAATGTCATGGCTCATAGAACAACCTTAATTTTACAGTTAAATTCCCCAACAAAAATATTTGAGAAAAATATTTCCAAGCAGGCATACCATGAGTCAAAAATGTAAGCCAGTTTACAGATGCAGTGCCAATTTGATGACTGTGACTGTAGCACTTGATACCTGGCAGAACTATTAGTCTCAGCACCCTGTCAGTTAGTTCTGTGCTAACAGTATTTAATGATACTAACAGTGCTAGAGTTAATCTACCCTATCCAGGTGCTATATGGACCTGATGTGCTTGCTTGTTTCTGTGACTAATAACTAACTGCTTCTGGAGCCCTGTTTTCAGCCCTGTAAGTAAAAACTCTCATTTTTTCTCTCTCCCCACATTCTTATTTTAAATTTTGATGGGTCTTTAAAATATTAGTTGCCCCAGGCCTCACATTTTCTCTGAAAGGTCCTTTATATATATTGCAATGTATGCTAAAATTAATGGATTCCATGATAAATAATATTGTAAAAGCAATTATAATTATTCTAGCATATCAACATATTGTCGAATTTTGAAATGGAACTGCTTATTATTTATTACAACATTTTTTTATTTAAGAATAATCATATTTACCATATATATATATATATATAGTTGGAATGCAGTTTAAAAGTTATCATTGACTATTTGTTAGTCTGCTTTCAGAACAGGTTATATTTGCAGAGGATTATTTAAATTTCTTTGAATTAATAATTTCATTCTCTATAGTCAAGTTGCAATCTTCAGAGTCTATACAAACTTTTTAGATGATAGATAAAGGTGGATTTCCACATTTATTGTTAAAAGAAGGTTGCCTTGACAACAGATTGAGATTGTTGATTGTTATTGATATCGGTATCATTTAGGTGTTGACTGCTTTCATGCATTTACTTATATATAGACTACAGCTGATCAAAGTCTCTTCAGCATTTTTTTACAAGTGAATATTAGGAATACTCATTATCATTATGCTAATCATCTGCCAGTTGATGAGAGTTTATTAATATTTTCTTTATTACTTTCCCCTCCAACTTAGAATAGCTATATGCCCATTTTAAATCAACAATTGTTTTTTTAGATGGGTTAACTATCCCCCCCCCCCAAAAAAAAAAAATTCTAAATTTGTTTGAGAATTTTATAACTACCTTAAAAGATTTTTAAACTTATTCCAGATTCTAATTCCATGAATTAAGCATTTGTAGAAATATGATCATCTTCACCATCGTTACTGGAGGCTGCACTATATACCATATTGCAATGTCTATTTTTTATTGCTGCAATCAGCGTATTGACTCTCATCTGACCAGCCCAGATTAATTTGGGATTTTATCTTATAGCTAAAAATTTTCCAATCATTATCAGATGACTAGCTGCATTTGTTATGGGCTGTTTATCTTTTAAAAAATCCTGATCCTATTTATGACCTGAAGAAATTTTTGGGTTCATCTAGTCTGAATTCAAACTCAAAGACAAGAACATGGTAAATGGATGGACTAATTATTGCAGCATGAAGACTCTTAGGTCATGACTTATGTATATATTATTTCATTATTTAAATATTTACATTATAAAAATAAATACTCAACAGCTAGAGATCGACATTATCCTTATTGATTTGTTGCAATAGTTGGCTTATTAGTTTAATTTAATTATTCAAAAAAGATTTACATAAATTTCTATTATTTATTAATCAAACTTAATCCTATGTAGGCCGGAAATATTTCTTCTAGTGAATCAAAGTAGTTAAGCTCAATTTTTTTGTTTCACATGCATTAATATAAAAGTTGGTGTGAGTGCGCGCACACACCCACATATATTGTAGATGAGAGAGTGAATAATAAAGAAATATACATTTTCATAAAACATATAATAAGTCAATGTTTATGAAATAATATATATCTAGACTATTTAATTTTTTACTAGAAGGCATATTAAGGTATACACTTATGTTGCTAATGATAGGTTTGCCAGCTCATTAAGATAATTTATTTTATTATTTAGATCTATTATTGATAATGATCAAGTGTTATTACTTCATTGTAATTCCTACCTATATCATGTTTAGGTGATAATGAACTTTACATGATTAAGATACACATGTATGTATTTATGCATTTGTGAATGTGTATATATAATAACTATAATCATGTTATTACTTATGAAAACTTTGTTTAGTTTTTATTTTAAAGAATTTAAGCAATGAATTAATTCTACTTAATTATATCCTTGTTTAAAGGTATAATTATGCTAAACACAATGATAAGTGAATTATGGCTTCTTCTTATGTAAAACTATGTAAAGATTTGTCCACCTTTTAAAATAAAGCAAAACAAATTAATTATGTGTGTGTTCATTTTTAAAGACTTCTCCTTAAAGCTGTAAAACATTATATTTTTGGAATAAATAAGCACATATAACCACTTCTTTTATTACATGTTTTACTATTACTAAAGATAAAGTTATTCCCAATTATTATAATATTTGAAATGCATGCACTCTTCATATACCTGGAGCCTAATTGTATTTGAACTCAGACTTTCAAGCAACATTTAACTATCCACACTATCTCACAGTGACAGTGAGGTGAGATAGTGTGGATAGTTGAAAGGTCTGAGTTCAAATCCCCTATATTCCCCATTATATAAAACCATAACTGGAAATACTATATTGGATATTTTACACTGCTGAAGAATTTTGAAGTTTTTTTTATATAAAAATACTGTATTAATATAAATATACATCTTCCTATAGTAAATTAGTGACATTTTCCCACTCTTTTATTATGGTTTATTTTGGTATAGAGAGAAATTTGTTTTAGCCTAAAATTATTAATATAATTTGTATTTAATATAATCTTTAAAAAATCAGGCAATTTATATGTTTGTTGTTGTGTTTTTTGCATGAGATTTTTAGTGTTTAATGGAAATTATGTCAATTTAAATAAAAAGTTTTATGATTGATTCCGACTGGAGCAACATAAATATATATATAACCCCTTTAGTTTCTGACTAAATAAATAAAAATGTTAAATGCTCCAACCAACACTAAAGTGCTTTATGGCTTCCTGAACATTAATTATATGATATAATTTTTTATTTTTCATTTATTTTCTGGTTAGAATGTATGAAGGTGGATCTATTTTCAGCCTTTTTTTTTTTTTTTTATTAATGTAAACATAAAACTTTTATTTTATTGTAGTGTTTGCTTGGAGTTTGAAATTAGATTTATTAGATAATTATTTAGTAGACAAAAGTAACAAACATTCCTCCCCCTTCACTTGTACATCACTTATTGTAATCTTTAGTAAGAGTGCCTAAAGATAGTGATTAATAAATTCCTATCCAATATACCCATATGGCTTTCGTCAGTGAGGTGCTTTGGATTTTATAACAGTGTACCTGGATTTTTAGTATCTAAGTATCTACTGTCTAGCAATCATAATTTCCTTTTCCGTTATTCTATTTAGCTATCATCCTCTTAGCCAATGTAGCTTGTATAGTCATATATAACTAAAACCAGTTCAGTTTCTATATATTAAGGTGTTCTTAGTTTAAGAACAATAGACACCTCTATCCTGTGCCTAGAATTTGATATAAATCAATAAAATATCACATGACTCTAGCATTAAATTCTAAAAGTCTAGGTGCATTGTTACAAAATTCATAGCTTCTCACTGATGAAAGCCATATGCTTGAAACAAGTATGGGGATATTAGATAGGATAGCACAGGATAAGTATGCATTAAGCTCTATTGAGTGAAATCTATATGTAAGCTAAAGCAAGCACTTATTTGGTCGGTGTTTTGTTAATATAATTAATTATTCCTTCCTTAGTTGTAATTTAATTTTATATATTTATGTCAAAGTAAATTGCTGAGTCTGAGATCTTACCTGTCTCCACATGCACTATTTGCAATCCCCTTTTTAAATCTCACATGATATTAACATGTCAGTCACACTTTTTGCACCACTATAAATAACAAATGGTATTTTTTCAAATGATAAACTTTAAATATTAGTTATGTGAATAAAAAAAAAACTTGAAATATTTATTGATATAATTGACAAACCAAACTTTAACAATTACTTACTAAGCATGAAATTATTAAATTTCATATGCTATATTTTTGATATAAAATTTAATTTATTGAAAGATTAAATATATATTTTCTCTTGACGTTTTTCCAAATAGTATGAATTGCTTTTACAATCTGTACAATTTTTTTCTATAAATTAGTGTGTGTGTGTGGGGGGGGAGGTGTCTTCAAAATTTTTAAATTTCATTTGAAGTTGCGTAAAAACGTGAAGATGTTACCCCATAGCAATTTTATCTAGCATGAAAGAGTCATAAAATGATAATTATTAATTTAATTTCAATTCAATACAAATGAAAAAAAAAGGCCATTTGTTTATAAAAAATTAATTGTCCTTTTTTGAAATAATAAAAAAAAAAAATTCATTTTTATTAAAAAAAGAAAAATTCAGTAACTTTTTTTATTTTAAGGGACTATAATCAAATGAAAGTATATATATTAGTACTTCCAAATGTAAATATGCGTGCTTTTTGCATTGTTCTATTTTTTAAAATTATTTTTGTTTGTAATCATAATTTGTTTATATATGACAATTTTAAAATTAAGTCGTATTATAAAAATGTGTATATACATATTAAAATGTATCAGTATGGGATATATATGTTGGAAAACTACTATATATATACAGTATACTAAATAAAGTATTATAAATTTATTTAAACGCACATTGATTACGTAAGTAATATTCACTAAAGTTGTAACCTCAAGAATGTGAGCGTAAAAACGCGATAGTAGGGACCTCTACATGTCTTAACCACAAGCTTACATGCACAAGCTATAATCTGCTATTAAAATCCTACAACCTAAAAGAATACTATTGATCAAAGTGGCAAATGTGTCTGCAAAATGTCTTAATTAAGGCTTTCTTTGTACATTATTTTTGTTATGGTTTATAAAGTATATTTATCAATTTTATTTCAATTATCTATTTATTTGTATCATTAGCAATGATATTATTATTTTTTATTTGTGTATTCTGCTATATGTAATTTTAGGCAAGAGTTAATAAAATAAAGATAAAAACTAATTAATATAGAATTATAGATAATAAAAAATGTTGTTTAGGTTTTCATATACATGACTTTGTACAAATATTTAATAAATTAATTTTATATTTACATTTTTAATTTTGTATTATATTTTTCCTGACAAATGTTTATGCTGGATGGTTAATTTGCTCTAGACTGAAGGTTTGGAGTATATTACATGGGACTTTATATATTTCAGTATATCCTAGAATAAACAGTTGCTATAATTGACAAAATGCTAGAATCAATTATATTCATTATAGCATACCCAACTGTATATATTTATCTTGAAACACATTTTAAAAAATGCTTGCTAATAAATTCTAAAAACTTTTTCCAGTTTAGAAAATACAATTTAATAGAGATAAATAGCAATATCTAAATAATTGCTAATTTTATAATAAAAATAATCAAGATAAAAATAAAATAGTAAAATTTAATAGTCAAACTAATTTATTCAAAACTGGTTGGCAGGTAGAATTCGCAGTTTTAATGTCATGTATCTTTGGGCAAAGAGAGAGGGGGGGGGTTTACAAATTTAATTTTTATTGGAATTACTAAAACATGGTTGCAGTATATTTTTGAAAATTCTTGGACAATTAGATGTGTTTGTAAAAAACAACCACGATTCATTTAAAAATATGTTTTAAAAAATTTATTATCTGGTTCATACTGTTACATTTTCAGCTGGAATATATAACTTTTATTTTTAATAATGAATGAATAAATAAATGTTTATTTTATTATTATAATACACCGTACCACTTATCCCAAAAATTTAATTTGTGAACCACAACATTTGATGTTTACACCATTATTATTACTTGACCCAAAAATATTTTTAATTAATATAATTATGCTGAATAAAGATCATTTCTATATACACAATACCAGATAAATATGTATGTATTTTACTTAATAAAACAATTTTTTTTTTATTAATAACAATCTTTATTAATTAAAGTATATTTTATTACTGAACACAGACTTCTTAAATAAAAACATTATTGGTATCATTAAATTCTTGCTAAATGATAAGAGCATAGGGTCTGTATCTTTTAAAAAATTAATGTGAATTTTCATACATTTTTTTTTCATATGTCCAAGCGTTGACCGGGAAGAGCAGCTGCTTGGAAGGCAACTATGCTAACCACTAGGCCACCAACACTTGACAGTGAATTTTTATACAGTGAATTTTCTGCAGCACAAACGTTACTGCATATATGCATCATTAAGAGGCCATAGAATTTCTAAGTAAATAAAAACTTTTATATTTTATTCTGATGCACAATGTTCATTTAGTATTTCACGATATAATTTATATATATGAAAATATCCCAATGCATATTACTATCTAAAAATTCAAATACAAAATGTTCAAGTCACCCTCCCAAACATTATGTTTTTTCAGCAGTGCCCTCTGTGAATAAATATTAAATCTGAACTTCAAGCAGTCTCAGGCTTTATATTTATTCATAGAGGGCCTTGCTGAAAAAGCATAATGCTTGGATGGGTGATTTGAACATTATATATATACTATCAAGTATTTAGATTATTAAACTTTTTCACACTTGATTGTAAATATAAAAAAATAAATAAAAACATTCTCAACTTAACTATCAACTGCAAAATGCTGAAAATAATCATTTTAAATATTCAAAACTTTAATTTTTTTACATTTACAAATGCAAAATGCGTTTACAAAATATTGATTTCTACACTATATGTAAAACAAAGGATTTTACAGCTGAAAATTGTGAATAATTTTTTTGGAATTGTTTGTGGATATGGTATTATGAGAACTAATTTCGTAATAAGACATCAGTTATCTTATATAACATGGGAACTTACTAATAGCTAATAGATTGAACAGTTGAATCTCATCTGATTGTGTAATCAATACAGGTATTAATGGTTGCTGCTGCTAGATAACTCGTAAAAGTATCAATCACTATTAACCTGCTCCTATTATTCAAATAATGGTTATCTTTAATAATGTCACTTATTATTGGCTTACGAGTTCTTACTTATGGATCTGAGACTTGCACATTTAATAGAAGAGCAATACAGAGACTTCAGACCACTCAAAAAGTATGGAGAGATGTTGGGAGTAACAAGAAGAGATTGAAAATGCAATGTATGGGTAAGAGAACAAACAGGTGTTACTGACCTCATTGAAAAAATTAAAAGATTGAAGTGGAGTTGGGCTGGACATATTGCTAGAAGAGATGATAATAGATGGACAATTGAAATTTTAAACTGGATTCCAAGAGATTGTAAAAGACCCAGAAAGATACCACATGTGAGATGGATGGATGAAATAAGAAAGTGTGCATGGGTGATGTGGAGAGGAGAAGCTAAAGATCGGAAAAGATGGATTAAACTTGGAGAGACTTTCATCCTGCAGTGGATTGATAATGGTTGATGTTGATGATGATGATGATTACTGAGCTAATGATGATTGTGAGATCTGATTGAAACATCAATGCCATAATAGTAATAGCCCATATATATACATAAATCCAACAATTTCTTGACATACGATTTATGACATTACACAACAAATAACTACTATAATTTATTGGGTTATTGTTCCTATTAAACTCTGTCAATACTATTTCTAAGGGAGTTTATCTTCTATAGTTTATGATTTCAATATTCATGATCTTTTCCAGTAATCATTTGTAAGTATGAGGCATCTTCCTGTCTGTATAATTCTATATATTAAATGAATATTAAATATTGATTGTTATCGTTATTATCAGTAACAGGTACTCGTAAATAACAGTAGATATTCCAACTCCAAGAAGAAAAAAATTAAAAAAAAGCTATTCTAGAGGTGAATTTTGCAATGGCTATTCAAACCAGGCTGTGTTATATACGCATGTTTATGTAATAAATATAAAATATCCTTACAGAAATTTAAGTAACTAACTGATGCGTTGTAATTATTTTTTTTTTTTAATTTTCAAATATTTTCTTTACCATTACTTCAAATAGCTATTATTTGTCATTTGTTTATATAATTAACACTGAATAGATCTAGATCGGGATAAAAATGAATGCGCGCGCGTGTGTGCGTATGAACAGTGAATTAGTTACACTTATAATATACTTATGTCAATTTTATCAAGACAGCAGGCGTGATCACGTATAAATTAAATTTGTACTGTTTATTGTTTAATAACATAGAAAACCTTAAGCAGAATTAATTTTTATTTTTCATTAGAATTTTTTTTTTTTTATGTTGAATACAATAATTCGAAAGAAATGGACTGTTGAGGTTTAGTTACAAGAAAGTTATTAGGAAGTAAAATAGCTATTGCTCCAAGAGATATATAATTTGTAACAAATTAAGCAAACTAAATAATAGAAGGGATTATATCCATATTGATTGGATTTATTTAATTTTAAAATTATAATGAATGAAAAACCTACCCTTGGAATTTAAATCTCGTTAATTATTGATAATTTCAGAAAATTGAATTTTGATACATTTATTGATGAACAATCGATGATTAATAGTTTTAAACTTTTGCATTTAGTTCAGAATAATAGAGGGACGTGTATTTATTTCATTATCATTTTTAACCCTTTTTAGATATATATTTCAAATTTCCATTCGACCACACATTCTGGACATATATGAATAACACACATTCTGGACATATATGAATAAACGACATCCGAAAAATGTAAATGACACAAAGATTTACTTTATGCAGAACCAGCACTCTTAAATTGGTTCCGGCCACAATCTCACATTTTTCACAAGTTGCTCAGTCTTGATCAATATTAGATTGCTACATTTTGATTTACAAGTGTCAAAACTTGCCCGCTTACAACTTTGACGTCATCCAGTTCAGATAAATCCGGTAATGATTATCACTAATCATTTATTAAACTAAAGATTATCTCTAGTCCAGATATAAAATTTAAACCTGTTAAAGATTAATATATCTGATTTTTTTAAAAATTTAACACACATTGTTAAATTATTACAAATTCATCACGTGTCAAATTTTCTGCCCTCACATGTCTGACATCATCCACTTTACGTGAAATTTCAAGTGTATCTTAAAAAAAAATACACACAGTAAAAAAAAAAGGGATGGAATTGGATTAATGATACCATATGTTTAATTAAAAAACAAACTATTTAAACAAACAGATATTTTAATTTTTAAGTGGGTTTAAAATTTACATCTAAATGAAAAATGATATAATCTCTAACTTAATAAGTGACTAATGATAACACAAATACAAAATGTAAAGCAGAGGTGTGAGGGCAGACATTTTGACATATGTATCATATGTATATATAATTTCAGACATATCCTTATTTATTTTCAAGGAATCGATTTTAGCATTAGGCAAGTTTATACATATGAACAGTAATGTATTTTTGTAATTATTGATAAACTTGATAACTTGTTAAAAGACAAAAAGAAAGAAAGATAATAAATATATACATGCATATACACATAGAACAAGTTAAAAGACAAAAAGAAAGAAAGGTAATAAATATATACATGCATATACACATATAGTATTATTAGCAAATGTTGACATGTGCTTTTCAAAAATTTTCTATTAACATATTATACTAATAAATTCTGTTAGAGAAATGACAAAAAAAAAAAAGAATTATGACATCAAATTAAGAAGAAAAGTCAAGCGTTGTTAGCCGAGAGGTCAGCGCAGCCGCCTTGCAAGCAAGCACTTGGTTGCAGACGGTTGTTGCGGGTTCGCCTCCCGGCCGATGCTATGACATATGGAAGAAGAAAAAATAATAAGAAAAAATAGTATGTATATAATAGTGTTGGAATAAAAGTATGTATAATAATATAACGCAAATACAGACAGATGTATGCATAAATATATCAATACCTACATATGTAATAAAATTTTCAAGATTAAGAATAAAATATTATTTATCAATAAATACTTCATATGTTTTATCACAGCATGTTTTCCGCCTATTATTATAATATCAACTATCTTCAGTACAATCTCAACATATATATATTCAATGCCCATAGTGGTATGATACTCACCAGCTGTAACAGCATGTCTTTTTTTTGTTTTTACAGTTAATACATTACCATGTAGCTGGCCAATCCAGATTAACTTAAACATTTATCCCATAGATAAAAATAAGTAAATGCTCCACAACTATTGAATGAATGACGGAATTGGCTATAAACTGTCTACTTGAAAGAAAAATCTGAAGGCTATTTGTGTCTTGGAAAAATTGCAACATTCACTTGATATCAATTCAAATCCCAATTTTAATCTGAGTATGGCAGGTAAATATAGTAAGCACTGTGCCACCAGTTCTTCTAAACTATTATTATTGATGATTAGTAATAAATCTCTTATCACATTCAATTATGATATATTTTTATTTATTTGTGTATATAATTATAGGGGATTTGAACACAGACTTTCAAGCTCCCTTCTATCTCATATAACTGATGGGGACCATGCATATGTGAAAAAGATAAATGATCTCTAATATATGTATTTTGTGCTGAACCAATACTCATTGGTTGATCGAGGTCATTATCTCCCACACACATATATAATCAGCGGTTAGTTTATATTAAAATGGAAAATCATCAAATTTTAATGGAGAAGCTTCAATCTACTCCAGTCTCCAACTCTTCAACCATCCATACCATTGAAAATTTGATGATGGAACACCCAAATCCCTTGTTGATGCCAATGTTATTGTTATACCCATGTTGACTTTATCATTCTGACCCCTCATGTATGTTTGCATTTTTGATGGTAAAAAAATATTAAAAAATATACTTTCATTTAATCTAAAAAGAAATTTATTAAATACCAATTAGTATTAAAAAATGCATGATAGTTATGAATTCATATGAATATCAAAATTATATGGACCACTATTGGAGTTGATTGACATGATAATAGTAGAGTGAAAACATTATATATGAACTTGATATTTGCTTGGAAGACTTTATTACATGGCTTTATATTATCAATATACTTATTCATATATAAAATGAAATTTAAATTAGAAATGATCTTAAATTGCTCACAAACAAACATGCTTAATTTACATATACCCCTAAAGATTAATATATTAGTCACTTTAAACTTTGTTTAATTACTTAATATGTAAGAAATACACCCTGTGCATATTGCTAGCTGAAAATTCAAATATAAATTGTCAAATCCCCCCTCCCCCATATTGTCTTTTTCAGTAATGTTACCATGTGAACATACTTAACGACATTGTAGCACATGGTCAAGAGGTTACCTCTTGGCCTTGCTGCTTAGAATTCAAACTTTATCTTTATTCACAAAGTAGCTTTGCTAAAAAAACATTTGAGAGGGGATGGATGATTTGAAGATTTTATATTTGAATTTTTAGCTAGCAATATGCACTGAGTCTATTTCTCTATATTTAAACAAAATAAAAGTTATTTGTAACCACCATTTATTCAGTTTAAGGACAATTCCATAAGTTAAGTCTTCCAAGTTTCTCTGCTTATATTGCTCCAATCTTCGAATATCTTTATTATTTAAAAAAAAAAACTACATTTTTTTTTTTTTTACTTTCATAGATAGCTAACATTTCTTAATTAAATTTTTATTTCTGAAAGCAGATATGACTTAATTGCTCAGCCAGGTCTTAATTTCTGTGTAATATTTATAATAATATTTTTGAACTCTTAATAATATGTATACTATGTAATACTAAATCATCCATGTACTTTACTACTGTTACACAATGCTTTATTTACCACCCTCTTTTACAGTTTACAGTAAAAGTTCTGAAGAAGATTGCTGGGGCAATCGAAACTATAAACTGTAAAAGAGGGTGGTAAATAAAGCATTGTGTAACAGTAGTAAAATGCGTGGATGATTTAGTATTATGTGGTATACATTTGGCAATGCAATAAGAAAGAGTAGTAATTTTATTTCTTGAAGAATAATATGTATAATATAGTTATTTTAACACAGAAGAGGGGAATAAATTAGTCAAAACATGCAGAATGTTAAAGTAATAACGGTTTATAAATGTTTATTAAAATAATAATGGTTACTATTTTGATGTAGATTATTATAACGAAGTTCTGGTGTTTTTCAAAGAAATAATATAATTTTACAATGGACATTTTAATAAAAGATTGCATTAAAATAGGATTTATAAAAAGATAACCATGTTAAAATTATTTTAATAAGCTTCATTTGCCATTAGTTTTAATTTTCAATTATCTGAAGAACTGTTATGCACCCACAGACAACCATTTAGGTAATTTCCATCAGAAACTGTTTAATATCGTAACAAATTATGAAGTAATTTTTTGTACTTCTTTCTCTTTTTAAATGCATTTTTTTTTTTTTTTGCCTAAAAAAACACGAATATAATGAATGGTTAAAATATAATTAAATAATTTAATTTTTTCTTAATAAATGTATTATTATAATTTAATTTTTGGCTAACTGTATTTTGAAGCAACATCAAAAAGATAATTTATGCTAATGGATAAAAGTTTTTGTTATCTTCAAATATTCATGCGCTATTGTAAAAATCCAAAAATCTCCAATTGAAAAATGTGATTTACAGTTTAAAATATCTTCCCATTTCCTCTCTAATAATGGTCTATGTTAATGACTACATGTACATCTTTTTTTTTTTTTCGGGACGGGGGGTGGGTGGGGCGTATTTAAATTTTTATGTAAATATTTTAAATTTGTATTATTTTTCTAAAGAAGAAAAGTATGTAATGGTTTTAAAATTGTTTATTTGCTCATTAGTTTTAATATATTAAAATTCAATTGGTAATATTATCATAATTCAATTTTCCACTTTGCTTACTTCTCTATTCCTTGTTTCATTATTTTCTCACTAGATGGATCTACATGTCACAGTATTTATGAGATCTAAAAAAAAAAAAATCTGCGACGACAATCAAAAATATTATTAAATTAAATACAATAAATGTGTGCTTATGTATACGTGTACTATTTTTATCAATAACTTTGATTATTTATCGTGGTGGGAGGAGTGTGTGTTAAACATGCAAATACTTTTCTGAATATTTTTTTAAATAAATGTTATCATTTTACATCTTATACATTATTAAATATAACTACGATAAGTATTACTGCACGCATAATAGTAGTATTGGATAGATTAATTCTTCAATTACTTGTATTTGGACAATGTCTTTTTTCCTCATGATTCTTGATTTTTTTCATTATATTCTTTTCTGAAAATTTGGTAACTTGATATCTGTTGTGTGGGGATGTGTGTAATTTCCCATTTGTATCTTTTTATATATTTTATCTTGTTTATTCCTTAATAAACATCATAAATTCCTCGGATAACTTTTGCTATGAATATGACGACCAAATAATCGAAAGTACCCTAAGCATACCATGCTACTACAATTAAATAAAGTCTTTTTCTATATACATTTGCATGTATTTATTTTGAATTAAATAAGAATGGTAAATTATGAGCTAGGAGTAGTATATGCTATCCTCATATTACAGCATTTGCTGTCAGCACATTGACATTTATCTGACTAATCCACATTAATTTGGTGCATTTAATGCAAACTATATACACTTAAAGGTTTACCAGTTAAAATTATACATATCTGAAAACGATATTCTTTTTATATATATATATTTGTCAAATGCGTTAGGCCACCAATGCTTGACTAAAACGATATTCTTTATAAATAATCTTGTGTAGGGTCAATTTAAAACATAAGCACCCTCCTAAAAGAGGTTAACTCAAATTATTGGAGAAATGTAAAAAATAATTATATAATTTAAGTAAACAAAATTGCTTTACAAGAAATCTATAATTAAAATGATTATGGTACAATAACAAAATCATAATTTTTTAAAAAGCATTTTAAAATAATTGCATTGCTTGAGAGGTCGTGTGATGTTTGAGCACAGAAGTGGCAGAGTTGAACTTCCAGTTATGGGCTTGTAGCTTTTATGTTTGCTATTCTATTATTGGTTTAAACTACACGGTAACTAAAGCATTAAGAATAAAACTGTTTGGGTTGAACCAAAAATATATATACTAGTCAAGCATTGGTGGCTTAGCGGTTAGCATAGCTGCCTTCCAAAGCAGCTGACCTGGGTTCGCTTCCCAATCAACGCATTTGACACATAAAATATATATATGATTTATTACTCATTTTTTAAAATTCAAATATATAATCAACTTTTTATTTTGTAAATTGTTAAAAATATATATACACACTGAATGAAAAAATCATTACTTCAGAACACTGAGAATATTTATTTAAAGTTAAACCAAGAACTTGGAGACTCTAGGATTATGATACCTTCCTCCATTGGTAAAACTCTTCATATTATTATTATTATTGTTATTATCATCACCATCATCATATCATCATCATCATCATCACCATCATCTTCATTTAAACAACCCAGTTTAACCCTGAAACTTCTATTCTCTAACTATTAATAGTAGGATACCCATTTACTGATCAATATTGGATACTTGTGATCTGAAAAAATGGCCAAGGCAGGTGGATGCTCTAAACAGAAATAGAAAAGCGACTATGCGTCAAAAATTTTTTTGCAATTGCGGCACAAAATATTTTAAGATAATTTAGATAAATTATTTCAACTGTTTATTTTCAATATTTCAAAATGTTGCTTTCATTTTTTTTATTATTTTTATTATCGTAGTATTTGCTTGTTTGTGCGTGATGTACATCCTATTTATGTGTTTACATATCATCAGTATATATTTATATAAACTTTTTTTTTTTGCATATTTTAAATAGTTAATATTTGATATAGTTATTCTTGTTGTTATATGAATTTGAAAAGCAGATGTTTTTGCTTTTAATTTGAATAATTTCTTCTGAGGTCTTTTTTCTTTGCATTTTTCTATTTCTATCCTAGAGGTGGGGATAGATATCTTTATAATATTATATTTGATCAATTGTTATGGCTAGTCTGTAACGCAAGGCTGGGGATAGTAACTTTAGCAGTCTTGAATGTAATGGTGCATAGCGAGCTGGTCTCCCAAATGCTGCAATCCCCTCCCCGTCTTTCATTTTATTTTGAACAGCCCACAGCTATTAACAATGGTTGACTATCTGTTGTAGACCAGCTGTCCATATTTTTAAAAAAGGTGTTTTGAATTCTACCTTAATAGTGGAGAAAATGATTTTGTTTGGGTGAAAGAACTGTGTTTGTGGTACAAGTAATATGATTTTTAAAAGGGACCACTTACATGGAATACGTGTGCTGCTTTAAATAATTGAGTTTACCATTTTGATTAAATAAAAATAGTTTCAGCAAATCAGAAATATTAAATTCTTTTAGACTTATATGTGTGTAAGTATTATCATATGTATATATGTTAACACACGGTAATTTCTATCACCACGTATTTTTACATTATGTAAGACTAAAAAAAAAACATATCAAGAAAATCACATTTCTTATATGATAATATGAATTAAATTTTATTATTTTGTTGTGACATTTTTTTACTAGAATTGAGAAAAGGGTATGTGTGCAGGTAATTAACCGATTCAGAAATTGATCTTTAAAACTATTTTTCAAGTTGTATTTAATCTTCACTATATTGTAACTGTAATACCTGTTTTATTATAAGCCCTTGTTTACCAACCCTTGGTTGGACATCCAATCTTGCAGGCAGAGAATTTGGACATTCAAATCATTTAATTGTATATATAATCATAATCTACAATTTATTACATTGTAGAGATGTCTGCCCATCCTTGCATATGTATTAAATGGATTATGTTCTGTACATGTGGGGTTCAGATTGACCTTAGGTCAACATGGGTGTGACAAGAATCTCGGCCTCAGGGTGGCCTTTGAGCATTTCATCATCAGATTTTCAATTGGATGGACGGTTGAAGAGTTGGAGTGTGTAGTAGATGGGAGCCTGCCCATTAAAGTACGAAGATTGTCTATCTTAATATATATCTGAGCACTTATAGTATATATGTGTGGGAGATGATAATCTGGACCAACTGATGATTGCTGGTTTAGCATGAAATACGTCTATTGGTGATTATTTATCTTTTCAGCATATATGTGCTTGAGTGTATCAGTGTTATTAGATAGAGTGGAGAGTGATGGGGCGTCTGAAAATTTGTGCTCATATATCCTATATATAATCATATCTAAGTTAAAATCAATTGCCTATTCCCAACTTAAGTTCAGTTTCTTGTTTTTAGCTCCCACAATGTTCTGCCTTTTCTATCAAATGAGGTCAGATCTCTATGATAAAGTATTAATTATATATTTTTTTCTTTGCTGCAGCTCAGAACATCTCTATTATTATTGGTAACCAGTTGATCATCATTCTCTGTCCAAATCATCAGTGAAATAAGATCCTTATTTTCATTATTGCTGTATTTTTTTTCTGTGCTACAGGTAAAAACATCTTTCCCTTTATTGATGCTGAAAACTAACATGTCATCATAATCTAAGTCCATGCACATATTGTTTAAGATCTTGTTTTTAAATTGCTCCATAAATATTGTCCTGGTTGGTAATATTTATCCAGTTTCTTACATTCTGGCTAATCATCTCTAAAAATTCATCACTGTTCATCACATTTTATTTAACAATCACAATTTGCATTCATGAATGGCATACATTTTTTATACATATATGGTAATTCAAAATTTGCATATATTTATTCGTCTGCATACGAAAGTCGTTTCTTTCTTTTCTGTAACCAAAAACTGAGTGCACTTTTGGTGCACACAGTTTTAGGTTTTAATGAAGAAAGAAATCACTTTATCACAGGGATAAACAACATATGCAAATTTGAATTAAAAATACAAACGAAGGCAAAAATTAATATTATAAATAATAATCATAAAAATTAATGAAAAAGTTGCAGAGATATCAAATTTTTGGTAAAGATAAATTTTTTAGAGCAAAAATGGAGGAGAACTAATCAGCTTGACAATTGTCAGATGGTGAGGGTGTGAACAGGCTTTTGTTCTTATTTTATCCTTTAGCTAAAAATAATTAGACTGCCATTTACCAACCAAAGTCAGGTGGTTAGTTGAGTTGGCTATAGATCAACTATATGAGAGAAAAATCTTGTCTTTCAAAAAGAATTTTATGACCTTGATTTAGAGTTCAAATTGTAGGCATGGCAGATGGATAGACATATCATTACATCAACAAAATCTTTACTTATATTTATATAACTTTTACTAATTTTTATTATTGTTTTTATTTTAAAATTGTTTAAAATAATGCACATTCTATTGAAACAGTGACAGCTCTCCATACAGTAGTGTCACCCAGTGCAAGCCTTAGTAATCAATGGATGCAAGAAGGCTTATGCATAAAATTCCTATCTATTGCATACTCATCTAATAGCCCCAGACTAGTTTCTAGTTTGAGGCTTTTATCAATGAAGAACCTTGTACCTGAGAGCAATGCACCTAGATCTTAGGATCTACTCTCCAGCAATCACCTTTTACCTTTTTAGTTAACTATAAAACTTTGAAACCAAAATGAAAACACAGTAATGGTTTCAATTCAATCTCATTTGCTTGTATAGTCATATAGATCTGAACCCAGTTCAGTATCTATACATTTTTGTGTCTTTGGTTCTTTAATAACCATAGTTACCATTGTTCCATGGTCATCATTTGATGTTTGATGGTTTAATATACTATTGATTATCAAATTAATAAACAAAAAAGCCAATATTCTGTATACTTCACACAATGATATAAGTTACAGAATTACAATATTAATATTTATATTTATTACAAATATATATGGGCCTAATTACTGATTAATTAAACAGTTACATTAATCTTTAAAAAATAATGCTTATTTAAAAAACAAACAAACATACATATGTATGTATATAAAATATTATCTTACATTATACGTATTAAAAATTTATTTTGGAAGGATAAAGAGGGGTGGGGATCATTTAGTAAATTTAATTTTATAACTTTCTTTCCATATAATGATTATAGCCTTTTTTAAAACCAAAATTGTTCCGAGTTTCATCTTTCCTTTTCTAACAATATTTTTTAAGGAGAATGTTTCTTTTTTCTTATCATCATTTTTTTCTTCTACTTTGTTTTGCTTTCTTTTGTTTATTTATATTTAATATCTTATTAATAACATCTATGTAGGCAGTATATAAATTGTTACAATTTATAGCTGATAAAGGGTTTTACCAACAGTAAAGGCAAACATAAACTACTCTAGCATTCTATGTTAAAAATTTATAAAAAGGCAGAATATCTTTCATATAATCTTCAGGAATCAGCAGTAATTTAATAGAAACTGATAGTAATATTTAAAATATGTCTATGCATGAAAACTATGAGTGAAAATTAACATCTTGCAACTCAGAGTTCATTAAACATGAAACACTGCAATATTTGGGTTGTTGTTAAGGATTGGTTGGAAAACAAAATATCATTGATGATGATCAAGTATTTTTATTAGGAATGCCAGAAAACAGGTTCCAAAAACTATATACATATATACTTCTTAACATAATTTCAACTGTTATTGATTCACTTTATGAATCCTTTAAGACCAGCATATAAATAAATAATTGTAGTTTTTATAACTTTAGAACAAAAAAGGTGAAGTAATTATTGTAGGACTGCCATAACCATGACATTTGGTTCCAAGGCTCTTATGTATAATTTAAACTTATAAATAGTACTGAGCATTACATAATATACATTTTAAGCACAAATATATTCTATAGATTTGGGCACTTACGATGTATATCATATATGTGCATTTCAGACATTTTTAGTGATATTGCAGATATATGTTTATATATTAAGACAAAGGTGGACAATTGTTTTGGCTTGGGGGCAGCAGATGTTAGTGGAGGGCTGTATCAGGGGCCACTTTGTGGAAGCAAAGGTTTTTGGAGGGCTAAACACATTGCTTTATTCCCTGTATTACCAAATAAATATTTGCTTGTCCATTCTTCGTTAAACACACGATGTTCATCACTGATTTTATATATTTTTGGAGGCTTCATAGTTTCACTAAAGTTGAAAATGCATATATTTGCTAATGCAAAGATAAAATTGAAATTAACCAGATCAACTGAAAAAGCACTGCACATCGTATCTACACTGCGCATGTGTATTGAGGTGGTCGTCCTAGTGGAAAATACGAGACAAATCTTTGATTGCACGTGGGAAAGAAATCTCAGTTCAAGGTGGATTTTTCTGGTTGTCTTGGTGGGCCACATAAAAATCTTAGTGAGTTGCATGTGGCTTGCAGGCCACTATTTGCCCATCCCTGTATTAAGATATCTCAAAACTAACTAAATAAAATGTAACATTTTTGTTCTTTATTTTTTTTTTATAAGGATATTTGATGTGAATACAATTTTTAAGCTGTCTTTAAATTTGATGAATTTTAAATATATAATTGTGTAAAAATATCAACAGTTATTGTCACAATCATCATGCAAGTCATTTCAATGTGAACTAAAATTTAAATGATTAGAATACTGTTTTGTTTTAAATTAAGGTTTATTTGATATTCTTTAAGTGGTCCAATGGGTTTTGAGATAGTGATTGTAGTGGTCTGACTGTATATTTTATTAATTATTAACAAATTAAAGTTTATTGTGGGCAGATTATCATTAATCAAAAAAATGAGATTTAGATTTCATCATGGAATCCATTACATACTTACATTTACTTAAAATTTTGAATTGCTAAATAGTAGAAAATTTATAATAAAAGTTAAAAGTATAAATTTTAACTCAGACTAATGTAATCATAAATATACAAAGATTGTACACAGAAATTTTTTTATAAATTCTCTTTTATTTTATTTTTTAAACAATATGTGTTTAGCCAACTTTCAATTATTATAATCATAGATGTAGCATAAATTGGAAAGTGGATTAGCAATAACAGCATATATATATATCCATTCCCACTTTCCAATTTATGCTACATCTATGACTTGTAGTAATCAAAAATTGGCTAAGCACATACTGTTTAAAAAATAAAACCAGACTTTATGAAAGGTTTTCTCCATATGGTCTTTGTATATTTATAATAAAAGTTAAAGAAACTGAGGTTATGTAAAAATGACTGCTTCAGATTTTCTTTACATTATTTGTAAAATAAATATTTAATGCTTAATTGCTAAACATTTTGATTTTATATTTTATACAGAGTGATAATATATAACAAATAAACTGATATGATTTTTTTAACAACTCAACTTTTTTATAAAAAGGAAATATTTTTACATCGAATCACAGTTATAAAACCTTGTGTGGACATTAAAACTATCTTTTTTTTTTCTTTTTGAAAATGAATTTTGTGTGTAGATTGTGGATAAATTAAACTTCATAAAAAAGTCTGCCATGGATATAATATTGTTCGACTATATTATATAACGTAAATAATTGACACAACTTTGCTTGAATGTGAAAACTAACTACATTTCACCAATATTTTTAAATTTTTAATTTAGAAAAATCGTAATTTTTTTTTCTTTTAAAAATTACTGTATAGATAATAGAGGACTTTATACAGCTTAAACCCAAATTTAACTTCTCCACAAAAAGTGTATTAGGGTATTAAACTGACCCCCTATTTTTTCAATTAATCTTGGTTGGTGTAATAATATAGCAGTCTGATATTAGAAGGTGTCAACATATTTGTTAATGAAAATAAACTTTTTTTTTAATGTGTCAAAGCATCGGCCGGGAAGCGACACTTGGGACAACTGCTTGCAAGGCAGCTGTGCTAACTACTCAGCCACCACTTTTAATGTAGACTTCAATATGTTTTTGCTTTTGGAAATCACTATAAAGAAAATTGAGTGTCTGATACTGTAAGGATAGTTTAATTTTTTTATAAAAATATGTTATTGATATTAAAATCTCTGTCCATATGTTCCTTTAATCTCATCTAAAGAAGTTAGTGTCCCATTTTATTTTTCATTTGTTGCTGCAAATACATTTTTAGCATACAATCATAATCTCTTTTCTGGACTAAGCAGACAATTGAGAAATTTGTGAAACTTAAGGATTAGTTTAATTTCTTCATAAAATTAGATTATGGATAGAAAACTCATCTGTATTAGATAAAAAACAAATATGATTTGATATTAGAAATAAAGTGCAATTGGTTTGTTTTTATATGACAAGGTCAGTTAACAATTTACATGTATTAAATGTATTTATTTAAGCATTTAGATTTTTTTTAACAATTAAAATTTTTATTAATATATGCACTATGGAAATTATTGGTTGACTTTAAATTGCTCAGAAATAGAAGCATTCAAATTCGTGCATTTTGGATTAATGGTAATGTATCTGTACTAATTTATAGAACAAAAGTCAATTGAATGATTTGTAACTCAGATGTTTTATTTATATCAAGGACTGAAAGTGGTAGAACTGAATTGTGATCCACAAATCTTTAGTTCTCAAGTCTGAGACAATACCTCTGCATTAAACAACACAGATATAAAATTTTTAACTTTAAGGCTTCCATTACTTTAGATGTTATTAAAATATAGTATGTTTAAGTAATATGTTTTATAAAAAACATTTTCAGTACAATATTCTGTCTATATAACCACTCAATACATCATAGAAATAAATAATTTTTCAACTTATTCATAGTAAAGTATTATAGGAGCATCAATTATATAAGTCTGGAAGTAACTTATTATTACTTTTATATCTCAACTCATAGATCTTCACTATAAGTTTGGGTAATCAGCTGATAATAAATGGTAATGCCAAATTTAATCATCGTTTCTGGATATTTGTTTACCCCAATATTATTTTGCATTATAACAAAACAACTTACTGTTCAACATAATATTTATATTCTTTATTAAATTAAAAATCTATAAAAATACTTAATTCTACATATACAATTCTCTAAAAAATATTAATTTTTATTTTTCAAGTTGTCAGGGAAGATGTTAGTCTTCTGTATTTTTACACCTGAAAAATAGCTTTCTGGTTTGAAATTCTTATAGTAGTTTGGATTTGAAGTATAAAAGAATCTCCTTTGCTTCACTAAAACTCAAGACAAAAGAGCTATTCTATAAGTTAATAGAGAAAACATGTTTAGTCTCGAGATTATCAATTTGTAATTGATGGTTACCTGGCAACATTAAAAGATAAAAGTTTTCTCTGTTTACATGAATATAATCTCTTCATTTCTATTTTATAATAAATTTAAGATGCATGAAAATACTTAATTCAACATATAATACGTCAAGATTAATACTCAAAAACTATTGGTTTATTAAGGAAATGAAATACTATCAATTCAAAGCATAATATAAAACCTTTTTTAGAGAAAAAAACAGGCCATCTTCTCTTTTTACCTCATTTTTTTATATAAAGGCTTGTCTGAAGCACTTTGGAAAGAAAGCACAAATTTTAAAATTAATCATATGACATTTTAAAGCTATTATTGATTTTTTTTTCAACTTATGCATTGTCAATACTGACTCAAAGAGTGAAATATATAAATATATTTCCAATGATTAATATTATGTGCTACATAATATTTACACTGGAAATACATTATATTTTAATTTGGCATGTATATATACACTTATTTTTTGTTTTTTTACTCAGTTCTATTGTTAAGAATTAATCCAGTTGATATTGGACTGTATAAGCTTGTTAAATGAATTTTTGAAATTAAATGCATCTTTAAGTGTTTATAATTTGTATGCATGTGTGGTGAAATAATTTTTTTTAAAATTAATATTATTTATATATTGACAGAAATCTTTATTAAATATATATATATTTGCTTGTGATTTAATTAAAACATCTGTGAGAATGTATTTTTCAAAATGAAAAATAAGAAAACAATTTTTTACATCCATTTATATTAACTTTATTTTTTTAATATATTCATATTATTTTATATAAATTTAGGATTAATATTTTGTGATTGTGCAAATATACTTTTTTTCTCTGTGTGCTTTTTTTTTGTGTGTTCTGATGAGCATGTAATGTATGTGTATCTGCTTCAAAAATCATCTCCTGACCTCTATCACCATTTAGGTTCTTTTTTCCATTTATTTTAAAAGCCATCTTTTATTTATTCTCTCCACATAATTTTTGCATTTTTTTTCTTTTTGGGTTAGTTCTTCACCTTTATCCTCATTTTTAAAAAAATCTAGATTGTTTCTAATTACCAAACTAGTCTTTATATATATACTTTATAATAGCTATTCAAATACAAGAAATTCTCTGAAAGCAAAATTAAAAATCTTCAGTTAAATGGTTTGATTTATATTTCGGCATCTTCACTAGTAATTTACGATCACATGATCACCATTTCTTATGCTTACACAAACTGTTATAGCAGAGACAAAACTCTCCCTACAGTAGTGCCATCTAGTGCAAGCCAGAATAATCAATGGATGTAAGAAGGTTTGTGCATAATATCCCTATCTATGTCTCCTCATCCCATATTCCCAGACCAGTTTCTAGCTTTGTAGCTTTCATCAGTGAATAGCTTTGGATCTGAGAGCACTGCTGCGGGATTGGATTGCATTAGATCCTAAGATCAGGTCGTGCTCTCAGATCTATGTCTCCTCACATATGAAAGCCCCAAGCTGGAAACTAGTCTGGAGATATTGGATGAGTAGGCATTGGATAGGGATTTTATGCACAAGTCGAGGTGGTACTACTATATAGAGAGTTTGTTACTGTTTAGTAATTTAAGGGTACAATACAGTTTTTACTTTGCATCAACATTTATAATTTTATTTACAGACCAATTCTTCACATTTGGATATACCAAAGTATTAAAAGCATTTAGCTAATAATACTTTTACATTACTTTTATTATCATCAAATAAAAAGTTCAATTTTTTTTACGAAGTGCTGCCCTTTCTTCTTTTTAAATTATTGATACTCTATAATGTCACTTAAAAAATTAAATTTAGAATAAAATTTATTGAAATAGTTGCTTGATCTGTATTAAAAGAGATAGATTGGATCAGTTAAGATTAAAAAAAAAATATAATTTTGTTAAGTGATAAAAAAAAGTATAATTTGGTGGAATTATAATAAAAAAAGGTACAATTGAGTTAAGCAAAATATATTATGATATGCAATTTGGTCAGTTAAAATAAAAGTTCAGCTGTGTGTATATATATGGCAGTGGAATACTTCAGAGGCTAATATCATGATATATAAATGAAAATTTATGGAATATTACTCCTGAGTATGGACAACAGTGACATAAAATTTGAAGATTTGATCATACTGGCTTTGATAGGCACTACACCATCAATTGTTTTGAATAATTGTACTGTAACTATCAAAGAAGGTTAGTTCTGTAGAGGAAGCTTTGATTCTTAGGATCATCCAAGACCTATCATAAGGGATGCCATCTTCAAGTTTCCAAAAAAGCACTATCATTACAAAACAGCACATGACTAGCACATACCACATTATTCCATTATATTAGCTATGTTAACTAGCAAAGTATCAAGCATTGGTACTATAAAAAATAAGAGTTCCTTCAAAGTTTGAGAACTGAAAATATCAGAACAGGGATCAATCTGGGAACTTTATGTTCCAGAATTTGTCATTCTATCCCTGCATAAATCATGCAAGACGTTAAGGATTATATAAATGATGATCATATACAGATCACTGTATCAAAAATAATGAATATATATATATATTAGAGATAGGACAGACTATTATGAATGAAGAATATTATAATTATAAATAACAATGCAGATTTTTAAACAAATAATTAATAAAACTATGAATACTATTTTGAAATTACATACTGATAATTTAAGGATATTTAACAACTATATTCAATATATTTTGTATTACTTATAAATGATTAGAATATTAAACTGGAACCAACTAAAAAAATCTGATTAAACCATCAAACATCATATAATCACCTTTCATATGCCTACTCAGGCTGTTAATACCAGTAGAAACTGTAATGCACTAAATAGGGATTTTAAGCACAAGCCTTCCTGTGTCCATTAATTACTGGGGTTTTCACTTGGTGGCATTACTGTATGGAGATTTTGCTACTGTTGTTAAATCTGATTAAGATTATATAGCTGCAAAATATGTGTTTAATACATTCTATTTAATAATTATGGTAATAAATAATGCACTAAATTATTCCCTAAAATTAAATGATCCAATATCATATATATAAATATTCATAAGTACATGTGTATATATATTGTAACTTTCAGAATTTGCACAACTCATATGCAAATCACCCGAAGGCAGTTTACATATGCATTACACATTCTGACATCACATAATACCAACTTTTTCCTTTACAACCTGCTAAGGTCAGGGAGAAAACAAGAGACTCTTAGCTATTTACCTATATTATTAATTGCAAATAAAGATGATAAACTACCAAAAATAATGAGACAACACTATTTAATCATATATGTATAACACAAAACATATATTGGAATGTCTTTAGTTACTTAATTTATAAATTTACTTATGGTAAATAAACCTTTCCAAATTTTCTTAGATTAATTCAATTTTAATTATGCATAGATATAATATATGATATGTTTAAATATTTGAACCAATTGATAATTGATAGACACTATTTCAGAATACTATTAATGTTATTGTTTGAATGGATTCCAATCTACTGCACAGACCTCTGACTGTTCTCATCTGTCATCAGTGCTGTTCTAATGCTAATTGATACAAGTTTATAAATTAAGGCTGATCTTATTACATGACTGTTGTGATCAATTACAGGTTATGATATTAGTTCACAATAGGTAATAAAATAATTGTAAAATACAGGAATTTACATCTGTACTGCAGTAGTATCTATATAAGAGTAAACATATGCGATAATTGTATGCTTAAAGTAGGAATTAATCATCTACTATGTGTATACCATACAGCAACCCACAGTCACATACTATCACTATGGCATGTATGAAAGAAAACTGGATGGCATCCAATAGGACTTAATCATCTACTGCTCATCACTGTTTAAATAATATAATGATTGTAAGGGATAGCAGTCATTAATAATCTTATAATCTTCAAATACTAATAAATTACATAAGAATAGATTTCAGATGCAACGCATAACTCAAACTTATGGAATTCAAATATGAGACTATTTAACTAAAACTGACATCTATTTAACAGAACCACATCTAGTTGTCTATGCAATAGGCTTGTCTTCCATTCATAATTTTAAATATTTACTGATTTAACATACTATTATTAACTAAATAAAGTAGATTGATTAACATATCAACATTTAATAAGATGGCAAGAGATTACAATTATAAGCTAATTGTCTTTATAGAATAATTTTTATATATTTATCACTGACTAGATTGTGACGGAAAAATAGAAGAAACTACCATTTCTTGCCATACCTGCTCTTAAACATTAATTACATAACTATTATTAACATATTTCATTAAATTAAAGTTAATAGTTTAAAAATTATACTTATTCTTTCAGCTTAACAGTTGATGTTCAATCTTTAGGTATTTCTGGTGTTGATTCTTTACTAAGTTATAGTGGGTAAAAGTTTAATTGACATTCAGACTTTATTAATGCTTCGGCTGTGATTTCTTCTTGGCTTAACAGCTAGTTCTTCTAGTGGCATTAGACAGCAAATTTTTACTCATATCAGGCAGTTACATAGTGGATGTATGTTCAGATAGTGTCTTCTGTCATTGACAGCTTTCTCCGGACTCATTGATGGGGTTGAGCTTGCAGATAACAGCTTCTCTACTCTTGCATGGTAGACTTTCTGAGACTATTAGATATGAATTAATTAAGGCAGAATAATAATAATGGTAGAATGATAATCACTGGTAGGATTAAAATAGAATAATCTTGAACATAATTTCCAGCATAATTTGTACAAATTTAGGCTATCTTATCAATAAAATTCAGATCCGTCTCTTGTTGTTTGGATACTCTGATTTATTGGCCATAGATAACTCCATTACTTTCACTGAGGTCTGGAGTTTATTTGTCCAATACCCTATTTGTAAACTCATATTTTTCAGCAGGAATAATAGCCTTTTTAATTAGATTATTTTAATTATTTATCTTCTTAAACTTAATCCAATAATCTGTTTACAAGCATTTTAATTACTTTTTCTAGATTGTCATTTCCACCTTTTTTTTTATTTTATTGTTAAACGAAAAACTTCTTCTTTTAAACTATTTTAGCTAAATTTGGAATCTATTATTTTTTTCTTTTTACAAACTTTATAAAATGTTTTGTTTTTAACACAAATTAAGGTTTATAATTAATTATACTGTATACATTTATCTATGCATTTATAATAGATATTCAATTTTCATTTATACAAATTTATTAAAATTTTTAAACTTAAATTTTGTTCATAATTTTTAACATTTGAACATGAACTATATACATGTGTGCATATATATATATAGTCTCATATTTCCCAAGTCCTCTTAAAAAAACAAAGAAATGATTTTACTTGATTAGTACAATTATAATACACATAAAAAATAATTATACGGAAATACATAATCTATAAAAATTTTAATCATGAGCTTATAATTTATTTAATTTTGGCTTTTCCAGTCATATACCATTTGAATCTTATATTCCTCAAATAATGAATCTTATCTAGTGGTTCTTATACTCATTTTGCCACTCTAACCTGGTGGTATTTTATTAATCTGCTCTGACCCCTATCTCTTGTAATATTAAGTCTTTTAAAAAGTCTTTTCATAGTTTCCTCAAATCTCTGATACAGGCCTGTTTTAACCTCTGTATATTCTTGCTCTCTCTTCTTATCTTCTTGCTATTTTTTTAATCTCTTGCTTCTTTATCCTATTTAACTTCTTTTCTATATTCACAATTCTGCGTTTTATCTCATCATGAAATCATTTTTCATTATCCCTACAGCTTTATTTAACACTTTCAATTGATTCTGCAATAATACCTCTTTTATCTGTATTACTTCTACTCTGTCTACTGTAATACTCTCTTTCTGACTATTTATAAGTGTATCTTCAGTTTTTACCCCTTCTGTCTTATCACTATAGCCAGGTCATTTTTTGGGTTTTCTATCTATCTCGTACTCTTTTTTTAATTTCAGTAACAGTTTCTTTAACCTCATTAACAGCTTTTACTTTCTCTATTTCTTTTATTATTTCAACACTAATAACTTCTTTCACCATCTCTGCTTTTATACTATCTCATCATCCCTCTTCTCTAACCTCATTAATATTTTTTTCTCTTCTTTTACCTTTTGCTCTACTTCCTCAATCTCTTTACTTAGTCTTTTCTTTAGTGCTTTTTATCTTCTATATATGATCTGCCCTATTTCTCATCTCTTGCCTCATTTCTTTTTTTTGATTCATTTCTTCCATATCTTATTTTAGATCCTGCTTCATTTTTCCATCATTTGAAGTTGACATTCATTTCTAGCCCTATGTTTTCCATTAAATTCTGTAGATTTTTATTTATCATTTTCTTCATTAGGTTAATCATCATCTCCATCTTTGTTGATTTATTTGTTTTTGCTTTTTTAATTATTTCAGTTTTTTTTTTTGATGAAACAGGACTCTCTTCTTTTTCCATTATAAAATCGCAATCCTGTTCTTCTGATTTTATATTTATAATATATAAGTCTACACACTTCTCTATTTTCTAAACTTGGCTAAAATTCTGCTCTATAAAATTTTATTAACTATAAAACTTTATTATCTATTAATTTTTTATTCTTATTAAATATCTGCCCCACTCTGTCTTACTTTAGCTGAACACATGCCAAATTCCCATCAATGTTGTTTCTTTGCTGTTATATTTATGTCCTTATTTTAAACTTTCTAATCTCCACTTTTACAAAAAAAAAATTCATTATATATATAATACCGGATATGCTTATTTTTTCACAGCCAAAAACAATTTTATAATACTAAAATAATTATTATTATGTTTTGTGTATATATATACACCTTATTCTCATTATTGGCAATAACTTGTCACAAATAAACCTTTTCTATTTTCTAAATATACTTTTGCAATCAACATTTTAACCTTTATTAGTTTAAAACAAGCTACTTCAAAAAATTCTTCACCTTTTCTTTATCTCAACCTCTCAAACTTATTTTAACAAAATAAAAATGCACTTATTCTATTTAAATAATTTTTTTTCCATCATTAAAATCTCTGAGAATACATGCTTAATTTATTGATAATGTAATTATCTCACACAAATATATCTCTCAGGGATACATGGTTAAAGTATTAGCCCCATGTTGTTGTGCCAGTTTATAATATATACTGTAACTCTCAGAATTGCACAACCCACATGCAAATCACTTGAAGGCAATCCATGTATGCATTTCACATTCTAACATCATAGAAAACCAACTTTTTCCTTTACAGCCTGCTAAGGTCAGGGAGAAAACAAGAGATTCTTAACTGTTTACCTACATTATTGATTGCAAACAAAGATGACAAACTGCCAAAAATAATGAGACAATACTATATTTATTTACATATATACAACACAAAACATATTGGTATGACTTTAGGTACTTAATTTATAAATTTATTTATGGTAAATAAACCTTTCCAAATTTTATTAAATACATTTAATTCCAATTATGCACATATATATATGTAAGGTGGTGTAATGATTCTATATTATTAAATAATTCCTATTTGATACTATTAATGTTAATTGTTAAATGGATTCCAACCTATTGCACAGACTCTTAACTGTTCTCAACTATCATCACCACTGTTCTAATGCTAACTGATACAAACTTATAAATTAAAACTGATCTTACTACTTGACTGTTTGTGATCAATTACAGGTTATGATATTAGTATGCAATAGATAAAAAAATAATTGTAAAATTCAGGAAATTGTATCTGTACTACAATGGTATCTATATAAGAGCAAAATACATGTGATAATTATATGCCTACAGTAGGAATTAACCATCTACCACATGTATAGCATAGTGACCGGCAGTTGCATACGTATCACTATAACCATGTATGAAAGAAAAATAAATGGTATATGGTTGGAGTTGATAATCTACCGCACATCACTGTTTAAATAAGGTGATGATTGTATGGGATCAGTAGTTTCAAATAATGTTATAATCATCTAATACTAATGTGTTATATAAGAATGAGTTTCAGATGTTACTCATAACTTGAATTGATGAATACTAGCTGTATATTCTTATCAATAATAATAATTCAAATATAAAACTAGTTAGCTAAAACTGCCATCTATTTAACAGACCCCAATCTAGTTTATCTATGCAGCAGGCTTGCCACCCCCCCCCCATTCATAATTTTAAACATTTCCTGATTGAACATACTATTATTAACTAAATAAAGTAAAAATAATGGAATAACATACCAACATTTAATAGCATGGCAAAAAAAATTGAACTAACTCCCATCTCTTGCCATACCTGCTCATAAACAGATTAATTGCATAACTATTTATTAATTTATTTCTTTAAATTGGAGACAATAATTAATCAAGAATTAGTTTAAAAATTACATTTATTCTTTCAGCTTAACAGTTTATGTTCAGTCTTTAGGTATTTGGGTGTTGATTCTTTACTATAGCTATAGTGGGTGAAGGTTTAATTGATACTCAGACTTTACTAGAATGCTTTGACAGTGATTTGATCTTGGCTTAGTAGCTGGTTCTTCCAGTGGCACTGGATATCATATTTTTAGTCATATCAGGTGGATACTTAGTGGATGCATTTTCAGAGGGTATCTTCTATTATTGATGGCTTTTTTCTCTGTACTCATTGATGAGTTTTCAGCTTTCCTCCTTCCAGTTTGACAGAGTGAAGCAGATAACAGCTTCTCTACTCTTCTGATAAACTTGCTGGAACTATCAGATACTAATTAATTAAAGCAGATTAATAATAATGGTAAAATGATAATCACTGGCAGAATCAAAATAGACTAATCATGAATATAATTTTCAGCACTATTAATATGATTTTAGACTATCTTATCAGTAGAATTCAGATCCATCTCTTGTCTTTTGGATCCTCTGACTTATTGATCATAGATAACTCCATTACTTTTCTTGAGTTCTGAATTTATTTGTCCAATACCCTATTTGTAAGCTCCTATTATTGAGTGGGAATACGTCTTTTTAATTAAATTATTTTAATTATTTATCTCTTTAAACTTAATCTGTAATCTGTTTGTAAGCATTTTAATTACTTTTTGTAGAATGTCATTTCCACCTTTTTTTTTAATTATTATTATTATTATTATTATTATTATTATTATTATTATTATTATTATTAATAATAATAATAATAATAATAATAATAATAATAAAGAAAAAAACACCTTTTTTCTTTTAAACTACTTTTAATTAAATTTAGAATCTATTATTTTTTTCTTTTTACAAACTTTAGAAAATATTTTGTTTTTAACACAAATTAACTTTATAATTAATTATACCGTATACATTTATCTGTTGCATTTATAATAGATATTTAATTTATAAAAATGTATTAAAACATTTAAACTTAAATTTTGTTCGTAATTTTTAACATTCGAACATGAAGTATATAGATGTGTGCATATATATATAGCTTGAATACACACAAATTAAATGCATTTCCAAAATTTTAAAAGTCTAAAAACATATTACTAATTATAACTATTAAAATGTTAATATTCAAATTTACTGTAATTTTTAAAATTATTTCCCCATAACATATAACACACTTTATACTCTATGTTTAGAATAGACAATTTTTTTTACCAATACAATTGATATAATTTTATGGATGATCACATTATTAGTGCCAAATAGCAAGAAAAATCTTGGAAATTTTATAGGGAATGTCCATTTTAAACATCTTTTTTTTTTTTGAAAGAAAAACATACTGTTGGAATTGTATAATTCATTTAAAGATTTATAGGTTCGTCAATAATATTTTTTTCTAAACAGACTCACAGTTCGATTGGACACAAGCAACAGATTTTCATTCAGTCTTCTCACAGAGGTTTTTCATAATGATAATCAATTCATATCTGAAGGTTACATATCAAGTGGGTTAAAATGCATTTAAGTATGCACTCAACAATCCATACCAAACACAGCATTGATTAGGGAAGTATAATGAAAGTTATCTATTTCTTCACATTCATGCTAGATAGTAATACATTTGATCACTTTTGAGTAGGGGATTTTAACGTGTTAGTCAAGTATTTAATGTCAAAATAAACTGACAACAATATTTTAAATTTAATAAATGCACTAATTAATGTTTTCCATCAGGTTGATCTCTAGAGTGAAAATGTAGTAGATTAATTTGTGTATAAGTTCAATAAAACTTCTAGAAAGAGAAGTGAAAAGATAAACAAAGTGATTTCAAACAACATTTTTCATACCAATAAACATCACATGACTACCTCCTCTTATGCTTGTGCATAACTGTTGTTAAAACAGGAAAAACTCACTATAGGATCTAGATGCAGTGCTCTCAGATCCAAGGTTCCTCACTGACGAAGGCCATAAGCCAGAAACTAGTCTGGGGATATTGGATGAGTAGGCCCTAGATGGGGATTTAATGCACAAGCCTTCTGGCATCCATTGATTACTCTAGCTTGTTGTGTGTGGCAATATATAGTGAGTTTTGCCTGTTTTAACAACATTTTTCATAAATATGTCATTTGTCCACACCCAACTTGTTCATCTGAAGCTTGTAAGCTAACTTAATTAGTTTTTCAATTTAAATGAAGCTGACTCCTCTGTTTTGATTTTGTAAATATTTTTATCTTATCAACTTTGTTTTTTCAATGTTAAATAAAATTTGTACATTTAATGAAACCGTTTTTTTTTTTTTGTCTGGTTAGAAAAAAAGGTGATTAAAAAAAAACGAATTTACAAAGGTATACATGTGTTTATGCATGGAAAGAGAAGATAAAAAACAAGGTTAAAGGGAACTGGATCAATGCAAAAGATTCCTATGCGATAAATAAATAAAAACATGTGCCCCACTATTAAGCAAATGGAATATTTGAATAAATTTGCATAAGGCATGATATATTTAAATATTAGACTTATTCAACCAGAGAAGTTTAAGCAGTAAGAATTGCGAAAGCATGCTGAGCAAATAATAAAATATTTTTTAAAAGTATAGTACCTTTTCTGAGTAAATGTTTAAAACATTTACATATAATAAAATCACAAAAAAAAATTATATTTAGAGTTTAAAAATATACATTGTATTTACAAGTATATATTGTTGATTGAAACTTTACAATTATAATAATATTGGTAATAAGAGTTTTGCATTGTCAGTTTATCAAAACTTACCACAATAATTTCTAGATACACTTGGTCTCTTTTTACGTGGATTTATTTAATGCGATTTTGAAGTTATGCGATTCATGTTTTTCCGGAAGTCGAACTCCAATAATGCGCTATTACTTTAAATAATAAATTTTGCACACTTACATCTTATTGAAAGTAGTAGCACATTATTGGAATTTGACTTTCATCTTAGTAATTTCAATATTTTCAGTGCTTTATAATAGTAATATTTTATGCAATAATGAAATTAAAATCATGATTTCCACATTTTATGTATACCCACATTAAATTTTACAAGATTATAATGTAAATTTGTTCAAACATTGTGCGTGTTAATTTTGCATTTTAAATCACATTCTGTTTTTGCTTTTTAAAAAAGAACGTAATCAATTATTAATCATTTAGTGTCCACAAGTTTATTTTTAAAAGGTGAGTAATAGCAGTGGGCACAATTAAATTTGTCAATTAAAAATTAAAATCTGATTTTTTATCAGTTTGTAAATGAACCTGTTTATCGGCAAGTAGCGATAATAATTAAAACATGTATAAAAAAATGTCAATTACTGTACTGTAAATTATGCATAAAAATATATTGTTTTGAATAAAATTAAATATTATAGTTAAAAAAAGTTTGTCTTGTATCAATTTTTTTCAAGTTTGAAATTTTTTATTAGTCATATTTTATTTCCTTATTTTTTTTTGCGTGAATTTTAAAGTAATTTTACGTTGGTGCTTTGCTTTTATGCAATTTTTGAAAAATCACAGTCCGTGTCCCCCCTTTTTCAAGTACGTCTATTTTTGCATGATTTCATTTGCGTGTGTTTTCTGAGGAACCTATCTATAGTGTAAAATGATACTCAGGTTCAAGTGTATTAGTGTTATGAGATTGTGTGGAGAGTGGTGGGGCATGTGAAAGTATGTGCTTATATACCCTATATATTACCCATATAGGCATAGGTATATAATAAGCCTGTGTGTTTCAGTTATCACAATAATTTCTGCAAACTTTTCTGGTTTTTAGTATATTACTATAATTAATTTCATCCTTTATAATGTATGGGATAATTATAAAAACACAAGCTAGTTTTGCAGTCCACAAAAATATTGTCATCGATTATAGATATATATAGAAGTACTCATATGTATATTTGAATATTTATTGCTATTATATGTTTTACCTGTTTGGTATATTAATATCTTACAATGGACAGTTATAACAAGTTTATTCCCGACCCTTCAAATAAACTAATATTAAAAGATGCTTTAAATTCAAATCTGGCTTTTGAAACAATTCATGGCTGCTAAAATATATCTTTATCTGGGGTTCACCCCTATATAGATAGACCTCATAATATTTAATCTTTGCAATATTACAATATTAAATCCTCCATCTAAATGTTGTCAGTATTTCTGTCTAAACTGCATTTTAATTTTTTTTTTTTAATTGGCTTATTGTATTCTATTTCAGTATAAATAAAAGTTAATTCTCTTTATTTTTATTTATGACTTTAAGGCAGATGTCAGTGTTAATAAAAATAAAATCTAATAATAATATCTTACCTCACATTTCTTTCTAAAAAATTGATATGCTAGATTAAAAAAAACAGTTATCTATTATAAATGGTTTCTTAAATATATTAATTTTGTAAATATAGGAGATTTGAACTCAGACTTTCAAGCAACCTTCAACTATCCACACTATCTCATACTACTGATACACATGACATGTGTGGTCATGTCTATCAGTAGTATGAGATAGCGTGGATAGTTGAAGGTTGCTTGAAAGTCTGAGTTAAAATCCCCTATATTTACAATTAAGTTCCAGGTATAAGAATGTCTGTATTTCAAATCTTAATTATGTAAAAGGATTATTAATTAAAGTTCATGATATTGGCTTTATGAGTAAGAAACTAGAATAAATTGTATTAAGAAATGACAAGCAGTGGAATACCATATCGACAACAATTAACTATTATCAATTGTTCATTGTGTGTTATTGCCTAGTTATACAACTCAGTTTTTTCCAAAGAATAAAACATATGTGAAATTTACTGTTGCAATTGTCCTGAATGTTTTTGGAACTCTCCATCCTTTTATTATTTTTTAAAAATACAATTTTAATTAATATTTTACCTGGGATTAAAATTAAATTTTATATATTAAAAATAATTGTTCCTTTTTTAAAACTAAAAAAAAAAAAACTACTTAAGAAATAATTACAGAGTTATATACCATTATTTGGCTGCAGAAAATAATTTGCTGTTAACTGAAAAGAAACACTTTGATTCCTCTTGGAGGTCTTAATTGCAGCTGTTATTATTATGTGATAGTTTATATAGTATATGAATGGGCTGCTCACCAACATGCATTAACCAGCATTGTGAGTTTATTGTTTTTCTACCTCTGAGTTTAAGATCAAGGAACACCCTTGTCTTTCTTCTCAAGAGTCATAATAGCTCTTAACTGAAATATCAGTTGAGTTTTCTTAAAGGCAGAATGAATGTGTGTGTAAATGAATTTTTGTTTTTCTTCTAATAGATATTTAAAATCATGTCAGACACAAATAAATCATAGCTCTTATTCCTAAGAGGCTATAAAAGTGCCAACCAAAGCAGCAGTTAGTGGCTGAAAGCAAAGGGTGCTAAGAATCTTCTGATTGTGGACCCAGGCTGCCATTTGATGAGACCTTGCAAATCACTTTCAAGTGAAGGAAGATTGCAAAAATTGGAAGAACTGTCTCATATTAAATGGGACATTATTGAATTTTATAAAGTTAGAAGAAAAGGTCAAGAGACAATTGATTTAAAGTGGACATGTATTGTACTACAAAGGAACTAACATTGGAAGTCCAAATGGAGTAGGATTCATTATAAATAAAAATGGAAGAATAATATTGTGGAGATTGATGAGGTAGCAGACAGAATGCAAGATTAGTTACCAACTTAATAGCAGATATCAAATGAAGATAATTCAGGTTTATGAAGAAATAGAGGATTTTTATACGGATGTACAAAAAACTTTTGATCAGACCAAATAACATTTAAAAATTATGATGGGAGATTTTAATGCTGGAATTAGTAAACAATTGAAAGATGAAAGTGCTGTAGGTAAATTTGGTTATGGTAATAGAAATGAGAGAGGGCATGGGTTGTGGAGTTTATATAAAAAGAAAACTTTATATTAGAAATTCTTTTTTTGAGAAAAATGTTAAACACAAATGGACATGGAAACATCCAAATGAAGGTACAGCAGAATTGGATTATATTTTGACTAACAGAAAATATGTATTCCAAGATTGTAATGTTTTTAATAAATTCAACACAGGAAGTGATCATTGTTTAGTAGGATGTAAGTAAGATACATGTTAATGCAAAACTAGAGAGAAATATTTACAAATTGATATTTCTAATCTTCAAAAACATTCTATTGAATTTAAATTAGAATTTGCAAATTGTTTTCAAATATTAACAGATGTTGAACATGATTCAGATTTGAACAAATTCAATAGGAAGATAACTGATACACTCTTAAAAACGGCAATTGACCAGTAAACTTTCTTATGAAATAAGACAATTTAAGAGGAAAAGAAGGAATATAAAAAATGTAAAAATGATACATTAAGAAGGATTGAATATCTTGAATTTTGCAAAGTGGTGTAAAAAAGAGTGATAATAATATAAGAAACTAGAAAGAAAAGCTACAGAAGAGAATAAAAGTTTCAAGAGTGTAAAACAAAATCTTGGTATTGGTAGGAAACTTATTTCTGCAATAAGAAAAAAATATTACTAAAAAGAGAAATGACATTATGAAATGTGTAGAAGAGTTCTATCAAGAATTATATAGCAATCAAGAATAAAGGAAAGTACAGCTTACAACTACTATATCTTCTGAATTGCTCAGGATTTTAAATAAAGTAAGACATACAATTAAATTGATGAAGAAGGGAAGAGGTCAATGTAATGATGGAATTGTAATTGATATCTTAAAAGAAGCAGGTAAAGAAATAGAAAAAGGTTTGGCAAAGTTATATACCAAATGTCTAAATGATAAAGTTGTACCAGATGATTGGAAGAATGCAGTATTAATATTTTAAAAAGGTGATAAAGAAGATATTAGAAATTATAGACATCAATATTTTATCCGTTCTATACAAAATTTTTATCAAAATAATTATAACTCGTCTACAGGAAACTTTATATTTTAACTAACCAAAAGAACAAGCTGGATTTAAAAGTGATTTTAATACAGTGGACCACTTCCAAGTATTGAGAGAAGTTATAGAAGGGACAAATGAATATGAGTTGTTATTATGCTTTGGATTTGTAGATTATAAAAAGGCATTTGATTCTATAAGCATTTCTTCAATGATTAAAGCATTAAATCATCAAGATATAGACCCAGGATATTGTTATATTCTGAAGAATATGTATAAAAATGCAGCAGCAACAATTAGATTACATAATGATACTATGAAAGTCAACATTGACAAGGGTGTATAACAGTATGATCTCATATCTCCAAACTTTTTACAACAGTTTTGCAAGAAATATTTTGTGGATTAAAATGGGAAGCTAAGGGAGTAAAAGTAAATAGAGATTATTTAAAACATCTAGATTTTGCAGATGTAGTTTCTTTTGAAAATAATATTTTAGAGCTTCAGGAAATATTGCAAGAGTTATTAGATGAAAATAGGAATAAAAGTAAATGTTAAAAAGACTAAAGTAATGTTCAATGCATTTTCTCAAAAGATAAAAATAAAGATTGATAATGATGAAATAGAAAATGTTAACAACCACAAATACCTTGGTCAAATTGTTATTTCAGATGGAAACATGATGGACAAAATTAATCATAGAGTTAAATTTGATTGGTGTATTTTTGGATTTTCTTTTAATAGAAAGTTATTTTTACCAAAAATACAATGTGTTTTACCAGTTCTTACTTATGAATCTGAGACTTGGACACTTAACAGGATCAATACAGAGATTTCAGATCATTCAATAAAATATGGAGAAGTGAATTTTAGGAATAAAAAGAGATCAAAAACTAAATACATGGGTAAGAAAACTAATAAGTGTTACTGATATTATTGAAAGAATTAAGAGACTGGAGTTGGGCTGGACATATTATTAGAAGAGATGATAATAGATGGATGAAAGAAATCTTAAATTAGATTCCAAGAGATTGTAAAAGACCTAGAAAAAGACAACATGTGAGATGGATGGATCAAATAAGAAAGTGTGCTATGGTGATATGGAGAAGAGAGGCTAGATATTGGAAAAGATGGATTGAGCTTGGAGAGATCTTCATCCTGCAATGGATTGATAATGATCAAAAATGATGATGATGATGATACCATTATCTTAAATAATAAGGGTAATGAGTTCTCCAAAACTTATTATAAAAGTTAATCACTTGTACAAAAAATAAACAATGAAAGTGATTTCATATGGTAAAAACAACAAATTGAAAATATATCTTTAAAAAAAGTTTAAATTAGATATACAAATATAATTTATAAATTGTTTACTAACAAACACGATGCTATTTTTTTTTTTGCCATAACAGGAAGCTGCCATTTTGAAATGAAATCAAAATCCCGATTCATAATATTACTAATTTAAACAGCATGTAAATAACTTACTATTGCTTGAATATGTAATGTGTAGGATTATAATTATAAAACAGAACATTGTCGTTCGAATACATTACTCAGAATTATTTTGCAGGCAGTCTGGTAAAGAATCATTTTTTAATATACTTAAGAATATAATTTTATTTTTTATTTATTAATGCTCATTCTTCAGTCTGACAAAAACAGAATTCTTTTTTATCTGACTCCAACCATGTATATTGTAAAGGATATTTACAATATATACAATTGAGGGTCACATAGAAGAGAATTCTCCTTTTATCAGACGGAAAACTGAATGAATGGGCATTAATAAATAAAAAGTAAACATATAATTGCAAGTTTATTAAAAAATAATTCATTATGAGTTTGCCTGCAAACTTATTCTGAGTAACGTATTAGAACAAGAAAGTTCTGTGATACGATTAAATCACAATATATACTAAATATAAATAAAACTAGTAAAGAAAAAAAATATTTTAGCTAACATAAAATACCTTTTGCATTTTAGTTTTGATGCACTTAATGTCTTATGTAATTTTTGTAACGAGTAAAAGTTTTTTTTGCTGTTAACTGAGATTTTAGTGTATGATGTAAATAGTGACATCATATTATTATCACAATCAAATTTAAATAAAACAAAACGATCAAAAAACATATTTTAGTTAGCTTAAGCTTTTTTTTTTTTTTCATATATCATAGCATCGGCCGGGACTCGAACCCGCAACTGTCTGCAACCAACTACTTGCTTGCAAGGCAGTTGTGACGAGATCTTGGCTAATAATGCTTGGACTATTATAGGTTTATTATTGTTTTAATAAATAACAAACAATACTTAATTTTTAAAAAAAATAGTCCAATGCAAATCACAAAGGGCAGTGCTGAAATATCATAACATTTTGGAAGAGTGATTTGAATATTAATTTTTGTATAAAAATGTTTACATATATAACATAGAACATGTTGTTAAAACATGCAAAAACTCTCTCCATACAGTAGTGCCACTCAGTGCCAACCAGAGTAATCAATGGATGCCAGAAGGCTTGTGCATAAAATCCCTATCTAGTGCCTATTCATCCAATATCCCCAGACTAGTAGGCACTAGATGGGGATTTTATGCACAAACCTTCTGGCATCCATTGATTACTCTGTTTGGCACTGAGTGACACTACTGTATGGAGAGAGTTTTGCCTGTTTTAATAACAGTTTTGTGCTAGCATAAGAAATAATGTTCATGTGGTGTTTAGTGATAGAACATGTTGCTTAAATGATTTTCCAATCTTATCAGTATGAAAATAGTGGATAAACATTAAGTATATAAAGCAATTTAGCTAATGTAATAATCAATTTATTTTTAATGTTATTTATTATTGTTTGTGATCAATTTTTTTTTATTTATACAATGAACAAAATTTTTACTTTATTTTTTTTCTAAGCATGGATCTTATTATTTTATCATATGAGGAAACTTGTTAGCTCCAAAAGTGATAGCAATCTATTAGTTCTGTTTTACAAAACAGCTGGCATTTACAAAAGGACTACCATTTTGAAAATCATTATAGCAAATAGTTGTTTGTTTTTCAAAATAATGGATATGTTGATGATGTTCGCTATGGTCAATTCTAGCATATAAAGATATGTTATATGAAGTGATAGAATATATTTCTATTTATGATAATCTTTTAAAAGATCATTTAAATTTATGTCATTAGAAACCACAAACAAACAAGCAGGGGCACCCCATGTGAGGATGCTATTTGTACAGGGCACAAAGGTGTCTCATCAATGAGGCCCCATGATATGATAATTAAATGAAATTTACAAAAAAATCAAGTCATATGTCACATGACCTAATTTAAAAAGTTTGTGTTACAAATGTTATATATAGAGCAAGCATATCCTAGCATCTCACAGAGGAAGCCAGTAGCAGAAATTGGTCAGGGGTTGGGAAGATTCTGCAAAGCTTGTTAAGAGCTTATGTGCGAGCTCTATATATAACATTAAATAATATTTATATGTACATGAAAATGTTTACATTTTCAAACCACTTCATTGTTAGAAATACATTCCGAGTGTAAATATTTTTTATTTGAAGATGAGAGGGATGCTTCTTTACTTATACTTATTGTAACAATTTTTTGAGCTGAATTTTGAGGCTTGAATTCAAAATATATTACATACATACTGTTATCATTGCCTAAACCAAACAGGTGGATGCCATTTTGTTATGTTAATTAATAAAACATTATATGTAAATGTCAAGATTTCCAAATCATATCATTAGAAACATTTTAATTGAATTTAATTTAAAATAAGAGGAATATCTCATTACTGATACTTGTTGTGACAATTTTTTGAGCCTTGAAATATATTTCATTTATACTCTAGGATTGCACAAAACTGAATAGGCTGACATTCTTTTGTTGATGAAATTAATAACATCTATATGTAAATGAAATGTTTAGATTTCCCAATCACTTTTATTTAAATATCCTAATTTATATAAAAAGTAACATATTATTATTAATAATTTATTTAAAAATAAAATTTATTTTAAAAATATTGCCTCATAATTACAGTAATTCTGCATATGATGAAAGTGTCTTTATCAATGGTATTTTACAGAGCTCACATATTATATAGTTTACAGTAATAATAGAATGCTGACTCAGGAATGTGAGGTCTTAGGTTCAATTCTGTTGCTGTGTTGTGGCAAACTTTTTTAATAACAATACTAACTTCTTTTCTATGATGCCATATTAACTTTTTACATATTTTACTAAATAGCTTTTCCTATTTTTAATAACAATATTATCTTTTTTATGCCATATTATTTTTTTACACATTTTACTAAACAGCTTTTTCTTGTTTGTGGACTCATGTTTGTTCTCTAGCTAAAATATTGTATTTGATTCATAATCCACAGCTACAGTCCAAATTTAAGGAAAATAGAATGAATAAAACACAATATTTATTGCACCCCAAAATATTTAATTCTTAAAAAATTTCATAATAATGATATTATTTAATGCAATTTTCTTAATTATAATAAAACCTCTATATGTTTGCACTATTGACAAAGCCAAAAAATTCCATGTAATAAAACAAACCAAGTGATTGATTTTTTAGTTATCCAACATAACCTATGAATAAGCAAAATAAAGTGAAATGCATTTTAATGTCTTCTAAAAATGTATTAGTATGGAAATTTAAAATTTCTTCCCCCAAATAAATCCTAGCTAAATTCGTAATTGTCAAATTATACAATAAAATATAATATCTATAATACAACTTATAGAAGTATAAATATTTTATTGGACAAAAACAAGTGAAAGTATTTTTGTTAATAGAAAATGTAAACATGAATTATGTGTGTGAGAGATTCTGAATTAAAAGAAACTAATGAATTTTTAAAACAAATAACTCTTTAAAAGATTGGGGCTAATGGAATAAAAGAATTTGATTATATCCACTATATTATTTAAAATTGATCTAGTTAAGTGATCCTAATGAAATATAAAAGTTATATCAATAAACAATGTACGTATGAAAATTTAAAACATCTGACTTTATATATTATACTTATTAATAGCGAAATAACATACATATAAAAAAATAAATAATAGTGTAAATATTTTATTATTGAAGGAATATAACTTTGTTAATAGAAAACATGAATAAGTTTATGCATGAGAGATTTTGAATGGGTTTTCAAACAAACAAGAACTACTTTTAATGAATAAATATTTTTGTTTTAAGGTATTATTTAATTATTGTTTCAATAATTATTTTTTAAAAATATTTTAGTATCTTTTTTAATCTCTGGATTTAATTTATAGAAAGAAATGAATAAAACAATTTATTTACCAAATATGTTAAATGACTAAAGCCATATTTTCAAAAAATGTCTTTTAATTTACAAATTTAATTATTAGAATGAAGTAGAGTGGGTCACTAAAATTTAACTTGCACAAAGGCTCCTCTTATCCATGTAGTGGCACTGTGAACAAGTATGGCCAAATAAAGAAAGCAAAATTATACTTTTTTTATACAAATATTATAAGGAATAAAAATATAATCTACTAGTTATTTCATTTATATATGCTAGCAATTACATTTCTGTTATGAACTTATATGTAGAAGAGTGGAATAATGAAATGAAATGAATTATGCAAAATTATATTGTGCCCCAGTCAATGCAATATGTAACTTAAATAGGGAGCATGACCATATATTTAAAATAATTGGCATAGGTATATTTGTATAAGATTTGTGTGCGTGTGTGTGTGTAAATGAAGTCTTGAAATTAAAGACAAAACTGTTGGCTATAGAAAAACATTAATATTCAAATAAAACTTTATTTAATATGTAGATATATTATTTATGTATATTGTAAAAGTCCAACTGAATAAAGTTAAGAGAATAGGGAATAATGGCAAATCACTAATGATGATGATTATTATAGCATTCTACTGTATTTTAACATATCTTCATACAGAAAGCTTAAAATATACATATAATTTAAAAAGGTTTTTTTTTTTTTTTGGAATGGGGAATGTAATTCAGTCATAAAACACACATATTTTTTTTTGTTTATTCACACCATCTTCAAACAATGCTGATCCGCTGCAGAATGAAAACTTTTGTCAATTTACTTCCTTATTTCACATCTATAACCTGTTAATTTATCTTATTCTGGTTTACATGAAGTCTCTTTCTAAGTTTAGGACTTCAGTTAATAAAATAATGATATATGTTTTAACAAATGTTTTCCCTATATTTTTGTTTCTTAATTCTTTGAATAAGAATAGCTATATTCATATATTTTATTTTTGACCACCAATTTTCTCTATGGTCTGCATCTTTATTACATAGCCAAGTCTCGGATTCATAAATAAGAACTGATAATACATTTTAATTAAAAATCTTTATTATTATTTTCAGTTATAAGATGTATTTTCTTTTAAGTTATTTATACCAAGATTTGATCAAAATATTTATAATTATTTATATATTAATTCGTTATTAACAATCAATATTTACTTTTTGTTTAAAAAAATAATTAAACATTTGCTTAGATTCCTTTTATTTTTCCAATACTAGTGGTTTTATAGTAAAATCATACACATATATGTATATACAATGAAAATACCTACATTTTTTTTTTTTATGGAAGCATTTGACTAACATAATTATAACCATAGATATAAGATTTTAAATCACTAAACATCACATGTTCACTATCCTTTATGCTTACACAAGCTGTTTACACAGAGACTACACTCTCCATACAGTAGCAGCAATCAGTGCAAGCCAGAGTAATTAATGGATTCAAAAAGGTTTGTGCATAAAATCCCCATCTAGTGTCTACTCACAATATTCCCAGACTAGTTTCTAGCTTGTGGCTTTCATCAGTGAGGAGCTTTTGATCTAAGAGCACTGAATCTAAAAAAAAAAGTATGGATGCTGAAGAGAATTCAGATCTATACAACTATACATGCTAATGAACTTAGATTGAACATATTTTCATGTTTTCATTTTGGACTTAAAGCTTTATAGTCAGCTAATAAGGTAAAAGATGGCTGCTGGAGGGTTGCATTAGATCCTAAGATCTAGATGCAGTACTCTCAGATCCAAGGCTCATTGATAAAAGCCACAAACTAGAAATTAGTCTGGGGATATTGGATGAGTAGGCATTAGGTGGGGATTTTATGCACAAACCTTTTTGCATTCATTGATTACTCTGGCTTGCACTGAGTGGCAAAAAAAAAGTTTAGCCTCTGTGATATAAGATTTTCAATTATTTACAGAATTTACATTCAGTATTTTAAAGCAAAGTTACTGTTGTAATTATGAATAACAATATTTATTTAGTAAATGCTTTTTTAAATTTTAAATGAAACATTGTATAAATTATTATGAAATGTGATGTTGGGGTGAAAAAATAAAATAAAAAAGGTCACTCATAATAACAAAAAGAATTAGTTAAAATGATTCTAGAATAAATGTCAAGTTTAATTGCAGTGTCATATGAAATAAATTATTCAGCTTTCTTTCTGTTTCATTTTTTTTTTTTTAAAAAAAAAGCTAATAAAAATACATTTCCCTTCCCTTTTATATTTAAAACGAGAAAATAATAATAATTTATTTTTATTTTAATGATTAATTGTTTCTAATACTAAATATTTTTTATAAAGCATTGTGCATTTGTTCTCTTAACTTACTTTTATATAATGTACAGTGGCGACATCTATTTTCAGTTATTTCTTCATCAGTGAGAAGAAAAAAGTAGTACTGTATACAAAATATTTAGTTTTAACAATATGTTATACATTCAAAGATCAGCCTTTCAAGCTAATTGTGCATGCGTCTTCTGCGAGTGTTAAATAATAAATGAATATTTCACTCTACAATACAAGATATAGTATTTATGCAGGAATAAAAGGAATCCAAAGGAATCCTCTCATTCCTACGACTCAAATTCTTTTATATGAGCAAATCTTGTATGCATAGCGTCATATAAAAATAAATGCTTATTTACTAACAATATGTTATGAAAATTATTTTATCCTTTTATTGTCTGGGATTTATATTAATGTTTTTATTGTCTTTGGTTACAGATTGTGTTATTAATGTAGTTGAAACTACTGTTTTGATCTCAGTAATATTTTAATTGCTTTTATTAATGTTTTTTGTTATATTTTATTATGATTATTGCTTTTGTTTTATTTATGTATGTTCAGTTTTCTTTTTGAAGGCAAATTGAGTTAATTGGTCAATAGAATAATACAACCAAATGACAACACTTGATCAACAGTAATAGTTTTCATTTGTTCCGCTAGGACTTTATCCTAATTTATTCTAACATCTCACTTTCTCAGCCGTATCAAAAAAATTAATGACTTTCTAATTTTAAGATATACAAGTCCCATGTCTATTATTAGTGCACTATTGCTCCAAGCTCATGATCTGGAATTAAGTCTGTGGCAGGTGAAATTAAAATTTGTTCAGATTACAAGGATACATAGCTAGTTCATAATTAACATAGTGAGCAAGCCAATAGTGATCAGTAAATGACTATCTAGTTAAGTTCACTAAAAGGTAAAGGCACCAAGTAAATTTGAGTTAGTTAAATGAGTGGTAATGCATTATCTGTTGAAATAGAAAGTATGATTGTAATACAATACATCCTTCACAACTAATAGAGAAAATGTTATATTCTTTGCAGCTTATGAACTATTATTTTTTCATATCATTATGGCTCTAGTATAGGTGTACATATTTATGCAACAGCTCTATTATAATAATCACCAGATTCTGTGTTTCATTGACTATTATGATATTATTGCAGAAATAGACTTGACAAAGTAACCTTAGGGAAATGCCTTCTTTAATAGTCACAACCATAAGAAAAATATTTCTAGATAGCAAAGATTTATTCTTGCATTTCTCCCTAGCAAAGAAATGTTAGATACCTGTATACCAATCATGATGTATTGGATGGTTATCTAAATTCGCCTATGGATCAGCTAATCTGAATAAGATTTTTAGTACTTTTATTGAAAACTGAAGACTTTTTAAAAATGAATCTAAGTTTGAATCCAAGTCATAGGCATGATCTTTAAGCAAATTATTCCTATTATCCCAAAGCCCAGTTTTGCAATTTACAAAAAATAGCATTAAAAATAAAGTTCATCAAGCATTGGTGGTCGAGAGGTCAGCACATCTGCCTTCCAAGCAGTTGTCCTGAGTTAGCGATTTCACTTCCCGCCTGATGCTATGACACAGGAAAAAAATAATAAAGCATATGTTTTAATAAATAAACATTTTGTAATTATTTTTATATTTGCTATATTATTATAATCTCACAATGTTAGTGCAATCCATATACCATATCCTGTTTCGAGATGCAAATCAGAAGGAGCTTGTAATATAGCTGACCCTTAATCAATTCATTTAGCCAGCTAATTTTAATTAGTAAATGACTATTTTGTGTTGAAAGTAAGAATCTTTTAAGATAACGTGGATTTTGCAAATAAATATTGATATACTGCTCCATAAAATAAAGACATTACTGTAACATAATGTAATCTTCATTATTGTAGAGAATGGTAACATTTATCTGTGGGCACTAAACTCCTGGTTTATCTTTACAATATCATTCATTTAATCTTTTGATTTTTTGTTTATGAAAAATTGTTTATTGTTTGGATGACAAGTAGTAGTCAATTCTAAATTTTAACATATGGATTAAGTATGCACAAATATTATTAAGAAATCTAGAGATATACAATCTGGACATAGATTTTCTAATAGCTATATTAAGTCTTTCAATTCTATTATTTTATGCACGATGAAATTACTTGTGTCATTCATGGGTTGTGTTAGTCCACAGATATGTAAGTCAAAATCTTTTATGTTCTGTTTTTGAAATAGGTATTAAACTGCAACCATGATTACTCTTGATTAATGAAACTCTAGTAATATTTAGAAAGATTGAACCCAACTGGAGATCTTGATTTGAAGAATGTCTTAAGTCAGGGATCGGCAACCTATGGCACCCATGCCATGCTTGGCATGCCAACGATTTTCAATGGCACTCTGAATAAATTGAAATAGTAAAAATATATGTATTTTAATTATAGCATCTTTTTTGTTTTGTTTTTACATTCGACATTGAATTTACGATTGGATCATTATTTATCAAAAAATAATACACTTGATTTCATTTAAAAGATATTTTTGTTTGCAAGTGAAATAAATTCTACACATTCACATTTTACTTCCGATAGTATTAAAAAATGAGATCGTAATCCAAATAAAAAGCTTATTACAATTTTAGAAAGCTATTTTTGGTAGTTGAATGGTAAATAAACAGTCATTGGTAGCACTTTTTTCAAAAAAGAGATTATCGTTGCATAGTGACAGAGATTTCCAAAATGCCCCACAAAAGATAAAAACATGATATTCGCTCTTTTCAAGACTCTTGGACAAATGAATATGGATTTGTACAGCAAAAAGATCATGCTGTGTGTACATTATGCTGTGAAAGTATTGTGTGTCATACCTAAACTATACAAAGACATTATCAAACTAAATATGTGTTCATGTTTAAAAACTCAGATGAGAAAAGTGAAGCTATAAAAAGAGCTGTTTCTGTCTTTAAGAAACAAACTACTTATTTTAGTCAAATAATTGGAACACAAAATAAGCCCACTAAACGTAGTTATACAATTGCTCATTGTGTGGTTTTAAAAGGCAAATCCTTCACAGATGAACAATTCATCAAAGAAATGTTTTTAAAAAGTGCTGAAATCTTATTCAGTGATCTACCAAATAAACAAATATTACTGTCACGAATTTGAGAAATACCAGCTCTGCAAGATCAATTCAAAGAAGAATAATTGACATGGCTGAAGATGCAATAACAAAACAGAAAACCAGTTTACAACAAGCTGTTGCATTCAGTGTTACTGTTGATGAAAGCACTGATGTAAATGATGTGGCGTGCCTAGCAATAATTGCACAATATTGTGACAACAATCATATTTATGAAGAACTGTGTTGCTTGATTTCCCTTACTGGTACAACAAAGGGATATGATATTTTCATTACATTTTTCAATTATTTTGAAAAATCAAAAAATTAACATAAAATATTTAGTGTTACTACTGATGCTAGCCTTGGCAATGGTTGGAAAGGAAAAGAGATTTGCTAAACTTCTTGAAAATCATATTAAACATCAAATATTGAGTTTTCACTGCATTATACACTAGGAAAATTTAGTTGCAAAAATCTCATCACAATGCATGAATTCTGTAATGGACAGGGTCATTAAAATAATTAATTTTATAGTTTCTCATTCTTCATTAACGCATAGGCAATTTAAATCCCTTTTGCAAGAAATGAATAGTACATATATAGACCTCCCTCTATACAGCAATTTTCATTGGATTAGTTGTCTTACAGGTTTGTATCATGTCTGAAAAAAATTAAGATGTTTCTTTATGAAAAAGAACAACATTATCCGGAAATAAATGATGAAGACTGGTTATGCAAATTGATGTTTCTGACTGATATAACTCAACACTTGAATGAGTTAAACTTGCATTTACAAAGGAACGGTCAAACAGTACTAGAACTTTTTGAATATTGGAAAGGATTTGCATCAAAATTAGATATATTTTGGTGTGATATTATTACTAACATCTACAAGTATTTTCCAAATGTAAAGGCCTATGCAAATCAATTTAACATTAACGAAGATGAACTTCAAAAATACATTGAATCTCTCAGGGAAGAATTTTCCAAACAATGTGAAGACTTCCAAATACACATATACCCATATTTTCTTTCCTCATCAAACCTGACATTTGATTTAAAGATGACTATTTGATTTATCTTTTTTTTTTGAGTGGATGGACATTGATAGTTTTGAAATGGAATTAATTGAATTAATGTCATCAGAATTGTGGAAAACTAAATTTGTAGAATTGCAGAAAACGCTTGATGGAACTATCTAGAAAAGTCGGCTGTCATTCCCAATTGTTGGATATCATTACCTGAAATATTTAATTCTTTGAAAGAAACTGCTTGTACTCTGCTTTTGGCATTTGGTTGAACTTACTTATGTGAACAAATTTTCTCACATATGAAAAATATTTTGAGTTCACAAAGAAGATGCCTAACACCTGAATATTCAGAAGCATACATGAAGCTAAAAGTGACCAATTACGTACCTGACATTGAGCAAAGAAGTACAAGGCCAAGGTTCACATTAATTTATTTTAATAATAAAAAGTGGCTAATCATATTAGAATTCATATTTTTTTCTTATTTAAATTATATATTTTGTATAGGTAAAAAGTTGTAATTTATAATTTGTAATATAATTTTTAATAAGCATGTTAAAAATTACAAATTAAAAAAAAAGGTACTTTTTACATGATTCTAAGTATTTTAAAATATTGAATGACCAATAATATAAGATCCAGTTATAATGGACTTCAAAAGTATATATTATATAGTAGTATATAATATATACTATAATATATATAACTTTGAAGCCCATAATAACAACCAGTTTTGATAATATAATAAGATTGGTAAAATCATGTTGGCACACGGAATAACATTGTAACATAGGTTGGCACCACACTACTAAAAGGTTGCTGACCCCTGTCTTAAGTAATAAAACTATATATTAATCCACTCAACATCACACTAACAATGTAAAATAGTTATAATATGTTATTTCAGTAGCACTTTCAAAATAAATTAGTTAATATAATAATAATAATAATAATAATAATAATTATTATTATTATTATTATTATTATTATTATTATTTACGTAATGAGAGCTTTATGTTCAGTTTGCATTTTTAAATTTAACCCTGTAATTAGGAAATAAATTACTTTTAAGTTTAGACTTGTATAGAAGTAAAATAACTTAACCAATATAACGTAACTAATTATCCTAATTTGTTTTTGGAATTTTAATTAACATTCTTTTAATAATATCTGTCTTTAATAATTACTTTAATAGAAATTTAATCTTTTGTATACACCTCCCTCTCCCTCTTCTATTTTAGATTCTTTTTTTAGCAATAGACATTTCTAAAATGCAAATAAAATGTTATGTACAACATATAATCAGTGTATATAACTATATATTTACAAGCATCAGTAATCAAATTTAATAATCAAATAAATTATGCATCCAATTTTTAAAGACTTTTTTTTATCTCAAAACCATCTTTCATGTAATGGTGCCAATAAGTCATGAATTAAAAACCTTTTTGTGTATTTACTTTTATATATAAATATTCATAATATTTTCTTATTATTATTTTCTTAGAATGGTTTTACATTATTTATTGTTTGGAATATATACTTATTGTAAAATCATCGTAATGGGAAGTTTTTAAATTCTTTTGTTTTGAAAATTATATCATAATTTAATATTTTAAACTATTTTTATGCAATGTTGATATAAAATGTTTAATATACAAAAAATAATAAGTAATATTCAATAAGTATTAAAAAGTTTGAGCATTAATATTTGTATTTAATAAAGGAAAAAAAAACTAATTGGTAAATGTTTATGTTTTATATTAATGTATAAATGCAAAGAGAACACCGATTAGTCTGGACTATATCTTTTGACCTCCATTCTTGGACAAAGAATGAATTAACATTACTTACTTAAAATTATTATACTTGTGTATTAAACCAAAGTAATGGTGAACAAACTCTTTCTTGAGTGCAGTCATAACAAAAATACTAGCTGTCTTTATTACTGATTTTTGACAAATTAACAAAGCCCTGCAACAGCTGTATTTTAGACATTTTATATCTGAATTGTTGTTTGATTCTATATGTTAATGTTTTTATTTGTATACATTAAAAGTGTAAAAAACAAAGATAAATTTGTACAATAAATATATATATTTTTTAATTAATTAGTTTTAATCTTATGATTTTTATTAACTATCTTAATATTTATTAAAATTTTCAAAAGTGTTTGAGCACTTTAAAGATAGAAAGTGTATAAAGATATATTTTGTTGAATTATTGTTTTACACTTTCTTAATAATATGACAAAATCTTTAATCTAGGAAAGCAAGAGAAAAACCACTAAGCTTCACATGATCACCATTCTTTATGCTTGCACTAGCAGTTTTCACAGAAGCTAAACTCTCCATACAGTAGCGTCTCTCAATGCAAGCCAATGGATGGGGATATTGGATTATTAGGCACTAGATAGGGATTTTATGCACAAACCTTCTTGCATCCATTGATTTTCTTTGTTTGCACTAAGTGGCGCTACTGTATGGAAAGTTTAGCATCTGTGTAAAGCTAGAGAAATAAAATTACTGATTACTAGTATTATATCTGTATCAACTTTCAATTAGTTTGAAAATTATTGGTTTTTATTATGACTTTTTTACAGTGCAGTATTTTTTTTTAATACAGCATATCTTAAAAATTTAATCTATAACAGATAAATATCATCATCATCATCAACCAATATCAATCCACTGCAGGATGAAGGTCTCTCCAAGTTCAATCCATCTTTTCCAATCTTTAGCTTCTCTTCTCCATACCACCCCTGCATACTTTCTTATTTCATCCATCCATCTCACATGTGGTCTCTTTCTGGGTCTTTTACGATCTCTTGGAATCCAGTTTAAAATTTCAATTGTCCATCTATTATCATCTCTTCTAGCAATATGTCCAGCCCAACTCCACTTCAGTCTTTTAATTTTTTCAAGGAGATCAGTAACACCTGTTTGTTCTCTTACCCATACATTGCATTTTCAATCTCTTCTTATTACTCCCAACATGCATCTCTCCATACTTCTTTGAGTGGTTTGAAGTCTCTGTATTGCTCTTCTATTAAGTGTCCAAGTCTCAGATCCATAAGTAAGAACTGGCAAAACACATTTATTAAAAACCTTTTTTTTTTTTTAGGTGTACTGTAATTGAAAGAATTCAGATTTTTTTTTCTTAAAAGAAAACCCCCAAATACTTATTCTTTGCAATTACAGATATTTAGAGGTTGTGATTATTTATTTATTATTATAATTATTAAAACTAATATTTTACTTAACGTTCAATGGTTGTTAAAAATAAGACTCATTCTTCATCCTTTAAATATATTAATGGTGTTTGCAGAACATCTAGTCTATACATAAATTAAAGCAATAGACAAAATCCACTGTATAATTTAAAAACCAAGTCAAAAAGTAAGCTTATGTCACAACAGAGCCCAAAGATAGAATGGTATCATTCTATCTTTTCATTGGTTTTTGATGCTACATAACTCAGTGGGGGGTAGTTACTTCTGCTTTGCAATTACAGATATTTAAATGGGATTTGAACCCAGACTTTGGAGCTCCCCACAGTCATCCACTCTATCCAATAGAACCTATGCACATGAGCACGTACATGTAAAAAAAATAAATGATCTCCAATATACGTATTTTGCGCTGAACCAGCACTCATCAATTGGTCTAGATCATCATTTATTTATTATTAAAACACTTTTTATAAAGTATTCTTAAAAATAAACTTCAAAAACATATATAAAATTAAAGATTTTGTTATTATTATATATACTTCTGTAGCTTTAATGCTGCTTCTAAATAAAATATTTTTAAAAAACATTAATATAAAAACAGGTAAACAATTTATTTGTCATTAACTTTTATTAGAAAATGGGGGAGATTTTGTTGCCAAATACTTGAAGTGTTTATATTTGCGTAAAAATAATGATTATATATTTTTTTCTTTGCATGAAAAATCTCATCAAGCGTAGGTGGCCTAGTGGTTAGCATAGCTGCCTTCAGCTGTCCCGGGTTCGCTTCCCGGTCAACGCATTTGACATATGAACCCCCCCCCCCCCCAAAAAAAAAAAAAGTGAATTCTTTTTTATTTAATGTAAAGTAATAATAACAACGAAGATATTTAAATTGTTTACCAAATTTATACTTTTGTTTATTTCATTGAATAAACAAAATTAAGAGATTATTTACATATTTTTACTAGTTTATGGAAATGTAATTAATCACATATGGGTATATATAAAAGGATTTAGAATGTAGATTTTAAAAATTATAGCTTTTATAAAATAAAGATATGTTTGTAAATGGGAAAAAAAATTCTCTTAAGACCATTACTATTTATGGTAAACTATATCATACAAAAATCTCATTTGTGACTTTCATAATTTTTTGTATTCAATAAATAGAAGTTATTTTTTTACCAAGCAGTTGTTTTTAGATTAATCATTATATTTTAAAACTATATTATATTATTTAAGAATTACGTGGGTGCATATCAGTGGTGTACTTTTAAAAAAACAACCAATAATAACATATATGTGATTTATACACACACACACACATAATGAAAACTTATTAGAAAAAGAAAAATATTATAGTATTTAAATTCAATAAAAATACAAAATCTAACATACTTTCAATACATTAAATAATATGTACAGCACATATACTAATACTTTAAAATAACAATGTTAAATAAATCAACATAGTATGCTGAATATGCTTTCGACTAACTAGTAATTATACTGATAGCTATAATTATCCAAGAGGATTGCAAGATTTATAGAAGAATCATAAAAGTGATGATTTACATAAAATTTGATTATTAGATATATAATTAAATAAGCCATTTTTTGAAAGGGGGATGCAGGATTTTTTCCTTGCTGATTGCATGTATATTCTTGGCGATGTGGTAGGCCTCTTTAACTACGTGTTTAGCATAATTGTTTTGGAGCTGACAGTATTGGCTGATATGGTTCAAAGTTGTGACCATGTTAAGACTTGTGTTTGAGGAAAATAGATTTAATATCTGTTTTGATATTTGTGTTGTGTGACTCTTGTAAAAAGATCGTCACATGATTCTCCAAAATAAACTGCATTGCAGTTTGTGTTGCTGCATATAATTTTATGCATGATTTGAGAAATCCACTCTGGGGGCAGTTTATCTTTTGTATTCTAACTCTTTTAAAGCAGGAAAAACTCACTATACGTATTGCCATGCACAGCAAGATAGAGTAATCAATGGATGCCAGAAGGCTTGTGCATAAAATCCCCAAAGACACCAAAATGTATGGGTACTGAACTGAGTTCAGATTCACACGACTATATAAGATAATGGGCTTGGATTGAAAACAGTAAGGTGTTTTCAGTTTAAGACTCATAGTTTTGTAGTTAAGTGGAGATAAAAGGTGGATGCTGGAGGGTTGCATTGGATCCTAAGATCTAGGTGCAGTGCTTTCAGATCCAAGGTTCCACACTGACAAAGGCTACAGGCCAGAAACTAGTCTGGGGATATTGAATGAGTAGGCACTAGATGGGGATTTTATGCACAAGCCTTCTGGTGTCCATTGATTACTCTAGCTTGCTGTGTGTGGTAATACGTATAGTGAGTTTTGCCTGTTTTAAAACAGTTATACACAAGCATAAGAAGTGGTGGTCATGTGATGTATTCTAACTCTATATGTTTCAGGGCCGATTTTGTTTATACTGTGGGTAGCCTCGGTATGTGTTGAAGTGATATCCAGGGTGTTTCACCAAATACAATTGAGCTACAACTAATACAAATATTCCTCAAACACAAGTCTAAACATGGTCACAGTTTTGAATCCATATCCACCAATATTGTCAGTTCTGAAAGAAACGATGCTAAATGCAAAGGTAAAGAGGCTTGGCACATCACCAACAATATACATGCAGTCATCAAGAAAGAAATCTGCATCCTCCTGTCAAAAAGTGGCTGATTTAAATAAATTCATTTACATCTTATAATCAAATTTTGTGTAAATCATTACTTTTATGATTCTTCTATAAATCTCATCAATCCTCTTGAATATTTATAGCTATCAGTATGATTATTAGTTAGTCAAAAGCATGCGCAGCATATTACATTGTTGCACTTAACAGTTTTATTTTAAAGTATTAATATATAGGGTATATGAGCACAGACTTTCACACAACCCATCACTCTCCACACCATCTCATAACACTGATACACTTGAACACATATATGTTGAAAAGATAAATAATCTAAGCTTTTCTTAGCATATGTGTTGTATATATTATTTATATCAAATTACATTTTTTTGAGAAAAGTTTAAAAATATTGGAATTTCAATACATGAATATAAAATTTTATAGTTTTAAAAAAATATCATATGGTTTTCAGTATCATTTTTAAAAAAAATTATATAAATAATAGAAGTTTAGTGTGGCATATTTCAATAGTAAATATGTTTATGTGTGAGTGGATTTGAATTCAGACTTTCAGGCACCTTTCAACTATCCACACTATCTCATACAACTGATACACAAGACCACACACATGTAGAAAAGATCAATAATCACCAATATATGTATTTCGTGCTGAACCAGCACTCATCAGTTGGTCCGGATTATCATCTCTCATATATATATATATATATATAATCAGGGTTCATTTTGTATTAAGATATCAAATCTTTATACTTTAATGGACAGGCTTTAATATACTCCAACCTCCAACTCTTCAGCCATCCATACCATTAAAAATCTACATGTGACAGATGATAACCTAGAGCAACTGATGAGTGCTGGTTCAGCATGAAATACGTATATTGGTGATTATTGGTCTTTTCAACATGTGTGTGATCATATGTATCAGTGATATGAAATAGTGTGGATAGTTGAAAGTTGCTTGAAAGTCTGAGTTCAAATCCCCTATATTTACAATTAAGCTCCAGATATATGAAGGGTGCCGTATTTCAAATATTATTGCAATAAAGATAAATTAGTCATCGAATCTTATGCTAATTTTTAAAAATAATTTAATTTTAAATATATATATATTATTAAATTTCACAATTTAATTAACTTACATTATTCAGGCTTATGTCTAAGTGTTAAAAAATTATCTATGAGCCTTTAAATTAAGCTAAGCAACTATGATTAAAACTCTGAATAAACTTACTATCAAATATAAACTCTCAGGACAATTTTAATAAATATTACTCTGCTTAGTAAAAGAAACTAAACATGCACATCTATATAAGGTGAGATTATTGGTTGGGGACTGGGAGAAGTTGCGGAAGAACACACTAACTACTTATTTTTCAATGTATTGTCATTATGAAGATAACTTTAACAATTAGAAAATAAAATTAAATGGAAATCTGGTTTGGACGAAATTGAAAAGTTGGATGAATGAATATTGGAAAATGTAGATGAAAAAGAATAATAACAGAAAAAAAAGTTACAAAAGTTAGGGAGAATTAGAATAAGCAAAAGTAAAGTAAATATAAAGAACATACTGGTAACAATTGTAAAGACTGAAAAAAAAAAAAAGGAATTAACGGTTGTTTTTAAAGAAGCCAATAATTATGAATAATAATGAAATTGAATAAGAAATAGAAAAGTTAATAAAAAATAGAGTGATTGATAAAAGATAAAATTAAATAGTAATTACATATATATATGTATGTACATTTTTGTTTGATTAGTTCATTAACAAGAATGCTTACCACTTATTAGATATGAGGAAGGGAATACCTGGATTTGAATTCCTGAGTATGTGTATGACATACAGGTACAATAATATCTACTTCCAAGACTGTTCTAATATTGGTCACGAATGGATATCTAGCTATTTTTGTTACGGGATTAAAAAAGTTCAAAATGCACCATATTAGTCAGATATGGCACCCTTGTGCTGCTTATTAAAAGAAACATGATTTTAATGTGATGTAATGTTTAAATTGATAAAGTAAGAATTATATACACAGGTAGGCATCTGATGCAAGAATTTTCAATGTACTCCTTAAACTTCTAACGGGATTCAAAACAACAAGTTTCTGGGTAAAAGTCCAATCAGAGCATCTTGGTGCTTGAACATCACTTGATATTTTAGCAGATATTCTGACAATCAATGCAATTAAGTGTTAAAGTATACTTTTTAATTTTACGAAATATATAATGTAGTCTATACTGCTTGTTAAACTAGTGCATTGATTTAATAATTAATTTTTTTTTCCATATATCATAGCATCGGCCGTGAGGCGAACCCACACAACCGTCTGCAACCAACTGCTTGCTTGCAAGGCGGCTGTGCTGACCTCTCGGCTAACAACGCTTGACGGTTTAATAATTAATTATGTTGGATTTTTTTAAAAGAAAAACAATTTTATGTTTACATAAAAAAATATTTGGCAGAGTTTTTAACACTTGTCATCCCATAGAAAGTAATATATTTTTAGGCTAGTTTTAAATGTACATTTTATATTATCCTAAAATGATTCTATTATATTATTTCACATATAAATACATACATAAGGAAAATTCTATCTATATATCAAATACAGCATATACTTTTCTACGTATGATCATTTATTTTATGCCTTCTATTTATATTTTGAAAATTAGAATAACATCTGGTGTTTTATAGAAGACTTTGCCAGCTTTTTTTAAACATTATATTATTATTTTTTAAAGTAAACAAAATCTTTGGTTGTTCACTAAATTTTTTTTTTTTTATATATATGCTAGGATAATGTTTTCTTGGAAATAAACAACAGTCTAGCCCTATAATAATAGAAATAAAAACAGATGTTTTCATTGGGAATTTATAAAGATACTTTTATTTTTGTATATGTTGCCTTTGCACGTGCAAGTTTGTTTATGCATACAATGGATTTATGAATAAACGCACTCATATAGTATTTATATAAATATATGTGAGTTTTATAAATGCACACAAACATGTATGAGCACCCGGTCATTGGCTTTATAGTTGTATATGAACCATATCTATAATAATTTATCACTGCCACCGTTGTCGGTCTGAATTAATGAGGATTGTTTTTGTAAATGACATTCAGTTTTATGTTTTTCATTTAATTTTTATAGAATCACTATATATTGATTGAGCTAATGTAAGACAAACATATATACTGTCAACAAGTATATCTGGGCTAAAAAACAGGCAAAACTCTTCATACAGTAGTGCCACTCTGTGCAAGCCAGAGAAATCAATGGATGTCAGAAGGCCTGTGCATAAAATCCCTATCTAGTGCCTACTCATCCAATATCCCCAGACTAGTTTCTGTCTGATGGCTTTCTTCAGTGAGAGTTTTGCCTGTTTTAATACCAGTTATGAGTAAGCATAAGAAACAGTGATCATGTGAAATATATCTGGGCTACAAATAATCTCTAGTTTAATAAATGATTGATAATAATTATTAACGTATTTAATATAATTAGTGACAAAGTTGTGAGTACAGAAAATTTGACACTTATAAATCAAACTGTGATATATTTGATATTTTATAAATACTAAAATGATGAAGACATGAGAGATTGTAATCTAGAACAAATGACAAATATTGGTTTAGCATGAAATGCACATCTTGGGGATTATTTATCTTTTTTAGGGTGTCAATATATATATGTAAAGTTAAGTTATCTGTGTAATTATGTTTGACTCACATGTAAAATGATTTGGTTCCAAAATGCATGCTCCGTGGAAGAGGGTGGGCTGACTTCCTGTGCTGATGGATGGATGCAATATGGTACAGTTGAAGTGAGGAATGCACAAAAACAAATTTAAAAATATATAGCTACAGTATATTCAAACCTCTTCCACAAAATATGTAAATTGGATGGAAACCAGTTCTTACTTCACAGGAAGTGGTGTAGTTAATGTTATCAAACTATCAACATGGTCATGAATATTTAGGCATTGATATGTCTATAAAAATATGGACATTAATCTTTAACTGAGATTTTATGATTATACCTGGGGTAAAGATAATCCTAAGTTTTAATAAATGATTAATAATAATCAATAATGTATTTATGTAAAATGATAGGTAACAGAGTTATGATTATGGAATGATTGATTCTAACAGTGAACAAATGATGAAGTTATATATAAAGTAATGTGATCTGGGCCAATCGATGAATGTTGGCTTAGCAGGAAATGCACACTATGGGGGACACTCATTCTTTTCAGATATCATTGTTTATTTGATTCAGGAATGTGGTAGAATTGGAACTTTTAAATATATGTGAAGTTTTGCATGAAAAGTGAAATGGCTCCAAAATCCATTTATAGAGAAGAGGATAGTTAGAAATTTCTGTGCTAATGGATGGTTGCAATAAGTTAAGAGTTGAGATAAGGGCTGCTCTGTTAAAATAAGTTGAAAATATGTATGTGGACAAATAGTGATGACCTAAAGTATTTAGGTTGGGGTATTTCTTTCTATTTGAATCTCACTTCTTGTATTATTTTTTTTTACTTAACTATAAAAGAATTTTCTAAACTAATGTTTATAAATAAACTTATTTTAGGTTCAATTCACACAATTGTTTTTTAAGTTAATAACCATTTTAAATTACATATACATATAGCACTTTTAAGTTCAATCTACATAATCCTTATAAACTATATGGATTTATAGCAGCATGTGAAATGTGGCAAGCCTTTGAAAACTTCCGTTAATGATAAAGAATTAAAAATTTTCTTCCACTTATTATTTGCATTGCTGAATTATATATAATATAATTCTCCATATACACCTTAAATGACACTTTACAATGCAGTTTAACATATGATCTATTTTATTTCCTTACAGTTTCAACTGTCCAGCAGTCATCATCAGAGCTTTAAATCTCAGAAAGAGTACTGAGATTTAAAGCTCTGATGATGACTGCTGGACAGTTGAAACTACAAGGAAATAAAATAGATCATATGTTAAACTGCATTGTAAAGTGTTATTTAAGGTGTATATGGAGTATTATATTAATCATGAAAGAAGTATTATTACTATGTCATAATATTTCTTACCTAGTTACTTTAGCATATCTTTAGCAGAAAACAACATATGCTCTTATTTAAAGTAATATTTGTATATAGACTCAAATAATAATTAAATATAATTTTATTATAAAATACTAGATGCAACCATTATAATTCTTGATATTTATTATGCTTTAAGAAAACCCATAACTCTTTATATGATGACTTTTATTTTATTTGAACAAATGGATTATAAATTCACAATTGTATTATTTACTACAGCCATGTTTTTAGATCACTGCTGTTTATTATGCTCTCAAAATCTTTGTGACCATTACAGTATATTATTTACATGTACAAACTATAATGAATAGTCACATTTTAGTAAAAAATATGAAAATATAATATTTTTTACTTCTAAACCAACCAATGTTGATAAAAATATTTTTTTTATAGTTAACGTTACTGAAACATTTTCGTCTCTTATACTAGATTTATCATTTCTCTTTATATCATATTTAGAGGTGTATGTATAAAAAATATCTATTTTATTAGTAAAATAAATCTACTCTCGTGTCTAAATAATAAGCATTATGAATTGATCAGCTTATTCATGTGGAAGTAAATAAGACATTGATTGCTACATCTAATATTAATAATAATATCATATGACTTTTTCATATATATATATAATCATTAACATCAGCCAATACTTAGACAATCCCAATATTAATAACAATCAACAATCTCAACCTGTTGTCAAGACAACCTCCTTTTATAGCTATGTAAGAAAATTAACTTCGGTTCAAAACCTTAGGTTGTTCTAAATTTCACTATATTAGTTTGAATAGTATAAAGAAATAAAAGGTGGCTTCTATATCTATAAATGAAATAGTTTCATTTTGAATCTTAATCTTTACTGATGGAGATGGAAACCAGAAGCCATGTTAGAGATAAGAGTTATCATAATATTACATCATCTGACATTAATTATTTAAGGTTATGGGAAATTGCTTCTCAACTAGGGCGAAAAGTTATTTTGGAAAAGGCATACTAATAATAATGATTTTGAATATTTTATTTAAATTACTGGTGAGTTCCACATTTGACAGATAATAGAAAGAATTACAGATATGAATACCTGATTACGAATATCTTTTGCTATCTTGCAAGGCTAGGATATTAATTCATCAAAAGATACATTCTATTTCTAATGTAAACAGTCGTTTTCTCACTATTGTTTGATTTTGTCTTCAATTACTTGAATTAATAATGTAAATTTGATCATCATGGTTTTCTCTGCACTATTTGCAATTATAGAATTGTTTGCACAATCATTTTTATATTCTTTACTTATGTACATAACAATTTCATTCTGTCTCAATTTTTTCACTTTTTTTAATATACAAGCTTTTAAAGTTGAGAAAACATTGAAAGAGTGAAATTGAAAGAGTCAAATTTGTTAGATTGAGAGTCATTATTTATAATCTTTGCATGACACAGTACAATAAATAATGAGTTCATTTTAAATTTGGTTTGGAGCAATAATTTTAATTCAACGAAATTTATTTATTTAGACAGTCTTATTTAGGGACTTGATTGTCTATTAGGGAAGTGCAAAGGTCTAGAAGGAGTATAAATAATTGTAAAATCAATAATCTCAATGATGATGAAACCAGAAATAAAGGTAGTAATAAATGTAAGTATTTTAACTTTTTAATTATTTTCTAAATATAGGTAAATCGTCAAGGTATTATCCACATCTTGCTTGATGTAAATTTTATAAGGTCTGAATGGGCAACATTCCCAACTAAGGACCTGATAAGATTTAAAATCAGTGTGACTGCTTTTACAAAGCAAAGAGTCATGTTTTTAAAAAGCAAGGAATTTAAAGGTCAGCATTACAAGATATCACATAATCAGATTAAAAGACAAGCATTCGATATATGAGAATGTATATGTGACTTGAGATTGCTTCATACAGACTTCCCAAAAAGAATGCTTAATATTATTTTTATTGTTTTGTAATATATAGGGTATATGAACACAGACTTTCACATGACCCACCACTCTCCATTCTATCTCATAAGACTGATACACTTGAACACATATACATTGAAAAGATTAATAATCACCAATATACATATTTCATGCTAAACCAGCAATCATCAGTTGGTCCAGATTACCATCTTTACACATATATGCTATAAGTGCTCAGATATATATTAAGATGGCCAATACTCATACTTTAATGGACAGGCTTCAATCTACTCCATGATCCAACTTCTCAACCGTCCATCCAATTGAACATCTGACAATGGAATGCTCAAAGGCCATCCTGAGGCCAAGATTCTTGTCACACCCATGTTGACCTAAGGTCAATCTGACCCCTCATATGCAGGACATAATCCATTTAATACATATGCAAGAGATGGGCAGACATCTCTACTATGTAATAACTGAAAAACCCAGACTAGACATATATGTAATATGTAGGGTATGCTCATATCCTCTATATATTACATATATAGACACAGGTATATATATATAAGCCTGTGTGTTTCAGTTATTGTTTTGTTCTAGAATTATTATGACCATTATTACTGATGAATTGTTGCCATTAATAATGATGATAACAATGCTTTAAATCATGCATAGAAGAAGTAGTTGTGTTAAGATAAAAAGATAATCAAAATATTGATAATGATAACTATTTTTTTTAAAACATCATATACTGAAAGCATATAAACTACAAATGATATTTAGAAGATTCCAATTTCATTAAAAAAAAGGCAAAAATAAATATTAGAAACACGAATTCATGGCTGAAACTAGGATTTTGAAAACTCACAAATACAAAATCTTGATGCATCTCTGAAAGCAATGAAGTTGTTAATAAATCATAAAATAATTATATTAATAAAAATATTATGCACAATATATATTGCTTACAAAAATTACTATATATATTATAAAGTCAACAGTTTGTTTTATAGTAAAAGTTATTATCAACAATTTCGTTTTTTATTTTATAGCTATTAGTTATGTACCAATCTATAAACAAACGTCGTTTTTTTAATTATTTAGAGATAGAATTACTAATTTGTCTTATTATACGAATGATTACAATAATTATTTTAAATGGCAATGATGTACACATAAATATCTGAATTATGAAAGGAAAAACTGTTTAATAAAAAAATATTTATTTTATAATATATTGATTTGAATTAGTTTTTTTTAACTGTATTTGGATGGAGAATTAAAATTAATTAAAAAATACGCCATTTGATGCGTCTAAATGATGGGTTGCAAATTGTCTATCATTAACTATATGTGCATGTGTGTATGTATATCAAAAAAATATATAAATGAATATTATAAATATAAAGTAATTATATGTTGTATAATATATTTATATAAAGTAATTATATGTTGTATAATATATATGTTGTCTAAATTCTATACTTATGTGTGTAATGTATATATCAAAAGTTAAATATGGAAATGGCTCAAATTCTTGCTACTCTATCAAGTGTTCTTGGATAAGTTTGTGATTTCATTTTGATAGGCTTAAAAATATAATTAGAAATGCTATTTAATTTGCGTAAGATAATTTTAAGTCTTTCAGATATCTGTTACATAGATAAAATAGGTGAGGATCTGTCTGTCTGTGTCCCCATAATGTAGAAACTAGTAGATTAGTTTTGATGAAGGTTTTTTATATTACGTATTACACAAATCGTCAAGATTTTAAGATGTTTAATTTCTTAGCTTTATTAGGGAGGATAGATCTAGAAATAAAAAACCATTATGTCCTGAAATGTCTTTGAATACTTAAACCATATTTAATAAATGTGTATGAGCCTTATTTATGAGATGAATGCCTTTGGTTTTACTTTTTATTTCCAAGATAATCTGGATTTACTTTCAATTTAGTTCTTTTTTCTATGTGAATTTAAATTTTTATATTTTGGAAGAAACAAATATGATTTATGTAATGCTAAATATATATATTTTTAAGGGAAAAAGCTTTATTTTATGAGCTAATTTGAATTTTCTTATTTATTTTAATTTTACTTGTTTTGGTGGTTAAATAAATTAATATAGTTTATTTATAACTCAAATTAAAAATAAATAAATTATGTTATTATTTAAAGTTGTAATTAATAATTTGTTAAGCGCATACTAATTACGTAAGTAATATATATTACTATGCACCTAGATGCGACACTAGGGACCTCTACAAATCTTAATACAAGATTAATGATTTTAAAAGACAAGAGCAACAGTAGGGGCCTCTACAAATCTTAACGACTTTAAAAGACATGAGCCGCTCGTTAATTTAAAGTCGTTAATCTTGTGTTAAGATTTGTAGAGGTCCCTACTGTCGCTTTTAGGCGCATAGTCTTAAGGTTATTATTTAAAATAAATAAATATGGTTTATTTAACATTTTGAAAATTATGATTTTTAAAAAACAAAACTTCTAACGTTTCTGAAATTATTAATAGAACTGTAGAGTGGATAGATCATCTTAGGATTAAATTACCTATGTGAACAATCAACTCTTCACTAAGTTAAATTTACTTTTTAATTTCCATCTTTTTTTTTTTGGAATGAAAAAGAGTATGTATTAGAATGATAATAATTTTATCTTATAATTGAGAAATTAACAGATTACTTTTGATGTTTTTTTTTAGCTTAATTCACAATTTTAGAAAAGATTTAATTTAGATAATTTTATTGAGGAGGAGAAGGAAACAGGAGAAAATTTGGTTTATAATAGAAAAGATTTTAAATACTGTTTTAACTAAACTTCACTAAATTATTAATGTGCAGTAATTGTTTCTTCCCATGGGCTTCTATATACAGTAGTTTCCGTCCATGTCTAGATAAATTATTACTATATAGATATATAATTAGAAGGACTTGAACGCTGACTTTCAAGCTCCCCATAGCTATCTACTCTAGTTTATACCACCAATATACATGACCACATACATGTGTGGGAGATTGTGATCTGGACCAACTGATGAATGCTGATTAGGCATGAAATATGTATATTGGAGATCATTGACCTTTTCCACATGTATGTGGTCATGTGTATGAGTTATATAAGATGGATTAGATAGCTGTGGGGAGTTTGAAAGTCTGAGTTCAAGTCCTTCTAATTACTTTATGTTTATTATAAAAAATATACATATATTTAAATATTAGATAGATATATCAAACTAATATAATATTTTATATTCCTCATTTCTAAATTCAATGCTGTTTAATTATTCACAATATATTATATAATCTTTCTTTATGTAGGAAATAACATCATTTACTTTACAAGATAAATCAGTTTTCTCCAGGGTCTGCTGCATCAGTTAGTATTAGCTGAAAATCAAATGACACTTCTTATCAAAGAAACTTTGTTATTTCTTAATATTCTTATACTTCTGCAAATAAAAGAGGATTGAGAGAAAATTATTTTAAATAAGAATATGCACAAATTAAGAACAAAATTGCATGAGGCTGCATGAACTAAGGTGCAGTATATAAAAAGTAAATTTATGGCATATGTAAAGAATGTCTAAGTAAAAGAAAAACATTCTTGAATTACTGTATTTTACAAATATTATTTGCTTTATCATACATAAAAATATTATGAATAAACGTTATACATGTGCATACTCATATCTTTGAGTGTATATTTTAATGACTTTTATTGTAATATATATATAATAAGCTTCTTTGTGTGTTTGTGTTAGATTTATGAATTCAATTACGTGCTCTAATCCAAAAGTGCTTTTTTTTTATTTGGTCTCTCCTAGAGAAAAAAAAAATCGAAATGACTTTATATGGCAATCCGTATGCCATTAATAAAGTGGATAATTTATTTATATGTGTGTGTCTCTGCGTATGTGATTTACAGAGGGTAGATACATATTTTGTGTAAAGGAGCTATTTTTTTACCTGCTTCTTCCACTGTGATTTTATTTAGCCATATTGCTAGATAGAAAATAATTATTGGTATTTTTATAATTATTAAATTTAACTACAAATAGTACGAAAATAGAAAGCAATTGATGTTAGTAGTAATTGACAGTAATATAGTAATCTGTAGTATATTTTTTGTTTTTATTTATTATAAGATTTAATACTCTTAATTTTTCAGCAAAATCTTTTTACTACCGATAACATTACGTTTGAATTTTTCACTATTTCATTATTAATTTTTAAAATTAATTGTAATTTCAGACATTCGTGATTGGAAAAAAATCTTTATTTTTTGTTTTTATTATTGTACATTATTTATTAAAGAAAGTTCTTTCTACTGATACTCTTTCAGTAATCGTTAATTATATATTAAAGCATTAAAAATATTACAATACTGGAGTAAATGTTTGACATTTTGTATCAACAAAGATTTTTTTTTGCTCACGAATTCTCTCTGCTTGTTTTGATCTATTTTTTCAAAATTTAATTTCCATATCGTTCAAACTAAAAATGATGCAGTGAATTATTAAAATTATTTTTTTAAATAATAAGTAATTTGACTCTCAAGCTTATACAATATATAATAAAACAAGTGCAGCTTCCTACTCTAGTGCCATCTATATTAAGCTTGTATAATTAATAATTACCACGTACTATTTAATTTTACACTTTAAAAAAATGCTTGTACATGTAATTTAAATATATATATTTTTAATACAAAATATTTTTAAAAATAAATAATTCAATAAATAGGGAATAGAAAAGATTAAAAATTATAATTGTTTTTACTGCTTAGCATTGCTTACGACCAGACCTGTCATATTCATAGCACAAAGACAGGTCTATGGGAGAACGAACAGTCTGTAAATTTACATTTACCACTTACATGGCCTGCCATAGTCATAGCATAAAGAAAAGTATGTAGGAGAACGGCCTGTAAATTTACATACACCATTTGCATGAATTCATTCTTCCACATACTTGTCTTTGTACTATGAATATGACTAGGCTGATCGAAAACAGTGCTAGTAAGCAGTAAAAGTACTTATAATTTTTAACCTTTTCTCTATAGTGGAACTTTCTTATTTATTGAATTAAAAACGAATAAGGAAAGAAATAAAATCTATTGAGTTAAAATATATATAACTTTTTATTTTATTGTGAATGAAAGCAAAACAAACACAAAATAAAATATTATAAAATAGTTTAATAAGTATATTTTTGTATATATTTTTTTCATATGTATTGTCTAATTAAAACACAATTCATATGATTACACTTGTACTGAATCTTAATAATAATTTCCTCAGAATATCCTCCATATGTTAATTTTGTTTTAGCAATCTTACAAAAGTTTTGTCTGAAGTGCATTAGAATTTCCAAATATATATTTAATCACATTAGATTTATTTTTCATATTAAAAACATTGCCGTATTTGCAATGATAAAGTGGTAAACTCTGGACCTCAGAGTTTATGGATTGCACCCCAGCAGCTCCAAGCAATAACTATTTGATTATTATTTTTTAAATGTACTTTGAACTACTTATTTAAATTTAAATGTGGGAGCGTATTTTCTTATATAAAAAAAGCATAAGTATTGAAATCATATATAAATAATTTTAATTTTCTTAATTAAACAATTTTATCATCATCATCATTTTCACCCATCCAAGTTCACTTTATATCCAATCTCTAACCTTTCTTCTTCACATCATCCCAGCACACTTCTTTGTTTCATTCATCCGTCTCAAATGTGGTCTCTTTCTGTGTCTTTTACAATCTCTTGGAATACAGTTTAAGATTTCAACTGTCCATCTCTTATTATCTCTTCTAGAAATATGTCCAACCCAACTCCACTTCAGTCTCTTAATTCTTCCAATGATGTCAGTAACACCTGTTTGTTCTCTTACCCATGTATTTGTTTTTGATATCTTCTTGTGACTCATAAAACAATTTAAACTGCTATATATATATATTGTCTGCAGTTAACTACATCAACATGAGAATGAGAGCGTATTCACTCTGTAATAATTTATCAATTCTATTTGCAATAATACAAAATTATATACCCCGTACCATTATCTTAAAATCTTGCAAAAATAATAATAAATGCATCTGTGACATCCACATTCTCTAGGTTTCTTAATTGAGCTTCAAAGGACTTATGATTTTTCTGCACTTTTATATTTTACAAAAGGAACATTTGGACATCTTGACCTCTCCCATTAGTTGTTTCCTTGAAAAATTTTACCATCCGTTCAAATGTTTGCTTAACTAATTCCACACTGTCCAATATGTAGATATGTTAATTTAATTACATTATATGCTAATTTGTGATAATCTAATTTTTAATCTTTATTTGTTTGAAGATTCACCCATCTAATGATTATTAATAACTCAATTCATAGGTAAAATGATAAAATGGACATAGAAGAAAATCATGATAAAAAATGGTGAGAAGATTAAGCAGGATTAATTTTAATTTTATTTTTTTCAACTTCAAAATAATTGTCAAAGAGAATATAATAATGTTATTTAATTTTAATGTGCAGTATGCGATGTGATGCACTATGGCTTCTCCTTTCTCAGAGTCAGGAATCTCTAAGCCACTATACCCAGAGAAATCTGTTAGACACTGTATTTTCCCTTTCCATTCCCCTCCCTAAGTTTTACCCATTATTCTTCTCTATCCTGCTCCATCCCATTTGCACAACATAGTCTTTATATTGAAATCCCTCTTATTTTTTTCAAATCCAGCTTAAAAAACAAGAACCCATTTTCTATATAATCACTTTGGTTATATTTATTCTCCCACAACTTCATTATTTGTACCCTTTCTGCTTGTAAGAATTTACATTCAATTAGCAGCTGTCTAATATTTTCCATGCTTTCTTTATATAACTTGCAGACTAAGTCACCCACATTTCTCCATATATGGGTATATTCCCTTGTTCCTAACAATTCTGTTCAAGCCTTAAACAGTAAACTACTTTAGCAAACTATCCATACAGTACTGCCACTAAGGGCAAGCCTTCACAATCAATGGTAGTAGTGTATAGAGAGTTTTTTACTGTTATTAAGCAACCTGTGTAAGCATATGAAATGGTGACCATGTAACGTTTTGATAATTTAAGAATATATAATATTATCATATAATTATATTTATGTAATTTCTATATATGAATCATTCCTTCTTGTTTAAAAGTGTGACATTAAGAATTTTGATGCAGTTTGTTCAATGGCTAAAAAAATTTACTATAAAAATATTTTTGAATCAAGTTTGGGAAGGAATAAGTGTAATGGGCCAAATTGTATTAGTTTTCCTTAAAGATCTCTCCAGCAGCAACACTAAACCACACAAAAAATCATAAATTACATCAAGTTTTAGGAATTTCATGATACTTATAAAACAGTGTATTTAAATAACAAAATATTGCATGAGATGAGAGATCTGGCCACAAGGCTGTTTGATCCTTGAGGTTTTCTGCAGTTATATTTTTTACTTCTAATGAATGCAGCTCTGTTTGAAATGCTGTTATCATGTAATTTATTATTATTGTAATCAAGGTCTTAATTCATGATCAAATTTTAATGTATTAGGTGTTTATAAGGTTTCAATTGTTACAAGTTAAATTATTCCTTAAAGAAAACAGTTTGAGATAATATTTGAGTGACACAAATTTTTTAAAGAGGAAATGCATTGATAAATTTTTATTTAATGTATGTTCTCTGTTTACTGTGCAAAAGTTGCATATCATCACTAATCTTGATTGTTTGATGTTGAAGCATTTCCTCTTTAAAAATTTGCGTCACTCAAATATTATCTCAAACTGTTTTCTGGTATAATGTTAGTTGTTATTCTGCTAACATTCTTAGTTCCTGTAATGCTTTAATTTTATATAATCATTTAGTGACATTTACATACTAATTAAAGCTTTTTTGAATTTAATGTCATGAAAAAAGATTTAGTTGTCAAAAGATTTTTTATTACTAGTTTACTTCAATGTATATATCAATTCTATTGTTTCATAAACATTTATTAAATTTGATACTAAAGTAATGTATATACAGTATATAATCCTGGGATGATATATTATAATAGTATGTTATCACTTTTAGAGAAGTATCGGTTGTTTTGAAATATTCCAAGATTTGTTCATTATATATATATAAATTGCTGTATTTACATATGTTTATTACTTGATATACATTTAATTAAAATTTCCTCTCCCCATTAGTGTTTGTACACACTCTTTGTTTGTTAACACAAGCAAACATCAATTTATTAATATTATATGTTTTCTTGTTAATACTATCTTCCAGCAGTCATTCATATGGCATTTAGTCTAGTCTTAAAAATTTCAACATAATGTATAGATGTCTATCATCATCATCATTATCATCAACCATTATCAATCCATTGCAGGATGAAGGTCTCTCCAAATTTAATCCATCTCCGATCTTTAGCTTCTCTTCTCCACATCACCCCTGCACACTTTCTTATTTCATCCATCTATCTCACATGTGGTCTCTTTCTGGGTCTTTTACAATCTTTTGGAATCCAGTTTAAGATTTCAATTGTCCACCTATTATCCTCTCTTCTAGCAATATGTCCAGACCAACTCCACATCAATCTTTTAATTTTTTCAATGAGACCAGTAACACCTGTTTGTTCTCTTATCCATACATTGCATTTTCAATCTCTTCTTGTTACTCCCAACATGCATGTCTCCATACTTCTTTGAGTGGTCTGGAGTCTCTGTATTGCTCTTCTATTAAGTTTCCAAGTCTCAGATCCATAAGTAAGAACTGGTAAAACACATTTGTTTATACGATTGCTTTTTTTCCAGAAAGTGTGAAATAATATATTTTTAAAATAACTATGTAATCAACTGTTACTGTTGTCCAATATAAAAACAAAAATAAAACAAATTTGTTATAAATAAGAAAATTGATAAAAATCTCTTTATGAAAAATATTGTAAGAGTTGCAAATAAAATTCATTATAGATTTCCATATAAATCAACGTATATGAAAAAGATTCCGTTTCCCCAAGCTTTGAAACATTTAAGAAGTGAGAGTTAGATATTTGAACATAGTCAATTGTAACATTCAATAATCAACATATAAGTTGTGCCTATAAACATTATACAATTCAATATATATATTATTTTATGAGATTTTCGAGAGGTCAGCGACAGTTGCTTTACAAGCAGTTGTCCCGGGTTAGCGGGTTCGCTTCCCGGCTGATGCTATGACGCATGAGTAAAAAAAAAAAAAAAAAACAACTCAAGGCAAATTTTCAAGATGAGATCATAAAATTAATTTAAAATAAAAAGATATTTTTGTATCATGCATCAATTCAAAAAGTTGGTTCAATTTAAAAAAAAAAATAAAACATTGTTATATGGATTAGAATAACAACTACTTTATAACGTACGCCTTTACTTAATAAAACCCTGATTTAAGTTGTTTCAGAGCTATACATTCAATTATTTAAAAAATTGAAGTGAAAAATACTACCACACATAGAAATCTTAATTAAGAAGAAACTGTCGTAGACAATAGCTCATACCATGGAATTTCTCTTATGAATTTCATATTATTAATTTTTTATAATTTTACATTAAATTTAAAACGTTTTTCCTTTCAGAAATAATTAAACTGAGTTTTGTAAGCTTACAGCATTTAAAAATACTTCACAGAAGCTTCTATACCTATGAACTAAATTACAATTCACCTATATAAATTCATTGCTTTTTATTGAAAATTGTTATATTTATTTGCAGAAACGAACTGAAGATGACATTAAATTTATTCTTCTAAATATATAAAATAAAAAAATATTCTTATAAAAACTAACGATAAACCAGTAGTTTAATATATGTACTAAAATTTTATTTTGTTTGAGTGTGTGTGCTATTTTTCCCCCCATTATATTGTGTTGAGATGTGAACTTTCTACTTCTCATTTCTGTTGGAGAAAAAGAGTTAAATATTGATTCTGGTTGATTGAAAGCATTTCAACTCCGAGAAGTAAAAGCTGGACCACTAAAGAAAAGCATTATTTATAATTGTTGTAATCATCCAAGTTATTTAAAACTATTAGTTAAATCTAATTCAATGCTCATTTTTAAAATACCACATAATATGAAATCAAAAGTAGTAATTATTCAACTTAATTGGCAGTTTCAGTCTTGTTAATTGTTGTACGTATCTATTCATGTATGTACGTGTATGCATGTAAAAAAAAAAAAAATGTAAATTAATATTTTTCTTTAAAAGTATTATCAGATTAAGTATATCTATTTATGTATGTACGTATGTGAATGTAAAAAAAAAAGATAAATTATTTTTTTTAAGTATTATCAGCTTAAGTATTTCTCTGGAACAGTGCTATAGATTTATCTATTATTAAAATTACAATGAGGTAATTTTACGTTCTAATAATAACAATAACGTTTTGACTGTAAAACAATATTTTACAATTTTATATAATTTAGAAATATTTAATACACCCAGAGAAACAATGAAAGATATTGTCAATTTTTATTATACTTTATAGTTATGCCCATCTATTATTATGATTTTTTTCTTTTTTTGTTATATTCTCCAGCTAAAGGATATTCATTAACCACTTAATAATTGGATGGACAACTAAGCTAACATGTTTGGAACCCTTAATACCAAATAGAATTTCTAATTTTCACTTATATCAAAACTCAAATCATGGGAATGACAAGCAGATTAGTCCATAGAGTTCTTTTTGTATATTCATATTTTTGCTAAATTGGGACCATTTGAACTACAATGGCTCATAGTTATGATCAATATTCCATGAAGCCATCACAACTTAGTTGAAAAACTTGAAAATGTATATTTTACATCTGTCTTGCATCAAAGTAAAATGAATCATTTGCACGGTTAACAGTATAAAGATTCAATCTGCACAGATGATGTAATCTATGATACTTTTTAAAATATCTCATTTCATCTCAACCAGTCATATTTCTTACATATTTGAACATCTTTGTATATTCTTAAAATCCACGAAACTTAAAATTAAATAAGTAATTGTTTATTTAAATTAAAATTTTGCTTACATTTGTCTATCACTTTTATATCATTTGATACATATTTTACATCTTATATATAATGTTCAAGGTAAATTCAAATTGATCTCATGGCTTTACTAGAATATACTTTCATCATAAGTCTGCACATATTTCTATATATGTGTAAATTCAACTGCTAATAGCACTAATAAAAAAGCTAGATAATAGATATTATTATTGAAAAATTGTTAATCTTAAAACATATGGTACAATTATATATATTCTGCTCTAAATCAAGTTTAGGTATCTAAGCAAGAGAATAAATACATAGCATTTGATTACTATTGGTGATTGATTGACATTATAGATCATAATTTTAATTAGATTTAAAATCATTGTAATCTATATTATAAAATAAGAAGGTTCTCATAAGGAAATCATTTAACTTAGCAGTTAACACATCTGTCTTCAAATCAGCTGATCTGAGTTTCAGAGCTTAGTTGGGTGAATTTTGAAAATTTTTTTCAATTCATAAGCAGGCTTAAGATTTTTTTTTATAAATAACTTAACCATAACCAATCCAGTTGTCAATCTGTATTTGTGTCTAGTTATGATTAGATGAATGGAAGAAATTCCAGAATAATCTGAATTGATTAGATGAATAACTGCACTGAATGCAAAAACAATAAAGTATGAATGTAATATGGTGAGATCTTCAGTAGGTGTCCTACATTCCATGGGTCTGAATGGATAATTTATTATTACTTGTTGTCTTTCACATCTAGAATGATCACATTTGATTTTCAGAAATTCAGGAAGTTCCGAAATTTTCATATTTCTCCCAAAATTTGAATTTTATAAAGCTTGATTAGACTAAACATAAAGACATGATGATAATTTCTTTTCAAATGTGTTCTTTTGTGAAAATAAAATCCTTTTTGTTGTCTGTATTAGTACCTAAATATTTTTATTTAAGTTTAACAAAATATGAAGATAGATATTTTACATTTGTTTTAAAAAATATATACACAATTTTAGTCATGTGATCTAAGGTGCAGCTATGATTTACAATATAGTAGGCCATGACTACTTATTCCAGTGAAAAGAATATTAAAAATGTTATTCTAGTTAATAGTATTGGGAGCAGCTATCAGTATTACATTGTTTTATAACTGACTTTCATCATTTTCAGTAGAGAAAGATCATTTGCATATTATGCACAATACTTTTATTACATAGTTATCTTTATTTAATAAATGTTCTCTTTTCTGAAAATTCATCACAAAATTTGCATTTGCATTTTGATGGTTTATTTATTTTAGGAATACATCAATAAAATGCACTTTTTATTCAAATTTACAATTCACTTTGACTCAAAATTTTAACAGAATCGGGAAAACGTCATATACATCATGTGTTTGCATATGCCTAAGTGTTTAAACCAATCATGTGTCAGTATGGTATACTCGATAAGCACTATATATCTAATGAAAGCATTTGAAAATAACATTTTCCCCATTCTTTCATATAACTAAATTTAATATTTATTTTTCATTTGAAATTTTGAAAAATCAAAATAAGACATTTAAATATTCAAACAGGCAAAAACTCTCCATACAGTAGTGCCACCTTGTGCTAACCAGAGTAATCAATGGATGCCAGAAGGCTTGTGCATAAAATCCCTATCTAGTGCCTACTCATCCAATATCTCTAGACTAGTGAGCTTAGATTGAAATTATTATTGTGTTTTCAATTTCATTCTCATAGTTTTGTAGTTAAGTAGAGATAAAAGGTAGCTGCTGGAGGGTTGCATTAGATCCTAAGATCTAGGTGCAGTGCTCTCAGATCCAAGGCTCCTCACTGATGAAGGCCACAAGCAAGAAACTAGCCTGGGGATATTGGATGGGTAGGCACTAGATGGGGATTTTATGCACAAGCCTTCTAGCATCCATTGACTAATCTAGTTAACACAGGGCAGCACTATTGTATGGAGAGTTTTTGCGTTTAATAACAGTGGTGTGCTAGCATAAGAGATGGTGATCATGTGACATTTAAAAATTTTGATAAAATTACTATATGACTGTGGACAAAATACTTATATATAGTTGCTGGTCATTATACTGACATTATTACTAGCTAGTATAAATATAATAGCTATTAGTCTATCAAAAATGTTAAGGAAAAGTGTAAACCATTAACTAATCATTAATAATGTTTTGCATATAGTAACAAATAATAATAAAGTGAATAAAAAAATAATTATTTAATGATTCAAATTTTAATTGGTTTATCATCTTTCAATAATTTGCCATGAATTGCCTGCACAAACTTTGAGATGAAAAGTTTATAGTATTTACATTTGTGTTTTATTGAAAGTAATATATTTTAGTAACACTTCATCTCATTTCAGAGCATTCCAAATGTCTTGCAGTGAAACAAGAAAAATATATGTGAAATAAAGGGAAATATAACTACTTGATAAACAGAAATTAGTGACATCTTTTAGTAAAAATGAAAAGTCTACCCACAGATCTGGTCATATTAATATAAAGTTTGCAAAAGATATTATTAGTTTTAAAATGTTAAAATTATTTCTATTTTTTTGGAATCTTTAATAAGAGTGCATTGATTTATTACAACTTTATGGGAAAGTAGTTAATCTGCACTAGCCATGTCCTGAGGTTCAAAATTAGACCAGAGCCAAATTTTTTAGACTAGCTAAGAACTTACTATACAGATCATAATTTTTCAGATATTCTGCTTATAGCCAATTGAAGTAGCCTTTTATTATTAGTAAGTAAATGAATGTCCTTCAAAGCTGGATGTGCAATTCTATTTTATTATAGTGGTCCAAATATTGGCTTCTCTTTTTTCCCAACAATTCAAAAAAGGTAAAAGGTGAGTCTCTATGCAGAAATTTGCTTTTAAACTATGTAAAAATTTTGGCCACATTATATTAAATAAAAAGTTTTAAATTTGTTAGTTTTTTGACTTTTAATACTTAAAAAAATAATTAATATTCTGTTTTTAAATACTAATCTCTAAAGCATTGTATTAGTAAAAATATATCAAAAGCAAATCGTGGTGTTCATATTTCCAGGTGTCTGATACCTATTATCACCATTGAGTAAAGTTTTTCATATTTCTGTTATATGATCAGCATCTGGAGTTTTAAAACAAAATTTGGTCTTTCTTTTTTTTAAGTTGATGAGTTCTCAAGCAAATTTATAATTTTTCTTTTAGATAACATATTCATGCATAAACCAGTTAACTATTTTCCCCATATAGGATTTAGCTATTGTTAAAAAATGATAAGCAAGAATAGAAAACTATTAATGAAAATTTTCACCAACTTTAAGTTGTCTTTGTGAATATTGTTCTTTTTTCCCCACTGTTTCTCTATAGGAGAATTGAGACTGACATTATTTTACAGTCAAAGCTAAAATAGCCAATCTTCATACTTTAATGGACAGGCTTCAAACTACTCTAACTCACAACTCTTTAGCCTTCCATTTCATTGAAAATCTGATGATGGAACATTCAATGTCCATAGTGTGTAAAAGGTCTGCCCATCCTTTGCATATGTACATATAAATGGATTATTCTCCTGTACATGAGGGGGCAGAATGACTAATATGTCAACATGGGTAGGATGACAACCTTGGCACTAACATGGACTTTGAACATTCCATCATCAGATTTTCAATGAAATGGAAGGCTGAAGAGTTGTGAGTTGGAGTAGTTTGAAGCCTTTCCATTAAAGTATGAAGATTGGCTATCTTAATATAAAGCAGAGTACTGATTGTATATATGTATGAGGATAGTAATCTAGATCAACTGATGATTGCTGGTTTTGCATGAAATATGTAGATTGGTGATTATTTATCTTTTCAACATGTGTGCAATCAGGTGGGTCAGCAATACAAGATGGCACTGAGAGTGGTGGGTCATGTGAAAGTCTTAGTTTGAATCCCGCATATATTATATATATAAATGGAGGTTTAAGCCTGTATAATGTATTAGTCAAAGCTAAAATAATTTTGTATTACAAACTAGAATTGCAACATAACTGAGAAGAATCATTGATAAATAGTTGCACATAAGCCTGATGATGTTTATTGACATAATTAAAAAGGGGCAAAACACTCTGTACTGTAGTACCACCCAGTGCAAGTCAGAGTAATCAATGGATGCACAATCCTTCTTGCATCCATTCATCCATTGATTACTCTGGCTTGCACTGGGCGGCACTACTGTATAAAGAGTTTGCTTCTGTTTTAACAGCATGTGTAAACAGAAATGGTGATCATGTGATATTGACATAATTGTTTACAGAATTTGTTTCCAATTAGATGTACAGTTCTTATAATAATTTTACAGCTAATCAGACGTGACAATAGATATTGACATTTCCCAATTTGCCATTTCATATTAATAAATACTTTTGAAGATGTTGTATAAAATATATTAGAAAATATTTTCATTCTTTTGTTTACACACTCATCAAAAACATTTTTGACATTAAAAACCAAAAATTTATTTTAACTTCGTAATTAATGTAAAATGTAAAAAAGAAGCTAAATAGTCTTAAATAACCCACTGTACATCAAAGTCTATCTAGAATTGATCCACAGGAAAAAGTGAAGGACAAAATATTACTCATTGGGATAGTTATCTGTTGATTTCTGAAGCGTTTTATGTTTTTTGTTTACTCTCTAGTTAGAGTAGATAATTCTCATTCACCTCCAATAATCTGAATGCTATCTGGATCGGCTGGTTGCATGAAAAAGTTTCCTCTCCTTATTTGTAATCTCTCAGTTACCTGAAAAAAACTTTGGAATTCCACTCAGATTCAAATTTGAGATCATTAGGATAGCAGGCGAATATGTTGCACACACAGTGAGATCTTTTTATACTTTATGCATGTATGCACACACACTCCAAAAAGTTTTTTAAAAATATATATAAGGTTTTGTTATTTTTTTTTTTTTGTTCTTTATAGGTCGCTGGAGGTTGTTTTTTTTCTTTTCGTTTGTATAACATGTAATAATATACGACCTTTTTATACTTTTTATAGTTAAATTAATAGTTTGAATTAGACAGTTATTAATGGCAGTAATTTTTCATTCTGTTAATTCTGTTTATTTTGGGATTGATATGGAATGCAAAGATCAGATTCAATGTAATGAAAAACTTTAATTAAACAATTTGGCCTAGGTTGTTCTGAGTGATTAGTATTATTATTTTTTATTCTTTGAATTTAAATTAAATTTTATAAATATCACATTTTTATAATAAGCATTTGAACTTACTTTAGAATGTCAGTTAACTTTGAAAAATTATTTTAGGCATTAAAACTGCAAAATAAAAACCTCATTTTTTTTTATTCATAGGATCGTTTGATTTTTTTTTTTTTAAATTCAAATATACATCTATGTATGAAAACTATGGATATACAAATCAATTTAGATATAAGACTAAGGCTTGTAAAAATTTAACTTTATTTAAATATTCCAAATACATTCAACTATTAGTAATAGCACATCAAACATGTTAGTATATGCACAATGTTTTGAGAGATTATCCTCCTCTCTTCTTCAGGTGTTGCTGGCCTAACCAGTGACAATACTAGCATGGGAATCGAACCTGGACCCTTGGATTCTTGAGTGTTACCTTAAAATTCAATCTACATTCAATTCCCATGCTAATACTGTCACTGGTCAGGTCAGCAACACCCAAAGAAGAGGGAAGAATAATACTTCTCAAAACATGCATATACTAATCTGTTTGATGTGCTATTACTAACAGTTGAATGTATTTGGAATATTTAAATAAAGTTAAATTTTTTTAAAGACATTCAATACTCATATTAGATGAAGGAATCCAAACAATAAATTCAACTAAAACATCATCATCACAAATCTTCAGGAAAACACTAAGGCTTGAAAAATCTTTGTTTGGAGTATAGATAAATATGGAATAAACTTAGTTGGGAGAAAGTAAATAGAGAACATCGAAAATATGTAAGCTTTGAAATGAATTGGTCAAAAATGAATATTTATTGTTAAAATTAAAAAAAGAAAGATAAATTAGATTGAATGTATTCTTAAAGATGTAGAAATTATGAAAGATTTGTTGGAGGAAATTTCAAAATGTGAAAAAAAAAAAAGGAATGTATTTGCAATATGAATATTTTGAAAAGCTAATAAATAGATAGTATTGTTTTGTGGAAATCTGTATCATTTTGATGTAATCTTAATTTGTAAAGACACAATGCTCATGTTTATGTTTAACTGGAGAATTCAAAGCTTTGATCATATATGAACAATTACATCTGAGTCATTCCATACCAAGTGATCCAATGTTTTAATAATTTTGAGTCTTACCATTTTGTATTCGCCCCCCCCCCCCCCATATTTGGTCCAGAAAGTGCACTATTAGAGATTGCAAAAAAAATCAAATTTGTAAGTTTTTGATTTAGAACTTACAGCTATTTAAAATCTCTAGAAAAACCACAGTTTTGTGCTGATATGCAATTATATAAAAAATGATTATTCAAGCCAGAATTTAAATAAAAGGCTACACAAAGCATCAAATTGTAGTTACTTTTTAGACCTTTATACAATATGTAATTTCATTAGTTTTTTTTAGTTTTTAATTTCAAGGTCATTTGGTAAAAACTTTGAATTTGTCATAAACTGAAAATTTTTTTAAAATTATGAAAAAAAGAAATAAAAGCATTCAAAAAACATAAATGTACCTTGATATCATTTGTAGAATATTTCATTCTGGGATTATATTCTTTTCCAGTTTTTTAAAAAAATTATATGGATTACAAATAATAATAGTAATGGTGTTAATTGTTTTATGTCTTGAGAAAAAAAGAATGTTTTAATAAAAATAATTGACAAAACTAGAATAAATATGCAAAAAAGATTGATATGGGAAAATGTTAAGATGTTTAAAATAAAATATTCTGTTAAAGAGAGAATTTCTGAAGTTTTCTCAATTATATTAGATGGAAGAAAATGGCACTCACTTAATCTGTGTACAATACACCAAAATGTCACAAGATAAAGTTGTTAAGCTTAAGGATAATACAATAGTGACTTAAAATTTTTTTTTAGCAAAGATTATGTGAGATAAGGCAACTAAATCATGCACTTCAATGAAAGTGTTTTCTATCTTGGTATGGGATATTTTAAACATATGTTAAATATAAACTTGATCATGAAATGATAGTCAATATAATATACAAACAAATGATTTTTATTGGCAGACATATAGTTAAAACATTTACCAAATCAAGAGAAGAGTTTGTTGAATTCTTATGTGAAAAGTCTTTGGTTCTAAAAGGACATTGTTTTATAGCCAAAAATAGTTTGGTCATTACAGATAATCAAAGGAGAAATGATTAAAAGAAAAGGCTGTGACTATCTTTTGATTTTTTAGAAAATTATACTTTTGTTTTTCAAGATAAAGCCCAGTTTTTTCTTTGGAACAAGGTTTCTAAAAGGATTCTGATAATGTAAAATTCAAAATTATTGCTTCATCCTTGAATGTCTTGAACATAATACAGTAACTGTTCATTTATTTCTGAAGAAACTTACATCTAAGATCAGGACCAATATCAAATGTAAGAATTTATAGTACTTTTCAGATGGGTCTGCTGCATAGTTTATAAACAGAATCCCCTCCCCCCCATATATATATATCATAATGCAGTACTTTGGGAATCAAGGCTGAATGGCATTTCTATGCAATGGTCCATGATAAAGGAATGTGATGATATGGGGGGAGGGAATTCCTAAAAAGATTCACTGCAAAGACAACTGTCCAATGACTCTATGTAGAGAAAATTGTGACCATTTCCAGCTAATTATAAAGAGTAAATCCAATAGTGACTATATGAAATTTTTTTTTCTTCAGTCAAAAACAATGTAAAAGAAGAATGCTTAAAAAGCATTTTTTAGATGCAAATCCAATATTTTAGCCAAGCGTTGGTAACCTAGTCGTTAGAATAGTTGCCTTCCGAGCAGTTGGCCTGGGTTAGCTTCCTGGTTAATGCATTTGACATATGAAAAAAAAAATCAAATATTTTCTGAAATCTGAAAAATGTAGATAACCTGAGCAATCTTCATTTACTTATAATTCCCTAGCTTCATATTTTAATCCAAAAAAATATTTCTTGTAAATTGCTGTAAAAAAATTGGAGATATGGAATTACCCTGTTGCACACTTTTTTCAATGTTAATGTTCTTAGCTATGTAATTAATCATAGCTGTTGCATTTTGATAAATATTCTACAGAATATGACAATATCATGGGTCCATATCTTAATAATAGAATGCTTTGATCATTGTAGAAGTGTGTACAGAATCAAATGCCTTTTTATATTCCACAAATCCAAAACATAATGGCAACTTATATCTTTTCTGTAGCTCCTCCTAATACTTGGATATTCACTGTGCTAAAACCACTTTTAAATTCTATCTATTCTTTTGGTTGGTTTAAAATTTAAATTTACTGCAGATGAGTTGTAATTATCTTGATATAAATTTTGTATAAAACTGATAAAAGACTGATAGGTCTGTAATTTCTAATATTTTCTTTATCATCTTTTTTTTTAAAAATATTAATATTAGTACTGCATCTTCCAAGTTACTTCTTTATCATTTAGACATTTGGTATATAATTTGCCAACAATTTTTCTATTTCTTCACTTGCTTTTTTTAAGATATTGATTACAATTCCATTATTACGAGGAATTTCCCCCTTTTTCATAAATTGAATTGCATATCACATTTTTTTATTTAAAATGTAAGGTAATTCAGATGTAGTAATTGTAGGGAATGTTTTTTTCTTTATTACTATATAATTCTTCATCAAACTCTTCTATACATTTTATGATCTCATCTCTCTTTTTGTAATAGTTCCATCTTTTCTTCTAATAGCAGAAATAAGTTTTCTACCAATTCTAAGATGTTGTTTTACACTTTTGAGAGTTTTATTCTTCAATAGCTTTCCTTACTAATTCACAATTATATTTTCTTATATCATCATTAACTCTTTTTTTGTACTATTTTACAAAACTCTAGATATTCAATTCTTTTTAATGGATCAGGAAGATTATAACAGCACTTAAATTTACAAATATTACGATAATGCATTTATGGATAATTAATCAACTTTCAAAACAGTTTTTATAAATTAAAATCTAAAAATCTTAAGGTACTTGCTAAGAGATATATCAAAAAAATTTAGTGTCTAGATGGGCTGTTTAATTTTTGTTATCAACAGATTTAGGGATCTATTTTCTCTGTAAAATATAATTGACATTCATATTCAAATACAAACATTTATGTTACACATTATAATTATTAGTACAGCTGAACAATTAAAATGATTTGTAGTAAAAAGATAGCAGCCAATTGCAATTACCACGCACAGTGATTTTTTAAGCTCATAATAATTTTTGGATATTATGGAAATTTATATGAGCTAAGACTTTTTTAATGTACTTTTCTACTTGTCAGTCTTTGGGAACTGTCAATTTGTATAAGGAAGCAACATCTTTTGCATTTTTTATTTCACTGCTAATATAACATTAATTCATTCTATATTTTGAATTCATAATAAACTGCACTTTTAATTTTCTTCTCAATATCCCTTTTCCTCTTTACAAATTGTGCTGATATTGTTAAGAAAAGGTACATGGCCTTCATCCACTTCATAGTTCATAAAAGTGAACTTTAATAACTGTTGACAGTCTTGATCCTGTTAAATAAATATTGTTGAGCTGTTCTGCACCCAAATTTGTCTTCATTTTATTGATATACAACAATCTTCAGCTTTCGTACTTAATTGGTTCCTGAAATGTGTATGAAAGTTGAATTGTCCAAAAGTAAAGCATTATAAAAAAAAAATTGAAAAATGTTTTTAAATATATTTATTTTTTACTAAGATGTATTAGCATATTTGTAAATAACACTTCATTTATTAGTAGCAAGTACAGTGGCTCTTAACCTTCCAAATGCTGCAACCCTTTAATATAGTTTCTTATGGTGTGGTGATCCCCAACCTTTAATTTTGCTACTGTTATGAATCGAAAATGTGTTTTCCAATGGTCTGAGGTGACCCCTGTGAAAGGGTTGTTCGACCCTCAAAGGGGTCATGACCCACAGGTGAGAACCGCTGATCTAGTGTTTTCTTTATAAATTTATTAAGAGATAATTGAATTGTACGCTTCTTGCTTTCTTGATAAGAAGTTCCATAATACACTGTGTTTTTTCCTACTTCCCCTTCATACAAAATATAGAATGTATGAATGTTGAGGACTGCCTGTATTCAAAAGGATAATTGGGATTGAATATTTAGATTATTGAGAGTGTTAGAACAATTATCATTGCTTATATCAAGCATGTTTATTTTTATTATGACATTTGATAAGAGAATTTATGAAAATCAACAAACTTTTCTTTTAATATCGTATCATGCACCCATGCATTAAAGTTACATATCCTAAGTAAAAAAGCTAAAGACAAGTTTATTAAACCAATAAACATCATGTGATCACAGTTTTTTATGCTTACTTAAGCTGTTTATACAGAGGCAAAACTCTCTAAACAGTAGCACCACTCAGTCAGTGCAAGCCAGAGTAATCAATGGATGCAGGGTCCAAAGCTCCTCACTGATGAAAGCCGCAAGCTAGAGGCTGGTCTGAGGATATTGGATGAAGAAGGACTAGATAGAGATTTTATGTACAAATCTTTCTGCATTTATTGATAACTCTGACTTGCACTGAGTGGTGCTACTGTATGGAGAGTTTTGTCACTCTGTGACAAATTTATTACTTATAAATCCAGTTTATTTCAAAGTCAGTTCTTTATCAAGATTCATTATTTCAATTGATTAGCCAAAAGGCTATTTGCTTTTTTTAAATTTTATCACAATTAATTGATGTTTTATCAGAAGATTGTACTACTTTGGTAAATATATTCCGTTACACAACTTTTTAAGATTTTAAAAATTATTAAAGATTTTTTTTAAAAATAATCGCATAAGTACTTTTATAATATCTATTCCTTATAATAGAGATTTGCTCCAAATAAAATTGCTTTTAGAAATTATTAAGCCAACTTATTATTTGTGAAAAATATTTTGATTTTTTTTTTTTTACTTTTAAAAGCTATATATTTATTGAAACATATAGTAAAGTGTATGTACTGTATAATGAATAAATTGGTTACATTAAACAAAAAAAAAAGTTTATGTTGTATTTTATATGATAACATTGCCATTTGTAAATGATATTTACATGAAAAAAATAGATACAAAAAAGAGATTTACATTGGAATATATTATACAGAAAATTATTTACTTTATATTAGAGATAAAAAATATTTTATATAGATATAAAAGTTAGAAGCAAAAAAGAAAAAGAAAATTTTTTTATCTTAAAATATTTATTTCACAGCATAAAATTCAAATAGATGTAGAAGTTTGAATCTACAGGATATAGTAATAAAAGAAATTGATGAAGTTGTATAAATATCAGTAATTTTTATTAGTCATTCATTAGAATAGAGAATGTCCAATAATAATATTTCTGTATTACAATTTTCATTGCACCATTCTCACACCAAGTAGTGATTGGTATCTATTCACTTTTGACACCTTGTAGAGAGATATAATCATAAACATATAATCAAAGGCATGTGAAAAAACCTATAATCCCCAAGATACACATTTCATGCTAAACTCACACTCATCAGTTGGCCTAGATGGCAATCCTTAAATATATCTTTATCATTGTTCAGTATATATATATATAGCAAATTACTACAGTTTAATTGAAAAGTCAAACGTGCTGCCCTCACAACTTTGACACAAATCACAAAGATTTTCTCTATAATAAAAAATAAAAATTAGATTTGTTATAAAAGAAATATTGAAATTTATTAAATATAGGACTATAGTAAAATGTTATCTAAAAAAATCAAAAATGAAAAAGAATAAAAGTGGTGATTCTAAGGTTGGTAAAGAGATCTCCGTTAGCAAGGTGGCTACGAAAAGTTTATGTAAAGGGCAATAGTCAAACTGATACAACTATACACATGAAAGAAGGAGCAGCAATTAGAATTAATGTAAACCATAATAAATAACGCATTAGCAAGTAACATGTTGAAGACAAATTTAAAAAAATTATATATTTAGGCTCTAATTACCAATGTTCAATTTTTTTTTTAATAATTTATTCAACTGAATGATGGGAGAAATGCAAAGCTAATATAACAAACACTTTCTGTATTTTATCCAATTTAGGTGAACATGATAAATTTTAATATTGATTTCTTCCCAGTTCAAATTTAAGAATAATACTGATCATCATACTTTAATTTGAAGAAAATAAGTCATGCGCTGTTATTAATCATAACATTGAAGCATCATCACTTCTTTATGTATGTGTTCTGCCTCTAAGATAGGTAGATTAACTAAGCATTAGAGAATTGTGAATAAAAATAACACTTGATTTATCATAAAATTGTAAAGATATTTATGGTCTCTGTTTACTATAGTAATAAGTCAAATCCTCCACCAACAATGAAGGGTGCAACATAATATCAGTATATTGAAACTCATTTGATTTATCTAGAAATTTGGTTTAACTTGAGACATTTATTCTCTAGATAAAGGAAACTAGAGCAAATATAATTACGAGATATCTTCCTTGGGAAAAAAAAAAATCAAACTTATTGTAGACTTAAGGATACAATTTAAAAGTTCATTTAGTCTGAACACAAATCCTAGGTTATAGGCACTGTAGTTAATGTGCTAACCACTATCCCATAAGGAATATTTATTGATCCTTAGCATATATATTTTGTGTTAAATTTTGTTCAGTCATTTTTGTTTGCCTCATAAATGTCGTTTGTGTTTACTATGACAATCATATAAATCCATATAGGTATAACATAATGTCAGAATTATTGATTAGAATACAAGGATGGAAATTAATAACTAGTCGTCATTGTTTGTATGTTGGTATATACACTTCTCTGTTCAAATGCGGATAGATTAACTAGGCAATAGAATATTATGCCCAAGTAATCACTTGATCATCATTAGTGGTATTTTGCCATTACTTTCCGCTATCTTCATTCAATTTATTTTTGCATCTAAATTTTAGAACTAAGTCATAAAGCTTAATTATATATGCCTTTACTTTTTAAAAAAATATACATATATAATTGACATTTTTAATGTGTTATAAGAAATTATTTGAAGTTTTCAAAAATAACATTTATTAAGCATCTTATTAAATTTTTTTTATTTAAAAATTTTTAAATTTGCAAAAAAAAAATAAAAATAAATAACCGCTGTCTTTATAAATTATTTATTTCCTTCAGTAAATTTAACAATCTTAATCTAAATATTCAGTGATTTACTAATGAATCTCATTTATTCAGTCATCTAATTTTGCAGCAATATTTTAATTAATAAATTTTTTTCATATTCCAAATTTTTTTTTTTTTTAATGAAATTCGAGGAAGAGAAATTAACATCATAAATTATTCATTTTTTGTTTGTTTACTTTTTTAAATATTATTATTAATAGCAGTGATGTATTATTTTAAGTATATATATATTTAAAATTCTTTTTCGTATATATAAAATTTTTCTTATTAAATGTTAAAAAAAAAAAACAATCTTTACAATCATAAATCTTTTGAACGCTTTTTTTTCCTAACCAATATATTATTTGCTTTAATGCTTAAAATGAATTTAAATATTTGGAATATTTTTTAGCTTTCTGGTAAAGTTTGAATTAATGAGCTGTAGTTTTAAATATCTTAAAGAAAAAAAGAAGTCATGCAACAATTCACCTTCTTTCTGCACACTTCTAAAATATTGATCTATTTTTCCGTTATTAATGTTTAACTTTTTAATATTACCAACTGACTGATAAATAAAACTATTAAGCTCGATTGATCTATTCATTGCAATACATGTTTATATATATAGTTATATAAATGATGGTTAACATTTTGTGTTCTTATTTTTAAGAATAGTGTTTAGATTTTACTAGAAATAGATTTACACAGAGGCTAAACTCTCAATACAGTAGTGACACTCAGTGCAAGCCAGAGTAATCAATGGCTGAAAGAAGGTTTGCGCATAAAATCCCCATCTTATCTAATATCCCTAGACTAGTTTCTGGCTTGTGGCTTTCATCACTAAGGAATCTTGGATCTGAGGGCACTGCACCTAGATCTTAAGATCTAATGCAACCCTCCAGCAGCTACTTTTTACTTCATTAGCTAACTTATAAGCAAAGAAAATGATGATCATGTGGTGGTTAGTAGTTTAATAGAAATATGTTTTCATGTGTCTTCTCAAAATGGATGATTGGTAACCAGTAACATCAATTTTTATCATTTGAAAGAGTCTTTAATAATATTTTCATTATCAATCAGTCCCAAGACATTTCTTAATATTCTTTATTCATCATTTTCCTTCTCAAAATGTCTTCCATGTTCTGTAATGTTAGTTGTAGATTGATATTCTTTACTTTAAAAAACAACAACAACAACAGGATATAATTACAATATATATTTATATCTAGAATAAACTAGTTTATGATTCTTGAGCACTTAACATTAGTCATCTATTGATTACCTCATTTTCTTTTTAAGTATGAGAATTTTGCTAGGGTTATGACTGAGAGTTCATATCCAAGTCAAATATGGTCATTTTTTACAGATAATTAAATTTTTCAATGTCTTTTCATTAAATAGATACTCCAATAGAATAAGACAAAAAAAAAAGAAAAGCTATTAAAAAAAATTCTTAATAACAAACTGATGTTTTATGTGTTTTGTAGATGATTTTTAATGCTTTCCATACCATTACAAAATATTGCAAGCCACATTAAAGTGATCTTGTGACTTATGGTTTTGCTGCCATACAGGTTTGAATTATTTCAATTGTGTCAGTATCAATTTTTCCAATTTAAAGTTTAATATTCATGCTTTGCTCTGTCATAGGTTAAAGTGTGAAATGTATTGTCACAGTTTGTGTCATAACTTATGATCCAGAGGTACTAGTGTCTTAAAAGTTTACTTACAATAACTCCCTTCATATACACTTTAATACAAATTTTTTTTAATGATTTCTTTATTTTCCTGACAGTTTCGACTGTTCTGCAGTCTTCATCAGAGTGATCTTAATCTCTATCTTTTAAACGTTTGTAGTTAAACTTTGTTATTACATAGCATATCCATTGATTCTGAAATAGCATTGTAGGAAATTCAGAAAGAGATGTGCATCTTTTAACTGGGACACCATATATTTACAGATATATATTTCATATATTTAATTCCTCCTTTTTAAGATTGTTATTATTGCTATATTCTAAACCAGAGGTGCACAATCTGTGGGTCATGACCTCTTAAGGGCTCATTGAAAAATTGTTGGGGGTCGTGAAAATTTTGAGAAGTTCTCATGTTGGATAATAAATTTTTTTTAATTGAAAAACTAAAAACCTAAACACTATTAAATGCATAAAAACTGCTCAACTCATTGCTGTGTTTCTGACAATTTTTGTATTTAAAAACTTGCTTCTTTATATTCAAATCCACTTTGTATAAACAGCACTTTACTTCTGATGCTCTCATTTCTTTTGTTCACTGTCATAGTTTTGTTCTTTGTTGATATGTGGTTCTACATTCTTCAATGTACACATTTTGTAAAGCAGGCTAAAAAAATTGTAATTGTTACACATCAACAGATCTATTAAGAAAAAAGTATTATTATATATTTATCATATTTATTTTTTGTCACAAGGTTTACAATTAAATATTTCTTAAATCCTGTTTCTCATTATTATTTTACATGATAAAAATTAAAATTTGTAATGGATAAATGGATAACACAAATCAGACATTCAGAAAATGATAGATAGTAGCAAGGAAGAAGATATATATTCTGTATGTGATAAAATGACTTTTATTATTACTATCCTTATATGCTTATAATAGGATGATAGCAACAAATAGTGGTTCACATAAAATTTCATTCTGAGTATGAGGGTCACAAGTGTAAAGAGGTTGCACACTACTGTTCTAAACACAATTAGTAACTTAGATCTAATGAACTGTTTCTCATGATCAAAGACATATTTTTCAAAAGGTTATGTTTTATTGTAGAATCATCATTTAATATATTTTGTCTATGCTCATTCTGTTACGATACTAAGCTTCACTGATATCATTCTCTGATATTAGAAGTCTATTAAGAGGCACAGTTTATATGGTTATTGCAACAAATGTTTTTGATCTGTAATGGGACAAAGCCATACATATGTGGTCTGGTCTAATATCCTATAATCGAGGATTATGGATCTACCATCTGTAGTGAATGCATATTATATATGGATATGTTTGGATATGTAAACATGTGCATATATTAACTTCATTACTTTGCCTACAATACATTCTCATCAACTTTAAATTTGATTGATTTAAGCTCAGGCTTCTGGAAAAAAGAAAGAACAAATGAAAGAAAATACTTTGTAACACATTAAATAGTAATGGAAAACGTTTGAAATTATGAATATGATAAATTAATTATCATATATATGTATACTTATAAATTTACAAATAAACAACTATTGTTTGTCTGAAAGTTTATGATAATAGAATTTTAGTTGTAATTATATATTGGACTATTTATAAAAAATATATGCTTTATTTAAACTTTTCAAATACATTTAAGCATTAATAGTAGGACACAAATTGTTCTATAATAACATTTAGAGTTGTATTATTTGCTTGTCATAACTTCACTAGTTATAGTTCTAACTTGGGAATCAAAACAAGGATCTTTAATGTAAATATTGATTTTAAGGTGATGCTGAGAGATATGATTGGTGAGGTATTGTGAGATTGGTAATAGATTTAAGTTCTGGTCTATCAATATTAGGTATACATGTTTTTGCTAATAAAAAAAGCTAGTTATGTATTTGATCAGATGTTTCTGCAGATAGTTTAATGCTGAGAGAGATTAGATAATCTAGAATATAAAAAATAAATATATTAATAATGTGCTAATCATATACTGAGAATCAAGGTTTCTTAATCAAAGCCAAACTAACAATTTTAGTATTTGAAGATCATCTTGTTTGATTAAAATAATCATTTATTTATAACAGTATAATTGCTTCAGTAGAAACAAAGCAAGCTAAGATAAATTTCTTTTAGATTTTGGGATAAGTTGTGATAACTGGAATTGAATTTTTATCCATAATATTTCAAGATATCTTTTTGGATGTGTTGCATTGAGATATCTTTTGATTTTTCTGGAAAAAAAATTATTACTATAGATTAAGTTATAATATGGTAGATGAATGACATAAAAAGCTTATAGATAGGAGTATAATTGGCATATTTTTAAAAAGTCTAATTGAACAAATATTCCTTTTTTTAAAATGTGTTATTAATAATTTAGCTAATATGCAGATATATGCATAGTCTAATAAAATATTTGATTTGCCTTAACATGTTGAAACACCTTGTTCTTTTTAATAGTGATAATGACAATTTGCAGCTAAACCATTAATTATTGCAGAATTTTGTGTTCAAGATTTATTGTAAAGAGTATTAAAAATATTACGAGGTATAGAGTGTAATAATACTATTTGCTTTAAGAACTATAATCTTAATTCCTCTACTGACTATTATACTATTTAGATAATAGTTCCAACCAAATTTGGGATTTGTTTCTGCCTATTGGCCTTCATGTAGGAGAGAATTAAATATTCCTCATGTACGGAAGACAATAAGAAATTTGGTTGATACTACCATCTAATGATTTCTCACACTTATCTTGGACATCTCTGAAGTAGAGTTACAAGGATAAATTACTGCTCCCAATTCATATGTTTTAACTAAACTAAGAGATTGTCATGATGCTTTGTTTGGAGTGATACTTGTATATTATTATAAATTAATATTTACTTATGTATATAATTTATCCAAACCACTCTGAACACTTTTTAGCAAAACTCTTTATTTGTACATATTTACATACACCTACATTTCAACTGTCCGGCAGTCTTCTTCAGAGCCAGTTCATTTTAAATCTCTTAAAAAAACTTTTTTTTTTCCAGAAAATTACCGAAATGTAGGTGTGTATATATATACAAATAGAGAGTTTTGCTAAAAAGTGTTCAAAGTGGTTTGGATTAATTGTATTTATAGGATATTACAGCAAAATAAAGAAAAGTGTGATTTTGGTAATATTTACTTATGTACTGAAAGGAAATAAAAAAACTAGATTTGCAACCATAGTAAAATTTGCAAATATATTACATTTTTTTAAAGCTTTCTCAATTGTAGCTAAGGCTTGCAATAATGGAAAGTCTCAGTTAATAATATATGAATTGACTTATATTGGGTTGTTTTAGACAAAGATAGTTGAGGAGAAAATATAACTCATAATGTGTTACTAAACTAGTTTTTGCATTTTATATTAGTTATATATTAGTTTAGTCGTTAATGCATATATATATGTGTGTGTGGATTTATTTATTTATTTCTTAAAAATATTATTTTGCATAATAGCGTAACTGATGATTGTTTTCACTTTTGTGAAGTCAAAATTGAATTATGATGGAAGTCTTTTCAAAATGAGATTCCTGACTTTATTACCCAGACATATAATACTAAATGATTTATAAGGATAATGCAAGAGTTTCATGTCTTTAAAGATTTTTTTTTTTTTGGCAGAGAAAATAAAATTGTAGCCCTATCCCAAGTGATTAGATATCTGACAAACTATAAATCTTTCATCAAATATTCTAGCTTGTTGCCTGCCAGTAAGTTAAAAGTTATGTGTTTCATTTTTATCAAAAGATTTGACTGTAGAATTATTGAAAAGATGATTTCAATAATGATAATTGCATGGCAATTGATATTATTGGCTAATTGTGATGAAAATCAATCATTTTCTTTTATATGGTTTGATTATTCTTGCTTGCTTTTTTGTCATATATAATTCTATTTCATTGATCAAACTTTTTCTGATGGATATTACGACCTAGGAAAAAAAAAAGAATGTTGAATTATTGAGGAACCACTATGGAATATTGCTCAAATTATCTTGGTAACTGATTAAATAGAATAAGTATGATTTATAAAAATGGATATTTTAAAAAGATGGCTTAGAGTAAGGGAAAGAACATTATTTTTCCAGCGGTGTCACTTTTATTCTTTCACATGAAATAAATTGTCTTGGTTATTTTTAAAACTATCATTTATAAAAGATAAATAATTATTTAATTGACATGGAATATATATATCTCATTTCAATTAAATATATATGTACAAGGTGCATTTCTAAAAAACTAACTAGATTTTAAATGCTTGGGACTTTCTTCATATATGAATCATAAATCATGTGACAAACACATCTTTCTTACCAGATTGGTTATTCTTTCCCATGTATCAAAGCATCGGCCGGGAAGCAAACTCGCAAACCCGGTACAATTGCTTGTAAGGCGGCTGTGCTGATCACTGGACCACTAACGCTTGACTTGCACCATTAATATTTTGCAGAAAAAAAATCAACGTCTCAAAGTTATGACTGAAGTCATTAAAATATATAAATACTGACTTAGTGCTAGATATATACAGCTATGTAAGCAGTTTGCTTGGATTTATAAATGGAGGCTGGTTAAAATTTTAAAGCTGTTAATTTGATATTATCATTGGAGGAAAGGCAGCTGCCTAATGACTATATACAACTGAGAGAAATGAATATCCGTAACTTATTTAAAAGATCTGTTTGCATTACGTACTGATATTCAATGATTGCACATGCTTATGTAATATATCTCTGAAGAAAAGTGTATATTTTTATATAGTACAATAACTTTCGGGACTTATTTATACATTACATATGTATGTCAATGAATCTCTTTAAATAATATATATATTAATGAAATTAAGTCATACATCATGTGACTTATTTAGTTTGTATTTACAAATTTAATATAAAGAGCATGCTAATAACTCTAAACAAACTTTTTTTTTTTACTGATAAATGCAGCAAGAGAACACATTCAAAATCTGTATCTAGATTTATCCACACCCCCAAACTGGTTTTGAGCTGATGGCTCTCTTCAGTAAGGAGCTGGGACATCCAGTCACCAGATCCAAAAGACAAACTTAAGTCCAGCATTTACCTAATACTTAAACTATTAAGTAGAAAATCTGAAATTTTCAGACACCTATCTTACAAATATTAGTGTTCGTTTTTCCATCTCTTCAGTATATAAAGAAAACATGGCTGCCTGTATATTTTATTACTCATGAAGTCAAGAGACATTAGAGCAATTGTGAAGCAGAATGGTTTTTTTTTCAATTGGCCCAATAAATACCCCTGCATATTTTCATTATTTAGAGTCAAATTAATTGGCAGAAAAATTATATTTGAGTAGCATGATATGGCATAAGTTCGACCTCAATATCTGTATAATAGTAATAATATGTGCTTTATGAACTTGACATGATTGTGCTGTTATTGATTTTATCTTGTTTCAAATATAACCAATATATATATAGAAGAGCCTCATGGTATAGCATTTAGTACATCCACCTTGATTTACATTCCAATTTGGGTTGAACATGGAATTGTTTTTATGTAGCTACAATTTTTCAAGCAAATTCAGATTTTTTTTTCAGGCAATCTAACAACTCACACTTTTAATGAAGTATCACATGACTTATCACAACTTCACTTTACTTATTGCTGTTTTAGTAACATACTTTTTTACATTCTTGATGCCATTTACAGTAAACTTTATAAAGCAATGAAAGTTTCCAGTTGTTGTGCTTCATAAATCCCTACCCTGTGCTTTTCTATCCAAAATATTCAGACTGGTTTCAAGCTTATGGCTTTTATTGTAATTCCAGTTGTACTATTCCAAAATCCAAAACGCCTCACTGATGAAAGCTTTAAGCTTAAAACTAAGTTGAGAATTTTGGATAGGAAAGCCCAGAATAGGAACTTATTAAGCACTGTCAGCTGACAACTATCATTATTTTCTAAAGCTGACATAAAGGTGAAAACATATGTTACTTCCACATTTATTGGAAGGTGAGTAGATATAAGATATTTTTAGTTAGAATACGAAAAATGACAAATCCACCCAAAAACTCAAAAGGCTGGAAAATGTTCTTTTTGAGAGATGTTATTCGAAGGAAATACTGAAGAGACCTTTGACCTGCAATGGGCTATGTGCAGTTATGTTATCTTTTATTGATTTAGATATCTATCATTGAGTCAATACTAATGTATATATATATTAAGTTTAGTTATGTATAAAAATAAACAATTCACTGATTATTTATTCGTTAAAAATCAATATTTATATATTAATTAACAATCAGTATTGATAAAATAAAGAAAGAAATACGACATTAGTTTTTATTTTAATAAATTGTTTTTTTTTTTTTTTGTTTGTTTATTTTAAATACTGTATCTAATATTATGATCTAAAGATAATTATTATGTTTTTAAAAGTAGAATATATTGTCTATTTTTTCCTTCAAGCAAGGCATTGCAACCATAACTTTTATATTATGTTTATCAAGTAAAAGAATTTACAGTTTATTATTGACTCCAGGTTTTTTCCCCTTATCTCTATTTTAATGAATTTTAAAAGTTTATTAGCTTTAATCTGAGAAATAATCTGTGGTTTTATGTGTATTTATCAAAGGATTTTCTAGAAAACAGATTCAATGATTCCATTTAATCTTTTGGTAAATGACATTGTCAAAATGTCTCATGGCATAATGGTTAGTGTATCTATCTGCTATACTTATGATTTGAGGTTGAATGGAGGCTGGGTGAATCTTGATAATTTTTCAAATCACAGTTATCTAGATCAGTGGTTGGCAACCAGTAGTCCGTGACGTAAATTGAATGGTCTGCAAAGACATACTGATATTATTTAAATTCACTGAGTTCGTTTAATAAAAATTTTAAATAAAAAATAAATTTTGTTTAAGCTGTATTATTATTGTACGTAAAATACAACAAGAACATTATATTGCTAATTGATGTGTTACAAAATACTACTGTGACTTGCAAAACATCTACCTCAAAGGCGTTTAATTAACTTCTACTTGGTCAGTGGCATAGAAGAAGTAACAAAATAAGAATACCGAAGTCTGTACCACTGATTAAACATCAAATTTGACTGCGGCGCACCCTTAGTAATTGGGGGAACTAACACTAAAAAAAAATTATTACGAATTTTGAAGGGAAACATATCTATAAAAATTATTAAAGAATAGAATACTATTTGTTATTAATCTTAAATAATTTTTGTAGATACGAATTAGAAAATTACACATATAAAACGTAGCAAATACATATTTATACATTCATTTACTTTTATGAAATAAAATAAACATTATATTAACAAAAAACAAAATAAAACATAATTCTTTAACAAATTATAAAACATATTAATATATATCACACTCAATGCTCGTATTAATTCGTATCTTTAAAAATTATGTTAGTGGTCAGCAATGTCTAAAAGGTTGCCGACCGCTGGATCATTGGCCAGAAAAAAACAATGTTTAATTTTTTTATCAACAAAAAGTAATTGTCCTAGGTAAATATAGTTAGTTGTTTGAATTTTATTGTGCTAGTTTCAAAAACAATCACTTTCAATTTAATTTTTACTGATATTAAATCATATACAAGAATCTAAACATGTTTATCTGAATGTTTGTAAGAAGAGTTTTGAATTGTTAAATATTTTTGGAAAAAAAAAAAAATCAAAATTTATTTACACTTCGGCAAATACATTCAGCTGTTAGCTGCAACGCACGAGTTAATATAGAACTTATTTGGTTAATATAGAATGCACATGCAAAGGTATAAATAAAATTTTGAATTCATCTAAAAACAGTCAATCACCTATAAAAAATAGAAATAATCCAACATATAATAACTTCAAGATTTAAATATTTATGTGAAATGCTAGGTGCTTTAGTGGCTAATATCTTGACTTATCATGCTCTTAATTTAAGAGTTAAAAATTTGAGGATTTTATCAATAAACTAAGATACAATTTTTTTTTTTTAGATAGCCAAAGTGTAGCCAACTCGGCTTCCATTCAGTATTGGTCATAAATAATTAGCTAGCTATTTTTTAGGATGAGTAAAAATCTCAAGAGATTTAGAGTTAGCCAGATGAATACTAATGGTTGATCATAAAGATGTTACAATAATAGTATGAATTATAAATAATAATGTAGCTTAAACCACAGCACATGCGCTTTACAGATGGAATTCTATTTATACTGAATACTCTCTTTTCCAAACACAAGATAAAGTCTTTTTAAAAGATAGAATGGATCCACTCTATCTTTTTTACCCGAGCTATATGTATGGGTCAGTCTGAAAGGAGAGTATTCAGTATAAATAGCATTACATCTGTAAAGCGCATGTGCCATGGTTTAAGCTACATTATTATTTATAATTTCTATAAAAACATCATGCTATACAAATAACAATATTTACATATGTTTAAGTTTCCATCTATTAATGATGTGTTGTAGATTGTTAAAATTTTGCAAGTGTCATTAACCAAAATCATATGATTAGTAATTTAAAGTGATTAATTAAATCTTCACGCTCTCAGTTTCAAACACTTCAGATTGGCCCATACATATGGGTGAAAAAGATAGAAGGGATCCATTCTATCTTTTAAAAAGACTTTATCTTGTGTTTGGAAAGGTATAAATAGTGTTCGATCTATAAAACCCATATGCCGTGGTTTAAGCTACATTATTATTTTTGATAATAGTATGAAGAAATTTTCACCCCTAGTAAAATAGATGGTGTACCCATGGTTTACTTTTATATTCTTATTTTTAAATAAGTAAATTCAACTTTTTAATCTGTCCACTTTGAATAAAAGCTCCTGAATATGGTAAAAAACATTTTCTAGTGGTAGTGAAAAGTAATTAAAGAGTCGTTTAGTGAAATATATCTTTATATGACTTCTCTCAATTATTATTATTATTTTATTATGAAGTAGTGACATTTGTATTTTAAATAATTTAGAAAATCATGCTCAAAATTTTTCTCTGCTGACTTAAAAATACAGTTTCTGGTTAAATGGTCTTTATTTGAACAGAAAAAATTGCAGAAGAAAAGTTGCACTCATCCAATAATTGAGGTTAAACATTTAAGATGTTACAAGATGTAAAAATAAAGTAATGTATATTCAAAGTATTATAGGAAATAAAAGGTTGTTGTTAATTCTTAGTAACGAAATCACATTTCTCCAAAGTGATATGTAATATATTTGGATCTTTTTCATGTTTTGCTACTTCTTTCCACATGAGTTCTGTTCTGAACCCAATGCATTTAAGATATTTTTTCTCACTTGATCTTCCCTGATATAATAAATGGAATCCTCATATAGTTTGTCCAAAATTAACTTCATTTTAAAGTAAGAATTGGGAACTAATAATCTGAATAAAAACCTACTTGTTTTTGACATTTTTCTTTCCAGCTTTCATATTCCTAAAGAAACACAAAGAACATGATTTAAAAATAATATTGTTATATGCCAGTTATTTATTTAAAGTATATATATATATATATTTTGCAAAACAGATACTTTTTACTATCTATCTTTATATTAATAAGCCAATAAGTTAATGCACATGCACTTTGTAGATTTAACTATATAAATGAACACTCCCACTGTGTTTGGAAAGTGGGAGTATTCATTTATATAGTTAAATCTACAAAGCGCACATGCATTATCTTATTGGTTTATTAATATTACAGTTTATAAAAAAAAACATCGTGCTGTATAAAATAAATGTCTTATCTATCTTTATATAAATATAAAATTGAAAGTTTGTCTGTTTGTTGCACCAATCTTGATAAAACATTTCTTTTTTTTTTTTTGAAGAATTACATAAGATATGGATTTTTGCTTTAAGTTATTTAATTATTTGAAGAAAAAAAATGGGAATTTACTATTAATGTGAGGAAAGATATGAATAAAGAATTCAAAGGTTTGTACTAGCAATTATCTTTAAAAGTAATGTTTGTATACTAAGGAGGTTGGGTCAATATTTATGGAGTTATTAAGTTACAAACAAATAAGAAAATTTTACAATATATATATAAGGCTAATAGAAATATATTTGAAGGATTATTTAAATTATTGTGGTGGTCTAATTTTTAATATTGTTTAAAGTAATTTATAAAGTATAATAACTACTCTTTCTTATTGCATTGTCAAATGTATACCATATAATACAAAATCATCCATGCATTTTACTACTATGAACTTAGGAGATATAAAAGTTCTGAAGAAGATTGCTGGGGCAATCGAAACTGTAAACTGTAAAAGAGAGTGGCAAATGAAGCATTGTGTAACATAGTGAAGTGTATGGATGATTTAGTATTATATGGTAATTTACAAAGTACTTAATAAAAGATTGTTAATTTATTTGGCATACTATTATTATTATTATTAAAAGTAATTTAGAAAAACCACATCCTAGGGATTGATTGTCTGCATGTTCTAAACTTAACAAATATATTAAAGGAATTATACATAAAAGTGAGCATCAGCAATAGGTGTTTTAATATAATTCAAATATTTCAATAAGGATTAAAGGATTTGCAGTCAACAACCCAAATAAATATTAGAGCTCCAAAACAAATAATTCAGGAACACTCAAATAAAGCTCTATTGTGCATAAGTTACCAGTAATTCTTTATCCATTATTGTCTATCCTTTATAAATTAGAAAAGTTTATTTATTAGACTGTGGATTTTTGCTTTATGGTACTTAATTGTTTTTTAAAAAATGATAATTTTATATTAGTGTGAGAGAAGCTGCAGTGATAGTTAGCCATTTATAAATAGTTGTAGAGATTTCATTCAGAAAATAAAAGTCACTCATAGTTTTATGAAATTCTGTAATTTGTCATTGTATGTAAAAAATGCATACAGCTCATAAAGATTGTATCACTATCATTATTTAAGTCAGAAGCTGTTGAATTTTATTTCCGAAGCACAGCAATTAATTATAAAAGGTTCTTAACATTGATAAGTTTCTAATGATATCTAAGAAGATTAAAATTTAGACAATTTTATTGTTTATTTGGCAAAAAAAAAATGTTTAGGATCTTCTATTATTGGAAAGGATTTCAGTTAAATATTCAGAAAGATCTTGACTTGAGACATATATTAAATCAATATTATTTGATGACTAAATTCCATTATCCTATCTCAACCTTTTATCACATTTAAAAAAATATCTTTCTTTTTGAAGGGGATGATTTTTTTTGGTATTTTTTTTTTCTAATATTCACTTCATTGCCAGCTTGATAATTTATTTTTATCTATTATTTGCATGTATCTGTTTTTAATTCTATCCATTTTTTGTATTATAATCTCTACAAGATAAATTTCTTGCAATCATTATTCATGTTTTAAATCCGTATTGTAAAATATATCAACCGTATATTGTATTTTTTCTATATCCATATATATTTGTAGATGTTCTTATGGATATTTCTGTAAGATATTTATTCTTCAAAAAATTATTGCCAAATATTTATTATTTGAAATTGATAATTTAAAACTAATTAGACTTGAATATATAGTTAATTAGATCTGCTTCTAAACAAATTTTTATCTATTTATTGATCATTATTGTTAATTATTTTTAATAACAATTTTTTAAGCATTATTTAAAATTTTCTCATTTTGTTACCTAAAAAATAATTGATTTAAACGAATTTTCTAATATACTTAAGAGACAAAAAAATATTAAAAATTTGTATTTATGATCATAAAACTATATTTTATTTGTTTTTAAAATTTAGCATTTTATATTTATGATAGAAATTAAATTGGATATGCTGAAAAACTAAAAAAACAACAACCCCAAAACAAACCATTTTAAGTGCATATGCCAAAAATTTACAAATAATATTTACTGAATTACTGATGTACTAAGCAACTTTTGAATAAGAAAAAAAATTAGTAGAAAATTAATTATTACAGAATTTTATTGAGATAATTTTAAAAATTACGTATAATTTTACAAATATGAATTGCCATAAATATACATTTTTGAATGAGATTTATGTTGCTGTGTATTAAATGCTAAATGCTTTATAAAGATCATATTTCATCACTTTTAATAATACGTATGCCAAACTAGATTTATCAGTCATTCTACTTCTGAACCTATCTTTTGAAAAATTAATTTCTGAAAGTAATTGTTCACGTGCATAAGTAGAATAAACTTGATAATATAGTTATTACTAATGTTTTTAAACAACTGAAGGATCTGGGAATGGTATTCCAAATTTTTAATATTTCTTCTTCAGCATATTTTTATATAATACACCCAATAATTAATTATTTACAATCATTTTCCAAGTAATTTGTCAAATCAACAAACTTTTGTTTCCATATGGATTAAAAATCAATTAATTGCAATTCTAGATCATCCAAATGTAACCACCCAAGAATTTTCAAATTCAATTTATCTGCTGATATATGAAACAAATTTTGATGATTCTTCAAAATGCAAAAAATTTGAAGAAAAGTTGTTAGTCATCAATTGAATTACTGTAAAAAAACTTGTCCAATTTATCTTGACGATTTATTGTGATATTGTATATCCTCAAAAAAAAAAAAAAAAAAATGTTGAATTCAAAAAATATTTATAGATATTGTCATGCTTAAATGTTTCTAATTTAGTTTCAAATACTTTGATTAAATCAAACATGATACTGGCTACTGTATTAACACTTTACAATTTAATATTTAATTCATTTAAATGGAAGCACAAATTAATAAGAAACATTTTATCCATGAATTGCATATGTTGTTCAATGATGTTTTCTTTATAGATATAAAAGTCTAATTTTCTCTAAACATTCAACAAATCTTTGAATGACTTCTCCATGACTTAATCATTTAACAGTTCCAGAAATTTTCATTTATTTAAAAGACATGCAGATATAAAATTGACTAATTTTATTGCAAAACTCATAATATCTTCCAATATCTTAAAATGAGCATTGACCTGTAAAACCTGCTGACATATAATGCAATGAAAACTCAACTGCATGTCCAATATATTTGATAAATGAAATGGCAAAACCATTTTCATATCCAATCATATTGCAAGCACTGTTAGTTTTTACTGATTTAATTTTGGAATAGTTTATTTCTTTTTCAGCAAATACATCTATAACTGCATTGCAATGCCATTTCTTTTTGTTGTTGCAGCTACTAATAAACTGATTAATTCTTTCTTGATATTCTCCTCAAAACAATAACAAATGAAAAAGTTGATCCAGTTATATTAATAGTCTCATCAAGTAAGCGAGAAATGAAACTGGAAATTTTTTATCTATACCTTTTGCTGATCAGTTATTTCCAAGATTCTATCTTTTACTATATTTCTACTCAAAAACATCTTTTATTTGTTGGATATTTTTTTCTTTTTTTTTTCAAAATATTCAAAAAGAAATGGTACATATTTTAATCATGCATATATTAGATATTCACAAGCACCAAAATTTAGCAATTATGTTTGAGATAATGTGGCCAGCAGGAATTATATATGACTGACTGCCAATATATTCAATTAGCAATGTTGACTGAGTATTTCTAATTTTAATGACCCACACAGTGAATTCTTTTTGTTTTTCTTTATTTTAATCAAGTATACATCTATGCTTTGTATCATTATGCTGTCTTTTCTAAAGTCATTTTGCAAACTATTGTACCAGATGATAAAACACATGCAGTATTATTTCTCTTATTAATCATGCCCATTGGTCCATCCATCACCTTTGGAATTCTGTGCCATTTGATTCCAAAAATTGTTTTTTATTCACATTGACAGTGTTAAGTAGAACAGACAAAATTTTTTCTAAAATAAAAAGTGTTGAGAAAAATCTCTATATAAAAAAGGTAATTTTTAACATTCTTTATATCTTTAAATATAATAATTACTTTAAAATGCACCCATTCCATTGAGTCAGTTTTTTGTACAATGTTTATTATACTTATGCACAGTCAATGCATTTGCTAATTTCTTTGCAAATTTCCAAAAGGTATGCTGTTCATTGACATACATATAGATGGAGGAAGAGATATGTATATGGACACATGAATGATTAGAGATGGAGGGAGAGATATGTATATGGACACATGAATGATTAGAGATGGAGGGAGAGATATGTATATGGACACATGAATGATTAGAGATGGAGGGAGAGATATGTATATGGACACATGAATGATTAGAGATGGAGGGAGAGATATGTATATGGACACATGAATGATTAGAGATGGAGGGAGAGATATGTATATGGACACATGAATGATTAGAGATGGAGGGAGAGATATGTATATGGACACATGAATGATTAGAGATGGAGGGAGAGATATGTATATGGACACATGAATGATTAGAGATGGAGGGAGAGATATGTATATGGACACATGAATGATTAGAGATGGAGGGAGAGATATGTATATGGACACATGAATGATTAGAGATGGAGGGAGAGATATCTATCTCCTACAAAACAGTGTGCTGTAGCAAGGAAAAACAATCTGGCTAACAAGATATGGTTTTGTTCTGGGCAATGTGAACACCAGTACCCTTCAAGTGTTTAAAACACTCATCAAGAGTAATACCATCAGAGATAAAATGTTTGCTCGGATTGGCTGCACCAACAAACCTGGGCAAGTGTCTCCATGTTGGTGTACTGATTACTGCCAAGATATCAATGATCAAATTAGTGTCTTGCCTCATCAGTGCATTACCAAAATGAAAACAGTCATACATAAGATCTTTCCCATGCTACTTAAAGACTACCAATTAGTGGATTGACACATTATCTACCTCAATGACAAAAGTTAACACTTTTAATCATGGACTGAATAGCTCAACTTATAAGAAAATGATGGACAGATCTCAAGATGCCTAGACTTGGACTGGCAGATAGGGAATTTTTGATGTATCTTTTAATGCTCAAAGAGGCATGCCTAATACTCAACTGGGACAAAATGATGAACAGATCTAGAACTCTACTGAAGCGTTGATTCAAAAACTTTGAGGCTCAAATGCTGCATGTGGTTTCTCAGGTCTCATTATGTATGTATGTATTCACTTCTCATTTATCTTGATATCACTTGGTGTTTATGTAATCATCATTTTATAAAGCTGTATCAATTGTTTAAATAAATTGTTATTTTTTAAAAAAAAACAAAAACAATTTTTGATAATTTCTTTCACACAAAACAAAATTTCATAATAATTACTTATAAATAATTTATATAAAATATAGGATAATAATAATATCATTTACACATGGTGTCAAAATTTTTTTAAGTGCCACCTCTGGTATATGTGCCAGATGTTCGCTGTAGCCAGTAAAGGAGGGTGGCCAATAAATCTAATAAATAATTTCATGAATATTTTCAAGAAAGGTATAAAAGCTATATCCTGGTATAAGACTAATATCTTTACTTTTATTTTTCCATTTGCTTCCTGATCAATTTGAAAACAGTGGCTGAAATATTTTGTCTTTTAAGTGTATGTTTTTTTCAGTTAATAGAAAAATTTCCTTTTGCAATATTGCTTGTTTAATTTAAACAAAGTTTATTTAAAATGATGCTTAATTTGAAGTACAAAATTTCTTCTTAATAATTTAGATTGAAAATTTAATGTTAAACATTTTAGTAATTTAAATGCTATAATGTAGAAATTTATTTCTTTGACAAAGATTTTTTTAGTATTTTTGACTTAGTTCCGGTTTTTGTATTAATTTTATTTTCTATATTTGTAGCTATTTTCAGTTAGATTATATGCAATTTACTTTAAATTATCACCATTATTATTAATAAAATTAATAACACTCATTTTTTTTAAAAATATGATTCCAAAAATGATCTTTTATATATAAAATCTCATAAACCTATTGTCCACCTTGTTTTTTTTTAAAAATCTATGTAAATTCATATATATATATATTTCAAAAATACATTATTTTCATCTTTCCTACATTTCGACCACTTTTTTCTAGTCATTACCAAGGATCTACAATATATATATCTAATTATTATAAATATACATTTTTTAAAACATAATATAATATTTCTTTATCATCTACATATAATTCTTTTTTTATATTATATAAATTACATTTATTTAACTCCCTGTATTCATTTAATTTTTATATATTATCATTTTTTTTACATCTTCTACAAACATTTACAAAACCAGTAATGCTAACATTTTCTTATATATTGCTATTTTTATACCTTGTAAATTACTTTTAATTACCAACATTTTTTAAAAATAATTTATTCTATTTAAAATCATTTTTTTTTGTTTATATATAAACTTTCCTTTAAAATTCTTTCTCTGTACAATTTAACTGTTTCTAACATTTTTATATTAAAATTTCTATAAAGAATTTTAAAATTCTTTCTCTGTACAATTTAACAGTTTCTAACATTTTTATATTAAAATTTCTATAAAGAATTTGAAAGGAAGGTTTATATATTAACTAAGAAAAACCAATTTTAAATAAAACAAATTATTTTTACAAATTATTGATAATTAAAAGTAATTTATAAGGTATAAAAATAGAAATATTTAAGAAATTCTTAGTATCGTGGATTTTAACATATGTAAATATTATTTATTAAGCACAAGCAGTTCATAATTAAAGTGAAAGGCTGAAACCTATGAACTACTTGCATTTAATAAATAATATTTACATATATTACTGTCAATTTCATAAGTTCTGAAAATATTACTTCGTAGTAAATCAAAAGATTTCGCGTGGTTGATTTAGAAATAATATGCAGTGAGTTAAATATGAAGATGTTTAAAAGCTTTACGCTCTTAAGTCAAAATGCTTCAGACTGGCTTATATATAGAAAAATTTAAGTAAAGAAGAAGGTGGCTCCACCTTTTTCTTATAAAATCTCTGTCTTGTGTTGCGACTTGAGAGCTACCTATACAGTCATCATTACATCTTATTGGCTGTTATATAAGCATTATCATGGGTTTTGGAAATGTTTGTATACGAGGTAAAAAAAAAAAAGGTAATATATAAAAACTAATCAAAAAAATAAAAATATATAAAAACTAAAAGAATATAGGGAGATAAGTAAATGTAATTTATATAATAATAATAAAAAAAGAATTATAGGTAGATGGTAAAGAGATGTTATATTATGTTTAAAAATGTATATTTATAATAATATTGTAAATCATTGTTAATGGCTACAGAAAAGTAGTTGAAATGTAGGAAAGATGAAAATAATGTATTTTTGAAGTATATATATGGATTCATGTTAATAAATAAAGTTTTCAAAAAGAAACAAAAAATATATTTTTATTGGATTTTATATATGAAAAATCATTATATGCAATACTGTAATCTTATTTTCTTGAAACTTATAATTTGCCAAAAACCTTGCTTAAATAAAAAGAAAGATTAAACAAATGACTGTTATTATTTTTGGTTATTTTTTTAATTTGTTTTTTTTTTTCTGATTTAAAGATTTTGGACAATTTGAATTACTTTTAAATTCAGTGTATTTATTGTTATTACCAACATCAAATTAAATGTTTTACCGCATATACATTTGTATGAAGAAGCTCCCAAAATATTGTTTAAGACATAGAAAGAAAGCACATGTGACATGGATGAATGAGATAAGAAAATTTATTGGTGTGATGTAAAAAAGAGAAGCTACAATCGGAGAACATGAATCAAATTTCTGAGAGATCTTTAATGATTAAAAATAATGTGCATATGTATATGACTACATGTGCTTATATAAATTTGAAGATATGAAGCAATTTACATACTATAGACAAAATTTCAAATTAATTTTGGTTACATTTTTATGGCAAAGAGTGTTTTTTTACACACAGGCTAAACTCTCCATACAGTAGCGCCACCTTGCATCCATTGATTACTCTGGCTTGCACTCTAGGGATTTTGTACACGAACCTTCTTGCATCTATTGATTACTCTGGTTTGCACTGGTGGCAAAAATGCAAGAAGGTTTGTGCATAAATCCTTATCCAGGGATTTTATGCACAAACCTTCTTGCATCCATTGATTACTCTGGCTTGCACTGGTGGCGCTATTATATAGAGAGTTTAGCCTCTGTGTAAACAGCTTGTGTAAGCATAAGAAATGGTGATCATGAACGTATTTTTTTGTTTGTTTGTTTGGATTAAAAGAGAATGGTTACTTCTCAATAGAAAAAAATACAGTTTTTATTTAGCTCTTTAGACAATATATATCATCTTGACAAGAGTTTTTATTTTTTGAGTAAAGTTTTTATAAGAATCACAATGAATTAGTATATTATTAATTGAAAATTCAACAACAGACTCATTTCTTAAAGATATATTTTTAACGTGCAGTTATTTTTTTTGAATAGTTTTTCATTTTTAGAAAATCTGGCAAAATGCTTTTAATTGGATTATTAATGTAATTTAATATTTTCCAAAATCATTTTATATATTCGTAGTGATTTGAAAATATTTGACTTATATTTCAAAGGGGGGAGAGGTAAAAAAAATTTAATATTTAATTGGGGTCTAACTGTTTAATCTTTTTGTGAATCTCGGGTAGTCGTAAGTAAAATCAAAGTTATGCATATTTTAATTAAAGATTTTTTTTTATACTAAACATATGTCTTTTAAATTTAAAATGTTAATATTTAGAGACTGCAGGGAAAAACTGTAAATGATCTACTTTGAAATATTATATAGCCATTCTCAAAAATAATGTTGATGCAGTGAAATTCAAAAATTGCAAATATTTGAAAGTAGATTATAATAATTTCAAAATTCAGGAAGTCTAAATCTTTCATTCGCAAAAAAAAAAAGTCTAACTAAAAATATTTTTGGCGATTTCTCTCCCCACCCCCCGCCCCATTTTTATTCGTTTTTATTTTGTGATATAGAAATTGTAAATGTGAAACTTCCTAATATATTATGATGTGTTTATATATATACACACACATTTAGCACATAGTACATAATATATATTTTGAAATATGAAAAAAATGCATCCATGAAAGCTGTCATCTGATTGTTTGCATGGAAAAAGCATGAACTATTCCATGCAATACAACTATTCCTAGAAAGGTTTTACTTTCATTGGCACTTCATGAGTTTTGACAAAGTTTGGCATAATTTCAAATTCATTAACTTCTCTCTGTTTTATTTCATGAAATATACTTCTGTGCTTAACAAAAACAAACAGTAATAGACTAAAATGTAACAAACAAGGTGAGACACGCAAATAGAAGTTCTTGCTTATAAATTAAAACTTAAAAGTGATTATCTGCAATTATTCGTAATGAAAAACATTACTTTGGTTAAGAGTGCTTCCAAGTTTGCACTTAATACAAAAAGAAAAAAAAAAGTATTCTATATCACTTTTTTAAAAAAAAGTTATCCATGGCAGAAAAGTTATATCAGGATTGAATTTGCCAATGATTAATGCAATAAAACAAGAGTTTAACTAATGATTGACTGAGAAAAAAAAGCTATTTGTATGGTTTTAGTTTTGAGATTAAAAAGAGCAAGAGAAACATGCAGACAAGTGAAGGTAATATAAATGATGCAATAATCCTTCACTATATTATTAGACAGAGAATTAGTCACCTGATGGAAAGGAATGGAATTATAAGATAAATGTCAGATGATTTTAGAAAGGACAGGAAGTTGTTTTGATTTAGGTAATTCAAAGATTCTATAAACAAAATAAATGTTTATTGGTTGTTGTTTTTTTTTTTTTTAGATATAATGAAAGATTTGTGTTTAGATTGTAAAACTATAATTGAAAAAAGTCTGTTTAAGCAAGTTGGCTAAAATTTAATATCTTAGAGACATTATTATTTTTGATTGCACTGAACATGATTTATAGCAAGAACTAGTCCAGAAACATGTAGAGTTCATTGGTTTCTCAGGATTGCAATGGATGACTTAGGAGAAGAGTAAATAGGGAGAATTCCTGTTTTAAAATTTAGAAAAGAAAGATATGGCTAAAACCTTGATTAAGAATTGGAAATGTTGCAGGCTCATCTTTGGTCATTCTTAGAACTCGGCTCTAACTGTCTTTATCAAGCTACATGATGATACTTGAGTGAAAGTTTCATTTTCCTGTTAGTCTTATTAAGATATTTTTTTCTCTGCATTGACTTTTTCAAATTTCATTCTGAATGCTATGTAATTTTTTATAAAGTTTAACTGTATATTACTATGTTACTATGTTTAATAAATTTATTTTAAAACAACAAGAATTGAAAATGGCTCAAACTTGGAGAAACCAGCATCTTGTAGTTGATCAATAATAGTTGAAAATAAAGGATGTTAAATATCTAAAATGATGTGCTTAGATTAATAATGAGCTCTACAAATGGAAAATACTGGAATGACCTTCAGATATGAAGGTTAAAATACTGAACAAACAATGCCTAACTAAGAATACTTCTTGCTGTCTTTTAGGATAAGATGTTGATTTATCAAAGACTAGGTACTGTTCACAGTCTTTTCTGGCTCCTTTTCCTTCTTTGGACACTTAAATGCAAAGCCAATTGACATGCTCCTCTCATGCCATTTCACTATACGAACTATGACAATGGAATTGTGTATTTATGCAGCATCATTCCTTTACTAGATACCAGCATTTATGACTCCAATTCTCCTTTTCATTTTGTTAGTCCAAACCCCTGAGAATTAAGAAAGCAATGATGAGAACAGGCATAATGGCTGCCAGCTTTTAGTTATAATTTTTGTTCAAGGCAGTTTAATGATTTAGTTTGAAATTGTATTCAAGATGGAAGGTTCAACTGACAGTAATTATATAAATAACCCTATTTAGGGCTCTTCCTTCCTACTATGGAAATAGAAGAGGCATAAAAAATATGATCTAAAAATGCTTGTTTCACACAGTGTGGTTAGGTTGTTATGCCTAGTGGATTACTCTTTAAAGTGATAAAAATTATAACATTAATGTAGTGGTATTATAAATAAAATTATATATTTTAAAAAATATAGATACATGGAATGTGAAAACCTGACTTGTTATAAACTCTTCAAGAACAGACTAGAGGACAGCACTGGTGACTATGGAACTGTCATGATTTAAGATTGATATACCTGCTCTTAGTGAAACTCATCCTCCAGAGGAAGAAAATTTAATACAATAAATGAATGATTACAAGTTCTTTTGTAAGCACAAATAACTCAGTAAAAAGAGAAGGCATAATATTAGTTTTGCCATATAGTCTGATTTAGTATCTTTTAATCTGGAAAATCCACATTGTATCTATGCTAAACTTGATTTGAACAATTATACCAATTCTCATATTATTTGTAACTGTGCTCCAACAATAATTTCAGAGAATTGTTAAAACAATATCATTAAAAGATTAACATTTTATTCTTGGAGACTTTAATGTACATGTTGGTATTGATAGTGTAAATTCAAATTATCTCTTATTATGCAGCATCTAGATTGACTGTCACAAACACTTTGTTTAGGAAAAAAATCATTATAAAGGAGCATAGATATATCTATGGTCAAAACAATGATATATGGTAGATTGCATTATAGTTGGGAATTAGAGCGCAAGAGAAGTCATAATACATAAACACTTACAAATGCAAATTATTGGACAAATCATAGATTAGTATGCTTTAAGATTAAAATGATAGTTGCATAAAAGACTACATCTTATCCTGAACATATTCCCAAGAAATTGAAGTTCATTCTTTAGAAATAACTACTATATATGCCATATTTCTAAGGCACAGAATTTTCTTAAAGAATATATTATGAATATAAATAAATCATCTTGGATTCACTTAAAAAGAGGAATCTTGACTAGTTTTCTGGTAGTGTTCATTATACTGATTAACACAGAGGCAAACCTCTCCATACAGTAATACCACTCAGTGCTAGAATAATCAATGGATGCAGAAAATTTTGTGCATAAAATTCCTATCTAATGCCTACTCATCCAATATCCCCAGGCTAGTTTCTAGTTTATGGCTTTCATTAGTGAGGAGCATGAGAGAACTGCACCTAGCTTCTCAGTGCAATGCTCTCAGATCCCAGGCTTCTCACTGATGAAATCCATAAGCTAGAAACAAGTCTGGGGATATTGGATGAGTAGGCAAACATTCCTGCATCCGTTTATTACTTTGGCTTGCACTGAGTGGTGCTACTGTATGGAGAGTTTTGCCTCTGTGTTAAACAGTTTGTGTAAGTATAAAAATGGTCATCATGTGATGTATTGATGATAAATTCAATAAGAAAAAAAGTTTAAAAAATAAGCTTAAAGCAGCAAAAGTAATACAAGCTTTCAATGATCATTCTAGATTTTTTTTGATGCATTGAAAGCAATATATGGAACTAAAATATATCATAATTCTATTAAATCTAGAAATGACACTTTGTTATATGATGATAATGATATTTTAAACATGTGAAAAAAGTATACATCTTATGAATAATGATAAAAAAAATTGAGATGACAGATTTTAGTAGTATCAGATTTGGACAAAGATATCCAGCTCAGTGAAGTGAAAACATCACTTTGTAATCTTTAAAAATGGAAATCTTGATGAAATATATAGAGAAACTTTGAAATATGGTGGTAACTTCATAAATACTGGATTTTTAAAAGGAATATATGGATACATAAAGTTGTGCCATGTATTATTCTCAAAGATGCTTCTGTTATTCCAATGTTTACAAATAAAAAAAATAGACAAGATTGCGTAATTATCATGAAATATCATTATTATCCATTGCAACAAAATTATTGTCAAAAATTTTTGTTATTGAGTTAATGCGATTTTGAAGAATCAAGAGTCAGGCAAATGCAAGAAAGAGATTGGAAATAAAAGAGTGCTTTTTATAATGTCTTTATTAATTTTGTCAAGCCTTTGACTCAATTGAACAGGTTTATGGCATTGTTTAAAATTAATTGATTGTTCACCAAAGTTAATTCATATTATACAGCTTCTATATAATCGAAAGAGATGAAATGTTATTACTAAAAAGTTGGAGAATCTAAGTTATTGGTGTTAATCAAGAATGAAAATTTGCTCCAACTTTGTTATCAATTAGCTTACTGAAACAGGCATCAAGATGGAATGCAGGTTTGTACATGACATTTTAAATTTTCGATTAAAAGCAAAATCAATAACTTCTTGGATTCTGGATTTATAATATATGCTGATGATTTTAATTTTTTTATGAATTCAAAAGATAATCTATAAAATGCTTATTCTTTTAAGTGCAACATATCAAAACTTTGGTTTAATAATTATTGTTCAAAAATTCAAGTTTTTTATACACCAGAAATGAAAGAAAATCTTTAGAAACATTTAGCTTGCATGTTTATTAGCATGAGAATGTAAACAATTTTAAATATCTTGGTAGTTTTATTAATAAAAAAGTGGTCTTAGAACCAACAGAGACTCAGATGCGTTCCTGCAACTTTTAATAAGTTAAAGATAGGGTATTTCTTCACAGGGAAATAATTACTGCAACTAATTTAGCTATATATAGAGCTGTTATTTTACTTATTGATGGAAGTGAGACATGAGCATTTTATCAATACAATATAAAGGCTTTAGAAAAAGTTTCATTTAAGGATGCTTTATAAAATTTTAAAAATACAATGGTAAGATCATAAAACCAACTGGCATGATCTTCAACTTGTAACGTGATTATAAAATCACATGCTATAAACACCTATAAAACCCCATCTTCATTGCTTACACATGTAAAATTAATGAACAATGCAAGACTTCCTTAAATGGTGTTTTATGGAGAAAATTGAGCATGATTTTTATGATCCTGTTTACATTATAAGGATTATCTCAAAGTCTCAAAGGCATTTTAAATAAAAGCAATATTGATTTGTCTTCCATTGTGAAGATAAGGTAGAGAATACATTGGAGAACTGCATTTAGACATAGTGTTGACTGTATTTCAGAAATAAAAGCTTTCTACTGAAGAAATTAATATAGTAGCACAAAATAATAAAGAAACAAAAAATGGACCAGCATATACTGTATGTAAATGTATTTATAGTTCACAGATTGGTTTCTATAGACATCACAAAATTTATTATATCTAGAGCAGTTTTTTCTCCTTGGAATTGAAATTGCCATATCTATTTATGAGTAACTATTATATGCACACATTTATGAATCTGGAAGTTTAGTCAGTGAAAATAAGGAGTGAAGTGAATCTAAAATAGGGAATCCTATATTTTTAATGTTGTTTATGATATATTTGTGGAATTTAGAGAATGAATTACAATTTGTTGATGCTATCTTCATAATATAGAATCCAGATAAAGTAGAAGACCATTAATATAGAAAGCAATCATGGGCACTAATTTTTAATATTCATTGCTTATGGCTTCTGGAATCGGAAGAGAGATGTTATTAGATATAGAAAAATAATTTTAAACTAGAAAATATTTTCTAAAATTAAATTTTTTTTGCTTTCTCTAAATTAGGTAAAAAGGTGACCCACTATTCAAGATCCGCGTTTATTTGATTAAAGCATATAATAAAGCTAACGGAAATTTACTACAAAATATTCTCACTGGTAAACAATGATCGTAAAATAGAAATTCTTATAACACTACAATAATAGCCAAAATTATGTTCTGCCTCCCTCCTCAAGCCTATCCCAGACCCTGGGCATTATGACCCTGGAATTCATGCTGAATGGTCTGATTTACCTATGTAAGTCTGTGCGGTTTTTCCTCCCATGAACAGAACTTTGGTGTTATCGTTATACATTTCGAGTCGTGCAAGCTTAGTCACCAAACTCCAAGATATCAAATTCAGGGTCTTATTCTTGTATCCTATGAACCTTTAGTTCTTTTAGATTGTGCAACGCAGGACGTTTCATAATCGAATTTTTAATTTTTTTAAATACCATTTAATGTATCATGATGAATTGTAAGCAAATTTCAGAATAAAATTTTCTATATTTTTATATATAAAAAAACAACAAATTTTACTAAAATCCTTCCACAATCATGGTTTCATCTATCACAAATAGACCTTTTCCAGTCATCATATACATTAAAAATAATATAAAGTTGTAATTATAAATTTATTAAACGCACATTGATTATGTAAGTAATATTTACTGAGGCTATAACCTCGATAATATGCGTATAAAATGCGATAGTAGGGACCTCTACAGGTGTTTTAACCACAAGCTTACGGTATGGAAGAAAAGAGGGGAACCCTTCTTTACTTCAACCTACTTTCTATTTAAATAGGTGAAATAATAGTAAACTAATCATGTCATACATCACGTGAATTCTAATTGCTACTTCCACATAAACCTGCAATCACTAATAAACAACTGAAAGAAAGCGAACTCTCTGCGAATTATGACGAATAATGCAAACTCATTTCTTTGCTTTATATATAATCTTGGACATACTCTGACTGATCCGAAGAAAAAGAACCCCATCCATCTTTATTATATAGTAAACCAAAGTTTCAAATTATAAAAAAAATTTAAAAAATTGTATTGCAAATAAAATTTTCTTATTGTGTAAGGAAGCAAATAGAAAGGAAGTTAAAGAAAAGGAAACAGAATCAAATACGTAATAAAAAAAGTAGCAGTTTTTTTTTAATACCACATATACTATATTTACAGATTCAAATCTTTTTGTAATGCTATACAAAATCATTTTTGAAAATAAATATCTTTTTACAGATTTAATTTATAAAAACTCGTATTCGTTATCACTTTTATAAATAGTTTATAAAAAATAATAAGGAAATCCATTCCGGAAATACTGAACCATTTGTAACAGGTCAGCTCTGCTTAAACCACTCCGTTATATCTAGTCAGAGATGTTTAGTCAAGTATGCTCTGAGACTTATTTGGGGTGGAAACAAACAGGAGTCTAAAGATAAATAGCATGTCTGCCGAAGTTAATTTAACAAAAAAAAAAAAAGCGATAGTAGGTTATATTATACTTAAAAATAATATCGTTCCCTTTCTATCTATTTATAGACTATTAGGATATTACTATTATTATTTTTAATCCGGTCTGAAATTATTTCATATACTTGTCAAAAAAAAATTAATGTAGTAAACGAGATATATTTTAAGAACATATGTGTGTGCATTTCTTAAACGATAATCTCTTCATTTGGGGGTAGGGGGTAGTGGTAAAACATAGCATTTTAAATAAAATTTTGTTTAAGTGAGGAATATAAAAAAAACCTAAACCTCTCAATTTGGTTAATTGAATGGATTTCTTGGGTTCCGCCTGCCACAACATTAGTGTTAAACGTCGTAAGTAATTAACCACATGATAATTAAATAAGCATGCCTTTATATAAATACGTGTCTGTCGTTGATTATTACAGTTAATTTTCTTTTGTAAAATCTAAATAAATAAAAATGTTGAGGCATATTTATATTTCAAACTTGTTATTTATATATTCGTTTATGATAAATTTACATAACTTCTAAGTTTAATTATTTTGCATAAAATAAGATTCAGCTGCAAAGAAAGTTACTAACTAATTGAAATGATGATTTAAAAAAAGGAACTAAAAATAGTAGTGTAAAATTAATTGTCTGAAAGTTTAAGATGATAGCTTTCTTTTTGTAATTATGCATTAGACTATTTTTATCACTTCACTAATTGTTAAATGTTTTTAGATAAAGTCAAACTTTATTAATTTTTTCCCAAATACATTCTAATGTTACAACAGATTAGTATAGAAGACAACATTTTACATTTATGAGTACTGAATTTGAGATGATAGTCTAAATATTAATAATTTTTATGAGTCATTCATGGTATTTCTTCAGAGTTCCTTTGAGTACTACACCATTCTCACTTAAGGTAAGAATTTGTTTCTATCCACTTTAACATTTCCCCCATGTCTTTGATCATATATTTATGATTATACTCTTCCACAAAATGTTAAAGTGAAGAGAATGGTGTAGTGAAAGGAACACTTCAGAAATATTATTTATTAAGCAGGTAGTCTAATCAATTAAGTTAGTGTGTCAAAAGCAATAATCAGTAGAAATTTTATATACTTATCTATGAGAGTCTTCCTGATTTCTTTATCTTTTTTTTTAAGAACAAGATATAACAAGGGCTTTCCAAACAATATTGATTATGACAGTAGCAGCTCCTTTGGATTTTTTCTTTTTACTTTTTCTGCCTAATATTCTTGTGTTTCCCCAATTAAACATATAAAATGTTTTTCTTTTTACTTTTTTCTCTCTGCTTAATATTTTTATTTTTCCCATTTGAATATATGTTCATTGTTACATGCATAATCTGCTGTGTTAAATACAGTATAACTATTTTTTTCTCTAATTATTATTTTGTACTTTTTGTTTTTCAATGGGATAGCTAGTTTCAACATTTTATATTATTCCACAATTACTTAACATTTTATAGATGCAGTTCTTGCTTTTTAACACTTGAAATCTAGATTTTGTAAAGGTTACGATTTCTCACTATATGTTAAGTTCTTTTTTTGTTTGATTTATTTGCTATTCCTATTATAATATGAATATACTATCATATGTATCACAGGTTTTTTATTTTTCCTTTTTCTGTTTACTTAAGACTTTATTAATAATACCTTATGAGTAGCCATTCTAGACCACACATCATTAACATATATCCTTCAATAAAACTGATGGTAGAATTAGAAAAAAAATAGAACTTCACATTTTTAGATATTTTTGCAATGAGATTTCTCAAAGCAAATCAAAACTATAATTTATAGAAAATTCCCACACATAGGAAAATACTTAACATCTGCATTTAATCATGAATATATTATTATTATAGAATAGATAAAAGAAGTTATGTTCAGAAGCCAGTAATTTGTGTGTGGGGGGGTTTGAACATAAACACAGCATTCTCATAAAGAACAACTACTCATCAGTTATCATTAAGATAACCTTAAATAGATAGCCAAAAAAAAAAAAAACACATCAAAAAAGAAATTAATAAGAGATTTGGTAGTGTGATTATTCATTCTAGAAAACCAAAAGCCATTGCACACTGTGAAGAATCTTAATCTTTACCAAATCTAAACTTAAAGTGCTAAAAAACAAAAACAAAGTGAGACCACAGAATAGTGAGTGACTGTAGAGAAAAAAACCCAGATAATTCATATACTAACAAAAATATGTTTAATTGGGAAAATATACAAGAATATTGGGCAGAAAGATTAAAAAAAGAAAATATAAAGAAGCTACTCATATGACAATGGCAAATGATAACGTATGCAAGACCCAGCTCCCCCAATGAATGTATATGCAATATATAATAGGACCACAAGCTACACTATATTTTGTTCCAAGCTTCTCTCATGTACAATAAAAATAATAGCTCACGTATAATAGTAATTATTCATCCTATTAGAATCGTGGTTTTCTCACTGTTCTGTAATTTTTAACAACAAAAAATATAATGTTCTAAAAAACAAAAAAACAAAGTGTTATAATGAATATTTATATGCCCTAAAATATATACCCAGAAATACTATGAGAAAAATTTGCCAGAACAATATATTTCTTAGGTGTTCATTATTTTAAAATGATGTAAACTACACTTTAAAACTGGATTATTGTATCTACCTTCAGTACTAGTCATAATAACTATATTTATAAGCCATGCACCTTATGATCCTCATACTCTCTCTCCCTCACTTTCTCACTGTCACTCTCCCTGTACATATATTAATAGTTGTACATAATTTTTAATCAATAAAGTGTATTTTATATATATATATAAAAGTTTAGAATAAACCAAATATTGTTGGGGTGGGGGGGGGATGGGGAAGATTACCTTTTCTTGATAAACAATATTTAGAATAGAATGTTTATTATTTACAATACAGTATACTTCAACCCATAAATTGAAAAAGCGCATTTACATATATATTTACAGAACTTTATCCTTCTTCATAATTTCTTTAATAGAAGATACATTTTTTGTTTCATATGACCACTTCTGAATAATACTACTTTTCATCGTTTACTAAATCAATAATTTTAATTTTCTCCTTTAATGCAAGTACTTATCACTCTCGTGATTCTAAAAAAATACAGCATTTTACCAAAGTTTGACAGAATAAAAATTTTTGATCAAAAAAGTACATGGGAAAAAATAAGTTTATATGCTTTAACTGCAGATAAGAACTGAATAGGTATAGTATTTAAATCATAAAGAAAACGCAATTATAGTATATAAATTTACATTTGAGAATGTGATATTTAGCAAGGAGGAAAAATGGCTGCTACAATCCAGAAATTCATAAAATTTAATAAGGGCATAAAATTTATTGTTTTTATTATTTATTTGTTTACATTTTTTGTTTATTTACATTTAGTTTTGGTTAGCATATATTTGAAGTCATGTAGTTGATGTGATGATGTGATGTGATGCACTGTAGCTTCTCCTTAAATGGAGTCAAGAATCTCTCAACAATTATGCCCAGAGAAACCTGTTAACCACTTTATTTTTCATTCCCCAGTCTAAGTTTTCTCATATTCTGCTCCATCCCATTTCCACAACATAATCTTTGATACCACATAGTTTATAGCTCCCCTCCTTGTTTTTGACAGAATAATCTAGTTGGGTAAACTTCACATTAACTTAGATATTCAGAAATCTAAAAGTCATTAATTATATTTCCATGCTTGTAAAGCCTCTGTGCATATTAATAACAGCCAGAAAAGGAGGGAAAATAGCACTCAAAATATTGTGTTTTATATTAATCTGTACTTTATTTTTATTAATTGAATGTATTTGGGCAAATACATATATATAGTTTGATTCTTTTAAAAATAATATTTGAAAGCTAGATGATGGGAAATAGCCCGACACAATAAGCTTACTTATTGTAAAACAATGTTGAGGGTAGCATTTAATTTTAAAGCTTTTAAAGAACCATTTGTGAATTACTTTTAAAATCTTAATTAGTTTCAAGCATGTACTTTACTATAATGTCTGGAAATATCTGCAGCGTTGCTACAAAAAAACATTTTTTAATAATAAGTAGAAATTAATTTGATTACGCTAGCATTATTTAGATGAAATACCACTGTAGACAATGAATTGATAGAAGTAAAACAATATGATCTCAATAACCAAGAAAGGAAAAGTAGATTTATTTCATGTCTAATTGATTTCACATTTAATAGCTCATGGAGTTGACTGTATCTGATAAAAGACCAAACATTTCCAAACAAATTTGTCGTACCATTGAATAATTTATCATATATTTCAATGATTTTTTCCGGTATCTATTTTACCAAACATTTGTAACATTGAAAGTTTTATGTTATAGGAATTTACTATCTGCTTGCTGTTTACATATTCTGAGATTTGAATCCAGATGAAATTTAATAACTGTTTTTGATATTTTCAAGTAAAAATGCTTTTTTTTTCCTCCAAGCAATTGACCCATAATTTTTCAGTTAATCATCCAATTATATTTGTTAATAAATAGTTATGTAGCTTTTTTTAACTAGAATAAAGTAACATGACATTAAAATTAAAAACATTTAATAGTCAGCAATAGACTAGGTTGGTAACACATATTACTATTTTGGAGAGATTATAGAAAGATCTTTGCAATATTCTGGGCTTTATAACCATGATATTATGTTTTATGCATAAAATGAAAAGAATCAAATAGTTTGTTGATCAGAAGGTCATAAAATGTTCAAGCACTGGAAATGACTGATTGTGTGCTCTTGAATCTGCTGTTTTATTTTCATGGTAAACCTTGAAGAGCACTATCCATTATACGTGTGTATGTTGATAGACTTATAAGAGACCAACTATAATGTATAGATTAAACACTTTTATCTTTTAAATACCTGTAATATATTCATGCTAACTTTGACATTATAAATTAAATAGCACTCTATGTAATAGGTATACAATTTTATATACTGTATTACTTCAAATACAAGATGCACTTTTTTTTCCAAATTTTGGACCTATAAAAGAGGTGTGCCTCTTAAATTGAAAATGAAAAATTTTAACATCCTATGAATGGATCCTTGCTTTATGCTATACATGTACATAATATTATGATTGTTACCTGTATAAAATAGTGTGTTAAATCTTTTTTAATCAATATTTTTGGTATTAATTTTGTAAATGGCTTTAACTCTCTTTCAAACTGCTACTTTTAAGTTATTTTGCTGATTTTACCATTATTTTATCAAGAAAACTCTGCCAAATAACATTTAAAATATTTTTACAACTAATAAATCAATATAACAATGAGATAAGAGCCTGTCTTCCAAGGTGCTGATTGGTTGTTCATTGTTCTCTACAGAAGAGAGCACCTATCAAAATTTTGACAGTTCCTATAGTTTCCTTTTGATTTCTAAAGTGAAAAACATATATATTTTAGAATCATTAAACATTATTTTCCTAATTTTGACAATTCTGACATTTAATTTTGATTTTTAAAGTTAAAACATATGTTTTAGAATCTTTTTTATACATTTATTTTTTTCAGAAAATATTTTTAAAAATATAAATTATTTTAAAAGAATGATTCAGATTTTAATTGAACAATGTACTTTTACACAAAAACCAATTAACAAAGAAATTATAACATTCAACTGTAATTTAAATGTCCTGAAGATGATGTACCCTGATGGAATAGTGAAGATAAAAATTCAAGTTCTGAAAGTGAAGATGTAGAAAGTGAAAATAGTGTATATCTGAAGAAGATTCACAATAAATTAGATTACAAAGAAATCAAGTCATATGTCACATGACCTAATTTAACAAGCTTGTATTACAAATGTTATATATAGAGCTCACAAATAAGCTTTTAGCAAGCTTTGCAGAATATCCCCAACCCCAGACTGATTTCTGCTACTGGCTTCCTCAGTGAGAAAATATCCCTAACCCCAGACCAGTTTCTGTTACTGGTTCCCTCACTGAGAGAATATATCCAACCCCAGACCATTTTCTGCTACTGGCTTCCTCAGTGAGTGAGGTGCTAGCACCTCACTGAGGAAGCCAGTAGCAGAAACTGGTCTGGTTGGGGTTATTCTGCAAAGCTTGTTAAGAGCTTATTTGCAAGCTCTATATATAACAATAAAGTATGTGAGTTTATTGTATTTATATTAGTTTTCTATTTAAGTATATATATGCATCTTTTTCCAATTTTTTTGGGCTTAAAATTCAATGGCGTCATTCAATAGCATCTTATAATCAAGTAATACAGTAAATATCTTTTTAATAAATATTTATTTAACTATTTTTAATTAGACTTTTGTCTAAAACTATGTTGAGTTATTTACTACTTTTTTTCTTCAAAGATTTACCTACAATATTCAATTGAACTAAATATTCTTTTATGAGATTGTAGGATTTTGTAGCTTTTAAACACTTTCATAGTGATTAAATATTATTTCTAACAATAACACTAATTTGATTTTTTAAAATTAAGAATGGCTACAAATGTATTTACTAATCAATGCTGCAAGTTAATTGGCTTATTACTGGACTTCTTATCTGAAAAGTTCTGAATTGTTTTATCTGCTCCAAATTTGAACTCAAAATTATAGATGTAGCAGGTCAGTGCACTAGTGTTATGATCTTAATTTTCTAGATAATGATTAATAATGATGAAAACATTATAAATAAATGTTAGATCCTTTGTATTGGCACATACTTCTATGGTAACTAGTTTATATATACGTACGTAAACCAATACTATTTGTGTGTGGTTGGATTATAATTTTATGATGTAGTTGTGAACAATAGATGAATGGAATAAATTTTATTATAGATGTATAGGTTAATATGTTAGTATTATGATCTTAATTTTACAAATAATGATTAATGATGATGATGATGACTTTATAAATAAATGTTAGATACTTTGTATTAAAAAGTTGGCTTATACGTAAATCAATACCGTATATGTGTGTGTGTGTGGTAGAAGTATAATTTTATGATGTAGTTATAAACACTAGATAAATGGAATGAATTTTATGTTTAGAAAATGATATTATCTAGCAAACAATTATCAATGGTAATTAAGATTATATATCTCTATTTATTAAAAGATTTCATTTCTTGCCAGTGAATAATGTAAGTTGGGCGTTTGTCTTTAAGATAAGAATATCAGATGGCAATGTAATAAATATCTGCAGATTTATCCACAATCTTCAGGTTATTTAGTATTCATTCAGGCAAAAGATTGCTTGATAAAAATGTACTGGTATCCAGTATTCTTATCCCTATTTAATTTTAATAGCTAAACTTCATTATCTAAAAGATTTTCATTTTGAATCCACATCAATTATCCATCCAGCTTTATGATATATAAGTTGATATATAATGATTTGATTTAAATGTCAGTTTACTACTAGATTGAAATTGCAAAATAAATAAAAAAAATCCTTCTAAAATGACATGATAATACCAAGCATTTGAAAATATAATAAATTCATCATCATCAGCCACATCGTTCTATCTATCTGCATATGAAAATAATCAGATTTTACCAATCAAAATTTTAAGACAGGATATCCTTAGCATATGTTCTCAAAACATAATCTTTTTCATTTTTATCGTAGTCAGTAGATCTCTTTTCACTTTAAAGTCTCTTAATATTTGATTATTAGTATTTTTTCCCATCCAACTCATTCTAGTTAATCTTTTCCAAAACCATGTTTTTATTCTTTCTATTATTTTTCTTTCTTATTTCACCAAGGACCTTGTCTCACAACCATACATCAATATACTCCAAATGAAGCTTTTAACAAATCTTATTCTATTTTTTATATCAATATTTTTATTTAAATAGTAAGGTTTTCTTTATTTTGGAAAACATATTTTGCTAATATTATTCTCCTTTTAATTTCCACAACACAATCATTGTCTCTAAGCTTATGCTAATGTAAAACAGTGTTTTAATTATTTATGGATTTGGTTATATACTTTACAGTATTTTTATAAATAATTATACTATCAATTGTTTGGAAGATTAAGTATCATTAAAGTAATAAAGTTTCACTTTCTTGACCAAATTGAGAGTTATTTTTGACTTATTCTCTTTTTTTTAATGGATCGAGGAACTGTGTTGTGTAATAGGGGAAATAAATTGTATTGCTGATATCTCAAAAAATCATGTGATCTGTGAAGACCTAAATGATAGGTTGATCACAGCAGTTTCTGTTTAATTGATATACTAAGTGTTTTTCATTTCATTTGGAAAAATCAAGAAATCTTTGTCTTTCAAATATTTTCCTTTTACTTCTAAAATAACTAACTGTTCTGGGCTGTTCTTAATATAGATACTAAAAAATAAACTTTAGTCCGGCCATCTGCAAAATATCTACTTGTTTATTGTTTCTACTCTTATTTTCTATGTTAAAATACTATTACTACTATTATTGGTTTCTATAATTATAAGATAATTTTTAAAATGGATATAAACACATCAAAGATAAAAGATTATTTAAAATTAATATTAATTTAACTGATTATTTTAATCATTAAAATATCTTTTGAATTTCATTATCTATTAAATTTTTTCTCCATTTAATATCACTTCTGGCAATATATGTTGTGTTGCAAGTTTTTAGTTGTTTTTAACGTTACCCTTACCGAGTTCCTATTGATTAGCATTATTAGAGTATAATTATAAGTTATTATTATTTTTGAAGTGAAATTAGCTTTATTGATAATAAGATTAAAATTATAAAGAGATTTAAGGGTCTTTTTATGTTGTTTTTTGATAATAATTAAAAAATTATATTTTATTTTACAAATCGTAAAATACGTTTTTAAGGCTAGGAATAAAAAAAATTAAGTGTTATGAATTAAAATATTTCAATGTTCTATAAAGCTGAATATTAGTCAGTTTTCCATATTAATCTAAGAATTGTTTAAACGTATTGAATGTAGTCCATTTCTTGAATATAATTGACTACTATAGATTGAGTAGATCATTCAAGAATAAGTAATTATATCTCTTCTAAAAATTTCATCATGTATTATATATATATATATACAATTGTAGTAATATGATAAACTGTTTTTATCTAGATGAATTCAATAACTGAAACACAGGCTTGTTATATACCTGTGGCTATATATATATGTAATATAGGGTATAGGAGCACAGACTTTCACACCACCCACCTCTCTCCACTCTATCTAATAACACTGATACACCTAAACACATATATGCTGAAAAGATAAATAATCACCAATATAGGTATTTCATGCTAAACCAGCAATCATCAGTTGGTCCAGACTATCATCTTTACACACATATATAGTATAAGTGCTCAGATATATATTAAGATAGACTATCCTCATAGTTTAATGGACAGACTTCAATCCACTCCACCCTCCAACTCTTCAACCGTCCATCCAATTGAAAATCTGATGATGGAATGCTCAAAGACCACCCTGAGGCTGAGATTATTGTCACACCCATGTTGACCTAAGGTCAATCTGAACCCCACATGTACAGGACATAATCCATTTAATACATATGCAAGGATGGGCAGACATCTCTATAATGTAATAACTGAAACACAGGCTTGTTATATACCTGTGGCTATATATATGTAATATAGGGCATAGGAGCACATACTTTCACACCACCCACCTCTCTCCACTCTTCCCATCCTTGCATATGTATTAAATGGATTATGTCCTGTACATGTGGGGTTCAGATTGACCTTAGGTCAACATGGGTGTGACAATAATCTCAGCCTCAGGGTGGCCTTTGAGCATTCCATCATCAGATTTTCAATTGGATGGACGGTTGAAGAGTTGGAGTGTGGAGTGGATTGAAGCCCGTCCATTAAACTATGAGGATAGTCTATCTTAATATATATCTGAGCACTTATACTAAAGATGATAGTCTGGACCAACTGATGATTGCTGGTTTAGCATGAAATATGTTTATTGGTGATTATTTATCTTTTCAGCATATATGTGTTTAGGTGTATCAGTGTTATTAGATAGAGTGGAGAGAGGTGGGTGGTGTGGAAGTCTGTGCTCCTATACTCTGTACTAGATGAATTATTAGATAGAGTGGAGAGAGGTGGGTGGTGTGAAAGTCTGTGCTCCTATACCCTATACTAGATGAATTCGTAAATGTTTTTAGAAAAATTCACCTTCATTTACTTCTTTGCAGTTATATATAAGGGACCACAATAACAAACTAAATATTTTTGTAAGGACATAAATAAAATTTGAATTTTTCTAAAAACATTTAATAATTGGACTAGATAATGGAAATAGCTTAATATATAATTACAAATAAAATATTATCATGACCAAATGTTCAAATAAACATTATATATATGTAACTTAATTAGTAAATAGGATAACTATATATATACAAAGTCAAATCCACAGCCAAGGTGTAATGATGTGCTGCAGCTAATCAGACCAATTCTTCAGACAATGAAACAATAGTCAATCTCTCCAATCGACTATTATTCAAAAGAAGTGAATGACTGATTAAAAGAGAGCCTCATTGTTTGCTGCTTTCGTCTGATTAGTAATAGTTTGGACAGGTTTGCTTTTGATTTATTGATCCTGCAGAATTGATCTGGGTGGTTGTTACATATTAATACATCGTGGCTGTAAATTTAATTTTGTATATATATGTTTAGCCCATTTACTACTTAATTTACATCTATATTAATCATTAAAAATATTAAATAAAAAATACTGTGTGTATATATATTAAGTATACCAATATATGAAAATATAATGGCTATAACCAGCTTGTCATGTGACATTATCCTGAATAGCAATTAACAGTTAAATACTACTTAGGATAGCATATATAGCATAAGCTAGCTATAACTATTATTTATTTTTTTATATTGGTATATGTTTGTATATTTTATTCCATAATTTTTTGTTTATATATATCTAAGTCTATTAGTACAAATAATCAATTTGTTTTGGCTTATAACCAGCTTGTCATGTGACATTATCCTGAATAGCAATTAACAGTTAAATACTACTTAGGATAGCATATATAGCATAAGCTAGCTATAACTATTATTTATTTTTTTATATTGGTATATGTTTGTATATTTTATTCCATAATTTTTTGTTTATATATATCTAAGTCTATTAGTACAAATAATCAATTTGTTTTGGCATAGTGATCTAGATAGGTACAGGAGTGCTTTTTAAAAGCATTGTATTAATTAATCAGTAAATCAGAAATTACATGTAATATTGGGAAAGGAAAACTGTTCTTAATTATACTACAAATATTTGATTTATAATTCTTCATTTATATGGGCTTTAAAATAAATAACAAATGATCTCTGCCATGAATAAAATAAATAGCGATTTATTGCTTGGGAATTTATAAGAAATTTAATATTAGCAAACAATTTCAGTAAAATAGCATTTAACATCACATAATCACTATTTCAATAGATATAGAGAGTTTTGCCTGAAAATACTGCTTTATTTCATATAATTTATACAAATACTTTTTAAGAACACATTTAACAAACTTATCTTTATTAAATTTAATATAAGTATATAATTTTTTAAATTTTAAGGGAGAAATTTGTGAAAACAGTTTTTGTTCAAAAAAGCTATTATCTAATAAAAACAAACTGATGCTTTTTGTCTTACGCATGACTCCATTTATATTTATTATTTTTTAAAAGCTTTAACCCTCTCCATATTTGATGAACAGTGAATTATCTATTTTATCCTTCTTCATATTATTAATCAACCTATTCAAATTTATGGTTATTATAAATCCAACATTGAACTTATCTGCACAAATCTTTCCAATTTTATTTCCAACACTCAGTGCATGGCACTATCATATGTGCTGAGTATTGGAAATAAAATTGGTATGATTTTTGCAGATAAGATCAATGTTGGATTTAGGACACCTATAAATTTCAATAGGTTGATTAATAATACAAAGAATAAAATAGATAAATTGAACCAGACAATGTTGTTTATGCATTAGGTTGCCAACAGTTAGATTGCCTGTATTATATTGCAGTGAAATGAAAGCAAATTTGAGGATAAGAATGACCGAGTATTCAATGTATTTGCAAAAATTCTATAACAGATTTGACAATTGTATCTGTCTTTTATAATCATGAAAATGAATATGGACATGGTTGTAATCCTGATATTGTTTGAGATGATTTGTGAAAAGAAGTGATAGAAAGTGAAAGGGAGGCTTAGTCTATTGCACAAAATGAACATGGTAGGAATCAGAGAACCAAGTGCCGAAAGTTGGTACTTTTTGTTTGTTTGATAACCATGATTACGACCCTACAAGTTGAAAGTATATTTTATTTACTTAATTAAATTTTATTTTTTAAATGCTTTTATACATCTTACATTCTCTGTATGTTTGTTTGTTTGTATGTTTGTTTGCTTCATAGATATAGTTTACGTAAGACATACAAGAAAATGTTATAAATATTTTTTGGTTTCAAATGGTAGCTTTTAAAATTTGCTTAATACATTTTAAATATGGGACAATTTTTTGGGATTCAATTAAAAGCATGATTAATGATTTATTAGACAGATCTGATATCTACATAATAAGTATATATATTAAGTGCAATCTTTTGAATGAATAAAACTGCTAAAAACTTTAAATCAATTTGATACATAGAGTTTATATATAAATTACAATAAGTAATAAATTAGTCATTTAATATTGAATTCACATAGAGATAGATTGCTTAATAAAAAGGAAATTGCAAAAAAAAATTAAAAATAATAGAGATAAAAAATATTTTATAGTAAATGCTTTTATTTGTCATGCACTAAAAACAAAAACGAAATAATTGTTTCTTCAGCCACAATTATAGGTTTTAGAATAAATTTGAAATAAAAGTGTGTGGGGGAAAGGGGAGGTTTAGAGAAGGATGAAATTAATTAATTTATGGTCTTCTCACATTTTAATTTCAAATTCAATTTAAAAACTCTAATTCTAGTTAAAAAAAACAATTATTTTTTGATTTTTAGTGCATGACAAATAAAATCATCTACTATAAAATATTTTTTATTTTCTATTCTCACTTATTTAATTAAATTTTATCTTTATTCTGCTACAGTGTTTTAACATTATTTATAATAATGACAGTGGTTCAATATTTATATATAGTAATCATTAAAATCAGTCAATACTTAAACAATCCCAATATCAATAACAATCAGCAATCTCAACCTGTTGTCAAGGCAACAGATATAAATTTTTGAATATACAGATATTCAACAGTTTTTAAAATAATTAAATATTAATTGGATTTGGCAATAATTACTATAGGGTTTTACTAATTTAAAAATAGATTAAAAGTTAATTTTAATATTATAATTGCATTAAAATATATACATATTACTTCATAGACTTTTATGACAAATTGTTAAAAGCTGTGTTAGTAAAAGAATTTGCATTTTTTTTAAAAAAAAAAAGTTAAACAACCATTATATCCTATATATTAAACAAAAATTATAAATCTGTGCCTTCTAGAGAGAGTGGTATTAATTTGCTGAGAATTAGACTTACTGGAATAAGTCTTTTTTAATAACAATTATTATCTTATTGTACTATTTAAGTTATATATTAAATGTATATTATATGTGATTAAAGCAAAAGGTTGACTTTTAATAAAGCACATGATAGTAATTTGCAGCTACCTTTTTAAGATAATAGTAAATACAGAAGCTAATATTAGTATTGCTATTAACTATTCTGTTTTTAACATGAAGTGATATAATAATAATCATATCTATATGCCATGCCCACAATCTAAGTCAAATTCAGGCTGAGATAATCATCAGTTTTTCATTTTTCATTAAGTAAATAGATAGCTTATAAATTGGTTCATTAGCAAATGGATAATTAGATAGAAAAAGTCCAACAATAATATGAATTAATCATATGGTTTAATTTGTGTTAATCATATGAATATCAGTGCACTGATTGTAAAATAAAAAAACATGATGCAGAGAGGATATTGAACTCTTATGGGAGCTGAACCCATAGTTATTTTTACTTAATATTATAAATGTGAGATAAACTTTATGAATGTGATGTAAATATCTGTATTGACAAGATCTTCAATCAAAGATAAATTTTCAAATTTTATGAGTGTATACTTTTTTTTCCTCATGTGTCATAGCATCAGCCGGGAAGTGAACCCGCTAACCCAGGACAACTGCTTGTAAAGCAGCTGTTACTGACCTCTCGACCACCAATGCTTGACTATGAGTGTATACTTTTGCTAAAGTTATTCTAACTGCAGTATATTTATTAAATCAAAATTAGACTTGGAAATTAATACAAATATATTTCAGATAATACACACAAAGAAGAAAGCAGGATGGACTTTGGCTCACATCTTGGCGATAGACAGACAAGAGTAACTACAAATTGGATTAGAATAAAAACGGATGGAGCAGAAACATTAACAATATATATATACACAGATATAAGAATGTAGTTGTCTATTGTAGGTCATGTTAACTTCCACATTGTTATGTTTGAATGCCTTACGTCATACATAACTTAAAATGACTAACCATTCTGTAAAATAAAATATTTTAAAAATATCTCAAATACACACTAAAAAATAAATAAATAAAACTTTTTTATTACATCTTAAACAATAGAATTAAATAGCTTTAAAGGTAATTGAAGATGAAATGCAGATTGCTATATATTATTTTAAAAATTAGTAGATGTTTTACAAAAGAAAATAAATTTCAGTTAAGCTTCTAACAAAATCTTGAGTCAGACACCTGAGGCATAGGAGGAAAACCAATGGATTTCTGCTCCAGTCCCACAATTCTTTTCACTTAGTGTACAGCCCATGGCCACATACAACAATAAATCTGGAAGATGTTTTTCAAAAATCCGACTAGTGAGAACAGCTGATTGTGGCTTTCTTTCTTTGACTAAGAACAATTCAAAAATAATTTGAATGCAGAATAATTAGGAGATTATAGTAAAATTACTTCCTTTTTCTTTCTTTTTTTTTTTTTAAGTATTAACATCAAGTGGTAATATATATTGTAGTTTCAATAAGCTGTTTATTAATCTTAATATTTTAAAACTATTTATATGTGTGTTGTATATATAAATAATTAATTATTCAATGTCATTATTACGTAATAGTTGGTCGTTAGCCTTTTTGCATTGGAGTTGATGTCTGAAAATAAATTGGTATTTAAATACTTTTATCTGAAAAATAATTATTATCATGTCGATATTTCCTCTTTCATATGAACGAAATTTCTATAAAGCGATGTATCATTTTTTTTAGATTTCTTAATAGCCCATTTATTATTGCATTAAAGGAATCTGTCCGTCTCATGGCTGGATTTTTCATCTTCATTTATTTCTAATCTTTCCAAGTATGATACACTTTTTTGATGTATTAAATTGTATTATAGTATGATTACAATAAAACAATTTTAAACTAATACGTTCATCTTTTCAACTCATCTACAGAGAATTTTAGATTTCAACCCAACAAAAAAAAAAAAAAAAAGCTGGATTTAAAAGTGGTTTTAGTGAAGTGGATTATATCCAAGTATTGAGAAAAGTTATAAAAAGGACCAATGATTTGCCATTATGCTTTGGATTTCTTCAATTATTAAAACATTGGATCATCAAGGTATAGATCCAGGATATTGTCATACTCTAAAGAATATTTTTAAAAATGCAACAACAACAGTTAGATAAGTATACTGTTACTAGAAATATTTAAATTGAGATGGGTATATGACAGAGTGACTTCATATTTCCAAAACATTTCACAGCAGTGCTGCAGGAAACATTTTTGTGTATTAAATGGGAAACTAAAGAAATAAAAGTAAATGGAGATTATTTAAGTCATTTCGATTTTGCAGTTGAGATGGTTGTTTTTGTAAATAATGTTTCAGAGCTTCAGAAAATGTTGCAAGAGTTATCAGATGAAAGTAAGAAAGTAGGACCAAAAAAAAAAAAAAAAATGTTCTATGGATTTTCTTAAAAGATGAAAATAGAGATAAATAATGATGAGTTAGAAGAAGTTAACAACTACAAATGGATGAAATTAATCATAGAATTATACTTGTAATATTAATTACATTTACTTTCTTTATTACTTTTACAATGCTTTATATAATTATAACCCACTATTGACAGTTTTGATTGCACCAGCAATCTTCTTCAGAACTATAACAAACGCCTTACTAGTACATGAATACAAATATACAAGAACATATAATTTTACATTTTATATATATATATTAATCCCAAGCTCTGGAAGTTGCCGCCAAAAATCGTGGACTTCCTATTGAAATCGAACCTGCATGCCCTCCCAACAAATGCCTTCCTCCACTATAAAAGGGGGCAAGATATTGACCCTAATTGCACATTGTGTCAAAGACAGGAAGAGACTACCGATCACTTCCTCTTCGAATGCACAACTTTGAACAATTTAAGAACTCATTTTCAACAAAACATGACAAGAAATCAAATTGAAATGAACCTCAAGACAGCAATTGAAAAGGGCATATTCTCTGAGATCCGGCTTTCGGCCATAATTAACTTTTCCATCTGGGCATTGCGCTGTAAGCTGGTGTTCCAGGCTGACACCTTGAATAATATATTCACAGCGTTTTGCCAAATACTAAACAAGGAAAGGGATAGAGATATGCGCACTGCTGACCCCTTCACCGCTGCACAAACCTGGGACTCCATTGCAATTGGATAGAGCTCCCCGCAACTTTGCTGTTTATTGAGTGGCTGTTGCTTTTCATCATTTTATAAAACTCAAACACGGATATTAATACTACCTACTAACAGCATCTCATTTTAATCTTCCCTGCTATGAACTTTAGACAAATTGGGTTTCTATGGTCTATTTTTGGAACAACAAACAAGTCACAAAAGTTTCCTGTGCAAACATTAACTCAAATATATCCTTTTTTTATTTGCATGCTCATTTCATAATCACTTACTTGTTTTTTTTTTACTTTTGGTCTGTATTTCTACGGTCTAAATGTACAATAAATTTGGTTTTTGAAAGATATATATATTAATCAATATTCATATACCTACATATATCTTGTATATACTTCTATATATATAATTATTACCTCTTTATATATAATACATTTTAACCTTTTTTATATATTATATTTATCAATCAGTACTTCCTATAATCTATATATATATTATTTTTATTTCATTTATTTTTTATTTTATTCTTATTTTTTTATTATATGTATTATTTTAACCTATAAACACCATAATTATGACTTAGTTATCAGAAAGCAAATAGTCACATGCATACTAATGCATGATTTGTTGTATTTATATATTTAGTTATTTTATCGTAAACAATGTTTTCTAAAGTAAAGATTTATAATGCATGATGATTTTTCAAACATAACTTTTCAATTAGAGATTGTTATAGAATATTTGCAAGTAAAGTAGTAATAATAGCCATAGACATTTCTATTGCAGGTTAAAGTAAATAATATTGAAAGTGTAGTTATTGTAATAAGAAGCATTTAACAGGCAGTTTACTTCACATTTTATAAGAATGTTGAACTTGACTGAACTTAAGAAAGAATTCAACTATTTGTGTTTGAATGTCTCAAGATCCAGTGTTCAAAATGACTGAATTATGTAATGTTTCAGGATCAGTAGTTTTAACAATGATTACTATATTCAGTAGAGGTGGGAGAATGCTTTTTGAAATAATCGGTGGGTATTATAATGGTTGTGGTCAAAAACCACAAAACAATAATAAATCAAACCACTGCCTGAAGACTTCAATATCTTCCAAAACTACCATTAAATTATTGGAGATGGTGTCATGAGCACAGTAGCGTAACATATTAAAACAAGCAAAACTCTCCATACAGTAGTGCTACTTGGTGCAAGCCAGAGTAATCAATGGATGTCAGAAGGTGCAGTGCTCTCAGACCCAAGGCTCCTCATTGATGAAAGCCATAAGCTAGAAACTAGTCTGGGGATATTGGATGAGTAGGGATTTTATGCACAAGCCTTCTGGCATCCGTTGATTATTCTGGCTTGCAATGAGTGGCACTACTGTATGGAGTTTTGCCTGTTTTAATAACAGTTATGAGCAAGCAAGAAATAGTGATCATGTGATATTTAGCATAACATATAGTAGTATGAGTCATTATGTTCTGGAAAATTGTTTGTCTAATGATCATTAAGTTAATTACCAAATGTATGATAATCGATTACTGAGGAACCTAATGGTATAACTGTCATAATTAGTGTCTTCCTTTAATTCAATGATTATTCTATACAGATATATCACTGTTCCAGATTAGTCAAACATTTGAAATATCAAATTATAGTAATCTAATAATTTATTGTTTGAAGTTTATAAAAAGTTTGAACACCAGGAGTGAAAGAGTGAAGCTCCAGAATCTATTATTTTAACTATGTAAGACAATATCTGATTTATTTTATAGTTAAAACATTATTTTCATTCAACATAATCAATTCAAAATGATAATGCCCCCAGGCATATTACACACAGAGTCATATTTTCAAATGTCAAAAAGAAAACAATTCCATACTTTTCATAGCTAAATATTATTGAGCTTTTGGGAACCATTTTTAACAGGATGACAAATTGATATTCTCCATAGACATCTGCCAGGGAATTTCTCCTCATCTCCATAAAAAAAGGCTTAATATATATCTAGTTACTATTAAAATTGTTATTCCATTTTATGTAAAACACTAGCAGTTCCTTATAAAAAGATATCTGATGCTATGGGTATCTAGATGTACATTTTATTGTTTCAGAAGTCAATATGTTTGATTAAAAATAGTTAATCTTTATTTGTATTTTTTTTTTTTTTACAATTAATGCCTATGTGTTTGAAAAGGAAGATTTTTAATAAATGTGTTTTACCAGTTCTTACTTATGGATCTGAGACTTTGATACTTAATAGAAGAGCAATACAGAGACTTCAGACCACTCAAAAAAGTATGGAGAGATGCAGGTTGGGAGTAACAAGAAGAGATCGAAAACACAATATATGGGTAAGAGAACAAACAGGTGTTACTGACCTCATTGAAAAAATTAAAAGATTGAAGTGGAGTTGGGCTGGAGATATTGCTAGAAGAGATGATAATAGATGGACAATTAAAATCTTAAACTGGATTCCAAGAGATTGTAAAAAACCCAGAAAGAGACCACATGTGAGATGGATGGATGAAATAAGTAACTGTGCAGGGGTGATGTGGAGAAGAGAAGCTAAAGATCAGAGGAGATGGATTGAACTTGGAGAGACCTTTATTTTGAAGAGGATTGATAATGGTTGATAATGATGATGACAGATAATCATCTTTAAAAACTTAATTATAGTTCGACTGCTCTTTAACTAACTCGGAAATGTTGTATTATTATTATTTTAATGGTAAAATTTATTTATATACAGAGTAATGTTTAATGAGCACAATATTAATGAGTTATACAGTAATAAAGTATTATAATTATTTTGACTTACAAAGCTTACATTTATTTATGTATGTAATTATATAAATAAATAAATTACATTAATTAATGCATGTTATGTCTTTCTATTATTTTACAGAGAGCAACAATAACTACATGCATTTTTATTATTATTTTAGATTGGATTAATTTGAGACAATGGTTTGCTTCATGAGTAAAAAATCTTTAACTTTCTTGTCATCCAGACAATATAAGTCAGATGTTATATGAAATACAAAATTATTAATCCAATTAAATTATAAGTGCTAGGAATGTTTAGATAAGAGTTTCAATGTTGCTATAATATTATGCTAAGCCACTGATATCTTGATCCGATATCATGTTCATAGTAATGACTCATGGACAGGAGGGTGGCAAGTATACATATGATGTAAATGTATGTAAATTTACACAAATGAGTTAAATTGCCCACTTTTTACATAAATTTACATCATATTTATACTTTCCTCCTTTCTGTCTATCAACTATTAATATGAATATGGTATCAGATCAAGATATCAAAAGTGACTTAGCATAGTATAACAAATGTTGAAACTTAAGCTTTTCTTATCTAAGAATTCATTACATTTACAATTTAATTGATTTACTACAATTCGTTTAAGAAAAGTTAACACATATATAATTAGAATTATTAATCCAATCATCATGTTCTTTTATTTAGATGTACAATGTTTTTTCCAAATTTTTTTGATTTAATATTTTTCTTAACCTATAACCTTATTGGTAAAAACAGACATTGCCAGACTCATTTATGCTCATCCCAAAGAGAAGTAGAAGGAGAGAGGGAGCTTACTTAACTTTCCTGGATACTTAAATATGTTCATGGAGGATATATAGTTTTTTTCATATGTCAAAGCATTGACCAGAAAGTGAACCCAGGCTAACCACAAGGCCACCAATGCTTGACATGGTTGGATATATAGTTTTTCATGTTTTATAAAGAGCTTGCAAATAAGCTCTTAACAAGCTTTGCAGAATATCCTCAACCCCAGACTGGTTTCTGCTACTGGATTCATCAGTGAGGTGCCAGGATATTCAAGCATTGGATATTCTGCAAAGCTTGTTAAGAGCTTATTAGTGAGCTCTTTATAAAAAATTTGTAATACAAGTTTGTTTAAATTAGGTCATGTGGCATCTGACTTTGATTTATTTGTAATAGTTTTTCATATATGTGGCCTTCAGTTTGAATACTGATTTTGTCAAAATAAAATTATTTTTTAACAAAATTATTAGTAAAATTGATTTTAAACTTAACTTCAAAATTATGCATTTATTAAAAAAAATAAAAATGTACCTTTTATATTAGCTAGGATAACAAACTTTTTTTCCCCCATATATATAAGTTTAAATCTTTCTTAAAAAATATCACATGATTATAAAAATAAATGTACCTTATATGAAGTAAATAAAAATATTTTTCAAATTATTACAAACTTGAAATTCAAAATACATTGTTTCTGCTTGGTAAATAAAATGTAAACTTGTTTTGCCATTTTGTGCAATTTGAATTTTAAAGCTTTATGTTTTGTTGATAACTTCTGTTACCTAGTACTAAACTTAATATACATTAGTTTACCATAAATTATAATACAATTATGGGCATATGGATTAATCAAATCCTGTATAATATGAGATCCATTATGCAATATCATCAGGTTTGTTCTATATTGATTGAGATGCAAAGGGTGCAATGAACTTGAATAGCATAAGTTCTGAATTTGGTAATAAATTTATATATTTTTAACAATATCATTAAAAGTTGCTTCTGAAGAAGAATCTTTTTCAAAATTAAAATGAATAAAAAATCATGATTGATTATGTCACAGGACAGATTAAAAAAATTATCCATATTTAGTATAAAAAATTAAATATATAACAATTCATATTTAGAATATATCATAAAAGAATTTTCTGTAATGAAAGCCAGAAGAAAATCTCTATAAGAAATGAATAAAAATGTTTTTATTAGTGTACTTTATTTTAATATACATTCTTTTTAATGTGCACTGTAATAAAATGATTCATAACATGTTATTGTACTTTCAGATTTTTGAATTTTTAATAGAAGGGGTCACACAAATTTTGCAACCAGGCAGTGCAATTTTTTTCAAGAATCATGATTATTAGAGAATCTATTAAGAAAAGGTTAATTTAGGTAATTTAGTTAACAAGATGATATATTATGGTTATGGAAAAAATATTTATCTTCACTACAATCTGATGCTTGTTCATGTGACACATGCCTTTTGACTATTTGGCCAACTTTTTCTGTTGCCCATTTCTGATTTGGTGATGATCAAAATCATATAGATATAGACAGATTTTATACTTTCAGCTTACATTCTGAATTTTCTTGACTAATTTGATTACACCTAAATCACTTAGTTGTCTTGCTATAATTATAATAATAGCAGGTATTTTATCTATTAATATCATTTGTGATAATGAATATTTTAATAATCTGTCAACATTTTCATAGAAAGGGAGAGGAATTTGTCAGGTGTAAATTCAATTTTGTTGTCTCACAATTGAATTGAAGTATTCATTTGGTTTTGTAAATATTTTCTTATAAAGTGAGGACATTTGTTGAGTTCACTTGTTTCATTATACAAAATATATTCTAAAAACTTATCATTTAATTGTTTAAAATATTTATCTTATGTTGAATAGTATTATACAATCACTACTTTTTTTAGCAGTAGAAAACTCTCCATACAGTAGTCCCACCCAGTTCAAGCCTTAGTGATCAATGGATGCAGGAAGGTGAATAAACTCATCATCCAGTGCCTACTCAGATAATATTCCCAGACTAGTTTCTAGCTTATGGCTTTCATAAGTGAGAAGCTATTAATAATAGCTTGTGTAAACATAGGAAGTGGCAATCATGTAATGTTTTGATGATTTTATACTTTTTTTTTAATGAAAAAAAAAGTCATGGAATTATTTTTTCTATTTTCAACTTTTTTAGTTTTTTTTATTTAAATAATTTGTAAATTTGGTATAAAAGAATCCTTTTGCTATGTGTTAAGAGTGAATATATATATATATATAAGGAATCCAAATCCAGACTTTTGACTCACAACCATCCAATCCATTCTATACAACTGATATATTTATATATATTATCACATAAATGTGAAAAAGATAAATGATCTCCAATATATGTATTTTGTGCTCATCAGATAGTCCAGATCACCATTTCCCACACATATATACAATCACTGCTCAGTATTTTATCAAAATAGCAAATCTTCAAACTTTAATATACAAACTTCAATCTTTTTCACTCTCCAACTCTTCAGCCATCCATATCATTGAAAATCTGAGGATGAAATGCTCAAAGTCTTTGAGGATGCCAATTTTTTGTGTTATATTCATGTTTAGCCTAAGTCAATCTGACCTCTCACACTTAGAATCTTAATATGTCCATTTAATTATACAGAACAGGGATGGGCATAATACAGGCTTAATATGCAATATTTAAATACATGTATATTATGTACCCTAAACTTAATGTAATTATAAGGGACCTGAACCCAAACTTTCAAACTTTCCACAGCCATCCAATCCATCCTGTATAACTGATACACATGACCACATAGTTGTATAAGATGGATTGGATGGCTGTAGGCAGTTTAAAAGTCTGGTTACAGGTCCCTTGTAATTACATTAAGTTTAGTATAGACAATATACATGTATTTAAATATTATATATATATAATAACAATGAATCTACCACAATCATACCATTTTATTTTAATTCTCTTAGAGAATGGCATAAATTAATGAAAAATAACATGTTTGCAATGCATATTATTTATTATACTCTCCGGTACATATACAACATTTTTCAATACACATTCATATATATATATATATATATGCATATACAAATTTAATTTAAAAGTTAGAAAACATATACAAATTAAGATTATCAACAAAAATAATTAAAAAAAAGAAGTCTGGTGTACATGTTGAAACTCCCTTAAAAATATTAAAATTAAATTTACTGTATTTTTTATTTAAAAAAAATATTTATTTTTCTCTTTTTATTATTTCATGAATAAATGATTCCTTCATTTTATTAATTAAAAGCTAATTTTAAAGAGTTTTTTTAAATTTATAATTAAATTAATATTTTAACATTTAAATATAGAACTTCACAAATTTATTTAGATTAATCTAAATTGCAATGATCTCTAGATTTGTGAATTGGGGTGGGGAGGGGGACTAAGCAAAAAAAAATATTCTTAATTGCATTGCTGTGAGAATTAGAGGCTTTTACCATGTTTGCAATACAGGAAAATAACTACTGCATATTAGAAGGTAATATATATATATATATGTAATTATATTATTGAATATTTATAAATACAGTAATCAGATATATTTTAAAATTTTTATCCACTTAATAGCTCTTTTGACTATTCTTGTAGTCTTTGTCAACTAGCACTTTGAAAGGCTAACCTTTCTACAATAAGTCATGTTTGAATTTGTATATTAGCATGGCTTCTTTTATTTATTTATTTTTTTTTCAATTTGCAAATTGAAAAAAATAACAACAACAACAAAAAATAAAAAAAGCTATGCTAATATACAAATACAAACATGACTTAATTAACAGGTAGGCAGCAAATGTTAAGATCATGGAATTGTGGGAAAATTAGACTTTCAAAATGTTAATTGACAAAGACTACAAGGATAGTTGAAAGTGCTATTTAGTGGATAAAATTTTTAAAATATATCTGATTACTGTATTTATAAATATTCAATTATATAATTAAGTATATTGTTTTGAAGAAGTACAGACATAGAATTATAATATTATTACATATATGTATATGTGTAAAATTAACATTTTTGTAATTAATTTACGTATTTTAATGTTTTTAGTTTTTGTTTTGGTTATTTTTTAGACAGTGGATAATTGAAGCAGCAGTTGTTGAGACAGCAGATGCTGTGACTCCATTATATATAAGATTTTATACATTTAATGTAAAATGTATTAATCTAAATTATTGTTGTTAAGATTAAGCAGAATATTTCTATTTAATCTTTAACATTAAATCGTAATACATTTTTTTATTTTTAGCCTTTAAAATTTTTTTGTTAAGGGTTAAGTAGAAAGCAATTTTAAAAGGGGCAGTTGGAGTTAATAAATCTGCACCACAGTTCCCTTAATTATTTAGCTTAAGAAGGGAAAGATATAAGAAATTTAAAAAAAAATCTTTGATTTTAGTTGTAAGCATATTTATAATTATTGATTAAATTAAATTTTGTTAAAGAAAAATAATTTTGCATTAAGATGATTTTCAGTAATAGAAAAAAAAATATATTTTTTATCTTTAAGGCTTTAGGGATGCAAACAGAATATGAAAGAGAGAAAGAAAAATTAAATGTTTGTTTGAAATATTGATTATTCACAAATTTATTAAAATTTTATAAAAATTAATTTTAGTGAGAATCAGTCTTTGTTAATATTATATTTTTGCTCTCTGAAAGACTTTTTTTAGGTATAAACTTAGAAATCACATAGTTCAGATATTTAGAAAAAAATATGTAATAAATTACTCTTTGTGATCACAATTGCTACCAAACAAGAGGTGCTGCAGAAAGGTTTGAAGAAAATTAAATATTTTTACATCTATGCAACTGACTAGGAATGATAAATAAACCAATTATTGTTTTTTTTCTTCATATGTCATAGCATCGGTTTGGAGGCGAACCCACAACTGTCTGCAGCCAACTACTTGCTTGCAAGGCAGCTGTGATGACCTTTCGGCTAACAACACTTGACAAACAATTATTGTTAATAGTAAAATCTTCTAAAAGATCAATTAAAATACTGTCATTTCTTTCTTTTATAAAAGCCTTGTGTAAGAGTTACTTTGTTCAGTTGTCATAGCTATAACCTGGATTGATCAGTAAGTACAGCAATATAGCTATTTAGATGACTATTGATATATGTTTAGTATATGATATAATCTTTACTATTTGTGAAAATATACAAAATACATGTATGGATTATGGATGCTAGATTCATGATTTATTTTTTTATTTTTCAAATATGTTAATATTAATTTGGTGTTTATATAATCTTTATACTTTTCTTCCAGTGTGTAAGCTTGTGGTTAAGACCTGTAGAGGTCCCTACCTTCACATTTTTAACCACACAAGCTTTAGGTTTATTGCCTTAGTAAATAAACATAAAATGAAATTCTATTATTTTTACTATTACCTCTTATTTTTCCTGTCATTATTCATATTGCAATTGTTATTATCAGTTAAATGAATAATAAACCAAACATGGCGACTTAGGCAGATTTTATTATGCAGGATATTTTTTAGACTTTTATTTTTTTCTAGTTCTTTCCACATTTGGGTGAGCAGTGACATTTCTAAATAGAGTGGATTAAACACCCAATCATTTGCTGAATTAATACTTCTGATGTAAAACTATTTCTACTTCAAAAGTGACCATTATTGTTTTCTAATGCCTCATGCAACTCTCAGGCTGCTATTCATGTTTTCACACTTGATTTATCAATGCTTTCCATATCTTACATATTCAAATATACTTGAATATAAAAGAAAAAAATATTATGTGTTATGATGTAAACAAAAAAAATGGAGAGGGAATAAGAAAAATGCATAATGAGAATACAGCAAAGACTGTTTGTATGAGTCAACATAGTATCCTAAAGGCAACAGAAAACACTCTTAGTTATTGATAGTTTACTCTTACATTAAAAAATCAAAAATTATATATAAAATATGCCAACAATGGGTAGCCTGAAATCCACAACCATTGTTAATATAATTTTTATTATGAAGAATTTTAATTAGTGAGATATATATTCAAATCATATAATTAGGCGATTTCTCATCATTACCATCATTTTCAACCATTATCAATCCACTGCAGGATGACGATATTTTCAAAGTCAAGCCATATTCTTCAATCTCTAACCTTTCTTCTCCACATCAGCCCTACACATTTTTTTATTTCGTTCATCCATCTCACATTTGATCTCTTTCTGGATTTTTTACAATCTCTTGGAATCCAGTATAAGATTTCAACTGTCCATCTATTATCATCTCTTCTAATAATATGTTCAGTCCAATTCCACTTCAGTTTCTTAATTCTTTCAATGATGTCAGTAACATCTGTTGCTTCTCTTACCCATATATTTTATTTTTAATCTCTTCTTGTTACTTTTAACATGCATCTCTCCATACTTTGAATGGTCTGAAGTCTCTGTATTGCTCTTCTGTTAAGTGTCCAAGTCTCAGATCCATAAATAAGAACTGAAAAAATATATTGGTTAAAAACCTTTCTTTTCAAACACATAGGCATATCTCCTTTTAATATTAAGTTATTTCTACCAAAAACACTCCAAACAAGTTTAATTCTATGATTAATTTCATCCATTTTGTTTCCATCTATAGTAATAATCTGTCCAATGTATTTGTAGTTTTTAACTTCTTCTAACTCATCATTATCAATTTTTATTTTTATCTTTTGAGAAAATCCATTGAATATTACTTTAATCTTTTTTAACATTTACCTTTAGTCCTACTTTCTCACTTTCATCTAATAACTCTTGCAACATTTTCTGAATCTCTCAAGTATTATTTGCAAAAACAATTATTTCACCTACAAAATCTAAATGTCTTATATAATCTTCATTTACTTTTATTCCTTTAATTTCCCATTTTAATCCACAAAATATTTCTTGCAGCACTGCTGTGAAAAGTTTTGGAGATATGGAGTCACCCTGTATTACACTCTTTTCAATGTCAATCTTTTTAGTATCTTTATGTAACCTAATTGTTGCTGATGCATTTTATAAATATTCTTTAGAATATGACAATATCTTGGGTCTGTGCCTTAATGATTTAATGTTTTAATCATTGAAGACATGCTTAAAGAATCAAATGCCTTTTCATAATCTATAAATCCAAAGGATAATGGCAACTCATATTTATACTAATATTTATTGGCCCTTTTTATAACTTCTCTCAATATTTGGATATGATGCACTGTACTAAAATCACTTTTAAATTCAACTTGTTCTTTTGGTTGGTTGAAATTCAAAGTTCTCTGTAAACTGCTTTATCATATTTTTAAAATATTAATATAGCATTCTTTCAATCATCTGATATATCTTTATCATTTAAACATTTTGTATATAACTTTACCAAATTTTTTACTATTTTGTCACTTGCTTCAATTATAATTCCATCATTACCTGGAGCTTTTTCCTACTTCATAAATTTAATTGCATGTCTCATGTTTTCATTTAAAATCCTGGGTAATTCAGAAGATATAATAGTTGTAGAAGGTATTTTTCCTTGTTTTTTATTACTATATAATTCTTGATGATGTCATCTCTCTTTTTAGTAATAGTTCCATCTTTTTTTTATTGCAGAAATGTTATCTATCAATAATCAAAATGCTGTTTTATGTTTTTGAGGCTTTTATTCTCTTCTATAGCTTTACTTGCTAGTTTACATTATACTTTCTTATATCACACAATTCTTTTTTGCACCTTTTTACAAAATTTCAGATATTCAATCCTTCTTAAGGCATCATTTTTATATATTTTCATATTTCTGCTTTTCTTCATACATTCTTTAGTCTCTTCAGAAATTTTATTGGTCAGTTGCTGCTTTTTTCTATCAGGGATCTTTGTTGCAGTTTTTAAAAGCGTATCAGTTATTTTCTTATTTTATTCAAATCTGAATCATGTTCAAAATCTGTTAATATTTGAAAACTATTTGCAAGTTCTAATTTAAATTCATTAGAATGTTTCTGAAGATTAGAAATATCAACTGTAAATAGTTTTTTAAAAATAATTTTTGTCTCACTAGTTTTTGCATTAATCTGTATCTTATGTCTCACTAATCGATGATCACTTCCTGTGTTGAATTTATTAAGGACATTACAATCATGAAATATGTATTTTGTTAGTCAAAATATAATCCAGTTCTGCTGTACCTTCATTTGGATGTATCCATGTCCATTTCCATTTATAATTTTTTTAAAAAAGAATTCATAATATAGTTTTTCTTTTTCTACCAACTCTGAAAGTATGTCCTTTCTCATTTCTATTACCATAACAAAATTTATCTATAGCACTTTCATTTTTCAATTGTTTATCAATTGTAGCCTTAAAATCTCCCATAATAATTTTAAAATGTTGTCTCATCTGATCAAAAATCTTTGTACATCCTTATAAAAATCCTCTATTATTTCATCAATATGAGAACTTGTTGGGACATAAACCTGAATTATCTGCATTTGATATCTGTTGTTAAATTGAATAACTAATATTCCCAGTCTGCACCATCAATGTCCATAATGTTGTTCTTTTATCTTTTATATTGTACTTCTAATATTTGTGCCTTTTTAGTACAGTGCATGCACTTTTTAAATCAGTTGTCTTGTCAATCTTTCGTCTAACTTCAGAAAATTCAGCAATATCACATTTAATATGAAACAGTTCTTCAAATTCTTGCAATCTTCTTTCATTTGAAAGTATCTGCAGTTAAGTACCTAAATAAAAGGTCGTCATCAATACCTTTAAACGGCAAATAATGGGGGGGGGGGTGAACGACCTCAATTAGTTTAAAATATTCAGGATTCGCTACTTAATCATTACCTTCCAAATTGACTGCTTAAAAAATCTGACTGCTCCAGATTAATGCCATTTGATAAAATAATAAAGTTTTTTTTTATCCTTTAAATACTTTTATTCACTTGAAAGTTTAAAAGAAAACGATTCAAACTTTTATTTTTTTTTTGGTTTTACTGTTTTTTTTTTTTTTTAAATGTAAATCATTTAGTTTTTTATTCTAAGAATTGATTTAAATTTTATTTAAAATGTTTATTCATTGGTTAGATCAGGAATTTAGCCATCAGCGATTCTATGACTTCCTGTCATTGGCAAACTTTTTAAACAAAAAAGAAAAGCTATGCGTGTAAGTCGGCGTAGGGGATGAGAAGAAACTGAGTCATTTCCTAACCTTTGGCTTTACCAAGATAAACTGTCATGCATTACTGTCTATCAAGCTAACTTGAAGCATCTTGTTTTTAACACCTTTGTGATTTTTTTTTTACTTTCATCATTAAGTGTATATGAAAAAAAAAGTGTTTTTTTTTATGTTGTTGTTTGTTTCATATATTATGTATGTTTTATGTTTAAATAAAAACTCTCTCAGTGAATTTTGTTCTTTCAAACTCTTCTTATCCATTCTAAATTTAGTTTGTCAGCACTGTATTTATTTCTACTTTTTACTGCTTGATTTGTTTTTAATATAATTATGTTAAAAGCAATATTTACATTTTAATACGATGTTGCAATAATCAAATCATATAAAAGTGAAAATATAAAAAAAGATTTCATTAAAAAAAATAATAAAAATTAATTATTAGGTCTGCACATTTAAAAAATATTATGACAACCCCACCCCTATAGCAACAATATATATATATATAGCTTATGTTTTGTTTTTATTTATGTAAACTGTCATGTATATTGGATTTTAATTTAGCGTCTTTCCTAGATGATTGAAAATTTGATTTACTTATATCTTTATATATATGGGTAAGAGAATAAACAAGTGTTACTGATATCATTGAAAAAATTAAAAGACTGAAGTAGATTTGGGCTGGACATATTGCTAGAAGAGATGTTAATAGATGGACAATTAAAATCTTAAACTGGATTCCAAGAGATTGTAAAAGACCCAGAAAGAGACCACATGTGAGATGGATGTATGAAATAAGAAAGTGTAGATTGAACTCGGAAAGACCTTCATCCTGCAGTGGATTGATAATGGTTGATGATGATAATGATATCTTTATATTAACTAGAATAAGATAACAGATTTTGGAAATGAAAACGGAACAAATAAGCCAGCCTCCCATCTCGAGAAAAAAACCAACTGATTAAAAAATTTATTTTAAAGGGTTTATGTGTTCTACAAATGTATATATGCAGTATAGTCATTTATATATAGTATAAAATTAACTCTTCATTATTTTTAGGAAATGCATGATGTTAGATTAAAGTGTTAGATAGTTAAAAGAAAGTGGGGTACTTTGGGTCACCTACAAGACTTTTGGGAAAGCAGTTTTAAATTTGTTTACAATGTTTATTGGCTTAACTTTTGGCATATAAAATAATAAAACAATTTGCACTGTAATAGTAACAGGTCATTAATAAATTGGTTACAAATCTACCATAGTGGCTAAATAAAGTATATATATAAATATTTATTAGTCATTATATATTCTTTTCATGTTTGTTCTTTTAATTTAATAATATAATTATTTCGTAATATAAATAAAAGCAAAAGAGAATTGTTTGGGCTCCCAACAATAAATTCACATGCCTTTTTTTTAAAAATTAAAACCAAATAAATTGAAATCACTATTTACTAACGTACCAAATTAATGAGAAACTACGTCATTTAGGGGAAATTACTGATTAACCAATCAAAAAATTAATTATAAAATATTAAATGAATAAATATTAATTTATAAAAAAATAAAAAATGAACATAAAGTTAAAATTAAAAGTTAAATAAAAAGTAAAAATGAATGGTTAAGAAAACCAAGACAATTAACTGTCCCGAAAGAATATGTCGGAACACCGGGACAAGCGAACTAAAATCCGGGATAAATTCGTGAAAACCGAGACGTATGGACACCCAGGTAAAAGGGCATTATAACAATTGATTCAAAATAGGGATTACCCCATTCATAACAAGATGTTTAGATATGTATTTTTTTAGTATGCAGAAAATTTTTTTCCATCATCATTATTAGCAGCCTCTTTCAAATAAGTATAACCATTTCAACTCTAGCAAACCCCCCCGCCCGCCCGCCCAGAAAAATAAAAAATAAAAAACTAGAGATGAGTTTACATTGACTATACAGTCCAATTTATGAACAACTATGATTATACTCACATATATCACATGTTTATGGTCTTTTTTATTTGACATTTTGTGATATCTTTTAACTTTTATTGAAATAAACTTTCATATTTGAAAAAGTTCAACATCTTTCCTAATCCAAACATCACATGATCACCATTTCTTATGTTTGATCATAACTGTTATTAAAACAGGCAAAACTCTCTATACAGTAGTGCCACTCAGTGCAACCCAGAGTAATCAATGGATGCCAGAAGGCTTGTGCATAAAATCCCTATCTAGTGCCTACTCATCCAATATCCCCAGACTAGTTTCTGGCTTGTGGCCTTTGTCAGTGAGGAGCTTGGATCTGAAAGCACTGCACCTAGATCTTAGCATCTAATGCAACCCTTGAACAGCCACCTTTTATCTCTACTTAACTACAAAACTATGAGAATAAAATTGAAAACAATAATATTTTCAATCTAAGCTCATTAGCTTATATAGTCATATAGGTCTGAACTCAGTTCAGTACCTATACATTTTGGTATCTTTGGTTCCTTAATAACCACAGCCACCACTATCTTACTAGGCAGGATTGGCATTTAACCATATTCTCCCAGGAAATGAAATAAATATTGTACTTCTTTAGAAAAGCTTTAAGATAATTTTATCTATGAAAAACGGAATATTATTACTATGAAAATCATGTTAAAGTTAACCTTTTTTTTTTTTTAAGAAATTAATTACTATCATTAATTACACTTCCTTTACAGTCCCAATCTAACAAAAATGTATTTACATTTATAGATTTAGCAGCATAAGATCTTGCCATCCTATCTTGCAATAAATAAATCAAGCAAAATCAAAAGCACTTGCAATTATAATACAAAATTTGAAAAGCTAAAAATGCAATTTTTTTTTTTTTGCATTCATAAAAAATCTTCCTGGATATCCAAAGAAAAACAACATCATTATAATTATAAATAATAGTAGTGAAAATAGAATATACAGGTAAGCCTCATATAACACAGGTAGATAGGTTCTTAAAAAATATCATATGTGGTTTTTTATTGTATGAAACAAAGAATTAGTACAAAAAAGCGGGGTTAGGTTCCAAAATTTAAAAAGAAACCATACTATTTGCATTTTATAACTAAAATGATATGCTTATTAAAACAATAATTGATCAAAAGTATTATATATTAATATTACATAATGTTTTCTTCATCATCACTACTAATCTCCATTAAACGAGAATTTTCTTTTTGCGAATTATCCTCATCTTCTGAGCTTTCTTGAGCTCTGTTTTTCTACTTTTGGCTGAGAGGTTCCTCTTAAATTTTATGCTTCTTTGAGTGTAAAGATCTTCATTTAGAAAATATTAATTGTTTGGCTAAAGCTAGGTCTTTATTTATGCTTTTTAGAGTAAAATATTTAACGTTAACATTACCATTTACACTATCATCCTTTGAATTAATTTGGTTTATCCCAGCCATTTCCACCAAATTTGCTTCATCAGTCTCCTTTTCCACCAGAAATTCTTGAATATCTTCAACATTCACATCACCAAAACCTTACCCTCCTATAGACTTACAAATGCTACTATTGTATTCATTCTATTTTCTGCTGGATCAATTAGATTAATCCTATGAATTGATCCTGACCATAAATTTATTTGAAAAATGGTTTCTAAAGTGTTTTATACCAAGTGTGGAAAATTATTTTAATAAAAAAAAAAATTACATTTTAAAGTTTTATTAATATTGGATAATTCAGAAAGCCATCTGAAAAATTTGAGGCATCCAAATGTTGAAATAATATTCCTACCAACCAATACAACTTCGTTACTTCAACAGTTAGATCAGGGAATTACAGCTACATTAAAAACTCATTTCACTACTGCTATTTAATAAATTAAAACAAATAGCTGTTTTTTTAGCTATTCTTTCTTGTGGAATAACAAGCGCAGAGTAATGTGTGAGTGTAAATATTTTATTTACAATTACTGATATATGTATACACTACACATGGATTTAATTCAAAATAAGGCAACATATCTTTGACACTGCTATTTGATAAACTTTTAATAACAGATTTTGCTAATCTTCTGTTGTAATGTGTGAAGCAGGCCAATGTATATAGATAATTTTTTTAATTTATTAATATTGGCATATATATTTAATTGACTTTGTGTTAATTAATATTTGTCATGCCACTGCTTTGGCATACTTGTTGTATGATAAACTTTATTAAATTCTTATGTTAAATATAATATTTTTAAAAACACATTCTATATTAAGGCATACATTCTTTATATATGCATAAATATCTGATTATATTAAAACATGATTTTGACATATAGGGAATGTATGCAGTGACTTCCTAAATTAATGGTGGAACCAACCCACCTAAAAATGACAGTGGTGCCCTTATAAAATAAATTATGCTAGAAAAAAAAACAAATCTGGAATACTGACTCATTAATTGAAAAAAAAATCTGAAGAGATAAGTAGCTTTTAGTAGTCAGTAATGTTAAAGGAATTCAGATCAGTCTGCATGTGTTTGATGTTAATTCATTATTCTCTAGTTTAAAGATCATTTGCAGGACTACTTAGATACAATTTTTGGAATTGCAAAAAGGTTGACTTTTTACATAATTCATTAAAATTTTCTTACTATTTTTACACAGTAGTTATTAAAAATCAAAATTATACATAATTACATTTTATTTTATAAGTATATGTTTTATTTTTAAAAATAGAAGTTAACAAATTCCAGTGTAATACTAATAAAGAAAATCACAGCCAGTATAAGCACTATATTTTGTAAAACTGACACTAACTCCTTTAACAATACTGTGGTATGATCTTCTGAGGTATTTTAAAAATTATAAATGCAATTTTAAATCTCATAATAGAATTTTGTAGATTTATCAGGGCTTCACATTTATTCATAACTATTTTAAAAATAAATTTCACTCCACAAAGATTTCATTAATTTTCTGGAGTTTCTAGCTTGGTTTCTTTCCTTCAGTCATCCATTAAAACATATATTTTGTTCTCATTACATGTTCACTATATTATTTCAATATTTTCAAATTTCAGATATGATTGTTTAGAAATTTCTAAGAAATCAAGTTCAATTAAATTCTAACATTAATTTACTAAAATCAAAGGCTGAATGATTACAAAAGCTGCCACTAGGATGAACAGTGAAAATCATCTTGAATGCTTAATACTTGCATCCATTCATTTTTATTTATATTTGTATTTATAACTGTTTAGCTGATCAGATTAGCAGTAATAGTAATTGGCTAAAAGACAAGTGAAATAAATCTCTGCTTGGTCAGTTAATCAGATTATTGTATTCTATCTACCATCTTAGTGCTTAAATATTGTCACCTGAATTATTATTAAATAAATGTTATATATGAGACACAGTAATAAAGTGGGCAGAGTAAAAATACGATGGCTTAGCACTTTCAAGGACTTATTCTGTCCTCATAGTCAAAACAGAATCAGAATAGGAAAGTGGTGGAATATATGTATAGGCAAGTGATATGCAAATTTATGTAAATTATAGTTTAGAGCATCCATTTTTTGGAGAGGAGGAAGCATGATTATCTGTGGTTTATCAAATTTATATTGAGATTAAATTTTTCTGTAGTAGAATAATGGTTTATCAGTAAGTTTATACTAAAGACATGAGATAGTTAATGAAATTATAATTTTCCCTAAGATTCATTATTATTTAATATATATATATTCAAAATACCTTGTAAGAAGGAGAGAGTTTACTGCATTAATGATAATCTAAACATTTGTTTAGTTTGCTTATTGACTAATTTAGTATGAAGTTTAGAATAATTGGTGTTCATTTATCGGTTAATCACTCATGTTATAATATTAACATTTTAGTTTTTTTAATTTTTTTTACTCTTTCTTATTATTGATTAATGCTAATATTATATAAACAATTAAATGATTTATTGTTTGGGAGTTCATTAGAAGTTTGTGCATTAGAAGTGGTAGTTGGAGCCATGATTCATGAGTCTTAAGTTTCTGAGTGCTGCACAACCAGTGCAATAAATCATGCAAACACAAAAGTAAATACTATTAATTTTTCTATTTGTCCAGGTCAATCGTTTTTAAACGACACACTTTTTGGGATCCTGTGAGAATTTTAGGACATCCAGAAAATTTGGAAAAAATAAAAATATTATTAAGGCCGGCAAAAATACTAATCACTCTTTTACAAAAAGACAACATTTATAGATAATTGCACCTATTTGTAGAAGAGGTGATAATAAATGAACAGTTGAAATGTTAAACTGAATTCCAAGAGATTGTAAAAGACCTAGAAGGAAACCACATGTGAGATGGATGGATAAAATAAGGAAGTGTGCAGGATGATGTGGAGAAGAGAGGCTAGAGATCAGAGAAGATGGATTGAACTTGGAGAGACCTTCATCCTGCAGTGGATTGATAATGGTTGAAAATGATGATAATGATATCTATTAAAAGTATGTATGAATCAAGAGAACAATAAAAATCTGAGTCATATTTTTACAAGTGATTGGTTTTAGGCCAGATCTAATATGTGAGTTCACAAAGAAATGTAAAAAAAAAAAAGTGGGGCGGGGGGGGGGTATGAAGTTATTGCTTATAACATATGTTGATATACCAATTAGTTAAAATGTATTTGCATTACACTGTGATTATAATAAATGAACAATAAAATTGTATTTAAAAAATAAGTACTAATTCCTTTTTTTTAAAAATAGTGTTTGTATATGTGTATATTCTATTTAAATACGAGTATAATATCTATATTGAACGTAATGCAATTAGAAGGGATTTGAAATCAGACTTTCAAGCATCCTACATTTATCCACTCCATCGTATACTACCAGTACACATGACCACACACATGTGAAAAAGATCAATGATCTTCAATATGCCTATTTCGTGCTGAACAACTCATCAGTTCGTCCCGATTATTACTATTTTAAATGGTAATAGGGCCGAGATTTATGCTGTCCCATTCAATTCATATTGGTGATACGACCAGTTTTAATTCTTTTTTGTTTATCTGTTTAATTAATTTGAATCTATTTTATTCTCTAATTAAAATTTAAAGCTTATCTGAGAATTCTTTAATTACATTTCAAATTCGCTCAGCACTTGAAAATTTTTGCTAAGTTTACAAGTATTGTATTGTTTGTTTATTTCTTGTGTATGTTTAAAATCTATTCGCAAATCCGTATAGTCTTTACTTTTTTTTTTGATGGTCTGTATTTTTTTTTAGATGTATTTAAAATGATAATAGTTAAAATGCCCATTATTATGCAACAATTGATTGTCAAAAAGACGTTGAAATGAATCATCGTACATTTTCAATTATCATGCTAAAAGCTTAATTACACACGTGTAATTGTTGATTAATAATTTTATATTATTATCGTGCAGCATTGAGAATATGAATCTACATTTTTTGGAAAGTTGGAAGGGGGTGTCGGTTATGAAAAAGACACTAGCCTTTTGATTATAATTTTTAAAACAAACGTACACCTGTATAAAGAGATAGATAAAGAAAATGTATTTCAGTGAATTTAATACTGTAATGACTTAGATTTATATATGAAGCAGTAAAATATCTAAAAATAGACTATTAAAATTGAACCTAAATTTAATTTTTAATTAGGCACACACTTTTTTATTTTAAAATATTTTATGATTTTTTTTTAAAAAAAAAAAAACTTCCACTTGATAGCATTACTGATGGAAAAACTGAATCAATTTTAGACAGATTTGACTGATCAGAAATATATTGAAAATCACTATGTGAGTAAAATGCTGTAATGAAAATGCTCCAATTTCACGAAATGAAAAACTTGTTTATTCTGATCGAATATTAGATATTGATTGCTTTCTAAATCAATAATGCTGATAACTTATTTTACAGGTTTAGGAATTTAACACCAATCAGCTTGCTACAATGATTAGCAGCCTATATGGCGATCTAATAGCAGTGAATCAAAGGATAGAATATTTAATATTTATTTATTAAAGATTAAAGTGACAGCTAACATTAATACTAGTAAATCTTTATTCAACTTTGTATTGTGATATAGACTATCTAAAAACTATCAAATTCAATAATGTGTTACAAATAAATTACATTACGATTAGAGGTATTTTTTAAGGGTAAAAATTATCCGAAAATGTTTCTTGAAATATGCAAATAAAAATATTTTTATTGTTTTAATAATAAGCTTTATTCATCTTAGAAAGTCACAAGGGTTTTATATAGCTTGGATTGCTGTCATTATATGGGCAATCCATATGTAACAGTTGATTTATTGATTTATACAAGATAACAGGAATTTTTACATGCTCTGGATTGATAAAAGGGTTTTACGTTGGATTGCTGTGGTTACATGGGTAATTTGTATTGTGGGTTTACATATGTAAAAATTGATTTATTGATTTTCACAAGATTATGGAATTTTATAGGATAGGCTCCGGATTGCTATATCTACACATACAAACCAGGTTTATAGGTGATTAGGTTGCCTGGATAGGATAGATCAATGCTGCCAGATGTTGTTCTTTTTGTGATTTTTATTATTATTATTATTATTGTCCTTATTATAATTATACTTATCTGTGGATGAGTTCTTGAGAATACCTATGATGGCTGGAGTTGGACAGATCTTTGGAAGAATCCTGGTTGAGTATTTGCTATGTAAACATGCAAACTTGATTGCTTAATGTGTGCAGAGATTCATATCTAGGTGGTGAGATACACAGTGTTGGATACATATGTTATGGTGAGAGCAGTGGCCCAATTAAAAGGTGGCATGCAATGATTGTTTAGACTTATATGTGGGCTGGTTAATGTTTTCCATCCAATGGTGATGGGTAGATGGTGGACATATGATTGAGAGCTTGATAATCATTGAGGTGTTGGTGGATCTCTTAGGAGAGAGGAGAGTGAGCCACTTTTGGATGTTCTTGGGCTTTGAAATTGTGTGTTAATGACATTGGTGGTAGGCACCACCTCATTATGTGATGACTTTATTGCCATATGTTTTTGAAATTATCATTAGTAATTTGATTTTAATTGAAAATTTTTGTAATGCAAAATTAAAAGTAAATTATCAATGGATCGGAAATTGAAAAAGGTATATAAAAATAGTTTTTTTTTTTTTCCTGTTAGCCTAAGGTTTTGAGTACTTTTTAAGCATGAAAAACTAGAGCTTGCTAACTTGGTTGTGTACAAGTGGACTGCTTGCTGTGCAACTAAATGAAAATATTTTTATCATTGAGATTAGTTTTTGTACAAGCTGAATTTTTGTAGTCATACTAATCAATCTTTTTTTAAAAAATATATCACATTGTGTTATCGATTATTCATATACAAAGTTTTCACACAATTTTTCTGATTACTGATTGCTATTTGAATTCAGTTCTGGGCTCTTGTTCATTGAAATTGAGTCTTTTTCTTGAATACAAATTAAATAATTGCAGTTAGTAAAATGCTTATTTATTAAAGCTGCTTTAAATCCAACCTTAAGATTAGTATCTACTCAATGTCATCAAAATATATTTAAAAGAATAATTCATTTACAAGTGTTACATGATATTTGAACCCTATGTGGTAAAAGTCCAGTAGTTCTATTTTATTGAAAGATTTATTTTTATTTTACTTAGCTGAAAATTGATCGGTGAATATTTAGCTATTACTTCTGCCATGCTACCATTATGTTAAACAGAACAGAGAAAAGTCATTGAATTTTATAATTCAATACATAATTTAAGTCACAAGTTTAATATAAGATGGTAGAATAAAGTGGGTTAAGATGATGGTAAATATTGGTGAATTGTAAGCTCTGAAACAATTTGATTGATCAGAAAGAAATATGTTGCAATTGATTACACAATTAATTGTTGTAATAATAATAATCTTGTGGACAATTGCTTAAGTCATATGACATTTAAGCATCAACATGATAGGTCGAGTATCAGTAATTTCTTCATTCAAGCCACTAATCAGAATGTTTTTTAAAATTTTATTCAACTGAATGTTGATCAAGGAATTTTTAGTTTAAAGTGTTCACTATTTTATTGTTACAACCAAAAGTACTGAGTAATGCAGTTATGAAAATGCTTTTAAATAAAAAAAAAAAGATTTAAAGTTCACACACACATATATAATATAATTATAGGGGATTTAAACCCAGATTTTCAAGCTCCCTACAGACATCCACTTTATCCAATACAACTGATACACAAGACCACATATAAGTGAAAAAGATCAATATATGTACTTCAAGCTGAACCAGCACTCATCAGTTGATCCACATCATCATCTCCCACATATATATATAATATGTTCTTGGTTATATTAATATATATATATAACTTTATGGCTTGCAAATTGTGAGCTGCTGTTCTGGAATATCATATATAAATGTAGGCAACTTAGATTCCTGGTGAACATATAAATCCTGTCTGTCTGTTTATAAAACTTTCAACATAGTACAATGAAAATAGTTAATTAATGTTATCTCCCTAAATATGAAATAATTTCATTTTTGACATTATGGCCAACTATCCTCAACATCACTTTGTATCGATTGTTGAAAAATATAGATAAGATAAAAAAAAGAACAATAAGTAGAGATTTTAATTAAACAGAAGACTTTAAAGATGTCTTCTTTAGAAGAAATGTTAAGAATACTTATTTTGATAACAGAAACCACACCAAATGGACACTAATGATTTTTGTTTTACTCTAATGCTCTTTATCAAGATAATTTGGGTCTATTGATTTTTATATATTGAAAATTAGATATAATGAGTTAAACAGTATTATTTTTAGGCACTTAAGCCAAATACAACCACTTGGTTATCATTAATTGTTACCAGCCATTGCTGTTTATATAAATATAATCAACATTATAATAAAATTTATTGTTTATTATAAAAAATAAACTTGGATGCCATGAGTTGTATTCATTATATATTTGTGTATGTCATAGATGGATAAGATTTATAGAGTATGATTACTAGTATGTCATATATACAAATAATGTTATTTAAGCATAAATCTTAAATAATTTATGAATAGTCATCAAAGTATTTGTTTATTTTTTTAATTTTTAAAACCACTATCTGCAATAAAAAACAAATGATATATATATATAAAGACTATATTATTTATGTTTCAAAAATTTGAATTATTTTTCATAATTACCATTAGTCTGCAATATATATATATATATATATAAACTTTTCGGTTTATTGAGTAAATGAAATATTTTCACTCCAATACAATTTGAAATATAGCTTTAAAAAAGCAATATGATCAATTTAAGATCTTCATGCTTTCTTTCCAAAATGCTTCAGATTTGTCTATATAAAAGAATTTAGGTAAAAGAGATAAACTGGTCAGTTCTTTTCTCTGAATAAGTTTTACCTCTTTTGGAATGAGATTACTTTATTTATTTAATAAACCAGTGTTGGGTGTTAATTTAGTACATTACCTATATATATATCATTAAAAACCAATCAACACTTAGACAATCTTAATATCAATAACAATCAATAATTTCAAACTGTTGTCAAGGCAACCTTTTTTTAACAATAAAGGTAGAATATATATATATATTTCTTTAAACATTGTTACAGACACTACTAAGGTAAATGACACTGAAGATGTATTTTAACATGAATTACATTTTATTATTTAATTGAAGCCATCATATATCCCAATGTCTATGGCAATTATTTTTCTATTTATCTAATTATAATTATACCAATCTAATTATATGCAGTGTTTATTAGACAGCATTCTTAGATAACTATTTACTTTAAACAGCATTAATCATCATCATCATCAATCATTATCAATCTACTGCAGGATGAATGTCTCTCCAAGTTTAATCCATCTTCTCTGATCTTTAGCTTTTCTTATCCACATCACTCCTGCACACTTTCTTATTTCATCCATCCATCTCACATGTGGTCTCTTTCTGGGTCTTTTACAATCTGATAACATTAATATTAACTATTAATATATCTTTTTAATATATGTTAAATATATCTATAAGTTTTGCATTAACTCATGAACATATTTTTTAATTTCAACATTTTTAGCTACTTATGTGTTAAGTTTAGTACATTCTGGATAAATTTAAATGACTCCCAAAATGCATTTTGTTATAAACGATATTTTGTCAATTGTTTCGATTCAAGATGTTTTAATGAAATTGGCATTGTTTTTTTAACTAACTAACTAACTAATAATAATTGAAATAAACCCAATTTACAAGCACATTTTATAAGAAGACTTTCTTAGATAATTACTACCTTTTAATAACTCTATTATTAAGTAAATTCTAATAAATCTGTTAAAGCAATGTAATGAAATAAAGGCAATATTAATTCTGTATATTCAGAGAATATTGTGGAGTCTTTAATATTAGAAATGGAAACACTTGGAAAATAAAAGTGCTGTAATTTGATTATGGTGACAGAAATGAGAGAGAATGTAGCATTGGAATTTGCAGGAAAGCTGTATATCATAAATTTTTTATTTAAGAGAAATGCTAAATGCAAATAAATATATAAATATACAATTAGATTATATTTTAATTAACAAAAATATGCATTTTAATATTTTTTAGTGTTTTTAATAGATTCAATACAGAAAGAAATCATCATTTAATAAGATGTAAGAGACATCACATGATCACCATCTCTTATAATAGCACATAACTATTATTAAACAGGCAAAACTCTCCATACAGTAGTGCCACCCTGTGCACTAGATAGGGATTTTATGCACAAGCCTTCTGGTATCCATTGATTACTCTGGTTGGCACAGGGTGGCACTACTGTATGGAGAGTTTTGCCTGTTTAATGTAAGAGATATACATGCTAGTGCAAAACTAGAGAAATGAAAATTGATGAGAAAATATTGTCATCTAATATTCCTAATCTTCACAACATTCCAATGAATTTAAATTAGAACCTGAAAATTGTTTTAAAAATTTAACCGACTTTGAAGATGGTTTAGAATTGATTGAAGTCAATAAGGCATCTGATACACTGTTAAGAAATGCAAGAAAGATAGCATGTATAAAAAAGCAACAATTTACCAATAAATTTTCTTTTGAGACAAGAGAATATATATAAAGGAATATGAAAAATTTTGGTATTTGTGCATTATCCTGTCTATCAAGCTTAGCAGACATTTTTTTAAAAAATATACTGTTTCAGGGGCATATAATAAATGTTAAAAAACAAAATGGCTGATAAATAGCTATCGTATTTAATATTTACATTTTTTATTATTGTTATTTTAAAAAAAATTTCCTGCAAAAATTAATTATAATATTTCCAATTTATTTATTATTATTTTTTGTATTACATCTATTTATTAATATAAAAATAATAAAATTTTAAAAGACATAAAGTGTCATATTGCATGATTTTCAGGAAGGCATGATCCCACACCTTTGTAAGTATTTCACTGCAGGAAGATTCCAAACTTCATCATTTTTCCAAAATCCTAGTGCCAAAAATAAAGATGATGAATGTAAACAAACTCAGAGCATGTCAGCATTTACATGTTATATATATATAATAATATTATAAATCGATGTCTGTATTTTTTCAAAGCAATATACACAATCTTATAATTAAATATTAGTAAATACAGTAATCAAAAATATTGAAAAGTACAAAAAATATAATCATCACTTAAAGGAAGCTATGCTAATATATAAATACAAGCTGGACTTAATCAATAGGCAGGCAGAAAAATGTTAGAAGGTTAACCTTTAAAAATATTAGTTGACAAAGACTACAAGGATAGTCGAAAGTGCTCCTAAGTGACGATTATATTTTTTATACTTTTCAAAATTTTTGATTACTGTATTTACTAATATTTAATTATAAGATTTTGTATATGCTATATATATATAATTGAAATAAAGCTTCTAAATGGAATTTATAATCAATTTATTAATTTTTTTAAACTTATCAACTAATGACATAATTGGTAGCATAAAATGTAAAAAAAAAAAATTCCTTGTATGCCCCTGAAACTGTATATTTTTTAAAAAATTATCGTTCAGCTTGGTAGACTGAAGAATGCACAAGTATCAAAAATTTTTAAATTATGAATTAAGATAAATAAAATATTTAGAGTTTGTAAAATGGTAAGAAAAATAAGAAAATATAATTGAGAATTAGTAAGGAAAGTTAGGGAAGAGAATAAAAGTCTAAAACAATATCTCAATGTTTGAAGGAAGATTGTTCAGCAAGAACACAAAATGATAAAACTACTACTACTAAAAAGTGAGCATTGTGAAATGTATGGAAGAGTTATATAAATAATTATTTAATAAAGAACAAAAAAACAAAGCATTTCTTATGATTTTTTTATCTTCTGAATTCCCAATCATTTTAAATGAAGTGAAATGTGGAATTAAGTTATATGAAGAAGGAAAAAGCTCTAGGAAATGATGGAATTATAATTTATGTTTTTAAAAAGGGTATATGAAGAAATAGAAATTTTTTAGCAAAGCTATAAATCAAATGTCTAAATGACAAAGATATATCAGATGCTTGTAAGAATGCAATAGTAATATTGATATTTAAGAAAAGTGGTAAAGAAGGTATTAGAAATTGTAGACTTATCAGTCTTCTATCAGTTCTATACAAAATCTTTACCAAGATGATTACAATTTGTCTACAGCAAACTTTAAATTCTGACCAATTAAAAGAACAAAATTGAGTTAAAAAGTGATTTTAGCTCAGTAAATCAATCTTTTTCACAGAGACTAAACTCTCCATACAGTAGCGCCACTCAGTGCAAGCCAGAGTAATCAATGGATATAGAAAGGTTTGTGCATAAAATCCCTATCTAGTGCCTACCCATCCAATATACCCAGACTAGTTTCTAGTTTGTGGCTTTCATCAGTGAGGAACCTTAGATCTGAGAGGACTGCATAAAGAATGGTGATCATGTGATGTTTGATGGATTAAATCATATCTAAATATTTGAGCCAACTTATAGAAAGGGCCCTCCTGCAGTGGATTGATAACAGTTAAAAATGATGATGATTCAAAGAAAATATCAAAAATATTAAATATAACTTAAGTGAATTTTTATCATTGAGTGTCTTTGTCAAAAGCAAGTTATAATTATTTTTAGAAAATACATTTAGATTGTATCAAGTACATTATTAATATTGGATTTAATTTTAATAATATGAAGTTAAAGTATATACCTGTGTTGAAAAATGTAATAATCTAATATTAAAAATGTATATTAATATGTAATAATGAAGTTATTTACAAATACCAATTATCTAAGAATGTTTCCTAATAAAAGAATGTTTATAAATTAAATATATATCATAATCAACTTCAAATATTCATGAATTCTATTGTAGAATGAAAGTCTTTCCTAATTTAATTCTGTTGTTTTGACCTATATCTTCTCTTTTTAACACCATTATAGAAATCTTTTATCTGATTCATTCATCTTATTTATGATTTCTTTTTAGTTCCCTTATATTCTCTGAATCTCTTAGGATCTAGTTTAGAATTATTATCTTTTCCATTAACATATCCAGTCAGTGTTCATTTTATCTTCTTAATTTGTTTTAATAATGTTAATGATATGTATTTTTCAGCTCATCTATATATTTTTCTTTTGGGCTTCTCTTTGTTAATCTCAATATACCTCTCTGTATAATTTACTGTGTGTTCTGCAATCTGTTTTCTTCTTATAAGTATCCAAATCTGAGACTTATAAGTGTGCATGGGTATAATATGTCTATTAAAAATGTTTTTTTTTTTTTTCATATATCAAAGCATTGTCCGGAAAGCGAACCCGTGACAACCGTCTGCAACAACTGCTTGTTTGCAAGGTCGCTGCGCTAACCTCTTGGCTGCCAATGCTTGGGCATTTAAGCAAAAATTTTTTACCATTATTCTTTTATGTTAAAATTGTAATTAATTTTATAATATAGCTTAAATATAATTTAGTAAATTAATATGTTTAATTCTCAGCCATTATATCATTAAAATGATTTAAAATTTTAGCTAATACTAAATTAGCATTACTACTGATCATTTATATTACCTTAATTACTGGAATCCCAAAGAACCTAATCTTGATCATATTAGATACATTGATTTAACTAAAGTGCTGTATTTATTATGACATTCTACATATAAATAGAAACCTTTTCTAAATTTCCTTCTCATGTTTAGATGCACTCACATGAAGAATTTTATTCAAATGTATTTATAAAGCCATTTCCCAATGAGATCAAGAGATAATTTAGTATCAAAGTAAGAAGAGTCCTGCGTTTCATCTCTGCTCTCAGTTCTCCATAGAGAATCAGTAAAGAAGATATTACGCTTGCTAATGAGATATGGTTAAAATGGCTGTCCATCCTTGTTTTACCTTCTATATAAAATGACTAAATATGCTTATTTACTGACCAATGTTAGATAATTTGCTGTATTGGTTAAGAGTTGATTGAGATTTGATCAAAATTGTATAGCTAATTTAGATTTAAACGTTTATTAGAGGCACAACAGACAGATATGCTATCTTTACAATATCAATTTAGTACTTCATCTATTATTATCTGCCAAGGCTTTTGTTTGCATCACTGCATAGTTTGATTTAGTGGTCGATTGGCAGCCTCTAGATCTTTAAAGATCTATGGATCGTCCCCAGTTCTGTCTTTTCCAGCGTCGAATTTTTTATGAACTCCCGAACAATAAAAGTCATTCGATTATTGTTTTAATACATACTTATATAAAACGTACTAATCTTAACACTTTCATTTAATTTAGAATGTGTTTTAAAAATATTTTAATATTTTTATATAATAGTTGCGTTTCCCTCCTGAGGGCTAAAATACCTATTGGGAAATATAATTGTCGTAGGTTTTTTTTTTCATATTTTATAACATCCTCCGCGCGCCCCGACCCCCCCCCCCCCCCCCACCCCCCCCTTCTTTTGGGGGGGGCGGGCCCCCCTCTCTCCCCCCCCAAACCTATAATTGTCGTAGTTAAATCAATGAATTTACAGATTAACATTTATGTACTCGGTCTAACTGCCTGATTATTTTACTATTTAGTTAAGAAATATGAACTTTATCTTTACTAATGCGTTGAAAAAAAAAATCTTACTAAATGTGATCAATAATAATTTAACACATTGATTGAATTAAATGTAAAGTAATTGCAGAGAAGTAATGATTTCCAATAAAATTCTTTTTTTTTTTTTTAAACTAAAAGATTTTTCTAACTAAACTTAGACAACAAAATTGGGGGCAAAGCTAATTTATTTAAATATTACTAAAAAATAGTTATTACATAACGTAAAGAAAAAACCAAATATTCAAACAATAAAGTTAGAAATATATTGTTATCAATATTGATGTTATAAAAAACATTTTTCTTTTTAATTAAAATAATGCAATCTTTATTCCAAAATTATTTACGTATTTTATTATAATATTTTTTACGAGGTATTTATTTCCTTGAGATGTGATATGTTGGACTATTCCCATCATTTATGAGTGAAATAATGGAAATAGTCCAACATATCACATCTTATAATATACCATCATTACAAACCTTCAATCAAAGGACATATAACTTGTTTGATGTGCTATTACTAACAGTTGATTGTATTTGGAATATTTAAATGAAGTTAAATTTATTTCCTTGGTTTATGCTTTATATAAATTGTTGTCAGATTTCATATGTGGAAAGAGTATAGTTTTTTTTTTTTTTTCATATGTCATTGTCAGATTTCATATGTGGAAAGAGTATAGTTTTAAGCCAATAAACATCACATGATCACTATTTCTGGCTTGCACTGAGTGGCAATATGTATAGAGAGTTTTTCCTGTTTTAATAAGAGTATAGTTTACAGTCTAAAAGATTTTTGGGAGGAAATAATTCGGGCTATTTTGAAATAATTTGTCCCAATCTTGATTAATCTTTTTCTTCCAATTATACTTTTTATTGTCAGATTTGGTCTTAATTATGATCCAAACTATTTTCAGTGCGGGGATTAACTTTTTTTTTTTTTACATATTTTTAAATCAGATTCTTTAGATTTATGTATGCCATTTTGAATAATTGTGATCTTAATATATTGAAGATTGCCCAGTCTTCAAATATTTGTAATACCAATTCTTTTATATTGCATAATGCATATATAGGATTTAAGTTTATATATCTCTTTCAATTATTTCTTCATTAGGAGTATGTTAATATAAATTACATGTATGATCATAGAATGAAAACATTGTGAAAGTTCTTTATAATCGTCAAGCATTGGTGGTCGAGATGACAGCTGCTTTACAAGCAGTTGTCCCGGATTAGTGGGTTCACTTCCCGGTTGATGCTATGACACATGAGAAAAAAAAAGTTCTTTATAATCTAGACTGTTGAAATATTTTCTATGAGTTTACAGTTCATATTGCTAAGGCCATTCATATTAATTTTTTCTTGGAGATCTTTATTTGCAAACATCAATTCTCTAAACAATGTTGATCTTTGTTTGGGTATCATCTTCGTAATTTTGATTTGTGGAATGGGAGAATCAAACTTTATATATATATGTCTTAGCTTTATTGCATTGGTGATAACAAATTAAGATGCCTTTTTTATTGGAAGCTATGGGATAGATAATGATAGGAGGTTAGAAAGGATTCCTCAAATGAATTTTTTGTAATAGAATTAATTATGTGTAATGATTTGCTAGAGTGATCCAAATTATATGTAATTTAAAACTTCTTTGAGTATTGTTTTAAATATTTTGACCATATATGACTTACAAAGTCTAAAGTATCTTAATTTTCTTTTTAATTTTAGGAGTGATACTTGTGTATTTAGGTATTTAGTGATAATTGTGTATTTAGGTATTTACTAACTGCTATTTTTGATAAGTAGAATGAGATATTTAGGAAGTTCTTACATACTGCTTGGAATTGAGAATGTATTTTATTTCTTGTAGCTATCTTTCATATCATTGGTTTAGATGGATACATTATTCAATCTTTTTATAATTGTAATTAATCACTCAGGTTAATAGATAGGTTTAGCTGTTGATTTAACCTTAAGCGAGGTAGGACTCTATGTGCATGATTCTTTGTTTAGTTTGATTGTCTATAACTAAATCTATCACTTCTTTTATTTTACCATAAAATTTTTATATAAGTACAATCTACATATCTTACTTTGAATACTTGATAGCAATATATATATAATCTGATGTTTCAACTGTCCTGCAGTCTTCCTCAGCAACACTAATAAGTAATTCACTTTCTTACAAACATATCTGGGCTACTACATGGTTCCAATAGGATTGAACCAAAGTGAAAAATCCATTGATAAAAATTGGAAAAAATATATACAAACAATCTGATGTTTCGACTGTCCTGCAGTCTTCATCAGAGTCTCTAATAACTAATTAACTTTCTTACAAAACTACATTTATAGGAAAGCAAGGAAGAATTCAGGATAGTCAGATTATAAACTGTTCAAAGTAAGGTGTATAGATTGTATATATATGTTTATAAATATATATCTATTTTTGTATTTCCATGTATAATCTAGTCCTTCCTTTATTTTACATCATGCTATAGTTAGTATTAGTTTAGTGCATTCTTGATGGCAATGATTAAGAATAAGAATGGTTGAAATTCATTCTTTTGATTGTGTAATGTCATTCGATATATATATATTAATATTAAATTTATAAGGTATTTATTTTTTTATATATATAATATTTCAAATTAACTATATGATTAAGTGATCTGAAAAATCTCCAGTGAGATGGTGGTTGTCATATGAATTTTTTCCTTGAGATATAAAAAAATCTATTTGTATGATTATTAAAAAAATGGTAGGGTTCATAATTTTGTATTATGAACCAACGACATTTACAAAAAAGACTTAAACTCAGACTTTCACATGACCCACTACACTCAGTGCAATCTCATATTGCTGACCCATCTGATCACACACATGTTGCATGTGAAAGTCTTAGTTTGAATTCCACATATATTACATATATAAATGGAGGTTTAAGCCTGTACAATGTATTAAAAAGACTTAGTAAATCTTTTTATTTATATAGCATGATGTTTTTATATAATTTACAAATAATAACATAGCTTAAACCATCGCACATGCGCTTTACAGATGGAACACTATTTAAGCTATGTTATTATTTATAAAAAAAGATTTAGATATAAACACTATAGAATACAATTAAAATTTAACTTCTTAACATTTTTATGCCCCCCCCCTAACAATTTTTCTGTGATCCATATACTGATTTTGGAGTGTGTGTATTAGATGTTCAGACATATTGATAATTACCTTAGGTTTTGTCAGTTCATATTCATTATTGTTTTTAGAATTTATGATTTATGTTAGCTATTAATTATTCTGGCATTTCCCTGCTTGGTTTGGTGCAGTAAGTAGAGCAATCGACTTGTGATTGGAGAGATTCCAGAATCGATTCTGGCACCCAAACTTCTTACGAACTTCCAAACAATAAAGTCATATGTTGTTTTTTTTCTTCTGACCTTAATTGTTTCAATTCTTAGAGATTGATATATGATTGAACATTTGGGTATTTTTTTTAATTGGTAGAATCACTTATTTCCTCATTTGCTATTTTTAATTGCCATTATTTTGTTCTGTTTTTTATGTCAATAGTGTCTGTTATTAGGTTTGGTAGAGGTAGAAATTCTTGCTATAACTGAGTAACAGAGAAAGAAGCACATGATTTGATCTAATAGTTAATTATACTTTTTTTTAAGTGTCATAGCATCGGCCAGGACGTGAACCCACAACCCAGGCAAGTGCCTGCAAGTGCAAGGCAGTCACGCTGACCTCTCAACCACCAATGCAAGACTAGTTAATTGTACTTGAGATTGATTTTGCTGCATATTAAACTATTTTATTGCTGGTAACAGTGAAGATGAATTTTGCATTTTTTGTTAATCTAAATCTATACGTTTTGCTTCATTAACATATATTTTATTCTAATTCCTACTAGCATCTTTGTTTATTGTATCATGAAAAATCTCATTCAGTTTTGGGAAATAAAATAACAATCACACAGGTCTCTACCTTATTATCCCTGAGCACAGCATTAATCTACTAAATTTATTGCAATTTGGCATGAGAATTTAAAAGCAATATGACCAATATCCTCTAGAAAGAAGATGGGATTTGAAACTGAGTTTTGGGAGTAAATTTATTTTATATATTTTATCGAAGAGAGTATTTGTGGGTGTGCATGAAATAATCTTTTAGAAATTAAAAAATTGGATCATTTTGTTACATTTTTTTTTCTCCCTTGCAATTTTTATATCAAATTTTGGGCCAAATCTTTTTGGATTTTTGTCAAAATCTTGCATTAAGATTTTTAACAAGCCAGTGTTGCTATATGTTTGAGTATACCTAATGGTGCTTTTTTTGTATAGGGATGAAAACAAGTCAGGGTTTATCTAGTATGCAATGGTTGCTGTTAGATTACATTTAAAACTAAAAAAGTTGATGACATACTAATTGGAAGGTTTTTTTTTCCAATTATTTATTAAACTTTATGAAGTATTTGAAGATGGCATCTATGTGTTACCCACTTAAAACATTAATTTCTTAATTTTTAAAAGACTAGTATTATTGATTTTAAAATCTTCTGCATTATTGATTAATTCCAAGAGATTTTAACTCCACTGTTTTTAATAGTAATGTATCCAAGCTAACTATAATTTGGTGATGCATAATTATATACATTGTTTAAAGAAACAAACACAAAAAAATTTAATAATAAATTTAAGAGTTTATTTTACTCAGAATAACAATAATATTAGTAGGATATGATTAATAAATGAACTGGCAATTTGCTAGTTGAATCTTGATCATGTTCCTAGTTGAATCTTGATCACGCTCATATCTCAGTTGATAATGTCTCTTTACAACTGTAGTTCTGTAAGCACCTTGCACAGATCTCTTGAGTTAGTCTAATTAGATTGTGATTAGAGCTCTTCTTTACTGCTATTCTGCTTTATTCTACATGTAGAGTTTTACAATTTGCCTTCAGCTCTTGTTTTTCTTCTTCTCTCTTCATATTACTACTTCTGTGCATACCATTAACTGAATTAAACTGAGAAATATCATTTGGAGTTTTTCAGGCATTTTTATCAACTTTGCTAATTAGTCTGTTACTTCTTGCATTAAATCTACATATTATTTCTGAAGTGCTTTAACACTGCCTATACTGACCATCCAGTGCACATACATACATATTTAATATATATATATCCAGTCAATATATAACAAATATATTATTTTGGATATGTTTAGCTTATTTATTGTTATAGGAAATACAAGCAGGGGGTTTTGAATGCCGACATTACAACATTAAAACAGTAAATATATAATTAGAAAGTTAAAAACTACAAAGCAAAACATTTGAAAAAATGCTGCATCCATCATAATTAGGACACCATCTAATATAAATTACGACTTTTTGATCATAGAGATCATCCAATGAATGATGATAAAAAGTTACTTTTAGGATTTACAAAGTACAATCAAATACAAAGAGCCAAGAAATATAGATAGATATCATTCCTGAATTGTTTATAACTATTTTCTTGCAAGACGTAGGCAAAACTGAATATGTGATTTCTGGTTGATGATGGTGATGACAAACATGGATGCGCACACAAACACACATATATAATCTGATTTTTAAAAAAAAATCGAAGTAAATGTAATTCAATGTTTTAATTAGCAACTGCCTTTTATTGTGACTTGCGTAATATACATAAAATATGTGTCAAGAAGAGATTTATTATTATTATTATTATTATTAACTCAATAGTTTTATAATTAAAGTCGAATTTTAAAATTTGTTCTATGCTAGAAACAATATTGTTGATATGCTAATACGGGTCAGTTGTATTTTTTTATAACAAAAAATAATAATTACGAGATGTTCTGAAGTACCAAAGTTGGATGTACTGATTGATATAGGAAATCTATCCTATAATAAAAAAAACTTTTTAAGGTGTTTTGTAGTAATTTTAATTAATTATTTTTATATTATTACTATCATCAGTTACTGTAGTAATGGTTATAAAAATACTCTTTTGTCAACTTTGGTTGCTGAGGCTGTTTTCGTAGAGATAATCAGAGATTCATCAGTAAGATTGGAAAAGAGGCAGAGATGAGCTTTTCACTCAAGGAGAAAGAAACAAAAGTGAAGCTGATTCACAACTGTCATAAGCACAAGGCATCAATCTTTCACTAATATGCTTTTCTTTTCATCGCATTCCCTACAGATATTCAAAGTCCTATTTACAGCATATGATTCAAATGATAATAATAAGCGATCTGCCTATTATTCTTGCGATACTGATTTTATCTCTGCCCTCACTTGTTCAGATTTTTATTATAAATAAATACTTGATGAGTGGCCATAAAACAAATAAATGAGGCAAGAAAAGGAAAAGACCATAAGTTACAAATGGATAAGATAAGAAGACTTGTCGAATTAAATGCTTCTAGCGCTATTGGTTAAAAATAGTTCGTTATTAATTTATTCATACTGTATAAATGCAGCATTTATTTGAATGATTTTTAAAATTAAAAATACCATATTAAAATAAATAATTTTTAATAAGATTTATTGTTTTAACTGAATGGATTCTATATTTAATTTGTATGTCTTTAAAAAAAACATTCAATAGTTACGAGTCGGAGAACAGCATAGTAATAGTAAAGCAATTATTTATATTTATAAATCTGAAGGAAAAATTTAATTTTAAAAATTATTAGCTTCTTTTTAAAAACATACTTAACGAATGACTCATGTAATATTGAATAAATTTGAGAAAATCAATTTTTTCATTTTACGCTGAGAGAAAGAAAGAAAATTGGTTTTCTAAATGTTCCATTTAATTATATATGTATTTCTGTGCAAATGTATTCGGAAAGGTCTCATTGTCTTTAGTTAGCGCATTTGCTTGCCGTGGTCGCGATCTAGGTTTGAATCTGCTAATAGCGAATATAAATTATTTCCATTTTATTGGTAGGTAAATATGAATCTAGTGATTCTCGTCTAAATAATAAAACAAGGATGGAAAACTATTAAAAGTCCGATTGATAATTGATTAGTCTGGCAAGTAATGCCTTTTCCTTTACTGGTCCTCTGTGGAGTGTTGCTGGAAAAGCATTTGCACAATAAATAAGTATTTAAGACAGAACTATCTTATCTTTAAATGTGGATAAATTCACTTCTTGATAGCTTTGTCTTCGATGTTTTATTTCTTAGTCATTTTTGTGCAAGTTAGCTCAATGCATTCCAATCTTCCGGCTTAAAACAATGCGGTGTAGCATTTCCTCTTTGGGAATAAAAATAAAATATTGTTTTAAAAATTAAAATTTATCATTTTTAAAAATAGATTTCAGGAAAAAAAATTTTTTATTTATTGTAAATCAAAATTTTATCTTCAAAGTTATTTAATATTCTATAAATAGTTCTTAAATAAAATAAAATACTTTATGTCAGTGGTGCGCAATCTTTTAACATTTGCGACCACAATACTTAGACTGAAAATTTACGCGACTCATTATATATTGTTATTATCCTATTATAATTAAGGATAGCAATAATAAAAGTCGTTTTACCGCATACAAATATATATCTTTATATTATATTTCAATACATACGATGTGTTAAAAACAGGCAAAACTCTCCATACAGTATTGCCACTCAGTGCAAGCCAGAGTAATCAATGGATGCCAGAATGATTATTGGATGAGTAGGCACTAGATGGGGATTTTATGCACAAGCCTTCTGGCATCCATTGATTACTCTGGCTTGCACTGAGTGGCAATACTGTATGGAGAGTTTTGCTTGTTTTAATAACAGTTATAAGCAAGCATAAGAAATGGCGATCATGTGATGTTTACTGACTTAAAACCAATCTTGCCTAATAGGATAGTGGTGGCTATGGTTGTTAAAGAACCAGAGACACCAAAATGTATAGGTACTGAACTGAGTTCAGACCTATATGACTATATAGGGTAATGAGCTTGGAAAATTGTTTTCAATTTAAGACTCATAGTTTTGTAGTTAAATAGAGATAAAAGGTGACTGCTGGAGGTTTGCATTAGATCCTAAGATCTAGGTGCAGTGCTCTCAGATCCAAGGCTCCTCACTGATGAAGGCCACAAACCAAAAACTAGTCTGGGGATATTGGATGAGTAGGTGCAAATGGGGATGTTATGCACAAGCCTTCTAGTATCCATTGATTGCTCTGGCTTGCACTGAGTAGTAATACTGTTGGAGAGTTTTGCTGTTTTAATAACAGTTATAAGCAAGCATAAGAAATGGTGATCATGTGATGTTTATTGGCTTACATATGATAACTTCTCAAAATTCACGACTCTCCAACAGTTTTTATGGGACCCTTGAAAATGTATGCGTGTATATATTTTGGTGACATGTAATATCAAAATATTGTAATTTTATGTAATATCAAAATATTGCAATTTTGAAATTGGAAGCTTCAGTGGCCTAAATACTTATGTAAAACTATAATAAACATGTTTTCTGGAAATTGAATTCATCTTGAATCTGTATTATAAAATAATGCTGTTATACCAAGATATTATTTATAAAACTATAATAAAGTTTTTAATGGTTGTGCTTTATTTATATACTTTTTAAAAAATATACTTTTTCAAACATACATATTCAACTATCAGTAATACCACATAGGTTAGTATAATGCACAACATTTTGAGTGGAATTATTTGCCTCTCTCCTTCACTTGTGACCAGACCAATGATAGTATTATCATAAGAATTGAACTGGTGAGCTTAGGATTCAGGAGTGCTGAATTTAAGGTAACATTCCAATCAATTGAGTTATTCTGTCAAAGACAACACTCTATAGAAAATTTTAATCTTTATATATGAGTATCTTCCTGAGTTCTCTATTTCATTTTAAGAGCAAGCTTAATGAATGGTTTTGAAATATTATGAATTATCATTGCCTGCCCTGAAAAATATTGTAAATCATCATATTATGGTGAGACCAGGGCCTCTCTATCCACTAGGCTATACCAACACATATACTCCTATAATAAGGCACTGATGGACACTTCTTATAGTTTAGTTTTTGCACAGCACCACACGTTAGCCCGTCACAATTGCCAAACTACAGATCCAGTGGTGGTTTGCGGAGAGTGACACAATCTCAAAAGGAAGATAAAAGAGGCTTACTTTATCACTAGAGATAGCGACACCTATCCAGGAAATGGAATACATAACTATAGCATTTGCATAAATTTACATCACTCCTAATCAATTTTTTATCTATTTACAAAATGGTTATGAATATGAGGGCTCTGACCCTTGAAAGTGCTTAGCCACTTAATTAAATATATGTATTAAAATAATATATATATATATACACATTTTTTTATTTTGTCATCAGCTTTGTGTGCTTGTGCGTGTTAGTGCATTTTATATTTTGCACTTTGGGACAATTAGCCATGAAGTTTAAACTGTTTGCTCATTTAAGTTAACTTATATGATTATTTGACATTGTTAGGCATGGAGTCTTTTTTATTTTTTTCTTGCGAGTCTTTTTTATTTTTTTCTTGCTAATATTTTTGTCTTTTCCCAATGAACATATATCATTACTATTTTTCCTTTTAATCATTTATTTTAGTTGTTTTCCCATAACATGGCAATTTTACTAATACATGTCTTTCATCATTACTTAATATTTTTTAGATTTAGTTCTTGATTTTTTTTATGCGTTTTTGTTTTGTAGAAGTTATGATTCTTTGCAGTTTATTATGATTTTTGGAAAGCTTTCCCTTTAGTTTATCTATTATCCCTAATATGTATGGTTATTCTAAAGTATTCATCATTCATTTTTCTTTTAATGTTTTTTTTGTCCATTTAAGGTTTTATTAAAAAAAACTGAAAAATAACTATTATTCATGAGAGTTTGTTCTATGTTGAATTTTTATTCCAAGTCACTGATTTCTTTCCTGTTTCATACTAACAGCAAACTCCAAATTTTATGTTTCTATCATAATTCAGTTTGTATTTTAAACAGGTATTTTCCAGTATATTGGTGTTGGGGGTGTTCCATAAAATAGAATTTTGAATTTACCATGAAAAAAGTCTTGTTGTTCCAAGGTTATCTAGAAATGGTTATGAATTCACCATTGTCATCTCTGATAAGCAACATTTACATGGAAGAATTTGAAACCACAGCCATAAGTACTTCTACATCCCCACCAAAAGTCTGGTTTCATTATGTTAATGATCTATTCTTTGTGTGGTCATATGGTGAAAAGCTATTGCAAACATCCTGGGCACACATCAATAAAATATTTCTCTTAATTAAATCATTAGAACAAGAATTGTTTTTGTGACAAAATTACATCATGGTAAAATAAAAACTATGATATGAAGTCAGAAATACAAAAAGAGAACAATATCATTATGGAGCAGAAGAACAAAAGAAATTTGTTCAGAAGCCAGTTAATGTGGAAAAAAGAAAGGTTCAATATAAATCTTTTTCTCATAAAGAATGGTTATTTATTAATTGTTACATTTTCATTTACCATTGTCAAACTCCCTCCACTCACAACTTTGATGCCATCCATTTCAGATAAATACACTAATGATTATTACTAATCATTTTCGAAACTAAAGATTATCTCTAGCACAGATATAAACTTTAAACCTCAGTTAAATATTAATATATCTGATTTTTTAAATTTACACACACGGAGTAATTCGCCTTTCTCTGTCCCGTATGCAATATCTTTATAGATATAATAAACATCTCACAAATACCTCCACACTTCCTCATTCTTTTCAAATTCATATAAATAAAGATATAATAAAAGACCAAGTGTGGAGGTGTTTATTATATCTATAAAGATATTACATACGGGACAGAGAAAGGTGAATAACTCCGTGTGTGTAAATTTAAAAAATCAGATATATTAAATATTAATCTTTAACTGAGGTTTAAAGTTTATATCTATGCTAGAGATAATCTCTAGTTTTGAAAGTGATTAGTAATAATCATTAGTGTATTTATCTGAAATGAATGGCGTCAAAGTTGTGAGTGGAGGGAGTCTGACAATGGTAAATGAAAATGTAACAATTTACTCTAGATAAATACTTTGCATATAATAATAATATATATGAGAGATAGTGACCTGGGCCAACTGATGAGTGCTGGTTCAGCACGAAATGCATCTTGGGGGTCATTTGTCTTTTATTATATCTTTATTTATATGAATTTGAAAAGAATGGGGAAGTGTGGAGGTGTTTATTATATCTATAAAGTTATTTATTAACTATTACTAAGACAACCTTAAATAGAAAACAAAAACAAAAAAATTATAGCAGACAAAGTAAAAAAAAAAAAGAAAACTCTAATTAATATAATATCAGAGAAGCTTTCCAAACTTTCAGCACATTGTAAGGAATGGAATGCTAACTATTATAAAATCTGAACTTAAAATACTGAAAAACAAAAACTGTATCTATTAAATACCATCTGTTATGTAGAAGAATATATATATATATATATTGGTGAAACTGTCACATTATTGAAAAATGGTTAAAAGAAAACACTAGAGATTAGAGAGAGAAAAAATAATTAATGTGTCTTAAGCAGCAGACCATGCATATACCAATAAATATGTTTAATTTTTAAAAAAGTACAAATTTGGGCTAAGAGTTTGCTCTTAATAAAATGGAGAAATCAAAAAGAACCTCATAGATAAGTATATAAAATTTCCTTTAATTATTGCTTATGATAAAGAGCATTATATGAAAATATTTCATGAATCTAAAGATCATTGGGTTGATTCCCATGCTAGTACTATTACTATTGACCAACAACTCTTGATGAAGAGAGGGAGTAATACCATTTGAAAAGGATTATATGCTAACTTGTGTGATACTTACTAATAGATAGATGAATGTGTTTGGAAAATTATAAATGGAGTTTGAATTTTCTAAAAACCTTTTACACTTAAACTAGTTCATGGAAATAGTCTAATATATAATTGCAAGTGGATAACTATACTCAATTAAATAATTAACCAAAGAACAGTGTTTTTGGATACCATCTCATACATAAAAATATTAGTGATATACATATATATATAGAAATTAAGTAGTGTCAATATTTATATATACACACACATATGTATATATGCACATTTTGAGTCCTGAATTAAGATCATAGACACAATGTATCATCAATAAATATATACATCCTGGGTGCTAAACTTAGGTTATATATAGGATTCACAACCAGAAGATAATGGAATAATCTTTGAATAACTCTCTTGTAGGATATACTATTGGCTTATTAAAGACAGAATACTGCTTCCTAAACAAATAGAATTTCTGTTATTTTCTCTATATTTTTTTTTCCATTTTTTAAATCTTACTATTATCACTCATTTAGGATAATATAAGAATGATAACATGAGCATCTCATTGCATTGGTTATCTTTCAACACTAATTATAAAAGTAGATTTGCATATTTATGCAATACCATTTTATCCTGAACACATAACAGTTATGTCTTCAATTCTATTTTTTTATTTGGTTATGAATAATTATCTAAATTCTAAAGTACATAAATTGCTCAACTATAGAGCAGATGTTCTTAATTGTTATCTTACAGCATGAGGAAAATATAATCAACGATAGCGTTATTTTGGAAGGTTATTTAGGAGAGAAATTTCATTCCGGAAATGATTTGCTTAGTATCTCTATTTAAGGATCTTCTTGTACACTACTTAGAAAAGATAATGTAAAAATGGTATGGCTCACAAAATCTGCCCAGATCATCATTCTTGGCAAATTACTTATTTAAGCAGTAGAAATAGTTGTGCTATTAGTAATAAATAGTGGTGACAAAAGTAGGAGTTAATATTGATAATGAAAATCTGGAATATAACACTTTGGCTTAATATAGGCTTTACCAGATTTGAACATAGAACGTAAGGTTTATATAGCTATTTTAGTGAAACCCATCTTTCATAAGATGGGTGTTTACTTGAAGGTAATTGGCTATATATATATTTTGGAAAAAAACATTTTATTTAATGAAGTTGATTATATATTGAATTTATTAATATCTTCTGTTATTAAATTTGATAGATTTATCAATTGTTTTATGTATTATATGTACTCATTTTATCAGTGCATACGTTTCAGTATTTGATTCAGACCATTAAGAGAAAGAAAACATTTATTATTTGATGGTTTGTGTTATTACATTAGTACCAATAAAATCCATTTTTTGAGAGGAAATAATGCACATTTTTAACAACATATTGTTTATGGGAACTTGAATTTTTACACAGTACCGGAATTGACTATCTTGGAAGCTTTGTTTATGCAGAAAAATCTCTGTAAGAAAAACATGAATATTGTTATTAGTATTCGGAATGTAAAAGAAATTAAAATTACATGTGCACTTATAGGTACAGATTACTCATCTTTAACTTTCATTTTCTCATTTATTTCTCTGGAGTTAAGAGTTGATCACACTCATAACAATGACAAACAGCATTTAATATATAATAATGAAGTATTAGTAAATCATATACTTAGGACACTTGATAAATGCTGTTAATAACATTGATAAAATTATTCAAATTAGCAAATAAAAGAAAGCTTTTATCTAAGATTCATTTTTTGACCAGCTTCACTATATATATATGTATATTTGTCATCGTCGCCATTAGCCAAACTTATAACGATGATAAAACTTTAATGTTTAATGCAGTGTCTAGGAAGTATTTTAAGTTTGTAACAATTCAGATGCTGTTTAAAAAAGTATAATACCTAATATCAAATCAAATAATACAGAACAAAATTAATCATTTCATTTTCAGTTTAAAAGTCATCTAAAAAATAAACAAGTAGTGGACCTGGATAAAAAGTAAATAAACAATATATTACTAAACAAAGAGTCAGTGAATGAGATCAATATCTTTTTTTTATTTGTCAATTTAAAAAAAACAAAAAAATATCTACATTAATATTAACTTTCCAACTGTTAATTCTTACCGTTTAGTACAGATTTCAATTGCCGTCAGGCAGATCTTAACCTTAGGTTTTATCACTTCGTTTGAAATTTATTTCAAAAATAAAAACAGTAAGAATCCAAGATAAAGAGATATACAGTAGTCTGTTATTTTTTAATTAATTATATTTATACAATCACTATTTTTTTACATTTTAAAACAAGTTATGAACTTAGAAAAAAAAAAAAATTATAAATTTTAAAATGTTAATTGAAATTTAATAATAAATAAAAATGTTATTTGTATTAAAAATGTATAGATGTGGAATATGTAATATTTAAATACGTGAATAATATATATACTTGGAGTTTAGATGTAATTATATGGGATTTGAACGCAGGCTTTCAAGCTCCCTTCAGCTATACACTCTGTCTCATATAACCAATATACATATGTGAAAAAGATAAATGATCTCCAATATACTTATTTCATGCTAAAACATCACTCTTCAGTTGGTCCAGATCATTATCTGCTACACACATATATAATCAGTGCTCAGTTTATATTAAAATAGAAAATCTTCAAACCTTAATGGACAGGCTTCAATCTAGTCCACCCAATATATATATATATATATTGTAATAATATCTTAAATTACAGTTTGAGATCTTCAAAATAAAGAAGTGACAATTTTTTTTATTGATTGAGCTTAACACCCGTCACTAGAAGTTGATATGGCAATAAATGTTTTTTCACGTAAAACATATATTCACAATTAGGTAATTTGCATAATAAAAGTTTCTAAGAATTTACAATGGTAATGTAAAATAATTTTAAGATGTTACAACTTTGATCAAATCTTATTGCCTGAATGGCAGTACATGAAGAAATTCAGCATTTATTAAATAAAAAGAAAAACAATAAGTGCTGTGAATTTAGTACTGTGACAAAATTATTATTGGAAAATACATTCTTTAGACATTGATGTTAACATAAAAATATTTATATTATGCATTGATATATAAAATATCTTTCCACTGTCTGTCTATATACTTTATTACATGTTTTTATTTATTACACTTATCCAGAAAACCTTTGTTAGCTCATTTTTTCAACACACTTCTTTCTAATTTTATGATTTAAGTGATATAGAAAATCTATATTTCAAAAAAATTTCTTAAGACAGGTCTGGTTATTTGACACTGGATACTTATCTCCAACTTAATATATTTTGCTCCAAGTTTAAAATTAATGCAATAACAAATATTAAGCTTTTCCTATATTAGATACAATTTTCCAGTTTATAATGATATTAAAAACTCCATTAATGGTAAAGGAAAAATAGTATTTAAACAACCCATTACAAGGCAAAGATCTCTCCAATAGCTTCTCATAGAAGGATAATGAAAAAGGTATTATCAGACTGTGGTTTGAACTAAGAATAGTTAAATACCCAAGTATAGACTAATATTGGATAATTAGCTGAGGTGACTATAAAACTGACTGTCTGAAAGAAAAATACTAGGCATTATTAGAACTTAAAAAAAAAGTCTGTAAAGTTTACCTGAACTGCCTTTCAACACAAATTATAGGAATACAGATTAATATTTTACCACTACAACAAGAAATGCTTATTCTTTTTAATTGGATAATAAATCAGAAATAAGCATTTTAATTTTTTTAATATTTATGCATCAAATAATTTCATCACAGAATAGGGTTTATACTGTAGATCAAAGAATGGACCAATCAGAAAATGAATAAAATTTGGTGTCTGTGAAGTTTGCCCTGTGAGCTACTGACATCTTCAGATTTTGTTTTTTAAATAATGACTTAAAATTTATGTTAATTCATGTTTTTATTGACAAAATGAATATAAAGGGGAAATTTTATGTTAATTCATGTTTTTATTGACAAAATGAATATAAAGAGGGGAAATAATATTGAAAACAACTGAATGTAAATGCTTATATGGGCAAAAGCATATGGTTTTTAAGATTGCTAATAATAGATCAGCGGTTATTATAACTATTCAATATTCAGAACTTGTGACTTTTTCATTTGGAAATGACTTCTGTTTTGATGGTAATGAACCAATTAAATAAATAAGCCTTACAAAACATGATGCATTATGCTTTGCATAAAAGTGAAAAAGATTTGAATTAGCCAATCGTGTTTGTAATAGAATTTCAATTCATTGACAATTTTAAGGTTTGCTTGATTTTCATTTTAAAGTATTATATTTTGATGGCAACATTAAAAGTAGGCTTTGTAATTATGATTTTTAGTCTTATAATGAAAATTCATTACATGTTTACAGCAGAATAATGTTAAAAAGTTCCAGTGTTTTTATGGCTAAAGATATAAATAAACAAGTAAGCAAATTAACTTAAACCTTACAGAATGCAACAAAGATGTTTGCTGCTCCATCACAATTTTACATTTGTTGTATAATTTTTAATTTAGGGAAAAAGTGTTTGCTGAAATACATTTCACTATACTAATCATTGAAGGTATCTAAGTGTGTAAATAAGTCAGTACATATCCTTTATCAATAAGTTAAAATATACACAACTAGAATAATGTATTAAACAAGGCAAAACTCCATACAATAGTGCCACCCTGTGCCAGCCAGAGTAATCACTGGATGCCAGAAGGCTTGTGCATAAAATCTCTATCTAGTGCCTACTCATCCAATATCCCCAGCCTAGTTTCTGGCTTGTGGCCTTCATCAGTGAGGAGCTTTGGATCTGAGAGCACTGCAACTAGATCTTAGGATCTAATGCAACACTATGTTAAGCAATAGTGGTAATGCATTGGCCAGTATTTTGTCTAATAATCATTTACATGCTGTTTGAAAGCAGTTCATTTTATCACATGAATATTTCATTTTATAAAATAACAAAAAATACAAAATAAAAATAGCATAAAACAAGAAACATGAAAGAAAAACTGTCAAAATATTTACAAATATGCATATAAGATTGTTGATTACACATATATCAGCTAAACACATACTGAATGATTTTAAGCCAATAAACATCACATAATCACCACTTCTTATGCTTGCATACAACTGTTAATAAAATCGGTGATCATGTGATGTTTATTAGATTAAAACCAATTCTGCCTAATAGGATATTGGTGGTTATGGATATTAAAGAACCAAAGACACCAAAATGTATGGTACTGAATTGAGTTCAGATCTATATAACTATATAAGCTGATGAGCTTGGATTAAAAATATTAAGAGTGCTATCCATTAAAGAATCGTAGTTTTGTAGTTAAGTAGAGATAAAAGGTGGATCCTGGAGAGTTGCATTAGATCATAAGATCTAGGTGCAGTGCTCTCAGATCCAAGGCTTCTCACTGATGAAGGCCACAAGCCAGAAACTAGTTTGGGGATATTGGATGAGTATGTACTAGATGGAGATTTTATGCACAAGCTTTCTGGTATCCATTAATTACTCTAGCTTGCAGTAGATGGCAATACGTATAATGAGTTTTGCCTGCTTTAATACTGAATGATTCAAGAGGGAAGCTTCAAATTGTTAAGTTTTACAATTTGACGTATTTTCTCATGGATATCATATTTTATATTATCTGTTTGTATTGTAAAATTATATAGGTATTTTTCTTATTTGAAGCTTTTTACTTAAGAAACATAAGCCTTGTAAATTGGAGCCTATTGCACCTATATTATAATATATAAAATATTTATATTGCAAAATATCTTTCATTAAATAAAGTGTCTCTTTGCCTCCATTTGATGATGTCATTGTAGTGAAGAGGGAGAGGGTGAGAAACTTAAATTGCATTGCATTTAAATTTCTGTGAATTTCATTATTTTTTTCTCAGTAAAGGCTAAAAGAATTTGTGATTCAATTTATAGGTTTATTGTGTAATGTTATCACTGTGATATACTATCATTGTATAAAGTCCTTTGTGATTTACAGTATTTATTATAGATTATATAATTCAATTTATAGGTTTACTGTGTAATGCTATTATTGTGATATACTATCATTGTATAAAGTCCTTTGTGATATACAGTATTCATTATCTGTATGTCATGTTTTAAAAAATACATGTTTTATAATAATTATTTTAAAAAAGAATTTAACATGTTAAACACGTCACTTTTTTAAAAAAGAATATTTTTGATTTGTGTATATATATTTTCATGTCACTGTATTCTGTATAGAATATGACTAGTACATTAGCAATACGATGACAAGCATATGTTTTGAATTTCAACTAAAAAAAAAAAGATAAGTAAATTTTTAACAAAAAAAATGTTCTGAGAAAAAAATTATTTCAATCCTCTTTACAGCTGTTTTATAATTTTAATTATATTAAGTAAAATATTTATTTTATTTTATTAAAACACGTGATAATTTGTGATATAATCATGGGAAAGTCAAATTTTTAAATATTAAATAGGATCATAAAAATATTTTATACATTGAGGAAAAAAAAATTAGCAGAATTAAATAATTTTAAAAATGGAAAACTTTTTAATATTTGCTTCTTAAAATATTTAGTCTTGCATTGTTAGCCGAGAGGTATCGCAACCGCCATGCAAGCAAGTAGTTGGTTGCAGACGGTTGTGGGTTCGCGTCCCGGCCGATGCTATGACACATGGAAAAAAAAAAAAATTATATATACATTTTAAAGTACTGTATATGAGTAATAATTATATATATTAAATCATTTTGCTCAGTCAGTAGTCAAGACAAAAGTGATAAGATGAACATAATTTGATTCAGAAGAAAATCAATTCAGAAAACGTTTATATCTTTATTAAGTGTCATAGCATCGACCGGGACGCGAACCCGCAACCCGGGCAACTGCCTGCAAGTGCAAGGCAGTCGCGCTGACCTCTCGACCACCAATGCAAGACAACGTTTATATTTTTAGTTGTATTTATATATTGTATTATTTGCATAATCTACTATTAAGTATTGAATATGTTTAAAAAAAATGTAACTATTTATATATTCCAATTATGTCAGTTGTTAGTAATGACATACAGGTTAGTATATGCATAATGTTTTGAAAGGTATTATTTTTTTCTTCAGGCGTTGCTAGTCTGATCAATGACAGTACTATCATGAAAATTGAACCTGGATCCTTAGATTATTGAATATTGAATGTTAAGGTGATGCTCTAACCAAATGAGCCATACTTCCAAAGAGCATTACCTTAAAATTCAATATTCAAAAATCTAAGAGTTTCAGATTCAATCCCCATGCTAGTAATGCCATTGGTCAGGTCAGTAATACCTGAAGAAGAGAGAAGAACACTTTTTGAAACCTTGTGCATATATTAACCTGCATGTTATTACTAACAGTAGAATGTAATTGGAATATTTAAATAAAGTTAAATTTTTCTAAAGATATTTGATACTTAATAGTAGATGATGGAAATAGTCCAATATGTAAATACAACTAAAATACCATCATCACAAACCTTCAGGTTTATGTCTTTAATCTATTACTTTTCCAATATACTAAAGTGTCAAAAGAAAGAAGTTTGATGCAAACTGATTAATTTTTAAGCAGCAGTGTAAAAACATTGTGCATTATTTATATATAGACCCAACATTTGAACAGAAAGATAAATCCTATATGAATTTTATAGCAAGCTGAAGGAGAACTCTAAACTTGATTTTCAAAGAGAACAAAAAAGAAAGTGAAGAGCTAACAAATGAATAAAAAAATATAACAAAAAAAAACAAGATTATGGTAAGAAAAAGGTAGCAAATAGATGATTCATTGACGAAAAAAATTGAAAGACATAGCATTGAGCAAAATTAAAATGATGATAGTATCATTTAATAAATGACTACTAAACATCACATGATTCTAGCATCCATTGATTGCTCTTGTTGGCACAAGATGGCACTACTGTATGGAGAGTTTTGCTTTGCTTTATTTAATAAATGAGTATTTATTTAATAAAATTACAATTATATAATGATAAACCATTAAAAAAAGGCATATGGCTTTATTAAGCCCAGATTTGCAAGCATCAAAATTGAACCTGAGATCTCCCAATCCCAAATCAGATGCTCTAAAAATTATACCAAACCAAGCAGGACACAAGCTATTAAACTTATGGGAAGATAGTGAAATTCCTTAATGCTTTCAACTTACAATGAAAATTAAATTCTTTAAATGATATTAAATAGTCAAAATAAGAGTCATAGATCATGTGACCCTATCTCTTAAGCTTGTAAGTTATAAAACAATGAGGATTGCCAATTCCTCTACAAGCTTTATGATAAATGCTTAGCCAGAGCCAGCACTTAAAATATCCCTGTCAGGAACCCCTCCCCAAACCCTTGACCATGGTTTCATGCTTTGGCACTCCTCAGAGAGGTGTCAGGGTAGGTTCAGACACTAGATCTAAAAACACCAACCCAAAGCCAAGCATTTAACTAAAAGTTATCTATTGAGTGGAAAATCTGAAATTTTCAGACATCTACATGTCTTCAAACCCAGCTATCCCACTCAAATAGCTATATGGAGCTGATAGATCTTCAGCCACACCATATATTAGTAGTCTTAGCAATATAAAATTGCATAAGACATGGCAGAGACTATAAATAGTCAAAATAAGAGTCGTAGATCATGTGACCCTATCTCTTAAGCTTGTAAGTTATAAAATAATTCCAATTCTTGAAAAATAAATATGAAACATGTGGACTTGGTATAAAGTCTTTAACTACAGAATATCTTTTAGTTATCATGCCCAACAATGCTTTCTCAGTTGAGAAACTAGATCTTCACAAATAGAAAATAATTAATTTCATTTTTATATGTATGCTTGTGTTTACATGTATATTAACTTATTAATTATGATAAATAAAAGTAACTCAATTGATAAAATATATTTATATCTTTCATACATTAAATAATAATAATGCTGATGCTGAAAAGTATTAACATTTGCTGCATATATATATTAATTCTAATATTCTCATAGATAAATGATAAATTCATAGTATTATTTCCAGGAGCTTCATGTAATAAAAATGTAATGTTTCATTACAATAACAAGTACTTTCCCCAGAGCACTTTCAAATTGAAATAGCAGTACAAATAAGCAGTAATAATATATAATTTATGTAGAAGTACTTACATTTACTTAGATTGTAATCATTATCAACTGAACTCATATTTAGTTAGCAACATTTTATTTGTATAAATTGCCTCTCTGAGGAGTGCCAAAGTACAAAACATTTGGTTAGAGGTTTGTGGGGGGGGGGGTTCCTGACAGAGAAATTTTAAATGCTTTTTCTGGCTACACATTTATCACAAAGCTTGTTGAGCCATTAGCAATGTTTATTGTTTATATCTTACAACCTTAAAAGAATGGTGTCATGTGATCTATGACTCAATTTTTTATTTGAATATATTATATATTATTACTGTTTACTTATATCTGTTATTATATTATAAAATGCTTACATACAGTGTATTTTTAATGGATAACTTATTAGCTATATATACATAGTAGGTTTATTAATAAATGAAAATAATTAGAGATACAAAGGGAAGAAATTCTCATTTTAGAATAAATTGTGTTAAAAAACAGAAAGCAATAGCAAACTTTGACCAGTAATAAGCAAAAGCAATTTTGGCAATACTCTTTTATTTTTAACTTGTTAATTATACATTGAAATTTGTAGTGTGTGTATACCATGTTATAATAATTATACTTTAATAACATTTATAAAGCATGAATATATTCTTTCTTTAATTAGGAATGAGATTAAGGTTTATTAGGTTTCACATAATCACCAATTTCTAAAAAATAAAAATTAATGGCAATCAATGAGAAGGAAAAGTTTACAAAATGTTAAATGAATTCCTCAAAAATATTTTAGAAAAAGATTTTTAAAAAAAAATAATATTGTTTTTGATTTTTTGATTCATGTTACATGTCAAATATTTCATAATTAAAAGAATAACTAATAGACTATGTTCTATAAAACAAAAGAATAAAATATAATATGGAAAAATAACTATAAACAAACACATATATGAGATATGCTTAAAATTCGAATGAAGTCCACAATTTTTGTCTAGTGCACTTTCAACTAAGTTATATTAGTTATAGTCATGGAAACTGACAGAGGAGAGGGGAATGCTGGCTTTATTAAAGGAGCCTAAAAGGATGATTAACATAATTGAATGGCCAATTATTTGCTTAAGTACATCATTTTTTACAGAGAGGGAAAAGGAGTCTTTCTTGTTAATAGCATTCTTAATTCTCATGATGTGTCAAGCCTCTTTCAGTCCATGCTTGGAATTGTTGTGCTCTAGGCATATTATGGTGGTAGATGTAGACTAGAATGGGTGGCTAGGTGCTCATAAAAAGTTGGTTTGATATCTGTTTGGGTTTGAGTATGGTTGTATATGTGCTGGTGTTGTGCTAGTTGGGTAGACAAATTAGCCTTCAATTTTCCATAACATACAATATGGCAGTTGATTTGAGGGAATGTGACCTTGTAAATGATTTGTGACTTTTGTTTGGAGGCAGAATGTCTTTTGTATCCTTAGTAAGTCAGTTCAGAGGAAAGGAGTGCTTAAAGCGTTTGGTGAGTTATAGAGAAAATTTTAATAATGCACTGAATAATACTAGGAATGTATAATAGTGAAGACCAGAGTTCATTATCAGCTTCTGGAAGTAGGTGTCTAAGCTTGAAATAAAACTTTTTAACAGTTTGAGTTAATGTTTTGTTTTTATAACTAATGTTGCACAAGTTATCTGACTCGAACTTATACAAACGATGATTGCAATGAAAAAAGTTTTTAAACCAGTGTGCTTGTGGGATTTTGAAGTGATGGATTCAGAGTATATGGTACCTCAAACGTTGATAGGTTTAATGAGCATTTTATAATTAAGATGAGGGGTTTCTCATTAAACATTGAGGTCAAAAAAACTTGATGCCATGGTAGTTATCTTCATTTTGCCTGAGTCCATGTTAAGAATTATGTCTGCAAGAGAGCAGTTTGTATGCTGTTAATTTGGGCATTAGAAATGCAAATAAACAGATCATCAACATAGTACATATATAGTATAAAAGGGTTAAAGATCTAATTCAGCAAATGCTAATTTGGAGATCAACTTGGTTAAATAAATTTTTCATCATAAATAATAAAGTTACATATTAAGGTTTTAAATTGATTTTTTTTTTATTATGTAAAAAGTTATATTTTTAGATTAATTTTGTAAAAATATAACAAAAAAATTAACAAGAGATATATTTCTCAATTTTAAAATAATGTTTTTTCTGTTAAGATAAGTAAAAAGCTTCATTATGTAGTACCACATTGAAACAAAATATTTTATGTCAGTTAGAATTGATTTACCCTTACAAATGTAAAAATTTTTTTTATTATAATACATTTTAATTTTGGAACTAGATATTATATAATGCTTTCCTAATGTCAGTTATATATTAAAATACTCAAAAAATCAATTAAATTTTTAAAAACAAAACAAAATAAAGTTTCATGTTAATAGTATTTCATATTATATTTACAAATAAAGTATAAGTTTTTTTTTATGCATAAAACAATATTATTAGATTATTTTTATAACCTTGCATAAATAGTTGGTTGTACAACAATGATTTGAGTTGATTGTTTTGACAATTTATGCCAAATATTGTATTCTTTTTTAAATATCATTCTATTTGTAGTATTCTTATATATTTTTGATTTTATAAATTATATGAAGTTATTATATTTCATACATTATATACATAATATTTTTGTGGTAACTAAATTAAAATTGGGTAATTTTAATATCGGAATGAGAGAACAGTTTAAATTTTCATAACCACTAGATGATTAAATAGCATTTTTTATTTATTTTTGGATATACATGCATTAATAAAAAATATTAACATAAACAATGAATTAATATATATACATTTGATTAAGGGAAAAAAAACAATTTTACTAAATATCTGTAAATTAATAAGCCTAAATATTAAATGTCATGAATCTTTTTTTTTCTATGTAAATCCCATGTTTTTTTTAAATTCATAATTTTTATTTTTTCTAGAAAATAATAACATAATGACTTCAAAGTTAACCTTTTTAAAAAAAGTCTTCTTGCAATTGGTCATTTTTAAAAAATTAAATTTATTTGATAATCACTACGGAACATAAAAATAAGCAAAGAGATAAAAAAATACTAAGTAAATTGTCTTACATTTTAAATAAGAAAGTGAAGAAGTAAAAAAAAAATTCATAAAAGTTTATTGTTTGATGAAAATGATATAAAAATATTAAATAAAATGTTAAATTAATAGTCACAATATGTTATTTAATTTTTACATTTAGTCAAGTAGTAAAAAAAACTAGTGAACATTTACTTTTTTTGATTACTACTGAATAAAAATACTTACCAATGGTGGCACATCCATAGGGGCTGCAACCCCCCACCTGGTATAAAATGAATGCTTTTGTTTAAATTATCATTCTTAACTTTGTATATTAATTAAATTCTATATGTGTCTTAACATAAATGTACAAAGAGAATACGCTGTCTAAGCAAAGAAGCAAAAAAGTATCCACAATCTACTTGTAGTGATTTTTTTGTCTCATTTAGATACATGTTCCTTTTGTTTGTACTCTCTGTCAGGTGGGCAAAGATTACTTCATGTCAATGATACAATAGTGCTTTCATAATAAAATAAGTGTTCACAATTTTCTTGTATATGTCTATTTACTTTGAAGATACAGATCATTTTTATTTACATTTTCAATCATTGCACCACTACTACGAATTCTCATATACGCCACTGATTCTTACAAAGATAAAAACAAATATTCATTTAAAATGATTTTGTATTACTATCACAAATAAATTTAATGTAAAAAAATACAAATAGATCTTATAGTTTAGATATTAACATTAATAATCATGTAATATTTATTAAATTTTTGACATCATAGTGATGCTTCAAAGACATAGGAAATGCATAAAAAGATAAGAGATACATTATTAAATTATTGGAGTATGGATACTTAATCTAATAAAATACTTAATTCTAGAAAAAAATATTTATAAATATATCCATTAGTTTTGATATTAACATTAGTAGTCATGTAACCTTTATTAAACTTTTAGCAATGTAGTGATGTTTTGAATACATAGGAGATGTATAAGGTAAGAGATATTTTGTTAAATTATTAATACATCTTATACTTAATCTAATAAAATATTTAATCCTGGAAAACTTAAAACCAAAATTATCAAATTAATGATATTGCACTTACTGGATTAGGAGTTTGTTTTTCTAGAATCTAAAATTTTCAAATGTAGAATTGGTACCAAAACAAAGCAGTGTAGAATTGTGATGCTAAAATTGCTTTTGATCATTTAATTCCAGTAGAAAATATTAGAGATGTTTTAATAATATCAAAATGTGAGAGTTGTCCATAACAGCAATCTCTTAATTTCATAATTTGCTTAAGATGTTAAAAACCAAATTATAATTTGACTCTTTGATATAAAAATAATAAATAGATTATTCTCCCAAAATGTCATTATTAAAATTGATTTGAAGATGGGTTGGTGCATTGAACTGCCACAATCATGATCTAGGTTTATATATGGAATGAAGCTAAGATTTTTATTTTTTTGAGATATTATGAAATCTAAAAACAAACTTAGAATTATTTAAAAATATATATCTATAACTTAGAATTATTTGAAGTAGTTGACTTATAGTCAATTCATTTAGACACCAAGTATTTGTCAGTGAAAGGTATATGTAGTCTTAGCTGGAGACTAAATTAAATTCTGAGAGAATTTGAATCCTTCAGGAGAGCACGTTATAACCATTAAAAAAATATTTTACTACTTTAAACATAATCCTGATTGGAAAGATTTGCAAAATTACTTACAAAATAAAATACCTTTTTTTTTTTATTGTGATTATATTATTACTAAATTATCTAACCATTTTAATTGCCCCAGATAACCATCTGTTTATTATATTATGTTTAGATTGGGAAGTTTGTTTGCTCATTGTTGGTACATTCTTCATATTTGATGAATACTAATTTTATAGTTTATTTTTGCAAAGATCTGTACGAGCATTCAGTCCAAATCTAATTTAGGAAATATTTGTGTTTTTTATTTAATTTTTTTTTAGTTTTTTTTTTTCCATATGTCATATCATCGGCCGGAACGCGAACCCACAACCGTCTGCAACCAACTACTTGCTTGCATGGCAGCTACGATACCTCTCTGCTAACAATGTTGAAAGGTTTAAATATCATTTCTGGAATTTTTGAAAGTTACGTAATCAATTTATTATTTTCACTTTTTAAAAGTATGCTGTTTGAATTAAAGTATTAAATGCTGCATGTAATTTAATTGTTTTAAAAAAAAAATTGTAAACCATAAATACTATTTTACTTAATCAAACAAGTGAAATCTTATTTGTCTAAAGGTTTGTGATGATGATTTTTAGATGTGATAATATGTTAGACCATTTCCATCATCTCTCACTAAGTATTAAATGTTTAGAAAATTTTAAACTTTCCAAATACAAACAACTATTAGTCATCATCATCATCAACCATTATCAATCCACTGCAGGATGAAGGTCTCTCCAAATTCAATCCATCTTCTCCGATTTTTAGCTTCTCTTTTCCACATCATCCCTTCACACTTTATTTCATCCATCCATCTCACATGTGGTCTCTTTCTAGACTAATTAGAAAATTATTTAATGCTTCCAGTGGTATTTTTCTCCACTCTTCTTCAGATGCTGCTGGCCTGACCAGTGATGATCAGTGACAATACTAGCATAGGAATCAGACGTATACCTTTAGATTTTTGAATATTGAATTTTAAGGCAACGTTCTAATCAACTTAGCATTCTAAACATTCCATGATATTTAATGATAGATGATGGAACTAGTCCAATATAATATCACAAATGAAATGTTGCATATATATAATATTTTTTAATAAAGTTTATCATTGTTTGTCTTAACAATTTTTTTAATGGCATTTCATCATCATATGCTCCTCACTGACGAAGGCCAAAAGGCCACAAGCCAGAAACTAGTCTGGGGATATTGGATGAGTAGACCCTAGATGGGGATTTTATGCACAAGCCTTCTGGCATCCATTGATTACTTTAGATTGCTGTGTGTGGCAATACGTAGAGTGAGTTTTGCCTGTTTTATTTAGATATCACATATTTGCAACAATTTTTAATTTTTTAGGTACGTTTAAGCTGAAAATGAAGTAATTATTTATGAACTACATGATCAGAAATGTTGCCATATGTTATATTTGTTCAAAGCATTTGAGTTATAACAAGTTTTAAAACGTCACAATTAGAAGTTATGATATATATAAGCAAAATTCAAAAACTTTGAAAAATATATGAAGTTTAGTTATGGCAATCAGATTAAGTATGATAGGGATTAATATCAGATGATAAAGCTATTCACGTGAAAATTTTAATCCAATGTGAAGACTTCTTTCCTTTTTTATTTCAAGTGAATTTTAAGAATATTTATTGGATATTAGCAGTTCCACCTATGCGGTTAATAACTATTGTTTATTTCGATATTACACACATATAAACTCATATATTACATTATGATCTAAAAATGTTAAACTTTCTGCACACACGACTTTGACATTATCCGCTTGAGATAAATGCATTAATGATTAACACTAATCATTTATTAGGCTAGAGATAATCATATCTTTCATAGCCCAGATATAGAGATTTAAATCCTGTTAAAGATTGATACATTTAACTTCAACTAAAAATATCAGAAATACTTTAGACATAAGTGGAATAGCTAACCCAATATTGTTTGGAAAACTTAGCTTATACTACCTCAAATATAATCTTAGCTGATAAGACAATTCAAAGATTTGCATTGCCGTATTAAGATAATTATACTATAGTTTAATATACCTGCTTAGCGCTTTCAAGATTTAATATTCTAATCTCATACTCATAGCTTTATTAATGAAGACTGTTGTGATTTATTGTACACATATGCAAATGAGCTTGAATTTTTAATTAGTCCATTGTTTGAAGAGAGCAAAGCATGCCTCTCTTCTATTAATGGCATTGAGATCATTTGCTATGTAAAAAAACTTCTTTGACTTTTCTTTTGGCATCACTCTTCTCTGTGCAAATCATTTGGGCAGAACTGGGTTCGAATACATGGCCTGTAGCTGCTTAGTGGTCCCAGAAGATTGATGTTTCTTCATTTTTATTTTTAATCCTGTTGTATGCAAACCTGTGTTGGTAAATTATTTCTATCAAATATATTTACTGTTATTATTTAGTCTGTAAGCAAACCTTCCAGTGAAGATTGCCTTACCTGCTGAATATTTATTTCAAAATTTCAGTTAATATTTTGATACTATTTGACATTAGTATAGAAATGCACACACATACATATTCAAAAAGTGAATTGAAAATAAATAGTTTATTTTATTGACTTAGATGTTTTATTTAAAAAATATTTGTAGAATATTAAGTGGAATGAATAGCTTTGAAGTTAAAACTTTGATTTATAATTGAAAAGTTATTTTTTCTTTTATTTCTGAGACCTGTATAAAAGAAACTGGATTTTAATTTTTAAAATAAATATTTTACCTTCTGATTAAAGTGTATGATCTCTTCTATTTTTTTTTTATTTTTATAAAACAAATGCATTACACCTAATATATTTTTGTTTAAAAAAAATATAGAAAAGTTATTTTTGTTTCATTAAACAATTTTACATAATTTACCTATTTGTGAAAGTGTTCTTTGAAGTTGAAAATCTTAGATTACCTAAAAAATAAAGATTTTAGAATATGTTAAACATTGATAATCAAAAAATAATAAAAAATTGCTGTGAATTTTTGAATTTTAAATTAATAGATAAACATATATATAAAAGACTTTCATATTATTATCAAAAACCAAGTAATAAAGTGATTCACAGTTGAAACATATTAGAGAATATTGGATAGCATCTGTATTAAATTTTTTCAGCCTCAGTTCATTGGTGCATATTATAACTTACAGTTGTTATTAATTATTCAGTTTTTGATTAATCCACTGTCAAATTAAAAAAAAAAAATCCTTATGAAAGTTAAACTCAACATTGACTCATCTAAATAATTCTAGATATTAATTAGCTTAAATTATACATAGTATTATTAATTCTCATTGTGAAAAGGTCTCAGGGGGCTAAAAAGGTGTGACCCACACCAAACATTTTTGTATGATAACATTCAGGGTATAGTGTTTATGTTGATCACTGTGGTGATTAAACATTTATTCTTACGTAATTAGTAAACCCACCTGTTATGTCTACAACCTGGGATTTGAATTCAGGATGAATAAAATCTTTAAAATTCTTTAGGATTTTTTATCCAAATGCTAGCTATAGTTTGTGTTTCTATGTAAGTTTTTATTTTCCACTAAAAACTGTTATTACTGTCTTTAGGGAAAGTTTTACAATTGCAAAGTTATAATAATTAAAACTCGTTAATATATATTAAGGCTATAACCTTAAGATTATGTGTATGAAAAACCGACAGTAGGGACCTCTGCAAATCTTTAAAACAAGATTTATTTAAAAAACAAGATTCTTCTATTTATTTAGAAACTAGGTTGAAGATAAGAGTGGCTGTTTTTGATCACTCTTATCTTTTAAATAAATATTGTGTGTAAGATTTGCAGAGGTCCCTACTGTCATTTTTTCAAGTGCATAGTCTTACAATTGTAAAGTTAACAGCTTGAAAATTTATTTTTATTTACTTATATTAAAAATGAAATAAATCCATAGAGAATAATTACAAGCCTAAAATTTTGAGCTATAGGAAAAGAGAATAAATAAATCGATTTATGAAAAAAGTTAATTAGAGCTTACTATTTAGGAGGAAAACAGAAATTTTGGATCTAAGAAAAGAAAATGAAAATGGGATAAAAATATGATTTATGTCTTGCATTGGTGGTCGAGAGGTCAGCGCGACTGCCTTGCACTTGCAGGCAGTTGCCCGGGTTGCGGGTTCGCGTCCCGGTTGATGCTATGACATTTAAAAAAAAAAGATTTATATGCAGATGAAAAAGAGAATATGTGGGAATTAGTTTTGGGAATGTAGAAAAGTGAATATGAAATAAAATAATGGTGTGGTAAATATGAAAAAAGTAAAAATGAAAAGAGGTAAATCCTTTTTTTAATTTTTCATTTTTTTTTTTTTTTTTTTACAAAAAGTGTTTCAATGTTGACAAATGATTCAATAATAGTTGATTAGAAGGGAATAATGAATGATAATGAAATAATGTCACAATAATATAAAAAGATTAATTAGAGGGGTTTTTAAACCCAGACTTACCAGCTCTCTTCAGTCATCTATTTCATATTATACAACTGATACACATGACGACATACATGAGAAAAAGATAATTGATCTCCAATATATATATTTTTTATGCTGAACCAGCACTCAGCAGTTATCTGGCTCATCATTTCCTACACACATATATAATCAGTGTTCATTTGATATTAAGATAACAAATCCTCAAACTTTAATGGATAGGCTTCAATCTTTTCCACCCTCCAACTCTTCAGTTATTGAAAATCTGATGATAGAAAGGTTCAAAGCCTGATGCCAATATTATTGTCATTGTTGACTTTAATTCAATCTTACCCCTTATATATAGGACCTTAATATGTCCATTTAAATACACAGAATAGCATTGGGCAGAATACAGGCTGAATATGTAATATTTAAATACAAGTATATTATCTATACTGAACTTAATGTAATTAGAAGGGATTTGAACTCAGACTTTAAAGCTCTCTATAGCTATTCACTCCATCCTATATAACTGATACGCATGACCGCATATATGTGAAAAAGATAAATGATCTCCAATATATGTATTTTGTGTTGAGCCAGCACTCATCAGTTTGTCTGGATCATCATCTCCCTTGCATATATAATCAGTGCTCAGTTTATATTAAGATAGTAAATCTTCAAACTTTAATGGATAGGCATGAATCTTCTCCACTCTAGCTTAAGTTTATATACTATACTTGAATTTAAATATAAAAGGATTAACAAAAAGGAAACATGTTTAACTTAGCTAATGAGACTTCTAAGCATATTGTCTTGTATGCACAGGATCTTCTGATTTATTATGGAGAAGCTATTTTAAGTCATATCAGATAATGACTTTCCAAGAGAATAGTTTTTAATGAAAGGTTAATATTGTAGTAAAACTATTTGGAATATATTCAAGTGACATGCATTAAATTGGTTTGATTAATAAAATCTGTTGCTTTTGATAAACAGTATAAGTTTTCCTTTATCTAAAAGATTGTATTGTTAATTGATTTTTCCAAGATTATTTATGAAAAATTGTGAGATCAAAAAACGTTTTAATCCATAAGCAGTTTTAAGTTGGTTTTGTTAATATCTATTTTTATTTATCTATTCATGGACTATGCTAGGTATTTGGGTTAAGTTCTAAAATCATGCAATGTAATTAGATAGTAGGTCCTATGATTATCATCATTTAGATCCTAATACTAAAAATAATAATGATCATCATCACTGATAGTTGATTGTTTGCCACTTTTTTTATAACATGTTGTTCTGGCTTCTTAGTTCCGATTACGTTTGTAAGATGCTAAGTATTAAAAAGTGTCAGTTACTTCATCATTGTTAAAAACAGGACGTTTGCAATTAAGAAGAGGGAACTTTGGTTTCTTTAAATTTTTTTATATTAAAATAAAAATGGCAGATGAACATTATTTCAAAATTTGGATTTATCATTGTTCTATTTTGATGTACTTGATCTGTTAAGAGTTCTTCATTTTGGAACATTTTCTAAGTTCTAATTAAAAGTATATGTTGCATCAAAATATTTAAGTTATTTATAAAACCAGTTTCTTAACATAATTTTATTATATATATTACTTTATATTTTAAACTATAGTGGCAATAATTTTCTGTGATTAATTTTAAACAAACTGAATATTCTCGTGTATATTAGATGATTATCCAAGTTGTTTGGAGTCTCTGTCCCACCTTTTTAGTTCCAGTTAGTTTAAAAAGTATTTGTTTTTACATATTTTTAATTTGAATTATATTTTATTAGAATATTAAATTTGTGTAGTTAAATTTATATAAATATTGACAGCTAAGCATATTTATTATTGGTGTTACAAATTGTATATAAATATTTCAGTTCACTCTATTACTAATATATACGCGGTATATTCATAATGAGTTAGAGAGTGGTAAATATTTCAATAAGACTAAAAAGAGGAAGAGGAAAAAAGTTTGTGTATCTCTGAAGTAAATAGTTATTTATACTTCTGAATAGTTCTTTTTTACTTTTTAATTTGGAATGAAAATAATGTTGAAAAAATAATAATTAAAGTCAAAGCGGGAAGCGAACTCGGGCCAGCTGCTTGGAAGTCAGCTATGCTAACCGCTAGGCCACCAACGCTTGACATAACTATTTAAAGTTTTTAAATTAATAAATAGATACTTTCAAAAAGAAATCATTTGGTTTTATATTCAAATATTTCTAATAAATCTGTCAAATGTAAGATTAAAATAATTACAATTAATGAAGTTATAGTTATATATATACTCCACCTACTTATTTCATTGTAGCAGCAGACACACACATTTATTTATATCGTCATTATCCGAAGCAATGACTCTGAGTATGACTATTCCAATTCCATGGAAGGAAAAAAGGATAAAAAGACAATAAACTAATAGCGATAGTAAATTAAAGATGAATATTGCCATGAGTATATAACTAATCCGGAAATCATAAATACATTAATTTATAGAACATGCTGATTCAACTTTTCGCTCAGAAAGATTTTAGCAACTTGCCTAATTATAGTTATTCATTGCATTTTACCTGTAGTTATATCCTTCCAATGAAAACAATCAATATTGCACTTGGAAGAGGGGTCTTTAAGATAATCTTTATAATGTAAACAGGGGCTGTCTCTTTCACAAAAACCACACTTGAGTTTTTAATGTTATATAATAAGCATGCCAATAGCTCTTAACAAGCTTTTCAGAATATCCCTATCTTCAGACCAGTTTTTAGCTCTGGCTTTTGTCAGTAAGGTGCTAGGATATTGAAGCATTAGATTGGTATTTTAAATCTAATGCTTGAATATCCTAGCACCTCACTGATGAAAGCCAGAACTAAAAACCGGTCTGAGGATAGGGATATTCTGAAAAGCTTGTTAAAATGTAATTCTTGAATATCTTAGCACCTCATTGACAAAAGCCAGAGTTAGAAACTGGTCTGAGAATAGGGATATTCTGAAAAGCTTGTTAAGATATATTGGCATGGTCATTATATATCATTTGTTATACAACCTTATTAAATTAAGTCATATGATACATGATTTGATTTCGTTGCAATTATTGAGTTCTTCATAAATGATTTTTTCATTCTTTCATTTCACATGTCCAGACCAATGAAAATGTAGTTTTACAATAGTAGATTCTATTGTATTACATCCAAAAAAGTGTTAATATTTATTGGTTTTTATGATCTTGCTATCATATTTAAAATTTTTTATTATCAACAATCTTTATCCTGGTTTCGTATTGTACAATATTGATCTAATTTTCACTTCTATTCAATAAGTTAGGTAAAATAATAGTTTATATAAAAGTGATTTAGTTGCAATAGTTATATCATTGCAGTGAAGTATCTTTCCCTTTACTTAGGAATGCCCAACTCAATTGGACTAAGATCCATAGTTCATAAAAGTTTATCTCAAGTGATTCACAAAAACTTTTTCAATTAAAAAAGAATTGAATAAAAGTGAAAGAGTAATTGCAAATAAACTGTAAAATTAATAATGAAAATTTAATTTTTTCTAAGTTATTACAAATTATATAATGATTATGATAAATCAAAAAATAAAAAATACTTTTTATAATTTTAAGTAATTTATTTGTTGTATTTGATTTTATCCTGAGATTTACTTTTTTTTTTAAAGTGTCATAGCATCAGCTGGGACGCAAACCCGCAACCCGGGCAACTGCCTGCAAGTGCAAGGCAGTTGCGCTGACCTCTCGACTACCAATGCAAGACTCCTGACCCTTACTTGACAATATTTATTGTTAGTTAGGTTAGCAAAATTTGGAAGCAAAGATTGAGAGCATATGACTTGCATTATGGCAGAAAGATTGTCTCATGTAATCTTGATCTGTAGATTGCTTTATCTTTCATATATAATAATTATTCATATAAATAGATGATGTAGAATAATTTCTGCAGACTTTTATTTGCAAATATTTTGACATAAATAAGTATATATATTTTTAAATGCCAGCTTCTTGGATTTTTTTCTTTTCTTTTGGAAATAGAATCAGTTTAGAAATCAGAAAATTCCATTTGAGTATGAATAGGGGCTTTTCCAAAATTGAAAACAAATAAGAGTTTACAAAACTTTATGCTTCTTAAAATCCTTAATTCTCTTACATTTTAACCTTTTCCTACTATCCATTAATGGTAATTTAAGTTAGCAGTTCAACATTTTAATTTCATTATTAAACCTTTACTCAATATTATAAATAAATTGGTTTTGATTTGTTAGAAATATAAGTTTACAAATGAAAAATATTCGAAACAATAATATTTGAATTTCCAAAATTAAAAATAATAATTGTAAAATGAAATACATAACAAAAAACAATTACTTTTTTTTTATTGGCTTATTGTCATAATACTATTGAAAAAAATAAATTAATGAAATCTTTTTTGAATCTCTTTCATTTGTTAAATGTGAATGAATAATTACAGTTATCATAAAGTTATGAAATTCTATTCTAAAATTTAAAAATAGTGTTTGAAAAATTGTAATAATTATAATGATTGTAGTTTTCTTTTTATCATTACTTCAAATTTCTTGTATCTTTAACTACATCAGTATCATTCCCACCTGGCAAATATTTAAATATCTTCTAGGAACTGTTATTTTTTAATATGACTCCATGTTTCATCATTTTTTTGTGCAATTAAATCTTTTTTACGTATATTATAAAACTAGCTTATATGTTACATTATAAAAAATATTTGAAATTAATATTTTAAAATTGTGAAAATAAGTAACTAACTGAAAATCTTACTCATAAAAAAGAATACGTCATTACTAACGTCACAATACCTATTCAAAAAGTTAGAAGAATGAAATATTAGATATTAGAATTTTATGTTATTATAAATGATATATTTAGAATTAGTTATTATTAGAAAAACCAAAATATTCTAAAAGTTATTAAATTATTAATTGTTATTAAGATATTTAAAGTTTTTGCAAAGTAGATTTCTCTTTAGCTTGTAATGACTGATTCTTTTGATTTTCAATTCTTGTAATGTACTTTCTATACTTTCTAAGGGTGTTTTTTTTTAAAAAAATATTTTCAAAGACAATCCCGCACCCCCTTTAGTGATGTAGCTTTTGGTTTAATAATAAGTCTTTTATAAAAATATTATGTCATAATCATTAACAATTACTGAAAATTATGTGTTTTTTTGGCATTTAGCCACAGGGTAAAACAATTGAAAGCATCAGCCAATCTTGAATTGCCACTTTTTTCATAGCTTTGTCAGAACAACAGAATGTGCTGCTAATCACACACAAAGGTCTATAAAGGTTTATATACTGCTGCCATTTCTTGGAATTATTTTAAAATTAATATATTAAAAATGGAAGCTTCATAGAAAGATGCTGCAACCTGTCACACATCATAATTTAATATATATACTTTAAAACAATGTAGAAAACTAGTAAACACAGTGCCATTGCACTGCCTACAATGTCAAATATCATAGCACTAACACAACTTACTTTTGTGAAGGATCTAAAATTGAAACCTCTTAAAAAATCTAAGTTATAAACATGAGTGTATTTCTTTTACTTTATAAACGTTTAGCAAAGATAATCATAAATTTTTAAGTAAATTATAAAATTATGTAATTTTTTTTTATTCTAAAAATAATCAATGGACAGCTTAAACTTTTGTTCATGCATCCAGGATCAAAGAATCTACCTATCACTGAAATTCTAGGCTTTTGCAATCTTCTCAGTAGTTTTTTCTATGCATTGCTGACATCTTCAGGTTTTTTTTATCAATATTTCTATCTTTTATCATTAAATGAACATAAAACTGGCAAAATAATGCTAAAGATAGTTGCATAAGAATTATTTAAAGCTAAAGCACTTAATGTAGCATTGATTATAATTCTCATAGTTTAAATCAGTTATCAAACTTTTCTTTCATCTTTTGTAGTCTGGGACAATACTGAGAAAAGGTAAAACTTTGATTCTTCTTGTTCAACTATGAACACATAACAGAGCAATTTAAAATATTATCTTTTAATCTAAAAAAATCCAATATGCATCTAAGACTTGCCAAAGCATCATATGTCTGTATTTACTGATTGCTTTTTCTTTTGAAATTTGACATTTATATCATTAAAATATCCTATAATGTCAACTAAGACTAGTAAATCTGATTATTAAGTAATAAAACATCATAATTTTGTATTTTTAGAAATAATTTTATCTCCTCTAAAAAAAAGCTTTTTAAAAATCATATGGCAAAATTATTATTGAGTTTCTGTGTGATAAGAAGAAAGCTCTTCAAATTTGCTTTTTAAGTTATTAAGAAATTGTGTAAACTAGCAGTGATTGAAGCCTCTATATCAGATTTCCAATACTTTGGAACACAAGTTTCTAATAGTGTGATCGAAAATTTGGTGTTTTGGAATGTGTGATATACGTTTTTTATTTTTATAGCATGTCTTGATACAAAATCCTTATTTTTATTCAATATTTCTGAAATGTCATCAGGTATCATGGTTATAAACATGCTCAGAGAAATTTGTTATTTCAAAATTCTCAACATGCCTTCAAAAATGCCTTCACCTGTAATGGTTATGTGGATCAAAATCATTTCTATGAATTCTTCACTAAATATTCATATTGTTGTTATCTGCAAATGGAAGAAGTTGAATAATTTGAGAATGTCATCAATACCAGAACTTTTGTCAATTGCAGTTGAAAAGTGCTGTATATATACAGATATTTCCTGCAATTGGTCATATTTTTTTTCATTTGTTATTCTTTTGATTACAGTATTTCTGGGAAAAGAAATATAAAATAATTGCACATTTTTGGAAAAGAGGTTTTCAGTTGCCTTTGCCATATATTCTGTAACAAGAATCATTATTAAAAGTTTGAAATGTTTTTCATAAAGAGATGATTTTATAACTAACACTCTTTGCTGATTCATTGTCTAAATAATTTTTGAAAATGATTTGACATGAAACTTTTTGCTTGCTTCTTAAAGTTTATCCCAAATTGTGAATACTATTCGTTGTGAATTTTAGGTTTGCTTTTTATATTATATTTTTTGTTTCATAACAAATAAAACATACACGTTTATTCTTTCTTTCAAAGCGGAAGTAGTTTAATTTCCACTTTTTCTTTGAATTTTCTTATCTCACCAGCAGTTTTTCTTGCTGTCTTCAAAAGCAACATTTTCAAGATAAATAAATATATTATCAACAACAATTTTTTTTTCATAAAAATGTATTTATATTCTTACATTAAAATTAAACTTCTTACGTAAAACACACAAAACTAAGGACTCATAATGATATGGTGCTATGGTCAGGGAATAAACAATATAAAAAAGGGATATCCTCCTAGATATACTATATATTTCTTATGTCATTGGATTATGACTGTCAAAGAGATTGTTCATTATTTGTAGCAGGCAATTTTAAAATTACACTGCCAGGATTCAGATCAAAATAGATGCTGCACGTTATTGTGGATCTTTGAATATCCGTTGGCTGACCAAAGTCAGGTTGTTTTTAGTGCATATTTTATGATTGATTGAAATAACACTGAATTTTCTATATACTTTTTTATTGTTACAATTATATTATAGCAATTATTGTATCATTATTATACCTGTAAATGTATGAAAACATAAATCACATGTTTAAATTTATATTTCTGTTTTAAAAAGCAGCCATCTCCTCCTGTTTTGTCTAATTTTCCTAGAGGCATCATTGGGAATAAGAAATTGTTTTTCAGGCTTTGGGATGCCCGGATTTAGCATTCTTAATTTAACTTGTTAAAAGTAATATCACTTTGGACACTATCTTACAACTCAATTTCTAAGTCCTTTTTTTTTTTTTATATTTATTTAAAAGTCTTTAAAAATATTTAAATTGGCTGAAATAATAAATTAGTAAACATTCAAACTAAAAGTCCGGTAAGCTTCTCCTTCCATTATTAACTGATAAATGGCTTGACTTTTTTTTTAAACATTAATTGCTAAACTAAAATCTTTATATATTGCATTTAAATCATTAAATATATTCTGTGCCGATTGCTTTTTGAAGTATCAAGAATAATAAAGCGATCACTATTCTGTAAATTCAGAAGATGATAAATCCTAGGAAATGAAGGTAGTTAAGCCTGAACAAATTAATAAAAGATTAGGAATAGATAGAAGGGAAAGTGACCGCTCTACAAGTGGTATGCCATGCAAACCAAGAAATAAGCATATATACCTATAAAGCCATTTATAACAGAACTGGGAGAGCTTTAATGGTGAAATAGATTTGTACAATTGGACAATCCAAACACCTTCTCATTGATAACAGTACTGGGAATGCGCAAATGGTGAAATAGACTTGTACAATTGGAAAATCCAAGGACAATATTCCCACTGCAACTGAAGCGGTTGCCTTGTTTCTTTCAAGCTATGGCCCCAAATAATAATGAGACACGAATAGAAGTGTTCTGAAAGTGTAACATTGCTGTTAATATAACAACATTTTTGTCTCCAAATAACTAATGGAGAAATGGACATGTATAATTGGACAGTTTTGTGAACAATAATTTCAGCATAAGAAGTTGGGTTTATGTGTGTAAGTCTGGAAGGGCAGGTGAATTTTGTGTCACTGCACTTCTGGAACTATTAATATCCCACTCACCTATCCATACATTTATACTTGAATGTTCAAAATCATATGCATTGAATCAAGTGTATGGGTGAGGATGCGCTTGACACACACCGACACTCCCTAAATTTCTTTGTAATGATTCTTGTTGATTGCATTGTAAAATTTATGCCTCTTGAATCGTCTTGAGGCACAAATAAAGGCATTTGAAAGTGAAGTTCTTGTTTTTATTTTTAACTGATTCAGATAAAAATTCCATTATCATACCTATAACATATCTCAATGCCTGATTTATGAAGAGGTTTATAAACAGTTTCAAAAATCACTGACAATGGAACTGTTAGTTACACATTGTTATTTACCTTCAGTTTTTATTTCAAATATTATTAAATGAATCAAATGACTTGACTAAATAGTAGAAGCATTATATAATTACCTTCTGTTTTAGACACTTTTCTTGCATTTTATCCATATTTCCATAATTACCTATTGAATCTGGAATCACCATCATCATCAACTATTATCAATACACTGCAGGATGAAGGTCTGTCTAAGTTCAATCCATCTCCGATTATTTAAATTTTTTTTAGCTTCATACAGAGTTGGATTTTTGTTTTGTATAATTGTTTCACAGTGGTCACAGATAATCATCCAATTGTTGGTTGGTCAATGGGTATCAATGTATTTTTAGCTAGAAAATAAAAACAAGAATGCAAAACAGCTAAATTTTTATCATTAAGCATTTGACAATATTGATATTAAGGTCTTTCCTTTTTGCTATTGGTGAGATGTATGCTTTGATGTTAACTGCTTTACTTTTTACTATATTACAATCATTAGGCATCATTTACAAATGAATATTACTATTTTTAACTCCAGAAAGAAACACCCTGATTATATAACACAATCCATAAAGCATAAATATATTGGTTCATTAGACTGTTTATTTGTCATTTGTTTATTTTAAGCTTTTCTAAATAAATTCTACTTTTTGAGATTTCAATTTGTCTAATTATAGCTTTCCAAGTATTTTAATGTAAGCTATATTTCCCAATGAAAATAAGGTTTATACACTTTTAATGTAATACTGATTATAATGTAAATGAAATTTGTCTTCCTGTAGAAAAAATGTACCGATTGGTTTTATGATCTGAATGAGACACTGTCAAAATTTAACAGAGTATTTTTAAGTGAAATGGAATAAAATAACCAGTCTTATAGTCATATTTTTTTAGTTATGATAAAATACTCATGACTTTAACTTGTTAAATGTGGTAGCAACCCATTGGAATCTATTGTTTACTCAGTATCCAGGATATTTAATTTGATTCATATTCTCAAGTGAATAAATAACTTCTACATCTAAAGTCTTTATGTAATGCATTCTAAACAATAAGAGCATTCTGTTGATCATCTTTTAAATTGTCAAATTTAGCATAATTATAAGTGTACTGTAAATCTAGAAGCTAACAAAGTATTGTTTTTGGTTTTAATCAGTTCACATTAAAAACATCACCATCAAGTATATCACATGTTATTAATATTATATGGGTTTGAAAATGGAATAGGAAAGATAAAGTTATAATACTTCATAAAGAAGATAAAGAATATTGGAAATAGAGCTTAGAAGAAGTTCTGAAGAAGATTGCTGGGGCAATCGAAACTGTCTTATTAGGTTGCAAAAAAAAACAAGCATTGTAAAAATAATAAAAAACATAGATGATATTAATATTATATATCACCTGTTAGTGTTGTATCATGAAATTGTGTATAAACTGTCCAAAAGATTACCATCTTAGAATCTAAATAAAGCCAGAATTAATATATTTCCTTGTTAAACACCAAGATTTCATTTCAAATGTTTTATGCCATCATGCAAAAATTATATAATATGAAGAAACTTTAAAAGTTAGTTAGTTCATGTTAAACATTGCCAAACCTTTTTACTTAACTGAATCAAATACTTTGACAATATCCATAAAAGCATTATATATATATATATATAATTGCATCTTATTCATGATACTTTATTGCATTTGCTTGACAACAAAAATCATATCTATGTTACTTCAATTAATCCATGAGTTTAATCATTTAACAAAATTTTTACACATACATTTGCTGCAGTGAATAAGAGTAATATATTTTGATAATTGCTGCAAATAATTTTTGCCTAAATTGAGCGTTCCATCATCAGATTTTTCAATTGGATGGACAGTTGAAAAGTTGGAGTGTGGAGTGGATTGAAGCCTGTCCATTAAAGTATGAAAATTGGCTGTCTTAATATATATCTAAGCATTTACTGCATATATGTGTAGAGATATTAATCTGGACTAACTAATGATTGCTGATTTAGCATGAAATACGTATATTGGTGATTATTTATCTTTTCAACATATATGTGTTCCAGTCTATCAGTGTTATGACATAGAGTGGAGAGTGGTGAGTCATGTAAAAGTCTGTGCTCATATACCCTATATATTACATACATTGATACAGATATATAATAAGCCTGTATTTCAGTTACTAAATTATTTTTATAGATTTGAATAATAGAACAACTTTAAGAACAGTTAGCGCAACTTCATGGATCAATCAAATCCAATAGTTTCCAAACAAACATATTACTATCATATTTTAAAACTTTCCATGATATTTCATTAGCATAAAGCAATCTTTTCATTTTCAGTATTGCTAAGAGAATAAATAAATAGTTGTATTTAATGAATAATATTCTAATTTTCACTTCACCATTCTTGCATATGGTGGAGTTGATTTCAATCTGCTTTTAACACTTTGTGGAAGGGTATAATCATAAATATATGACTAAAGATGTGTAAAAAAGATGTATAATTCCCAAGATGCACGTCATTAGTTGGACAGATCACAATCTCTTACACATATCTTTAGCATTTTCTGTATATATAGATAGGGAATTGCCACAGTGTAATTGATGTATCAAACTTCTTCCTTCACGTTTCATACAAACCACATGATGGACATATATTAATAATTTTTATTAGCTGTTAATTCATTAAATGGATAATCTTTAGCCTAATTAATAACTAATAAAAATTATTAATATACTTCCATCAAGTGGTTTGTGTCAAAGATATGAGGGCAGTAGGTTTGATGCTTATTAATTAAGCTGTGATAATTCCCTAACTGCATATACTGAATAATGATATGTGTAAGAGAATGTTTCTGGGCCAATTGATGAGCGCTGGTGCAGCACAAAATGTACATCTTCGGAAATCATAGTCTTTTCCACGTCTCTGGCCATGTGTTTATGATTTCACCACTCCACAAGGCGTTAAAAGCAGATAGAAATTAGTTCCTACCATGGCATCAAAGTTGTGAGTGAGGGAGTTTGGCAATGGTAAATGAAAATGTAACAATTTACTGCAGATAAATACTTTGCATATATAAAAATATATATGAGAGACAGTGACCTGGGCCAACTGATGAGTGCTGGTTCAGCACGAAATGCATCTTGGGGATCATTTGTCTTTTATTGTATCTTTATTTATATGAATTTGAAAAGAGTGAGGAAGTGTGGAGGTGTTTATTATATCTATAAAGGTATTGCATACGGGACAGAGAAAAGTGAATAACTCCGTGTGTGTAAATTTAAAAAATCAGATATATTAATCATTAACTGAGGTTTAAAGTTTATATCTGTGCTAGAGATAATCTCTAGTTTCGAAAATGATTAGTAATAATCATTAGTGTATTTATCTGAAATGGATGGCGTCAAAGTTATGAGTGGAGGGAGTTTGCCAATGGTAAATGAAAATGTAACAACTTATGTGAGAATTGTGTAATGAAAATTACGCTATAGAAATATTATATATTGTTCATTAAATCGATAATCTCTACTCTAAATAATGCCTAATAAAAATTATTAAATAGGTATACATCTGTATATAGTCACAGTATTAATTATATATATATTGAAGGATATTCAATAGAATTATGATAATTATTTGAATATAGTTAAAATGTTTCAGAAAATTGACTTACAAATAAATAAAGCTTTTAAGCAAGTAATTTTTTAAAAATATTATAGCCAAATAAGAAAAAAAGAAAGATTACACCGTTTTTAAAATAGAAATTTAATATAATTATGCATAAGTTCTGACTACACTTGGACAGCCTCAGCCATTAAAATAGTTAATACTTATATATCGTGCAGATATATATATATCCACGAACATATATATTGAATTTGTATAATATTATTTTTGCGGGGTTTTACTTCAAACTATTTAAAATTGTTACTAGAAATGGATAAATAGAGCATTAAAAAATGTCTGATTTATATTGTTTCCTAAAATGATTCATCAGTAGGGAAAAGTTAGAAGGATTCATGGTGGAAACAAGTTCGTAAGATTTCAAATTTCATTGTAATCAAGTTTTCGGCGGCGGGGTGGGTGGGGAGATTCCACAAAACAGCATTTGTCATTGTAACTTTTATCCTCCAAATGTACGTAATTATATATATATAAGAACATTTAGATGCAAAGATATTTAATTTTTTTTAAAGCACATATGTGCGCATTTTTATGTATTTATTTTTAAACATTTAAATCGTACCTTCTACTATATAACAAAATTGGCACTTAGCCTCAACACAAAATATATGCATATAGCGCACATCTTTATTCATCCTTAGTAATATATTTCTATTTATTTATTTAGACCCACATTAATTTAACTTTATATTAATAATTACAGGAAATGAAAAAAGACTTCTTCAAATGTTTTTCTAGTTTGGTAATATTTTGCTCTTCTTATCTTATTTCTTTATTTCTCAGAGATCCGAGTCAATATTTTTTATATATATTCTGATTGGTCTTATCAGATTAATTACTTAAAACTAAATAAGATTCGGCAATTGTCATAAACGTATCCGACTTTTATTTATGTTTATTACTTCTATTCGTTTTTTAAGTATTAATGTACGTTGAAGTGGAATTTGAACTTCAGCTGGGGATTAAATAAAATGATTAAATTAGTTGATAAGGTTTACTGCACTGTTCTATAGTTAAATATTAGAAGCAATCTGCAAGGTACTGTGCTGTATATTTAATCTTTATATATGAATGTGTGATTGTACATATATTCTTATTTAAATATAAAAATATATTTTTATCAGAAAATACATTTAAAATGTATAAATTAAAAATCAAATTTATATAAAATTATTAAAATCTGTATTAAAAAAAACAACTTAAGTAATGATATTGGGCAGAACACCTCTGCAAATACACCCCCCCCCCCCGTTTTATTTTATTGATGCATGGCCTCAGATATACTGTGCAGTTTATTATTTTATTAAAGGCTCCACTATATTATTTTGACCGATGGTTACAACTCTAATAACACATTACGATTAGTTATACCCCCGTATTATAAATATTTTTCAATTAGTATTTTTAGCATGTATTTTTATTAGTATTTAGAATAACTATATTTCTACTAGCATATAATATTTTTAAGTATTCATTCAGAATTGACTGGACCCTAGAAAATCATTAATACCCAATAATTTTGCATAGGCAAAAAAAAATCAGAAAATTTTCTTTATGAGACTTTTATTATATCTGACATGGCTAAATATGTGACAGTTATACATTAAATATTTTTTTTGTATTTTAATAGTACAGAGGCTATAAAAAAAAACGTGCTTAATGTAAGAACCACTTTACAGTAAAATTTAATTGCTTGAAAGCTTTAAGATATGAACAAATATTACACATATTCTTACGGTTAGATGCATTAGCTTTCATTTTAATCCAGTGAACTCTCAATTTATATGCAATAAATAATTATAAAGCTTTATAATTTTTAATTTATCTTTTATATTTATTAAAAGCTTCTAATAATAATAATAATGATGATGATTGATGATGATGATGATTATTATTATTATGTTGTTGTTGTTTCAACAATAATTTTATTAAATTTAGTTTGCAAAAATTACACAGGTTTGATTGCAAGGGTTACAGTGGCAATCTTTTTCTTTTTTGGTTTTAAATTGTTTAATATTTAAAGTTACATCAATCATTTATATTTAAGTTTTTAAATTATTAATATATCTGGAAAAAATCTAAGTTCTATTTTCAGGTTGTTAGAGCATAGTTCAATATCTAAAAATCGACAATACTAACTGTTGGGTAGTTGTTTGTACTATTTTAAATTAGAGGCTTGCTGGTTGCTTAAGAAGAGATCAAGTTGCCACATGTATGTCTGGAAGAGCAATTCTGGAATTCCTATTCTTAAGTTGCTTAAGTTTGTTTATGAATGTTGATGGATGTCCCCTGGTATTATTTCCTAGTACTCGAAAATGCAAATAGTATAAATGTATTAGCCCAGGCTGTGGTAGACTTCTGATATGAACTTGTTATTTGCTGAATTGAGAGTTTTGGTTGCCTATATATATTTAAGATGAGATCACAAATTTTGTTTAAAACTTGACACGAATAGAAAATATGCTGCTGGGTTTCTTCAGCTGCATGGCACAGTCGACAGAATGGATCAGTGTGTTTGTACAGCCATCAAATAATTTTGTCTCAAGTGACCAGCTCCAGAATTGATGTAATAGTTGTTTATTGTTGATCGCTAACATGGGGGAATTTAAAGCAGAAAGAGTATTGGGGTATAGCAAAGTGCATATTTGCCAGTAGATATATTTTCCAACAGGATATAGAAGTATTTGAATATGTATACTTTGTACTGATTATTATTATTATTATTATTATTTGAATCATTTTACTATTCTTTCAAAATCCTTAAAAATCCACTCTTTTTGCACTTGGAATGCAATGTGTTTTCATAATTTTATTCATTTACAGTTTTGACTGATTTGCAGTCTTCATCAGATCTTTTACTTAATTTAGTTACACATTTATGTGCCAAAATATGCAACAGAATATGAGTTGAGAGAAGACCATACCATACTATATTATATAGTAAAGTCATCCCCTAATGATAAATAACTAATTAAACCAAATAAATATTGCAACAATAATAAATAACATTAATTCAACTTATTCTATCTTTTTTATATCAATTATGATAAAAACATATATCTGACTTTTTTTTTTCAAACATTGCCATTTAACAGATTATACATTTATATATATATATATATTATATAATGAGCATGAATAGTTCTTAACAAAGTTTTCTAAATATCCCTATTCCCAGACTGGTTTCTAGCTGTTGGCTGTCATCAGTGATGTGCTAGGATATTCAGACATTAGATCTCAAAATACCATCTCAAGTCCAGTATTTATCTAATGGTTAACTATTAAATAGAAAATCTAAAATTTTCAGACATCTATCTTCAAAACCAGCAATCCAACTTAAATAGCCATATAGGATTGAACTAAGTTCAGATACCATATATTAATAGCTTTAGCAATATAACATGACCAAACCCTTAAGAGCAAAACTATAATTACAAGGAAATCAAGTCATATCACATGACTTCATTTAATAAGTTTGTATTACAATCACCAAAGCCTTAAGAGCAAAACTATAATTACAAGGAAATCGAGTCATATCACATGACTTAATTTAATAAGCTTGTATTACAAATGTTATATAATGAGCGTGAATAGCTCTTAACAAGATTTTCTGAATATCTCTATCCCCAGACCAGTTTTTAGCTGCTGAATGTTATCAGTGAGATGCTAAGATATTGCTACAGGTAAGTTTTAAATCTTTCTCTTTTATATTATCTTCTCATTATCATGCCAGTTTAACTAACACAGTTTGAGGACAAAGTCAAAATATATGCTGAGGATGAATACTATCAGTATATAGATAACAAGTATGAGTAGAAATGTAATGCTTAAATGAAAATAAAAAAGTTTACTTAAATGTCTATATTAAATAATAAACATGTTTAAAAATAATAATAGCATCAAAATAACAATAATAATAATCTTACCAGGACAAATAACAATATGATAATTGCAGGACCTTGTGTCAAAAAAACTCATATTTGATTTATTATAGTAGCTATGAAAATAAATCAATAATTGGACTTTTATTGTACTTTAGAAATGTTTTTTAACTCAACATATTGGTTGCTGTGATTTGATAAAATTAGATAAATTTATCATTTTACTCATAGACGGTAAAGGTTGCTGACATATGGTGATAAGGTAAGTAACAATTCCAAAATTAAATATAATATTATAAATAGAAATGTTAGATGAAAAAAACAAAACTGATTTTTTTTAGGTCTTTATAATGAAAAAAAATCATGAGAAGGATAAAAAAAATACTTAAATTATTCAAATATAAGTCATTCTTGTAGGATTTGAGCCCAGACTTTTAAGCACTTTTCAGTCATCCACTCTATCCAGTATAACTGATACCCATGACCACATACACGTGAAAAAGATAAATGATCTCAAATATACATATTTCATGCTGAACCAGCATTTATCAGTTGGGCCAGATCATCATCTCCCACACATATCTATAATCAGTGGTCAGTTTATAATAAATATACCCAAGACCTTGCTACCATTTTATTTCTTAATTAGATTACTATTAAATGAAGAAATATCACATTGAAATCCATCTTTCCATCAAATAAGCTACCAAGGTATTTAAACTAATCCACATTATCAAGAAGCCACCATTTACCTTATTAGCTAACTATAAAGCTTCGAGTCAAGTTGCATTAGATCCTAAGATCTAGCTGCAGTGATCTCAGATCTAAGACTCCTCACTGATGAAAGCCACAAGCTAGAAACTAGTCTGGGGTTATTGGATAATTAGGCACTAGATAGGCATTTTATGCAGAAATCTTCATGCATCCATTGTTTATTCTGGCTTACACTGATTGATGCTACTGTATGGAGAGTTTTGCCTCTGTGTAAACAGCTTGTGTAAGCATAAACAATAGTGATCATGTGATGTTTAGTGGTTTCTTAAATATAATCACATATATTTTGGGTGTAGGTTTAAGGTTATAACTACCTGCATATTTGTATGTGTTTAATGCTAAACCATAATGTTCATTCCATTGATTTTGTTATAGCAAGAGTTATGAGTGTGTGATAGTCAATAATAAATTATGTCTGAGGGATACCATCAACTTTGAAAACAGTCTTGATTTAGTTGTAAAAGTATTTGTGCCTTGAGCATCCTAATAATATATTGCAAAATTAAAGACATTGTTTTGGTTGTGTTTTTTTTGGCAATATTCATGTTTCTATTATTTGAAAAGAAATTTTTTATTCTTTTTATTTTTTGTTTACACATCATTTTTTTTTGTCTGTAACCACTGCAGGGTTAAAGGAAACACTATTAATCAATGAATTGACTTTTGTGTTTTAAATATTTAAAGCTGATGAGATTAACTACAACTATTAATTGTTTTGGTTTTCTTCAAATTTTTTTTTAAGTCCTTAATTCTAAGAGATTTGCTTGCAGAAATAATATTCAAATATTTTTAAAAAATGTAAAATAAACTTGAATGAATGAAAATATTGATATGATAATATACAAAACTTAGAATACAATAAAATAATAATTTTTGAAATTAGATATAGGTCTTAGGACATTAAACAGTACCTAATGTAAGTTTTCTTGAACAGTATGTTTAAATACGCACATAACCAAGATAAGCCGATTTTATTCTGATGTTAATTGAAGTTATTGTGAAAGACTTATTGCAAGCAGGTCACAAAATATGTCTTAGTCAAGCGTTGGTGGCCTAGTGGTTAACATAGCTGCCTTTCAAGTAGCTGGCCCAGGTTCGCTTCCTGGTCAATGCATTTGACATATGAAAAAAAAAATGTTTTTATCAATATATTATTTAAAGAATAAATTTATAATAAAATTTCTACATATCAATTTATTTCAGTGAATATGGAAATGCTTAATGAAGTGGATGGAAGCTAATTGTACAATACTGTACATGTTGTCTAAAATTAAAATAATTATATGATTCATTATATACCTACATTGAAGAGAATAATCGAATGTTATTGAGAGGTTTTTATGTATTAATAAAATAGCTGTTGTGCGAACTATTTTGATAGTTTTTTTGATTCCTGGATGTGTCTATACAGTGGAGGCTTAAGCTATTTAGGATAGAAGATCTTTGAAGTTGTTTAATAAGTGTAATGCCACCAATACGCTTGTGCCAAAGAAGATTTCTAAGAAGTGAGTAGATAACATGGTTAATTTTTTTAATAAAGATAATTATTAATAATAAATTGAGAGGTTGCCAGTCTCTAGCATGCGCTTACTGTTGCTTCCCAGACAGCCAATCAGATGTTAAGACAGCAGTCTGAAGAGCGATCAAGCCTCAGACTGCTGTCTTAATATATTAAAGATAATTATGTAACTGTAATTTTCCTTCTTTTCTTTAAGTATGTAATTTTATGAATAATGTTAATATGCTGTTATAAGAAAAGATTACATTCTTTTAGACAATTAAATAAATAATTTAGTTAAGTAATTAAATAAACAATTAAATTGTTTATTTAATTGTCTAACAGAATGTCATTTTTTCTTGTATTAGCATATGGACATTATTCATAGAGTTAAAGATAATTATGGGTGAGAAGTATAGGACTTTGGTCATGATATGCAGATTAAAAAGTGATATCTCTTTTCCCAATATATTCCTTCAGTTAGAGGTATTACTAAAATTCAACCCTATAAATAAATCCACACCTGTTTTTAAATCCTGGAAAAACTTATTTTCCCTCTTCAGTCTAGCTTTAAACTGGAACTGCCTTTTTTTTTTTTTTTTTTACAAAATTCAAATATTGAGAGATTTATAAATGATCTCATAGTGTTCTTTCTGAATCTACATTTGAACAGAAAAAAACACCCCAAATTTATTTGTAAAATGTTAAATATTTGCAGTATCTTTTAAATTTTGATGCAGAATACAATAAATTATTAGCTTTTTTCCTTGAAGTTTGATTCTAAAAACTGGCCAATTTTTCACTTCTTGTATTTTTGGCCTAATTTTGTTGTGAGATGAAGTAAGGAGAAGTACTTACTATATCTTTTTATAATTAAAAAAAAAGTCAAAGTTATTAACTCGTCTTACGAAATAATTAATTGCTATTAGTTTATTACATTTTTTCTTCTTCTGCAAGATAATTATTTGAAATATATCTTCTTCTTTTTGGTGATTTCATAATGGAATTTTTTTTAGTAATCGATTTTTTTTTTTCAATTTTCTTTTTTAAGTTTTATTATTAAAATATAATCCCTTTCCCCTCCTGCATCGGAAACCTCCTCTGTATTGCTTAAAAGATTCGCTAATTATTGACAATTCAGTTTATCTATTGATGTGGAAAAAAATATTTAAAAAAATCAATGTCTTTTTTTTTCTTTTAGTTTTTTTGTATTGATTCCATTATTTTTTTAATAATAAATGAATATTATTTTCTTCTATTTCAATTTTTTTATTAAAAATTATTAGAAATGTTATAAAAACTAATTACCTTATAATTTTAATGTTATTCTAATATATATATTATTTTCATTTGTTGAAATAATATATTTTACATTTTGTATCTCTAAATAATGTTATTAATTAATGTGATAATTATGGATATTATCTTTGCCATTAAAAAAGGCAGCAGGCATATAAATTATCCACTTCTCTGAATAAAGAAGGAAGAAATAAAATATGATGATACATAGCGTTATTAATTAAAACAGGCCAGTTTTAAATCACTAATTTGAATATTTACAAAAATATAAATCCAAAGAGTTGCCATACATTTTTTCTAGTATATACTATCTTTCATTATGTAAATAAAACACAGGCCCTTCTTTATAAATCATGTTTTATTACATGAACTATTATAAAATAAATAAATAGTACTCCAACATTGCGACTATATTCTTTTATAGTCTTTATCAAGAAAAAAACTAAAAAATGCATAAAAAACAATGAATATAAATATAAATATTCCATGATAATCTAAATACATGTAACAAATCCAAATAACTCTTACTTTAAAACTCTTCTAACAAACAATCTTAAATTTCCATTACCTTTCTTAACATAATTCTCTATAATTATTTAATTAAATCAATCTTTTGTTTTTGTAATTATTTAATTAACTAATTATAGGTGATTATTTTAAGAAAAGTATTTATGGAAATTTAAGATTGTTTGTTAGAAGAGTTTTAAGGTAAGAGTTATTTGTATTTGTTTTATGTATTTGGATTATTTTGGAATGTTTGGATTTATATTTATTGTTGTAAAAACTATAAAAAAATGTAGTCATAAAGTTGGAATGTTATTTTATTTATTTTATAATAGTTTATATAATAAAACAAGATTTATAAAAAAGAAGAGCATGTGGTTTATTTATATATTAAAATTAATGAACTATTTTTAAAATAGAAGACTGTGTTTGTTGCTTATTGATTTAATTTATTATATATTGTCTTTATGAAAGTAAAATTTTTATCTGAATAAAATTTTAAAAATATATCAAAAAATATTCATGTTTTAACTTGCAAATTTTTATCTTTTTTCTTTTTATTCTTTTATCTAGTAAGTATGTCAGTATATAAATTTAGTTGTAACATGTAATAATTTCATAGAATAAATTTCTGAATATACATTGGAACCAAGAACTATGCTATACTTTGTTCCAAGCCTCTTTCATGTACAAATATATCCAGCATATAATAGTTCAGATTTTGCTGTTAAATATTGATTAGATTATGTATTGTTTGTTGAACTGCAAATGTATAATGTACCTTTCAACATGCACATATATATAATGCAGATATTTTTTATATATATAATATGCATATATAAACTGATTGTAGTATAAAAAAGTTTAAAATGTTAATATAATTATTAATCAAAAATTGAAGTGATTTATTTGCATATATTTTACTGAATGTGTGTTCACTCATGTATTCACTCAAACAATAAGATTTAAGGAAAAAAATTATCCTATTTTTATTATTAAAATAAAGTAAATAGAAAAATTTCTTACCTTCACTATTAAATAAATTTTGAGTGATATATTTTTTTTTTTTTTCAGTAACTTTTTTCTCTTGTAGAAACATAATGGTTGTGTTTTCACAAAATTTGCATCTCTCTAATTATGTTGACATTTTAAAATTCAGTATCAATTCTTAGTAAATTTTAAAATTTTGTAAACCATTTAGCATTATATTGAGAAAAATTTTATTATGCAAAATATTGCACATTAAATTTGGAAAGGTTTATAAAAGAAGAATAATGACATAAACTTAAATGGCTACTGGCATGTTGTAAAATTTATTTATAAATTTTATTTTATTTTAAACATGATCACATCATATGGCATTCAAGAAAAAAAAAATGTAAATTTGCAAATTTTAATGTCTTTTTTTTTGTTTGCCTATTTTACATTTTTGTTAGTTTGTTTACATTTTTCTTTGGATAGTACATAATTGCAGTCACATAATTGAATAGTGTAATTTGCAGCTCCATTGTGTATACAAAACATTAAATCTTTTATTAAAAAAGCTAATCTCATTGGATTGTAGAAATATTTTATAATTTGAAAATACATGTAAATTTTATGCATGTGAATAAGATAAAATAAAAATTAAAAACAGTCAAGCATTGGTGGTTGAGAAATCAGCGATGGCTAATTTACAAGTAGTTGTCCTGGGTTAGTGGGTTCGCTTCCTGGCTAATGCTATGACACATGAGAAGAAAAAAATTAAAAACAATTTATCAATCAATTTTTTTTGGGAAGTCATGTGATAGACAGGGCATGAGCACAGACTTTCACATGACCCACCACTCTCCACACTATCTCATAACACTGATACACCTGAACACACATATGTCGAAAAGATAAATAATCACCAATATACGTATTTCATGCTAAACCAGCAATCATCAGTTGGACCAGATTACCATGTGGTGTAATGATTATTGGTCATCCATTTACTATATTCATAATAAAGGAGAAGTTCAAATCTAAAGCTTTTGTAATTTTTGCAAGTAATCAAGAATTTTCCATGCAGGTCCAGTTTTTTTTAATTAACCAATTCAATTAAGATAATTAGTTTTCAAACACTGTTAGGTATATTGATAATATTTATTAGTCATTCATTAAATTATAGATTATCTAATACTGAATAATATTTCTAATGACCAAACACTGTTAGGTATATTGATAATATTTATTAGTCATTCATTAAATTATAGATTATCTAATACTGAATAATATTTCTAATGTAATTTTCACTACCCCTCTCTCTCACAAGGTTGGAACTGGTTTCTATCAATTTTAACACCCTAAGGAGGGATGTAATTATAAACCTATGGCCAAAGATATGTGAAAAAGTTCTATGATCCTCAAGATGGATTTCATGCTGAACCAGCATTCATCAGTTGGTCCAGATCACAATCTCTTATACATATTTTTTATTATTGTTCAGTATATATGTATAGAAAACAAATTACTACAGTTTAATTGATGTGTCAAATGTGCTACCCTCACAACTTTGACACAAATTACTTAATGAAAATATATTAATAAAATTTATTAGTTATTCATTATACTAGAAATTATGCAAAAATAAATAATATTCTGTAATGTAGATCTGACACTTATCAGTTAAACTATGGTCATTTGCTATCTTTATATATGTATATACTGGACAATGATATATATATATATATATATATATGTATATACTGAACAATGATAAAGATATGTGTAAGATTGTGATCCAAGCTAACTGATGAGTACCATCAGTTCAGCATGAAATGTACATCTTGGAGATCATATATTTTTTCAGATCTTTGGTCATAAGTTTATGATTATATCTCTCTACAAAGTGTTGAAGGTAGATAGAAACCAGTCCTTACCTGGTGTGAGAGTGGTGTAGTGAAAATTACACTATATCAATATTATTCATTATTGTTAGGTAAATGTTTATCTAGCTGTTTAAATCTCAACATCATCAGAACTGAACAAGTGAATTTCACCATAGAACAAGAATATGATTGTTATATGATATAGCCTTCATTACTGCAAGATGATAAAGGTTTTAAGCTCCTATGATTATCCAAGACCATATGATCTGCTTATGATAACTCTTTTTATAAAACTAGTGTAAGCTTCTTTTCTCTTTACTAATACTATTTCAAATACATAATTTCTTTTTAAAATACAAATTCTACTAATAAAATATTATAATGATTATTTGTAAATCTTCATGATATTCTTTGATGCTTGTGTCCTCTTTGAATTATTGTGATTAGGTTCCTGTGTAACTTTATTTGTAAATGACTGGCAAATTATCATAATCTATTCTCGGGCATAATTCTGCATAATCCTGTCTTCAGTATATGAACCAAGATTTTTTGCACTTGAGTCAGGTATGCAAACTATTAGGAGAAACTCAGGTATAATTAGAATAAGTCATATAAATCTATATTGAAAGTGTTTATAGAGATGAAAATCTTAAACCCTTTTAAGGAAACTGTTGTAACAATTATAGAAATGTATTAATTCAAAATTAATCACTACTTTTCTCCTGAAACCAGGAATTCTTTAAGAAATCAGCCTATTTTTATTCATAAATCAAATCTTTTTAGAATATCTTAAAATGTACATGTATGCATCTTGGTATAGAAGAATTGTTGAATTATGAGTTGGAAAATAATAAAATAGTGAAACAAATGCAAACATTAAAAGAATAGTATCTCAGAGAAAATAATGGATCTTAAAAGAATTAAATGCAAAAAAAGTGAACTTTATGCAAAAGGTTTAATTGTTTTGTTGTTTCCAAGTGAGAAGTAGACGACATTTAAAAGTCAAATAAAATATGGCTTTAATAGAATGTTAGAATATAAAATGAATACAAAAGTCATGGTTAGCTAAAAAAAAAAGAAAAAATGTAAAATAAAATAAAAATAAAAGTTAATATAACCTAGCAACCATAGATAATTTAAAACAGAGAGTTTTCTTTTTTATGCCATCTATTCTTGTTAATTTTATTGAATAATATAATATTTACATATAAACATAGTAAAATGATTTCTAAGTAATTAAATGAAGAACTGCAAATTTTAATTACAAGCAAAATATGAGACAATAGATTTAGAATGGAAAAACAGAAGCTAGAAAATGTTTAAAGATTTGTATATACAATAATTTTATGTAGCGTATGGTTCAATAATACAATAAACAAAAGTTTTAAGTTGTTTAATTACAAGCTAAAAAAGTAATTTTTGTCATAAATTAGTGTCTACAAAATATAATTATTTATTTATTCAAATACAGTAAAAATATTGTAAATAGCAATACATATTAAAATTTTAAATAATGAAAATCTAGTATATGTAAGTTTTCAAATAAACCAAAATGGCATCCTGTATTTTAATAAATGTACAGTTTCAAGGGCCTATAATCTATTGTAAGATGTGTTAGTTCTTAATTAAAACAAAATTAATAAATCAATTGTTAAATTAAAAAAAAAAAGGAATAAATTCCAATCAATTATATTAAGTTTTTTTTCAATTTTTTTTTTACTTATATAATAACATGAAGACAAATCACTCTTAACTATTGTACTTTGATTCAATTCAGTATTTTTCTTTTTGGTAAATTGTCATAATGATAAAAATTTGAGATCTTCTTATCACAGAATAGGATACAATGGACTATTTCCAAAGGTACAGGATCCTGATCTCATGAAAAGTGTGCATTAATGGTCATGATATGAATGTATGCACTAAACAGTAATAAAAAATAAAATGTAATTATTAAATACAATTTTTCCTAGCAGGCATTTTTTTTTGTAAACATTTGTAAGGAGCCCCTGAAGCTGTATATTTATCAAAAATACAAGCTGCCATCTTGGTTTACTTGCTAATTCACAAGTACTGCAAATCCTTGGATATGATATTATGCAATCCACAAATAAAACTTTTTTAAAATCACAATTATGAAGTTGTTTGCCTTTATCAAAAGAACATCTGCAAATTTCTTTTTTAAAAAACTGGGGATATTTTTTTGATATAGAAAAGAAAACAAAAGCAGCAGTTTTTTTTTGTTTTACTTTTTATTGGATATTCAACATATCAACATAGTGAGACCATATTTGGCAAATACAAGATGTAACAATTATTTTTACTTCATGATTATCTTCTCTACAATGCTTTAATTTCTTTGTTTATTTTTGTTAATATCTTATCACTAATATACTTGACAGCAGCAAAATAGAAAGATGTTGAACACAGTGAATAACATTTGTATGAACAGCAAAACAACATATCCAATTGTCAGAGAAAGCATTCATTAACTTTTCTTATGAACTATATTGAAAATTTTATGAATAAGCAGAATGGGATTCATATGATAAGCCACCAGTTAATGTCAAATTGACAACATACAATAATGATAGTATTAGTAGTAGAAGTAGAAATAACAGCAGTAGTAGTAATAGAAGTAATAGTAGTAGTAGTAGTAATAATAGCAGGACTGCAGTTTATTACAACTGAAAATTAACACAAAACTATAATATTTTAAAGCTGGCTAATTTAAAATAAAAAAGGGGGGGGGAGATAGAAATAGACTAGCAGATTGTCAATCATCATTGCTATTTTTAAATTTTTTATCCTTTAACAAAAATATTCAGTATTGGCTTTTAAAAAAATAAACAAGTTTTATCCACTCTCTCAATTAAATTATAAACTCTACCTGAAAGTACACTTTTTAGGCCAAACATTTTTAAAAAATACATTAAATGTGTAATGATATAAAATAGGTAAAACTTATATTACTCCACAGTTTCAATTTAAATACGATGGACATTGGCCATGGAATATGCGACTTTGTGATTTGGTTCAATGATGTATTCCGGAGTTGAAGATCCACATACTAGCTCTCAGATCCAAGACTCCTCACTGATGAAATCCACAAGCTAGAAACTAGTCTGGGGATATTAAGAGAATAGGCACTAAATAGGGATTTTATGCACAAACATTTTTGCATAATTGATTACTAAAGCTTGTTCTGGGTAGCATTACTGTATGGAGTGTTTGCTGCTATATTAACTGCTTGGGTACAGATAGGAAATGGTGATCATGTGATGTTTTAATGATTTTATAACAGTCCATGATTTTTAAGAAACCAATGACACCAAAACATATAGATAATGAACTGGGTTCAAATCTATTTGCCTATATGAGTGAACGAGCTTGAATTGAAAACACTTAGGTTTTCATCTTGGGCTCATAGTTTTAGAGGTAAGTAAATAGGTAAAGGATGGCTGCTGAGGGGGGTGCATTAGACACTTAGATGCAATGTTCTCAGATACAAGGCTCCTCACAGATGAAAGCTACAAACTAAAAACTAATCTGGGGATATTGGATTAGTAGGCATTAGATAGGGCATCCATTGCCTACTAGGCTTGTGCTGGGTGGGACTACTATATGGAGAGTTCGCTACTGTATTTATTTTATTAATCAGAACAAACACGATTTTTTCTATATATAAATATTTATTGTTTTAGTTTTTAATATTGTGTCTCTAAAAGAAATGCACATTTAACACATTTGCCTGGAGTATTAGGTAGTATGGTTGGCCATGGTTAACATTTTAAAACATTCTAAATCGATTATAAGTTTAAATACCAGTTCTTTTATTTAAATATTTAACCACATCCGATTTTATAAACACATTTGAAGAATATAGTTTTTTATATGTTAATGAACTTTTTTTTTTTAGTTTAATAAAAGCCAAAATATTCTGAAATCTTGTAATTTAATTTTGTATACATTTTTTCAAGCAGTAACTGTGTCAAAATTAATGAATTCTTTTATTAATTATATATACCTGAAGGCAATCAATCTAAATTACACTAAAAGAAATTTCTTACATTTTCTTTGCAATTTTTTTTCATTCATCAGTCTGTATAACTATGAGAGTAATACATTTCGATCTTTTTCTTATGCTACCCGAGGGTGAATAGCTTTTGCAAAGCATCTCAAACAGGATATTCCAGCATTAAAATAGAGACTAATTATAAGAAATCTTGGTATCTAAATATTAACATTTTATTCTTAAGTAAATAAGTAAGAGAACTTTTTCTTAATATAGTATTTTAATTATGATATCTATGTGTCTATTTATTTATTTAACGTATTGTAATTTAAAAAGACTAAATGCGAAAATAAATAATTTTTTAAGCTGGATTTCTGTTATATATTTGTATATAGGTAATATATAGGGTATATGGACGGTTGAAGAGTTGGAGTGTGGAGTAGATTGAAGCCTGTCCATTAAAGTATGAGGATTGGCTATCTTAATATATATCTGAGCACTTATACTATATAAGTGTGTAAAGATGATAGTCTGAACCAACTGATGATTGCTGGTTTAGCATGAAATACGAATATTGGTGATTATTTATCTTTTCAACATATATGTGTTCAAGGGTATCAGTGTTATGAGATAGTGTGGAGAGTGGTGGGTTGTGTGAAAGTCTGTGCTCATATATCCTATATATATAGACACAGGTATATAATAAGCCTGTGTGTTTCAGTTATTTGTATATAGATAAGTATTGTTTGTTAATAATACATGTTACAGTCTACTTATCAATTAGCTATGTAAGTATTTCATGTCACTAAAACTATCATGCTTAAATACATCAATAGAACCAGCAATCTCATCAAGGCAACCTTATTATTAGAATTTTATTTATAACTTAGTTGTACTGTTGCTTTGCCAACAGGTATTCTATTGGTTTATTTAAGCATAAAGGCTATAGCAATGTGATTTACATATGATAACTAGTTAATTTTTTAAATAAGTATTCATAGTAAATGATCTTTTAGGAATTCTATACATATCTAGAAAACGTAACAAATGGATATCTGAACTCATTTGATCAGATTTTTTTACTTGAAGTACAAATAACAAAATTTAAATTGTCCCATTGTAGTCATATCATGCAATTGTCTAATTTATTAGAAAGTATCTAATGTTTGTTATGGTTGATAGTAAAAGAATGTCATGAAGAAAACAGCAGGGTACAAATGAATTGTTACTCTGCAGGGAGAAAAAGCATCATTGATGAAGAGAGATCAGGGAAACCAGTAATGAATGAAACTAATAAAAATATTGCAAAGATTTGGTGAATTGTAAAATTATTGGCTGACTGTAAGAAGCATAACAGACCAAGGAAATCTCAATAAAGAAACAGGAAACCTTAACTGAAAATATTGACTTTAAGACAGGTGGTGCAAACATGGTCCAAAAGGAGCTCACTAATGAACTATTTGTGAGGAAGTTTAACTAGTAAACAACTGTATTAGAACATCTTTCCTACTCACCAGATCAGGCTCCCAATTACTTTTGTTTTTACCCAAAGATAAAGGAAATATAAATGTTTTATGACAGTCAGAACACCAAGGGTAATACTATGATAACTGTGATGGTCATTACAACTATTTTATGACAGTCACAACATCAAGAGTAATACTATGATAGCTCTGATGGTCATTTAAAAAAAAGTTCTAAAATTTACTTTGAAGAGTGGATCTGGTTTCAGTGCATAGCTGCTCAAGGACGTACTTTAAAGTTATCTATAATAATATTCAGCAATACTGTTTTAGAATGAGTTTGTGAACCCAATTATCAGACTTCCTATATTCTCAGCTTATAAGTAGATATAAATATTTATACCAATGGCTATATGTTATATTTTATTGTCATTTGTTTGCATCACATATTTGGAATAGTGTCATAAATCTAAATAATAAGTTTATATGTTAGAATGATGGCATAAAGCAGGGGCCCCCACCCTTTGCCTCGGGCCCCCTGGGCCTGCAGACCTTTTGTGCGCCCCCCCTTAACCCAAAAAATAAAATAATTTTTTCTAATAAAAATATTTTTTTTTTTAATATTTTTATTAATTATTTTTTTTAAATTAATAGGATGGTATTTTTTTTTTAAATAAAAAAATATATGTTATATTTATATTTAAATTTTTTATTAAAAAATTTTTTTTTTTATATTTTAAAATTAAATAAAAATTAAATTAAAAAATAAATAGAAATAAAATTTAAAAAATAAAAAAAATATTTGGAGAAATGTGTAAAAGAAGGGGGGGGGCATATAGTAATAAAAGTCCTTTTAAGATGAAAGTAGAAATAAATGTTAGCTTATTAATTAATTCTCTGGAGAATGATTTCTTTTTCATAAATGTAAATCTGTTTGTTTTATTTTTTTTTAATATATATATATACATATTTAAAAAAGTATGTATATATCCATATTCCACTTTTATTGTTAAAAGGAGGTTGCTTTGGCAACAGATTGAATTTGTTGATTGTTATTGATATTGGGATTGTCTAAGAGATGTCTGGTTTTTAATGATATATCCACTTTTACTGTTAAAATTCCTGGTTGCCTTGACAACAGATTGAATTTGTTGATTGTTATTGATATTGGGATTGACTAAGAGATGTCTGGTTTTTAATGATATATAAATACTTACAATGTTATATATAAATACTTACAATGTTATATTCCTGGTTGCCTTGACAACAGATTGAATTTGTTGAATGTTATTGATATTGGGATTGTCTAAGTGATGTCTGGTTTTTAATGATATATATATACTTACAATACTATATTCCTGTTTTTTATTTTAGTTTTTATTTATCCAAAAAACTGTTAAGGTCCTAACCTACATTCACAGCTAATTAATATTTTTGTTTTAAGTAAAACTTTAATCAATTAATTAAAAGAATAACTATAATATATACATTTAACATAAATTAAACATTATTAGTTAACAAATATATTAAAAAAAATAGTTTCGTGGATGAAAACTTTGGTTGGCAGAAAAAAAGAAAGACTACAAGAAAACTCACATTACATGAAATTAGCAACTTATCTATGTCAATGAAGCAATTTTAATTTCAGCATTAAAAAAAATATGTTAATGGCTTTCAGAAGTTTATAAAAAGTTCAAGGCCAGAACTCAAGCATCAGAATCAATCCTCAGACCTCCCAATCCCAAGTTGGATACTTTACCAACTGTGAAAACTATGCAGGGCATATAGCAGTAATGATGAGACAGAAAGATTTTGTACAAATATCTGCCAGAAAATTTCAGTTTCTGAGTGTACGATGCCTATTAATTGTTTCAAAAGACATTTATTTGTGCCTCATAACCATTGGTCGAGAGGTTAGATGACTTACATTGTGCGTTAATAATTGCCAATTATAATGGCTTCATCCATCTGCATGGGGATTCCCCACTGTGAAAGGAAACCTGTATAGTCTCATTCCATCCACCCAGAGATCCCCATGCACTCAGACTACCACCACATTACGAGATTTTTAAATGGATTTTCCAGGTAAATTTTACATTGCTTATCCTGATTAAATCATCATTTGAATACTCAAGGACCAAACAATATGGCCCAAATGAAGTTATACAAATATATTATATGTCCAGACTCACAGGGACTTCAATCCAACTTCTGTGTATCCATGTCACAAATAATTTCAGTACAATGTGCCTAGGTTACTAATGTTGAACCAAAATTCTACATATATAATATAATGTAATCTTTACAATACAAAAAAATAAAGTTGTTTTTGTCCCTTTAGGTCTGCTGCAACTGCATTGTCGTTCAGCAGTCCTGGAGTACATTAGGCACTGTCTTTCATTCAGTGGTTGGGCGTATACTAACTTAATACACAAATGTTTCTCAAGGCCCTAATTGGGGACACATTACTTGAATCGTTTTGATAATTTGAGATGAATGAGTTTAAACAGAGCAAAACTCTCTATACAGTATTGCCACCTGTGCTAAACAGAGTAATCAATGGATGCCAGAAGGCTTGTGCATAAAATCCCTATCTAATGCCTACTCATCCAATATCCCCAGACTAGTTTCTGGCTTGTGGCCTTCGTCAGTGAGGAGCTTTGTATCTGAGAGCACTGCATCTAGACCTTAGGATCTAATGCAACTCTCTAGCAACCACCTTTTATCTCTACTTAACTACAAAACTATGAGAATGAAATTGAAAACATAAAAAATATTTTCAATCTAAGCTCAATAGCTTATATAGTCATATGGGTCTGAACTCAGTTCAGCACCCATACATTTTGGTGTCTTTGGCTCTTTTACAACCATAGCCACCACTATCCTATTAGGAAGGATTGTGTTAAACCATTAAGCATCACATGATCACATTTCCTATACTAGCACATTAATTGTTGATAAACAGAGCAAAACTCTCTATACAGTATTGCCACCTGTGCTAAACAGAGTAATCAATGGATGCCAGAAGGCTTGTGCATAAATTCCCTATCTAATGCCTACTCATCCAATATCCCCAGACTAGTTTCTGGCTTGTGGCCTTCGTCAGTGAGGAGCACAGGTGGCAATACTGTATAGAGAGTTTTGCTCTGTTTATCAACAATTAATGTGCACATTAATTGTTGATAAACAGAGCAAAACTCTCTATACAGTATGGCCACCTGTGCTAAACAGAGTAATCAATGGATGCCAGAAGGCTTGTGCATAAATTCCCTATCTAATGCCTACTCATCCAATATCCCCAGACTAGTTTCTGGCTTGTGGCCTTCGTCAGTGAGGAGCACAGGTGGCAATACTGTATAGAGAGTTTTGCTCTGTTTATCAACAATTAATGAGCTAGTATAGGAAATGTGATCATGTGATGCTTAATGGTTTAACACCAATCCTGCCTAATAGGATAGTGGTGGCTATGGTTGTAAAAGAGCCAAAGACACCAAAATGTATGGGTGCTGAACTGAGTTCAGACCCATATGACTATATAAGCTATTGAGCTTAGATTGAAAATATTTTTTAAGTTTTCAATTTCATTCTCATAGTTTTGTAGTTAAGTAGAGATAAAAGGTGGTTGCTAGAGGGTTGCATTAGATCCTAAGGTCTAGATGCAGTGCTCTCATATCCAAAGCGCCTCACTGACGAAGGCCACAAGCCAGAAACTAGTCTGGGGATATTGGATGAGTAGGCATTAGATAGGGATTTTATGCACAAGCCTTCTGGCATCCATTGATTACTCTGTTTAGCACAGGTGGCAATACTGTATAGAGAGTTTTGCTCTGTTTATCAACAATTAATGTGCTAGTATAGGAAATGTGATCATGTGATGATGAATGAGTTTAATTAAAAGGGAAGATAATCCACACAATCCAGTGTTCCATTATCAGTCTGGATCTGTGTGATTCTTCAATTACACTGTGGGACTGCATGGGAATAGCACTGACTGGCAATTCCATTGTATAGTTTTATTACCTTGGGGATATACAGATAAACGTAATCAAAGTCCTGAGTTGAGAGAATTTCAATAAGTTCTTTAAGGTAATTTATTGAGTTACCATTGTCCTGGTGAATTTGACCCTAGACCAGGTTTGGTTCCCCAGCCATTTCTGGCATGCCTTTTTGTCTTTTTTCCTTAAGTTCTTTGTCTCTTCAATTGTATCCCCTGATTCCTCTTGAACGATTTTTATGTTTCAGGCTGACCATATGGCAAAGTTCACTTGCATTGCAAGTCTGATCAGCCTGAATTCACCTTCTTTATTGCTTTGGGAATGTCAATAGCCATTATGTTCTTATAAGAAGACTGCAATTGAAACCACTTTCATGTAGCATTTCATCATTCACAATCTGCCACGATATGGTCAACATCTTTTTCAGCTTTGTTACAGAGGGAGCAGATAGTGTCCATTTTAATCCCTCTCCCTCTTCTGTAATTCAGGAATGATCTAGTGGGAAAGACTCTGAGGCTGACTTTGAGCAGAAAGTCTACCAAATTAGGATCAGATTTTAGCCTCTTGGTCAGCCCCATAAATCTTGATGGTACCAAGTAAGGGTTTTGTTTCTTCCACCTTATCTTTGTGTGTGAGCCCATACAGGTCCCAATAGGATAGCTTTTCAGCAAACAAGGCACTGGAAGTCTTGATGTTATAGATCACTATCGTGACCTGTTGCTTCAATCAAATACCTCCTTTAATTGGAGGTTGTCAATCCATAGGCTCTACATCAATAAATTGGTAAAGGACACTCAACTTTCTTGTTCTCCCAAAGCAACTTGACCAAGATGTTATAGGTCTATTGCAGGAGAAAATTTTGAATGGAGTGTAAGCCCAAACCATTCAACTTTTTTGGTTTTTGAAGAATCCTCATGCTGATTACTGGTGTCTTTTCCCCCAGAACAGCTTTCTACATTGAGTCTCAATACTTTTGATGAATGCCCTTGTTGGGGTAAAGCCCACCAGAAAGTAAGTAATCTTAGGCAGCACCATGGCATTTAATAGTGCAACCTTCCCCAACAATGAAAGGGAGACCATCCATATTGACTTTACTGTTTTCTTGACCTTTACATATAAGGCCTTCTCCAGCTCTCTTCCCATAACTATGGGTGGGGAAGCCAATCGAAAGCCGAGACATTTCTGCAGGGGAGCTTTAAATCTCCCCAGATTTGTTAATTTTTTAACAAATATTTTAAAGTGTTTACATATATCAACAATTATAAATCAATTTAAAGTATTATATTTTTGATTTTGAAAAAATATTTTAAATATTTTGCAATATATTGTTTTTAATATTTGTGATAATATTTTTTTATCCCAGGATTTGATATAGTTAGAACCATCTTTAAATACTTAACCAAATTGCTATACTTTAACCAGTAAGTTTATTGCAGTATGTAAAGAAAGATTTTTTTAATCCAGATATTTGTTGAGAGATTCATTCTAAATTTTTTGGTTGCATTTCAATAAAAAATCTTTCGGTGATTTTTAATCATTGAGGCTTGTAGCTTATAGCTTTTTGGAGTTATTTAACAACTTGGCAACTCTTTTAATACATTGAGGAAAGGCAAAACTAAATTTAAGGAAATTGTGTTTCTGTATGTAAGATAATTTATCTTCTTTCTCAATGTCAACACTGATTCAGTATTGCCAGAAAATATCATTACTCTGGAAATATGAACACTAACAGTATCAAAATAATGATTTTTTTCGGAGAGGAGTTTAATAGGTTATACATATAATTTAGACTACTCTATTTAGCAGAAGTTCTATATTCCTTAATAAAACAAAACATTTCACTTGTATATCTTATCTATTCAAAAGTTTGCTTCACAGATTTACTTTAGAAGCATTTTATTTTCAAATCATTTTCTTAAGCATAACACTTAGCTATTTTTACTATCCTGATTTTCAGAGAATATTTTGAATCATTGTTTATTATTAGAAATAAAGCATATGTCATTTAGATTAGATGAACCAAAAATGTTAATTTAAAGTGTGACCTGAAGCTTAGCTTGTGCGAAGAGTAGTAATAGCTTTTAGCATCATCTCCACAAAGAAAGATGAGAGACAATTTTGAAAAAAACTCACACTTATGTCATTTTTAGAAACCAAAAATGATTTTCATTATGAGTTTTAAATACTTTTAAGACAGGCTTTAACATGTATTAAATGCACCTTGAAATTTATAATAGTCAAGCAATATCTTTATTTTGCCAATAGAGAGACCTCTCAAACCACAATACAAGATAACGACTTTTATAAGGATAAGAGCAGCTGTCTTATCTTTAACCCAACTTTCTACTTGTATAGGCCAATATGAAGCATCTTGATTTGGGAGCATGAAGCTGTTGCTCTCTCCAATGTTTAAGTCCGTTATTTTTTATACAAATTAACATTTGTGAAATCTTGCGGTTTACAATGAATTAATATTACGATCTTTATGCTGGAAATATATAAACTATTGTAAAGTTGTAATTATTTATTAAGCACTCTGGAAATATATGTAAATACTTTTAAGACAGGCTTTAACCTGTATCAAATGCATCTTGACATTTATAATAGTCAAGAAATATCTTTGTAAAGAATATATGTTTTAAAAGGAAATTAGATATAATAAAATACTTAGTTTGGCATCTGAGAAGACTTTACTGGAATATTCTGTAAGAATTCATATCATAAGCAATTAATTAAAATTCTTAATTAATTATTTAAAATGAATCAGTATCAATAAGGATAAAAAAATTGGTACTTACGTATTAAATAGTATTAAATATTAAATGTCTGATGGTGATGAAAGTTACCAGGATAAACAAATGTGTATATAACGACCGAATTATACACATTTACAATCTTATAAAAGATAAATGAATTATTTTTTGTAAGTAAATATGGGATAATATTCCAATGAGGAGAAAGTTATTAGTCAAAATGTATTTTTTTTGGTTTGGTTACAACTTGTAAATTTAGATTGTTAAAAGTTTACTTGTTGAAAGATCATTTCTTGCAAAAATGTAAATACCTGTTTGTCTCATTTCCATTAAATAAAGTTATAGGTGTTATTTTTCAAAATAAAATATCTTTATAAGTTTAGATGATGAAGATAATTTTTCACAGTAAATCTGAGTTAGTAGACATTTATATCATTTCCAATAAATAAAGTTACAGGTTGTCATTTTTCTAATTAAATATTGCCAGACTAGGACTAATATATATGTGAAATTTCACTGCCGGACTAATACATAAGTATCAAAGTTACTTGTAAGATATCTCACCAAGAGAAATGAAATAAACTTTATTAAAGTTTTTAAGATTATATATATTTTCATCATGTAAATAAAAAAAATTGTAGAAAATTTATATTTGTCGGTAATGATTCACATTGTAAAAATGAGTGTTTATTATATGTATGAAGTCTAAAATTTCAACAGCATTTATTGATATTGTCATATCTGACCTTGCCTTTAGAAGTGGACTATTCCAGATTCCTTACATATTTGGCTAGCACCCAGTTGCTATCCAAAGGGATTAAATCCTTCACTGGGGTTCGCACACCAAATCCGCATGATTCCAGTAAGGTAGGGGATCTGCCATTAAATAGTCAGCCTTTTGGAGGCAAGGCAGAGAGCAATTACTTCTGTTAACCTGAATGACAGAATGTGCTTTCCATTAAACCTTCTGCCATCAGCAAAGGTTATCTAGTCATTATCGTGATTTCCACGCAGTGAGGCAAGTCCACCTACGGACTGGAAACTGCTTTGCCCGAATTAGAGCCAACTTGAGGCAAACTAAATATATAGCTGGAAGAGTTCATGATGCAGGCTAATCATTTAGCTAGAAGTGAGTTCCGTTCTCGGCTCGACTATCTCAGCATTCATTTGTGTCAACTGTATTTATTCATTTGTTTAACTAACATGTGTATATTTTTAGCACTAATAAATTGTACATATTAATTGCTGAGTAGTTATTTTTTTTGTGTCTGTTGGTTTGGAAACGAACCTGTAAACCCAACCAAACACAACAGATATAAAGATAGTAAGGAGAAATAATGAGAGCTGTATATAATGAACGAATAATTCTAAGTTGATCTAGAGATAAAAAGTAATTAAAAACTACAGTGCATTTACAATGTGTGAATTTAGAGAATAAAGGATCAGTAATAGAGAGTGAGAATTTTGTATTCTAATGATCTATATATGAACTTTAATTACAAAAAAATTGTATTGATATTTAACCATAATTGAAGGCTTGATCAGAAATAGATCTTAGTGAAAAAATCAATTCCTAGAATTCGTAGTTCAGAACTCAAGTGCCGTCAGAAAACGCAAGAAAAAAGGAAAGATCTACGATATATATAGAATTTAATATATTAACCACACAGTTCTTCTTTCCAAAATAGTTCATAAATATCCAATATATAAATAAACAAATAAACTAAAAAAAAAAGGAGTTTGTTTGTTTATTTATATATTGAAATTAAAAATTGTAAAAAAAAGTTTCAAATTCATATACCATAACAATTATGAATTTAAAAGTAAAAAAATAGCTGTACTTGCTTTTTTAAAAAAATGCTTTAAACAATAACGTAATTTCACACACACATATATATAATGCTAATATTTTTATAGATATATTACACAACTTCAATACTTCCCCATTCTTTTTAAATTCATATAAATAAAGATTCAATAAAAGACAAATGACGTGCTAAACCAGCACTCATCAGTTGACCCAGGTCACTGTCTCCCATATATGTCTCTATTATATGAACAATATTTATCTATAGTAAATTGTTACATTTTTATTTAACATTGTCAAACTCACTCCACTCACAACTTTGACACCAACCATCTCAGATAACTACAATAATGATTATTACTAATCATTTTTTAAACTAGAGATTATCTCTAGCACAGATATAAACTTTATTTATTTATTGTATTTATCTGATATGCATGGTGTCGAAGTTGTGATTGGAGTGAGTTTGACAATGGTAAATAAAAATGTAACAATTTGCTAATATTCTCTATGTATTTGAGTCGGTAGTGATGGCCTATATAATGCAAAAATGTAATATATATAATCAAGTTTTTAAATAAAAATGATTTCTTGATATTTGGGAAATTATTATATTTATATAAATAAATGTTTTTTTGCAAATACTGTATTTTATAATGTAGCATATTGCCATCACAATGAACCATTACAATGCTGTTGTCTGTATATTTATTCTTTCTTTATTTTTTTATTTTTCTAAATTAATTTTATTAAAACAATGTGAAACTTTTAAACTATTAAAAATTCTAATCGGGAAAAAAAAATCAAGACTAATTGCATTAAATATACTAAATAAAAAAATATAGATGTAAACAACACATCTATTCAATTAAGTTATGATTAGTCATTTAAACATGAAAGAAAAATTACGTAAAGCATGATGCATGTATATAAATCTATACCCTTCTCTAGATGTACAGGTATTTATTTATATTAAGAATTAAGCATTATAATTAATTTAGTTCATATTATGTTGATGGTGCATGCGTTTAGATATATTACACTCATATATATATATATGTCATTATGAAAAATGCATTATACAAATTTTTAATATAAATCTATATTAGTGATAAATAATACATTATATATACATATAAAATATTATAAATTTTAGGAATACAAGTGATAATAATATATTTTCATTTACTCTAAATTTAGCACAAATACTATAAATAAAATTGTAATTAAAGAAACAAAACTAGATGCCACTATGTACAGTATATAATGTTCCGATATTAATCTTTATATATAAATATTTATTTATTTATGAAGTAATAATACTCAAATATGCACACCATAATAATTAAATGCAAATTAGATTTTCTAAAATCATTTAATATATTTGCAAATAAACTCTTTTCTGACCAATCTACTAATGAAAAAAAATGGATTAACTTTTATCTGTTTTCCAGGTTGTTATATGGTAGATCAATCACTAATATTTTGGAAGAGTGATATGAGAGGTCTACTCTCATAAAATTGGATTCATTTTGGGTTAACTAATGGATTTTATCAGGGATGATGTTATTTCAAATTTATTAAATGATTATAGAAAGTATAACTTTACATGGTTATAAAATTAAGTGCATTTTAAAGATTATTATATATATTTTGACATTCTGTTTGGCCTTATTTTCTACTTTTTGTGTTTTTTCTTCACTTGTATTTTTTAGTGGAGTAAAAAGCTTATTTTTATATATATGTCAAAGGTTTGACTGGAAAGTGAACCTGGCCAGCTGCTTGGAAGGCAGCTATGCTAACTGCTAGGCCACCAATGCTTGACTTTTAAATTTTTTCAAATTTTCCTAAAAGAATACATATAAAAAATAAAATGAATTTGAAAAATAAAATATGAATTTTGAAAATAAAAAGAGACTAATAAACAGAAAAAGTAATCAAACAAAATATTTTGTTTCAGCCTTCAAGCTAAAAAAATATTTAATAAAATATTTTTTACCAAATTTGTATGTTTAATCTGTAAAAGTATATTTTGTTCAACATTTCTATACTATGTATGACCTTTTTGTTTTTCAAAATTTTTTTAGTTATATTCTCTAATAAAAAAACTTTCTATTTTATCTTTTTTATATACAAATTTTATTAAATATATAAATTCAATAATTAAAATTAGTCTAAAAAATAAAATAATAAATTGTATAAATAAAAGAAAAACCTAATAAACAGAAATAATTAATCACAACAAAAGTTTTCATTTGTCCAAAAAAAAATATTTTAATGAAAAAAAATTTTTAAAAATTTATAAATTTGAGACATATTTAATTAAAACATGAGTTTAAATAATGAAAACATTTTAAAATTTTTTTAAATTAAAGTAAAAAAAAAAGAAGATTACTGACAAGAGGCATTTTTTTTATATCAGTAAATTTTCATTTGACTAAATTTATGCTGAAAAACTAATATATTCAGTTAAATGTTAAATAGAAGAATTACATTCTTACTAAGAAATAAATATTTGATAATTTTACCAAAAATAAATAAATCAGTAAACAATTCATGTAAATTTATTTTTATAATATTATTTTGTTAACAGAAACAACCCTATGTACCACAAGTGCACAAATCTGTAATTTTGGCAACAAAAATGCAGTGTTCTTTAAAAAATAATAAAGAGTGGTATAATACATATTTAACTGAATATATTAGTTTTTCAGCATAAAATACTTACCTAGAAGTACTATGAGCAAAATTTGTCAAAACAATATTTTTATTACTTGTACATTACTTTATAATGATATAAAGCATATAAATTAAATATTCATCTACATAAAATAGTATCATTTTCTTCTACCTCATACATTAGTCATAATAACTATATTTTTATAAGCTATATATCATATATCTTAAATTCTTTTTTTCTTCTGTGTATATATATATATATATATATAATATAGGTAAGTAATTTTTTATTAATAAAGTTTACTTTATAAAAAAAGCATATATTTTTGGTTGAGAGAGATTAAATAAGTTTTTAATTATTTTTTTTAGAACACTGATAGTCGTTGGCTTCTAGATACTTTAGTTAGAATTGAAATCTTAATCTATTGGATATATTATAGCTATTAAAATCAGGTCAATTTTTTTTTTTTAATTTTTACTATCAAATGATTGCAATAGATTTCTGAAGTTAAAGAACTTTTGAGTCTGATTACAGTACTATCAGCAGGTTTCATGAAAATCATTTAAAAAAATATTTTCACTGCTATATATTTAGTAAATTGTTTATTTATATGATTGTTAAAATTGATAGAATTTATGTTTACATTGGCATTTAAAAGTGTTGGCTGAATAGATTGAGACTTTGGTAAAAACCATTACTAATGTAATATTAAACAGGCAAAACTCTCCATACAGTACTGCCACCCTGTGACAACCAGAGTAATCAATAGATGCCAGAAGGCTTGTGCATAAAATCCCCATCTAGTGCCTACTCATCCAATATCCCCAAATAGGGATTTTATGCACAAGCCTTCTGGCATCCATTGATTACTCTTGTTGGCACAGGGTGGCAGTACTGTATGGAGAGTTTTGCCTGTTTGTGCTAGCATAAGAGATGGTGATCATGTGATGTTTAGTGGTTTTACTAATGCAATATTTGATCTCTCAATGATTAATTTATTCCTACATAAGAACTTGTAGACCAATTCATTTTGGTCAAAACTAATGGATTAATCATAACAGTCATTATTTGTAAGTTTGTTAAATGTTTCTAGAAAATCTAACTTGCAAATGATTATTATGGTATGTGCATTTGAAGATTATTATTTCATAAATATTATTATATATTCTGAGTCAGTTGTTTGTTTAATAGCTGCCATTTCTTGACATGATTGTTAGAATTAATAGTAATATATAAACTGGAGAAGATAAAATATTAGTAAAATAAAATTATTTTATTAAAATAATATATTTAATGTTAAATAATCTATTTAGATATTATTTATTTATTTCATTTATGATCTTCTAAAATAGTGCAATATTGCAAAATTATTTTAGCAAATTACCAATTGTAATCTATGAGATAATATTAATAAATGCATATTTACAACAGTATTATAAATTTACATAGAATTATGCATTATTTATGTACATATATAAGATTTAGAAATAGTTATGTCTATCAGAAAACTAAAGTTTTCAATCTTATACTTAAAATTATATTTAATTTTTAAAATTTGAATTAGTTATTTAAGGGATTTTAACTCAGTCTTTCATACTCCCTTCAGCTATCCACCCCATCTCATACGACCAATACACATGACCACAAACATATATTGAAGATCATTTATCTTTTCACATATGTGTGGGCTGTATGAGATAGAGTGAATAGCTGAATGGAGCTTTAAAGTCTGTGCTCAAATCCCTTATATAATTACATCTAAAACTTCAAGTATATAAATTGTATTCAACCAAATTTGAATTAGTGTAAAATTCAAAATAATTTCAGTGATTGATATTGTTATTTGTTTTCAACCATAGTTATGCATAGGCATTATTATTTCTGAATATTTTATTCATTTACATGCATTTTATCCACAGAACTGTGACTATATATTTAAATGTTATATTAAAGTCTATTTTTTATTTCTTTTTAGGTTGAAGTGAGCATGCTATCCTAGCCAGAATTCCTCCTGATTTCCTTGTCATGGCTAGCAATGTGGCTACAAGGCTTTATATTACTGTGAATCTGCTATCTCTTTTTCGCTTCATGGGGGCTTTGCAGATTCTTGCAACTTTTATGGGTTACAATAGCTCGGGTCAGTTTAATCATCTGACTGTGGACAAGAGTACTGGTCAAATATATGTAGGTGCAGTCAATTGGTTATATCAGTTGAATGATGATTTGGATACAGTTACAACAGTCCAGACTGGACCACAATTGGATAGTGCTTATTGCAACTTGGATAGTTGTCATCCCGGAGCAGAAAAAGCCCTGATGGATAATGTGAACAAAGTTTTATTAATTGATTGGTCTTCTGAAACTTTAATCACTTGTGGAAGCTTATTTCAAGGTTTATGTGAAAGATATCAACTGGAAAATATAACAAATAAAAAGTTTACCATACGTGTTCCAGTAGCCGCTAATGATGCGACCTCAACAACCTTTGCTTTTATTGCTCCAGGAGTTCCTAATCCCACTTCAACAAGGGTGTTGTATGTGGGAACTACATATACAGGGTATGGACCATATAGAAAATCAAATATTATACCTTCCGTTAGTAGTCGCAGTCTTTCAGATGATCGGATGTTTAAAGTGATAGAGGAAGGAGATTACTTTGGAGCTGGGAGGGCTGAAGTGAAAATAAGTGATCAAACCTTTATAGTTTCATATAAAGGAGGTTTCTATCACCAAGGATTTAGTTATTTTGTTACAGTTCAGCGAAGTTCTATCAGTAATAAAGATGAAGGATATTTATCAAAAATACTTAGAGTTTGTGACTCAGATTCAAAATATAATTCTTATGTGGAAGTAACACTACAATGTCTTGGACCAGGAACAGTAAACTTTGAACTTGTACAGGCTGTTACAGTTATAAAACCAGGTAGCGATTTGGCGCATAGTTTAGGAATTACTGTTGATGATGAAGTTTTAATTGCTGTATTTGCTAAAAGTGATGGAATTACAAATGCTACAGTTCCCAAATCAGCAATTTGTATTTATTCACTAGAGGGTATTAAAAGAAATTTTGAAGAAAATACAGAAGCTTGCATATTTAAATTAGAATCTGTCAGTCTTGGACATATTGCTGGATCCATAGGTTGTTTCAAGGTGAGATTTTCTTTTTTGTGTGTGTGTGAGGGGTATATTTAATAAAAATTTGTGTACATTTAATATCTTGCTTTTTTAATATTTTTATATTATGTTTAAATAGAACACTAATAATAATTAATAAAATATTAAGTTTTATAATATTTCCATAATGATGAAACAGTTGGTTTTAAAAATCTGAATGAATGAAATATTCAAATTAATTTTTTTTTCATGAAAACATTTAAATTAATTCTATTTTTTAATGCATGAATGTATTTAAAACAAACGTTTATAAACGAAATATATATACTCTATACTCATAATATGGAATATGTAAAGATTTCAGCCACAAGGTAAATTCTCTAGTGGCTTTATTTATTCTGTTAGTTCTACTATTATATTAACTATATGTTCCATAATTTGAGTTTGGCTCCAGTCACATTAGGCATGTTAAATGCTAGTTCTGAAGAAAATAAGTACAATATTTAGTAATTTTGAACATATTGTCAAAACTTTAGTAATATCTAATATGATAAAATTCAGCTGAATTTATTGTAAAAGAAATTTGTTTAAGACTCTTTAAGAAAAACATTTTTTTTACACTATATTTCTTTAGTTGTTTGAAATGCTTTTTGGTTGGCATTTAGAAAAAAGATCTTAGTTCATGGAACTTTATCCTAAATTTAATTTCCTTAGCAGTTTTTGGTGATTGTTTATCTTTTCAACATGTGTGTGATAAAGTGTATCAGCAGTATGAGATAGGGTGGATAGTTGAGGGTCATGTGAAAGTCTGAGTTCAAACACCCTCTGTATTACATATTGGAGTGCAGGTGTGAAAAAGCATGTACTGCAAAAAAAATTCATATATTAGCAGTTTTTCATATTTATTTTATATGAAATAAACAGATAATTAAAAAAAAAACATTTGTAAGATATTCATCTCAATAAAAGTGAATATTGAAAAAAATTTATTCTAGAAATGTAAAGTTAAGTTTTGCATTAGTAATCATATCTGTTTAACAATATGCTTTTTCTACATGAAATATAATGTGGTTAAGGGAAATGGTGATTTAATCATATAAGAACCAGTATTGTTCAAAGAAAGTATCTATAAGATGAAGATGATCCAATACTGTTGTTTTTGTTAAATTGTAGAACTGCAAATTTGCATTTATGAGAACTGATATTTAATTTAATATATATATATGAAATTTATTAGACAAAGTCTGACATTAGTAGCATTTCTAAATCAAAAGATAAATACTATGAAGGGGTGCAACAAAATACAAAAGTGATAAAGAGGCATATTTTTATTTTGGTATTGATGTTTTCTTCAAATTTACATAAGCATATTTCATTAGAGATTTGATAGCAAAAATTTTTTTTAGATCATATTTTGCATCCATAGATTAAACTTTAATTACAGAAATATTAAAACAATCTATTTACATCTAATGAAATAATAGCCAATATTTTTAAGATTTTATAAAAAAATAATCTTAAAAAAATAGTTTTGATTGTATAATTTTTTATTAGAGAGATATGAGTATGAGAAACCTTGAGCATTAAAAAATTCTTCAATTATAAATGGGTTTTAAACAGAATTATATTATCAGTATGCCTACGACCATTAATAATAAAGAGTACATGTGCATATGATTTACACAACCAAATCAATGCAAATCAATAGCATATTTATAATTTAACTCCTGGTATGTAAACAGTGAGAGAATTTTATAATAGTAAGATTAAGCCAGAGATGAGCAATATTGAACTAATCTGTAATTAGACCATAGGCATGATAATAAATAATCTTGCTTTATTCAAATAATTATTTTAAAGCATCTTATATAAACACTAGGAGTCTAGAAGGAAGCAAAGAAGAATATGGTGCAACCACAAAATCTAGATCTAAATCAGAAGGTACTTAAACAAATAAAATTTGAGAAACAAGCAGATCAAAAAAATGAGAGATCTTTTTTAGCAATATAATAAAAATAAAGATCGGTTTGAAACTTATTGCTTTGAAGAAAAGAATTATATTATTGAGATTAGTTTTTATATGGACAGACTACATTATGTACTTTTCCATTAATTGTGAATCAAAGACTATTATTAAGAATACATCACTAATCAATGAAAAATAAATAAATAATCATATTTAAAAGTCAAATGATGTTCAGACCCAAAAGTGACAATAAGTGTAACCTTTCTGATTTAACAAATCAATATATATATATATAAGCAAAATACTGGAATTTTAATATTTAACACAATAAACATCACATGACCACCTCCTCTAATGCATGTGTATAACTGTTGTTAAAACAGGCAAAACTCATTATATATATTGCCACACACAGCAAGCTAGAGTAATCAATGGATGGGTGGGCACTGGATGGGGATTTTATGCACAAGCCTCCTGGCATCCATTGATTACTCTAGCTTGCTGTATGTGGCGATATATATAGTGAGTTTTGCCTGTTTTAATTTTAATATTCATATATGTTAAAATTAACTATAGCTTCTATTTAGTTATTTAATATTGGTGTATTAAATACTGTAATGTTAATTGCAATATTTATAATTTGTCAAATTATTTCACAATGTTCCTAAACTTATACTTCATAAGTGAAATCAGATTGTCTTCTCTCTACATATATCTAATATTTTATGAACAATCTTTTTTTATTTTTAGATGAACTTAGGATTTAAAAACTTGAATCTTTTCTCTAGAAATGTTGTCAAAGATTTCCTTACAATCATGATTGTGCACCAGCTGCTTTCAAAGTATTTGAAATCAAATATTCATACATATGGTATTAAATCTTTTAGAGTAAATTTAAAGACATCTCATTGGTAGAGATGAATGATAATCACATTAGAAATCCTAATGAAATATTTCTAATTCCCACTCAAGGGATATATATGTAGGCAAAGTTAAGCACTAAATTGGAAACAAATAAGTAATGAAGTAAATAATTTCACTATGCTCTTACAACTATAGTTCATACTTTTGGAAACTATCAAACCAATGAATAAACATCATACTCTCTCTTCTCAATATATATATAATTCAAAACTGCCTAACACTATACTAGTAATAAATAAAATACAAAACCATAAAACAATACGATACTAAATAAAAATCCAAATTTTATCAAAATCCTTACATGACTATGGTTTCATCTATTAAACAAATAGACCTTCTCAAGTGGAAATCAAAATAAATAACATATATACACAAAACAAACAAAACTTTCCATAATATATCTTTTGACATAAAGGGAAGTTGGTTTTTGAAATGAATTATGGCAAGTTTTGTTTGTATTATATATAAAGGGAAGTTGGTTTTTGAAATGAATTATGGGAAGTTTTGTTTGTTTTATATATAAAGGGAAGTTGGTTTTTGAAGAGAATTATGGGAAGTTTTGTTTGTTTTGTATATACAGTATATGTTGTTTCTTCATTTTGATTTTCACTTGAAAAGGTCTATTTGTTTAGTAGATGAAACCATGGTCATGTAAGGATTTTGGTAAAATTTGGATTTTTATCTAGTATTGTATTGTTTTATGGTTTTGTATTATATATATATGGTGAATCAGTCTGATGTCATTTTCATTAGTTCTGTAACTTATAAGAATATATATTTGATTGGGTTCACATTTGTATCTAACACAATTTTACACACACAGGGATAAATATACCTTAATTTTGTTCAATTTTATTTCATCATCAATACAACCGTGTTATGCTTCACACTAAAGACCGGTGATAAATAGTAATAAATAACAATGATAAGTGCGTTTTCCATAATGTACATTGTCTTTAGGAAAATTTCTTTATTGTAGTTATAATATAGGGAAATGTACTTTTATATTCCATACATACTATAGTATATCTTTGTTTAGTAACTGTTTATGTTTACTGCGTTATCTTAGGCAAAGGGCTATCTCACAAAAGACAATCTTTATAAAGTAACATCTATATGAACATTTTTATTACATGTATAACATAGTGTAGTATAACATACTATATAATAGACTTTATTTTAAATATTAGATATGTACTATACTATTATATCCACCAGTGTTGCAATTGATTTGTTTTGTGTTTACCACATAATCATGAATAATTGATATGTTTACAGTCATCATTGGATAAATTTTGAAAAGATATATAAAGGCTTATGGGGTATCCATTTTAACTTTGAATGGACATGCATCAGATGGTTGCAAGTTCAGCTATATTTGTATACATAATAACTGGTGAGAATGATCTCCCAACTTCTATATGCAAAAAGCCATGCAAAATGGCAGAAGATCAAATAAATCAGTGAGGGTTTAGCAAATAAATATTAATACTGTGGCACCAGGATTTTAAAAATTAAGACAAGTGTTGTTAGCTGAGAGGTCATCACAGCTGCCTTGCAAGCAAGTAGTTGGTTGCAGACGGTTGTAGGTTCACCTCCCGGATGATGCTATGACATAAGGGAAAAAAAAATTAGATAAATGCAAACAATACATACTATATGTCTTGTTTATATGCTTAGGGACAATATACATATATTAATTGTTCAATAGCCTGTAAGTTAATTCACAGTATTTATTAAAACCTCACTATTCATAGTAAAATGGCAGATTCTAATGCATAAGATTTATGCATCACAGTAAACCTCTATCAGTTTCCCTGGTTGAAATTTTTATAAATTACTTAGCAAAATAAATTGTTCAATTGTTTTAATTAAAATCTTAGCATGAAATAGATGGGGAGGGTCATGGATGTCATTACTAGTAAACATAATTGATAAAATTTTATTTAAAGTAAGAACAGTAACAAACATAAATATCTAACAATTGAAAATGTAATAATTTGATTACAAAAGAAATGATGCACTACTTGTGAGTAATAAGAGATTTATAAAGTAAAGTTTAGTTTGTGTGATCTTTAAATATGTAGATCATTGGATTCATTTATAATGCTGAAAACTTCAAAATTCACATTGAATTACTAACAAATTATCTTAATGGTGTAAGTTTTTAAAAATGAAATATTTTTGGAAAAATTATTGGTAAACAAGAAAAACATTTTTTTTTGTAAACAAATCGACATGTTATTTTAAAGGATGAGATAATTCACTTATTTAATATTTTTTTTAGTCCTTCATTAGACTAAAGACTATCCACTTAATGGATAATATTCCTATAGTGTAATTTTCACTACACGATTCTCACACAAAGATGTTATAAGCAGAAAGAAAACACTCCCTAGCTTGCTTTGAGAGAAGTGAAGTGAAAATTATAGTACAGAAATATTGTTCATTAAATGAATAATTTAGTCATTTGCTAAACAGGAATAAAAGCACAATTAAAATGTTATTATCAACAATAACATAATTTATCAACAAAGCCTTGTGAGTTTTGGAAAACATCTTCTCTGTCAGTAGATGACTTTATTTACAAAAATAAAGAAAATAATTTTCCGGAAGAAGTTATAGTTATTGAGCAATTGCTATGGAGATGTGAAGCTAAACAAAAGCAATTGAGTTAAAATTCAATTATAAGTAAAAGAAATTTTTAAGGCAATGATAATAAAATTTATCAGTGAATTCTAATTTTGAACACTGATAACAATGATGAAAAGTCTATAAAATAACAGTGGAAAAATATTTTTTAGAATATTTCTAAACCCAAACTATGGACTCTCTCATTAAAATTATTATGGACATCTTGGTAACTGCTTAAATCCTCTATCATTGATACCATGTAATATAATTTTTTGGAAAAGAATGTAAATTGAGAATTGAGTATAGTTTTAGATTTTTGAAACAATAAATCTATAACCAAAAAAAGAATCTATACCAAGATTATGATGGATGTTGATATTAAAAATTCCAAACAATATTCTACCTATTTTTGGACATTCCTAGATAAGAGAAAAACAACATCTTCAAGATTTGCTACAAACAGTTTAAAAGTATAGCTATATAAGCACTTATTATTCTGTATGTACAAAATTGCAAGTGAATTGACCAGTAAGAGGATTATTTTTCTTTCTTGTAAAATCTTGCAGGAGAAACAGAACTCATTGGTGAACCTATTCTCAAAAAATATATATATATATACTTTAAAATAAATTTGGCAAATATATCTCTATTAAAACATTGCTTTTTGATTTTTGTAATAAGTATTTAATTTCTTGATAAGATGCTATTAATAAAAGTTTTGTTAAATAAAATTATTATTTATAAATATGCCTATGCATATCGGCTTCTTTTACCTCATTTGTTTATCTATGGATTCATCTTATTGTTATGATATACAATTAATTAGTTTAACACAGTTAGACATATATGATCAGTTTCTAAATACATGTGATCAATACCAGTTAGAAAATGGAAACAATAGCAGAATAAAGGAGAATATTTTTATACAAGAGTTGAAACATATTTGTTAAAATGCACAAAGAAAGTTGTTCACTTTTATCTAGTGACAACCAAGAAAGAGAGAGAGAGAGAGACAGACACACAGAGCGAGAGAGAGAGAGAGAGAGAGAGATATCTGGAAATGTGCTCATCATGACTAAAGAAATTCACTGCAAATCACTTTCATATAAATTGACCATCAGTATAATTGTGATCTTTATTTTCTGGTTATATGATATTTTTAAATGTTGAGGAAATCAACATTATCGAACAATTAAATTTGGTATATAAAAACATATAGCTTCACATTTATTAATATACAATTTATTAACTATTTCATTACCTTTGCTTATCCAAATATATGGTAACAATAAAGTGCTTGGAGTGATTTAATCAAAACTGGCCTATACTTCTGTTGTATATTTCTGATTATAAATGTTCAAACATATAAGAAAAATAAATGAAAAAATGTTGTGAATACACATGGAATGAGGAATAACAATAAGGCTGGTTAATTAAAATAATTATAAAGCAGATAGTCTAAAATAAATCAAGATAGAACAGCCTAAATAGAGTAATAAGACAAGCAAATAACTAGGACAAATAGAAAGCAATAGAGAAACAAAGCAGAAAAGAGGAAGATATAATAGAGACAATGGCTAGTATACAATTTAATAAAATATATAAAAAGAAAAGAACAAAATGAAAAGAACAAGATAGTTAAAAAAGGAGAAACATTGACCAAAATAGTTAAAAAAGGAGAAACATTGATCAAAATATTTGGGAACAAATGAAAACAGGAATGGAAATAAAAATACAATAAAATTTGAAAGTATAGGAATAAAATATTGCAAATAATGATACCCATATGGCAACTGAAGTATATATATATAGAAGTAGAGGACCAAGGACAGCAACTTGTAGAGAAAATGAAAGAGTAGGAGCAACAGACATCAGGGGAAATGGAAATGTTTCTAAAATCTCTTATAAAACATAGTTGTTCTAGAAACTAAACAATAGTTAGAAAAAAGTGTGAAAATAATATTTTATAAAATGGACCATAGACAGAAAGAAGTGAAAAAAAGAATATATCCCTGAAAATTCCCACAAATAAAATAAAATTAAAAAGAGATGAAAAAATTAACGAAGAATTATATCAGAAATTAGAGCATGAAGAAAAGGGGATTGAAGAAATGAATTAAAGAATTATTCCAAAGAAAAATTAAGAAGAGATTAAAGAGATGAGTATTAGTCTAAGAAAATAAATGAGAGCATTGTTATAATGGAAGAGAGAGAATAAAAGTTTTAAATCAGTAGGAAAAAAGATAGAAAATTTCATAATACAGATCCAAAAATGAGGAGGGGAGGGGATCTAAAAGCTATTAAGAAAATACAGAAAGAAATTGCAATGATAGTAGAGTGGATGAAATAATCTAGATAGAAGAAGATGGTAACAAAGAAGATAGAAAAGAAGAAGTGCTGCAACATTTCTACCCAATATATATCTGCCAAAAAGTGAAAATCTTTAAGAGACTCAGAAAGTGATCGTAGATTAAATCAGAAAGCAAAGGCTGACCACAAAAGGAAGGATAAAATTTTATCACCTCAGAAGAATGAAGATCACAAAATAAAGAATCAAATATTCTGTAAGAAAAAATGCACCTGATGATAAAAGGAAAAATGATCATAAAAAGCTGAAGTTTAAACCCAAACAACTATTTTTTTAAGGAATATTAGGGACCATTCTAGAGACAATTTTATAGAATCTCTTGAACAATGTAGATTAGTATTACAACTTGAAACTAATGATAGAGTAAGGCAAGCAGGAATAGCCATTTACAGGGAGCATTCCAAGATCAATAGAATTCCCTTTTTAACAAATCTTGTAATTTTTAAGGATACATGAAAATTCCCTAAAAATTACTGAATATTAAACAGCCAAATTGGGGATCATATATCAAATATCTCGTTAGAAGTATAAAGCAGATAAGGCAAGTGGTTTAAACTAGCATTAACAGATAACTCTTTTTCAGAAAGCCAGATTTTATAATCTTCCTGGCAAAGTAAAGCAGATTTTTATTGGGGCTGACCATTGTATTGAGCAAATGATGTAAGCTTACAACCATCAGAATATTCAAAATAAAGAGAATAAGATTCAATCATCAAAATATATTTCCATTTAAATCCAAAGAAGAGCCCATATATAAATGATGCAAACAATAACAAAATTAAGAATTATCACCATAAACCAGCCCAGAATTGCATTTATAGGAAGCCAAGGCTAGACACAAACCAGGAAGTCAAACAGAAGTTAACAAGGACTAAATAAAATTATGCTTATTTATTTTTATAATTTACTAGCTCATTTTAGAAGATGAAATATTTGCTTGTAACTTAAGATGTTGTTCCAAAATCATTAGTGGGTATCTAGCATTTCAAGCAACTACCAGGCTTACAATCCATGTCCTGGAATTCCAGTATTCCAATTCAAAGCCATGATTTTCTGATCACAGTATACCTTTAAAATACAAAAGGAATTGAATGACTTTATTGCGCAGGAGTTCCTTAAAAAGTTCAAGTATCAGAATTGATACATCTGGTCATAATCCTTGAAGTTTAGATATTAGGGTTAGCCATCTTATGACTGGATGAATTCATAGTGGTCAGAACATCTGATATCATGAGATTGGCATCAGTGAATGGCAAAGAAAAAGTACAAGTACAAATCATCAAGGATAAGTTAATCAAACAAGCAGGTGTCAGTTACAGTAATTAGGTATCGAATAAATTCCTTGGTTTTATCTATATATATATTCACATTATGGTGAATAGTCTTATTTTGTTGGAAAGTATATTATTAATTATCCTAGAAGTAGACCCTATGAAAAATCAACATTAACCTTTTAAGTAATATGGTTCATACTCAAAAGGAAAAAAAAGAGAGAAGTGACTTTCATCTCATAAATATTTAATATTGGTGAACAGGTACCATTGAAAGCTTCTCACGGGAGTCATTCTGAGAAGTGCATTTTAAAGAATTATCAAAATTTTTACGTAGGTTCTTATACAATTATTAGGCAATAAAATATTTTTAGTAGAAAAATGGAGCCAAAGGTATCTATAATGCCTGCATTATTAAACCTTTCTCTAGAGGAAATTAGAAACTTTATTGGTGATGTTAAAAAATATAGGAAAAAAGGAATTTGTATATATGTTGACATTCTGAAGATTTTTGGCAAAAAGGAAATTGTATGATGTGGTTTTTGAGATGTGTGTTCATTAAACATTGGTGAATCATACATATGAACTATTTGCACTTTCTTTAAAATTATATGTTAAGCACCAAGCAAAATTAATATAATTTTTTTTAAAAAAAATACAGACTCAGGCAAAAAAGATTTAGTGTACCATTTTTATCTAGATTAAATTTTTGGTTTATCCAAAATTCCTTTGTCTCATATGGTATTGTAAGTCTAAATAATGATTAATTGACTCAGAAAACATCCATTGAGTGTGGAAATATATATATAGCTTTGTAGTACCAATTTCCAATAGTGAGATATCATCAAATTACTGTAAGAGGCACATACAAATATTGTTTGGCATAAAATTATCTGCTGATTAGAAAAATGGATACCTTCATTCAAGTTTTTTCCTTCATTAGTGCTGCTACAACTGAGTTATTTTTTGTTTTAAAAGAAATAAGAATTACTTAACAGATCCACATTAAAAAAGCTAACAAGGAAAATGGGGTATATCTAAGACAATGTAGTTTTTTTGTCTTCGGAAGAAGAACTTGATGTAGGCAAAGACTGTGAAATCAATCTGGCCATATGAAATGGTTACAGCTTTGTCTTATGGAGTTGAGAAAACAAATACAATTATCCAGAAAAAATAAAATTAAGAAGAATCTCATAAATAGCAAATATATAAATACTGCAGCCTTTTCATTGTTTAGGTAAATATGGAGGATTATTTGTTATGGTATTTATATTATACATATATTCTCATTCATATCTATAAGTTCCTATTCATCAAGACACCTATATAAAGCAATATCAAGATTGTTTTGAATTTGATCATGTGTTGAAATTCTTTTTTGAAAACCAGATTATATATTAATAGTTTGTAATAATATGGCTATTCAAAATGCGAAATACTATTAACTGATTTTTCTCAACTTTGCCCAATCTATTAATGAGTCATTATCATTTTCAGTAATTATCAATTCACTGCAGAATGAAAGTCTCTCCAAAGTCAATTCATTTTCTTCAATCTTTAACCTCTCTTCTCCATATCACTCCAGCAAACTTTCTCATTTCATCCATCCATCTCACATATGGTCTCTTTCTGGGTATTTTACAATCTTTTGGAATCCAGTTTAAGACTTCAACTGTCCATCTATTATCATCTCTTCTAGCAATTTTGGTTGGGCCCAACTCCACTTCAGTCTCTTAATTCTTTCAATGATGTCAGTAACACCTGTTTGTTCTCTCACCCATGCATTTTATTTTGATCTCTTCTTGTTACTCAAAACATAATACATCTTTTCATATTTCATGAATAGTCTGTCCAAGTCTCAAATTTATAAATAACTGGTTATTTATAATCTCCACATTCTTATATACCCATAGCTTCCCCTTTTAATTCATAACATACTTTTTTGCAAAACTATTGTAAAAAGTTTTGGAGATATGGAATTAAAGCACGTCATACACCCTTCTCAATGTTAATTTTTTTAGTATCCTTATGTAATCTAATTGTTGCTAATGTATTTTTATAAATATTCTTCAGAATATAACAATATCTTGTGTCTATACCTTGATGATCCAATGCTTTAATCACTGAAGAAAAGCTTATAGAATCAAATGCTTTTCCGTAATCTACAAATCCAAAGCATAATGGCAACTCATATTTATTGTTCCTTTCTACAACTTTTCTCAATACTTGGATATCATCTACTGTAGTAAAACCAATTTTAAATCCAGCTTGTTTTTTTGGTTGGTTAAATTCCAAAGTTCATTGTAGACAGGTTGTAATTATTTTGGTAAAATTTTTAGTATAGAATTGAAAAAAGATTGATAGGTCTGAAATTTCTAATAATAGAAAATTTAATTTTCATAATTAGTTTTAGATTAATTGATCTTTTTCTAGTAGTAAATGCTGTCTTTGCCTTTAATTCATCAATTTGATATTACAATTAGCCAGAAATATTCAAATACCTTAAGGTTTTGTACCCAAACTGATTTTCTAATATGACTACATAAATTATAATGCCTGATTAGCATTTGTGTAGTTCTTTATAGTCTTTCAAAAAATTAAAGACTTCTGAATAATACATGGATTAATATATTAAAATCAGAGGTTTTAATTAAATTTCCGGTAAGGATAAATAGTTATTTGAACATAGTGTTTGAATTTCTCAAATATTCATCTGAGAAATGCACCCCAAATTTAGAAACATGTTTAGAGTAAAATTTAAAAATGTCTGTATTAGGCCAATATGTTAAATTGAAGCCTGCTTAAGTGTTTACATATACGTCCTGTGCAATCTAAAAATGTAATTACAACTCTATAATAGTTTATTGATTTACCAGTATTAAGATTGCAGCATTAACTCACTGTAAATTGCAAGATTTCGCGAAGGTTAATTAGTAAAGTAAATAGTGGGCTTAAACAGTAAAGAGAGCAACAACTTCACACTCCCAAATCAGGATCATCAGATTGGCCTATATCTTAAAGATAAGATGGCTACTCTTGCCTTTATAAAAGTTGCTATCTTGTGTCATGGTTTGTGAGGTCCCTCTATCCGCAAAATAATATTGCTTGACTATTAAAAATTTTAAGATGCATTTGTTACAGGTTAAAGCCTGTTTAAGTGTTTACATATACTTAACTGTGCACTCTATAAAATATAATTACAACTGGTTTTTATAAAATTTCCCCTGTGCAAATAAATAATTACTTAAACATCTAATTATTAAATAATTAAGTTTCACCATTAGAAATCAAAGTTAAACAGATGTTTTAAAAGTCATTATGTAAAAAAAATTTCAAATGTTATCTGGGGACATTGATCTATTACAAAAATGCTTTTTGAATTTTCCTAATGTTCTTTTGGGAAAGCTTTTTTTTTTTTTTTAAAATAGACTTAAATTATCTCTTTTCCAAAAGCAAGTTTTGGAAATTGCAAATGGCATTTTTAAAATAGGCAAATCTATTCTTATCTTTATGCAAATCTATCTTTATGCTTCATAAACTTATAATCATTATCTTTAAATCCATTGAAATTTGAAATTATCCGCTGATGAAATATTAAGTTTGCAAATTTAATTAGTTAGAGTATGTATAGAGGATTTGAACTCAGATTTTCAAGCACCCTTCAACTATCCACACTATCTCATACAACTGATACACATGACCACACACATGTAGAAAAGATGTGTGTGGTCATGTGTATCAGTTGTATGAGATAGTGTGGATAATTGAAGGGTGCTTGAAAATCTGAGTTCAAATCCTCTATACTTACAATTAAGCTCCCAGGTTTGTGAAGAGTGCCTGGTTCCAAATATTTAGTTAGAGTATAAAATTTTTACTATAAATAAACTAAACTTTACCGTTTTTAACACTTTTCCAACTAATGATTAAAGTGGAATTGTAAATAGTGTATTGCGGAATAATTAAATTAACAAAAAATCCAGTTAAAGTAATTAATGTTTGTGGATTAGAATACTTCATTTATGAACGTACTAATCAGTTTTTAAGGAAATGCACACACAAAACAGACAAATTGTCTTGCGTTGTTAGCCGAGAGGTATCGCAGCCGCCATGCAAGCAAGTAGTTGGTTGCAGACGGTTGTGGGTTCGCGTCTCGGCCGATGCTATGACATATGAAAAAAAAACAAAAACAGACAAATTGGAAAGAAAAATAGCAATAAGTATGCAAAATATCAAAGCTATACAGCTCATTTATTGTTATACATTTTTAAAAATACAAGTGTCAAATTAATCAAATGAGATTAAAAAGTTGTCTATCGTGAATTATAAACAGCAGGAATAATTCCAGCTACACACAGTAAAGTATCAGATATAATAAACACCTACACACTTCCCCAATTCTTTTCAAATTCATATAAATAAAGATATAATAAAAGACAAATGACCCCCAAGATGCATTTCGTGCAGAACCAGCACTCATCAGTTGGCCCAGGTCACTATCTCTCATATATATCTCTATTATATGCAAAGTATTTATCTAGAGTAAATTGTTACATTTTCATTTACCATTGTCAAACTCCCTCCACTCACTACTTTGATGCCATCCATTTCAGATAAATACACTAATAATTATTACTAATCATTTTCGAAACAAGAGATGAAATTATCTCTAGCACAGATATAAACTTTAAACCTCAGTTAAAGAGTAATATATCTGATTTTTAAAATTTACACACATGGAGTTATTCACCTTTCTCTGTTCCATATGTCATATCTTTATAGACATTAAAATATCAGACATCAATGAATATGAAAGTACAGTATTCTATTTTTTCATGAAGAATTCTCTAAATCATTTTTCAGATTTTGATATATGGATTCAGAAAAGGAGAATAAATAATGACTCTTTGAATAAATAAATAAAAAATTCCAAGACTTCAGTGCATGTGCTTTTCAGGAGCAATTTTATTTACCCTCTTTCAGTGCTTCCATCTATTGCAAGATTGAGGATTTAAAACAGGCTAAATGGTAATGCTTATTAAATACATGTCCAGTGCTACTTTTATCGATAGCTCCAGAACTACTTTCTGGTTATGGTTTTCATCACTGTGAAGCTTGAATCTATGTCTAATGAATTGGATCTTTTGGGACTCAGTCCATCATTCACCCAGATACCAATCTTTAAGCTTTTTACTATAAACTAGCAGTCTAAAATTCAAATCAACATGCTTACTTCATTATAGAGAACTGATTCCAGCTCAGAAACTGTATAATTTTTAATGATCTAAATTTTTAACAACTATAGGAATGTTAGAATTGTTATAGAACTAAAACTCCTTAAAATTATAATTATTGAATTAGTGTCAAATCTTCATAGCTATGCAAGCACACTGGCTTGGATTTGAAAGCTAAAAATGTTTTTAAGTTTCAGCTGGTAGCTTGAAAATAAAACAATTAATAAAACATGGCTTCTGAATAAATGGTGCACTATTTTCAAAAAAGGTCCAAGTGAATTATATTTGGATCCAATTTTTTCACAAACAAAGGCTATAAGCCAGAAGAAAATCTATGAATGTGGCCAGACTAGCATTGAATGAAGATTTAATATGCTTTATTGTCAATATCTCTTGGTTAACAAATTTTCAATAGGTGACAGCAACAAGAGAATATACATGTAAGTGGAAAAATATGGGTGATTTAGTCTGTAAATTATGTAAGGAAGGAATGGAAAATATTAGGCATCTGTTAATTGAATGCAAATGCCTGAAAACAGAAAGGGCACATATAATAAAGTTTTGGAAGAATAAATATGAAAAAAAGTGATTATACAGAAAGTGGATTATTGGTTTTTATGTTGGGTTTGGAAAAAGATAAAGGGGATTTAGATATAAAGGCCATAGAGTTGACAAAGATTATGTTGTGGAAATGGAATGGAGCAGAATATGTGAAAACTTAGACTGGGGAATGTAAAATAAAGTGGCTAACAGGTTTCTCTGGGCATAATTGTTGAGAGATTCTTGACTCCATTTAAGGAGAAGCTACAGTACATCATATCATATCACATCACATCACATATTGCTCTTAATTAAAATATATCATGACATATAATACAACTTTAAAAGATCCTATTTCATTAATTTATTTCAAATTTAAAATGTAAATATTGTATATTATAAAGGAAATATTATCTGGTATATCTTTAAAAGAACAAAGTTTGATTACTTGAGACTATTATGTGGCAGTCTGAATATCATTTATATTCTCCTTAGCAACCTGTTATATAAATTGTAGTTTAATGTTGGATTACTTCCATTATTTAGTTTAAAAATTAACTTTATTCATTTTATGGTTACAGAAAGAAATTTGCTGTTAACTGAAATGGACCCATAGATTCTCTTTGAGTTTGTAAAGGAACCAAGCAAGGCAAATTCCTAATGTCCATTGTATATGTTCTTGTTGTTGTAAATGTTATTATTATGATGATTATTCACATATCATATAACATGGGTGGGCTCTTCAGCAACATGCATTAACCATTATATTGACTATTCTACTTCTGACTTTAAGCGTAAGAAAAACCATGTTTTTTTCCAATTGCCTGATAGGTTTTAACTGAAATATTAGTTGAGTTTTCTTGAAGGCAAAATCCATGTGTTCATGAATAAATTTTTTTCTTAAATAGATATTTACAATCATGATATATAAACTAAATTATGGCCCTTATGCCTAGCAGGTTGTAAAGTTTTCAGCAAAGGCTATAACTGGTGGACAAAGACAGGGTGATAAGAATCCCCAGATTGTGGGCCCATGCTGCTATTTGATGATAATCTTTTACTTAGGTATATACGTTGTAATGCACTTTCAAATAAAGGAAGGTTACATGAATTGGAAGAAGGTCTATCTAATATTAAATGAAACTTGTGAAGCTAGAAGAAAACATAAAGAGATAATTGATTTAAAAAGTGAGCATGTACTTTACTAGAAAGTCACAAACATTGGAATCACACATGGAGTGGAATTCATTACAAATAAAAAGTGGAAAAATAGCATCAAAGAGATTGATGATGTATCAGACAGAGTCACACAGTTAGTTATTCAACTTATGGAAGATATCAAATGCAGATAATTCATGTTTATGACCATGATGATGATGAAATCGAGAATTTTTATATGGATATGCAAAAGGCTTTGATTAGAACAAGCAACATTTAAAAATTATCATGGTAGGCTTTAATGCTAGAAATGGTAAATGATTAAAATATGAAAGTGCTGCTTGGTTTACATTTAGTTTTGATGATAGAAATGATAGAGAATACATCTTGCAGAGTTGCAAAAAAAAAAAAAGAAAAACGAATATATTATGAATTTTTTTCTTTTGAGAAAAATATTAATTGGAAATGAACATAGAAGCATAAAAGTGAAGGTCCAGAAGAAGTGAATTTTATTTTGATTAACAGAAAATATGTTTTTGGGATAATTCAACAGAGAACATGATCATTGATTTTAAGATATGCCTTAATGCAAACTCAAGAGATACATTTTTTTAATGAAAACACTATTCACCACTGATTCACTGCTGATATTTTTAACTTTCTGAAGCATTCCATTGAATTCAAATTTGAACATGTAAATTGTATGAATTTATAGTTTGTTTATATAGCATTGACTATATATGTAATTTAAAAAAGGGAAATAAAACTTTGGTATTAGTGCATGCAAATTCGTGAAGAGGACATGACTAAAGGTTAAATTGCACTAATGTATTACTATACTTTGGAAGATGGTTCAGATTTAAATAAAAGTAATAGAAAGATGATACATTATCAAGAATTGCAACAATGATAGTTAGGGCAAAGAAGCAGATTTACCAGTAATTTACTGAGACAGACAATGGTATTTTAAAAAATATAAATATAGGGGATTTGAACGCAGACTTTCAAGCACCATTCAACTATCCACACTATCTTATACAAGTGATACATATGACCACTCACATGTAGAAAAGATTAATAATCACCAATATATGTATTTCATGCTAAACCAGCACTCATCAGTTGGTCCAGATCATCATCTCCCACAGATATACAATTAGTGCTCATTTTATATTAAGATAGCAAACCCTCATATTTTAATGGAATGGTAATCTACTCCAACCTCCAACTCTTCAGGCATCTATACCATTGAAATCTGATGATGGAAAGCTCAAATCCCATGTTATTGCCAACATTATTGCCATTCCCATGTTGCCTTGAAGTCACCCTGACTCCTCATGTATAGGAGCACTATTGTATATATGTGTAGGAGATGGTAATCTGGATCAACTAATGAATGCTAGTTCATCATGAAATATGTATATTGGTGATTATTTATCTTTTCTACATGTGTGTGGTCATGTGTATCAGTGGTATGAGATAGTGTGGATAGTTGAAGTGTGCTTGAAAGTCTGAGTTCAAATCCTCTATATTTACAATTAGGCTCCAGGTATATGAAGAGTGACTGTATTTCAAATATTTAAGAAATATGAAAATTTATCAAACTGATCTATTAAGAAGAATTGAATATCTAGAATTTTGTAAAATGGTATGAAAAAAAAATTAATAATGATATAAGAAAACATAAATGTGAATCAACAAGGAAAGCTATAGAAGATAATAAAAGTCTCAAAAATATAAAACAGCATCTTAGTATTGGTTGAAAAATTATTTCTGCAACAAGAAGAAAAGATGGAACTATTATTAAAAAAAGAGATGACATCATGAAATGTGTGGAAAAATTCTATAAAATATGACATAGGAATAAAAAAGAAGGAAACAAATTATTCCCTGCAATTACAATATCTTCTGAATTGACAGCATTCTAAATGAAGAAATGAGACACACAATTAAATTTATGAAGAAGAGAAAAGCTCCAGGTAATGATATAATTATAAGTGATATCTTAAAAGAAGTAGATAAAGAAATAGAAAAATTGTTAGCAAAGTTATATACAAAATATTTAAATGATAATGAGATTTCTGATGATTGAAAGGATGCAGGAATAATATTAAAATTTTAAAGAGATGATAAAAAAGATTTTAGAAATTACAAACCTATTACTCTTTATCAGTTCTATATAATTTTTTTACTAAAATAATTACAACTCTTCATGTCTATATTATTATAGTTACAAACTCCATTTAGTAATTTATTTTTCTATTTTACAAAGTTCAAATATTAACTTTTAAAATGCCTGTCATTTGAAAGCTTTAACCTATATTAACATATTTTCTGTAAAAAATGAATATTAGGAGAAAAATTATATCGTACATCAGAATTCATGCACACGAATTGCAAAATCTTGATCATTTCTGACCTAAACTATGTATGTTTGAAATTCTTATTGTGATTCATTCTCTGAATGTCTTTGGACTAATAAACTAATAATAATTAATAAAAGAAGCACTCACTTATAAATGGATATGGACATTCCAATTACAAAAAGAAAAAAGTAAAGAGGAGAGAGAGAAATTACTCTAAAAATGACTCTTGCAATGTCTATACAAACCAATCTGCCACCAATTTTTTTATTTATTTGATGTTTTACAATGATGTCTTTTAATTTTTTCAGCAGAAAATTTTTCTTCCTAAAATACTTTAAAATCCTATGCGCAATGGAAACAATTGGCATTGTATTTCTTTGGAATGTCTTAGATAATCCATATGTAGATGTGACCTACTTTTCACATAAAAATTATGCTCAAATTCATCATGGGGTATTATTTTAGGAAGTCTTCCATTGTTTATCCATTTTACATGCCCAATCCAATGAATATGTGATTTTCCAATAGTGGAATCAATAATATCACAACCATCAAGCTGAAAAACATATTGAATGGGTTTTATGATTTTATCATAATATTTTTAAAATTTTATGGATCATCTTCAAATGGAAACTTTTTTAATGCCTTTATGTTGCACTGATAGGATGCCCAAGATTCATTTCCATATATTAAATTAGTTAAAATAACTACTTTATATTCTCTGTGACAAAATATTCTATCTTTTAGCTTGTTAAAAGCTGCAACAGAATTTTAGATTCAATGTTATATCTTAATATCTATGCCTATTTTTTTACTCATAAAACTACCAAGTTGATAACCACTAAACTATGGAATCCATAACTGGTTGATAAACTAAACTATCAGATTTTTCACCTGTACTAATAACACTTCCTCTCATTCCATCATATAGAAGCTGTATAATATTAATAAATTTTGATGGACAATCTACTAATTTCAAATAATGCCATTGATATCATTTCTTTGTTCCTAATATTTTCTGTGTATTTGCCTGGTAACAAAAACCATGTCTATAGTGTTTCTTGATTCTCTAAAAAATTTTTAAGCTTATAAAAGCTGTATTGACTCAACTAAGATGGACATCTTTGCTAAATCTAAGTGAGGAGATAAACTGGATATACTGTTAAAAGTCGTCAACTCAATTCTTGTATCATTATTCAAAAGATAATCAAAGTACTCTTTCTGCCTATTTAAAATATCATAGTCATTTTGGGATTTAATAACTGTAATACCATTTTTAGGTCCATATTTTGCTTCCAGTGCATCAAAAAAAAAGAGAGATTAGAATGACTTAAGATGCAGTTTTGATCTACCAATATTCTCAATTATCGAATTGCTGCCTTCAGATCTTTATATTTAATATAAAGTTACATATTTATTCTACTATTCTGTCAAGCAGAATATGCTATGTTTTTAATCCAAAGCTCTCCATACAGTAATGCCACCCTGTGCCAAACAGAGTAATCAGTGGATGCCAGAAGGCTTGTGCATTAAATCCCTATCTAGTGCCTACTCATCCAATATCCCCAGACTAGTTTCTGGCTTGTGGCCATCATCAGTGAGGAACCTTGGATCTGAGAGCACTGCACCTAGATCTTAGGATCTAATGCAACCCTCCAGCAGCCACCTTTTAATTCTACTTTACTACAAAACTATGAGAATGAAATTGAAAACATTGTTAATATCTTCAATCTAAGCTCAATAGCCACAAGCCAGAAACTAGTCTGGGGATATTGGATGAGTAGGCACTAGATAGGGATTTTATGCACAAGCCTTCTGGCATCCATTGATTACTCTGTTTGGCACAGGGTGGCACTACTGTATGGAGAGTTTAGCCTTTGTTTACAACAATTATGTGCTAGTATAGAAATGGTGATCATGTGATGTTTTTAATCCCTAATAATAGGATTATTGTTAAAAAACTAGTTATAATTTCTTTTCTTTAGTGAACCCCCCTCCCTCTAAAAAAACTTGTATTCATACTTAAGAGAATTCCACACTTTTTTTCCATGTGTCATAGCATCGGCTGGGAAGCAAACCCGGGACAACTGCTTATAAGACAGCTGTGCTGATCTCTTGACCACCAACACTTGATGAGAATTCCGTACTTTAGTAATATGTCAGTCCTGAAGATCCAAATGAGCAATTTTGATGTTAAATAGCTATTGAAATTTAGTATGTATAATAGGTTCTTCTAAAAAATGAACATCAATATTCTTATAAATATGACTGGAATAATATCAATTTTTTAATATAACTATTTTAATCTTGGAATTTATTGACCTATGATCTGTCCAACCATCTGTGAACCTCCTATATATTCTAACTCCTGTCTATAATGTAATGTTTTAATGTCATTGTTTTGAGCTTGGACATATCTATATTCCTTTCTGCCTAACTAAGCATTTGTGATAGTCAACCCACATGTTAGGTGTACATTCAATAACAAATCATTTGAATTTATAACATCAATACCATTATTTCCAATAATCTTTGAATAAAGTCTTCTATTTCTTCTAACACATGCATTAAAGTCTCCAAGAAAAAAAAGATCTTTTGATTGTATTGCTGTAATTATATTATCCTTCGATTAAAAGCTTTCCTTCTCCAAATTCTCTGAATTTAAGGTTGTAACATAGGCACTAATAAATGACAATTAGTACCATTGTACAAGGCAAGTTTTAACACCATTAGTCTTTTATTGGTGTAATGAGGAATTCTAAAAATAAAAAATGCAAATTAGACTTCACAGCAAATCCACTATCATGCATTCTTCTTTCACTTACTGATCTACCTTTCCAAAAAAAAAATGTATCCATATACCTATTGCATTAAACTTTCATTCCTCTGAGAGATGAGTTTCACTAAAAGCAGCTATGTCAATCATAAATTTTGACAGCTCCTTAGCTTCAATCCTCTATTTTCTGGTCTTGAAGAGTGTGTATTGAATAGTGTTTGCACATTTCATTTATCTATATTTATTAAAAGATTATATTATAATATTTACTTGACTCTTGCTTTACTATTCTTATTATTTTTACCACTGAAATTAAGTAATCTTCTAGATATAACAATCTTTTAGACTTTTCCTCATCTGTGTTAGGAAGGGAATCCTAAATACGGATGTCTTAAACATACAATCATTGCCAATCAAATCTCCTGACTCAATGAAATCTGATCCCAAACCAACTCATTAGTAATTGTACTATCTTGAGCAAAGGTCACGACTAATGATTTCCAGCCTACTACTCTTTTCATCATTGCTTTCTAAATTCGCAAAGGCTTGAGCTAAAAAAAAAGGGAAATTGGAAACAAAAGTACTATGCATGTAGTTAAAGAATAGGTGTTGTTGTGCGAATACATAATCCCTTTATGATGACTAATATAAGGAGATATCCAGTAGCATGAATTTCTAATAACAACTAGACCTTACAATAGACTAAGTGGCAGAAGAAAGAGGAGAGGAAAATGAAAAAGCTTGTTTGTATTAGAATATTAGAAGCAATATCTAGTCTTTGATGAACAAACAACTATCTTATAAGGCAGCAGGAGTTCTTGGTTAGCTACTGTTTATTTCACAGCCTTCATTTCTACAGGCCATTACACTATCCACCACTTGTGGAACCCATAAGTAGTATGAGCACAGCACTCAAAGATTTTAGATTGATAATGTAGATGAAATTAGACATTTTTCTATGTACACATGTTCAGGAAATAATTAATAAATGATAATTCTCGATTAATAGTGTTTCATATACATATATTTAATGATCTTCTTATTCAATGTCTGTATTTCAAATTTATATATGTAATCTTGTAATTGAATATTGAATATATATATATTTGCAAACAATCAAATGGTCTGACAAGTTAGTCATAAGTAAACCTTTTAAGGAATACTATATTAGTATTTATTTTTTAATTTTCAGCTTTCTTGCAATGTATGATGATAGACCAATATAGAATCACATTTGTATCATCTTCCTTATGTTGTGATTTTTATAAACTAAAGTTTGTAATCATCTGAAAAATTGACCCTCTCAGAACTAATCTTTGCTTAACATTAGACTTTCACACGATCCACCACTCTCCACTCTATCTCATAACACTGATTCACTTGAATACATAAATGTGAAAAGATAAACAATCACCAATATATGTATTTCATGCTAACCAGCAATCATCAGTTGGTCCAGATTATCATCTCCACAGATATATGCAATAAGTACTCAGATATATATTAAGATAACCAATCTTCATACTTTAATGGACAGGCTTCAATCCACTCCACATCCCAACTCTTCAACCATCCATCCAATTGAAAATCTGATGATGGAACATTCAAAGGTCATCCTGAGGCCGAGATTCTTGTCACACCCATGTTGACCTAAAGTCAATCTGATCCCTCATGTACAGGACATAATCCATTTAATACATATAAGAGGAATGTGCAGATATATCTACTATGTAACAACTGAAATACAGACTTATTATATACCTGTATCAATATAAGTAATACAGGTATATAATAAGCCTGTATTTCAGTTGTTAACATTAGAGGAGATACTTGACAAAAGAACTCAATAAAATCATGATTTATTATATTTTGGATTAACTTTATAATTATGTAATTTTTAACTTGGAAATACAAAAAGAACCTATAGGTGCAGACAAAGAAAACTTTTTGTATGAGTATTATTTTGACGACTTGTATGGTTTTTGCATAAAAGAATATGTGACCATAAAGAGACTAAATATAAAACAGAATTAGTAAAAATGTGATAAAATAGAGTAGTACCTACAGAATTATCACTTGTCTTTTATTAGTAATGAAAACTACATCTTATTGCAATCCTTTTCATTTTATATTATTCCATTACCACTCATCTGACTAACATAGACTAACTCCAGGTTTCCTATTTAAAACAAGACACCCAATTAGTGACTAATATCATAATGGTTATTTAGGTTGGCTATATATATTATTTATAATACTTCACTCATATATACTTTAATGCAATTAATTTTCTTAAAAACTTCTTTATTTTCTTATAGTTTCGACTGTCCAGCAGTCTTCTTCAGAGCTACAAGATTTGAATAATACAAATATTATCATTTCACATATATATGTATAAATCTTATATAAATCAAAAATATATATATATCTCCATCATTTTACACACATATATAAAACACACACATATATACATATATATCAAAATATACACATATATTTTCTTCATATATATACACATATAAATAGCTATAGTTAGCTATCTGAATACAATCTTAGATTTGCTTAGAATTCATCATTTAAAAAAAATTGACTTTGAACCCAAATTAAGACCAAGGAAGATAGATGTACTAACAACTGTGCAGTCGAAGCCCATCAAATAAGTAATGTTTGATCAATGTTATCAAATCCTTTTGCCACTGAATCTAGCTGTAAACAAACTTCTTTTTACATTAGCAATATAATAAATTATTTACATTCTATTAGATATGTGGGAAATAAACGTCTTTATAATCAAGAGAAGAAAATTAAGATTGATACAATGAATTAGAAGTTAACTACTTCATATATATTGATAGAAATAATTTACTATTAAAATAAAATTTATATATGTGTTCAAAAAGAAAGGCTTTTGATAAATGCATTTTGTTAGTTCTTACATATAGATCTGAGATATGGATATTTAACAGAAGAGAAATAGAGAGCATTTAGGTCACATCATAAAGACATTTGTATAGAGAGAAATGAGAAGTGTTTCAATATGAAATAAATTGATAAGAAAATAAGCACACATGAGAGTCACGAGAAGGATTTGAATATGAAATAAATAGATAAGAAAATAAACACAAATGAGACTAATGAAAAGGGTTTGAATATGAAATAAATAGATAAGAAAATAAACACACATGAGAGTAATGAGAAGGATTTGAATATGAAATAAATAGATGAGAAAATAAACACACATGAGACTAATGAAAAGGATTTGAATATAAAATAAATAGATAAGAAAATAAACACACATGAGAGTAACGAGAAGGGTTTGAATATAAAATAAATAGATAAGAAAATAAACACACATGAGAGTAACGAGAAGGGTTTGAATATGAAATAAATAGATAAGAAAATAAACACACATGAGAGTAACGAAAAGGGGGTTTGAATAGGAAATAAATAGATAAGAAAATAAACTCATGTCATTGTAATAATTAAGAGGCTGAAGTGGAACTTGGCTGTATAGTTTAAAGAAAAATTCCAGTAGATGGATAGTTGAAGTGTTAATCTGGATCCAAAGAGAATGTTGAAGACCATGTTAGATGGACGAACTAGGCAAGGAAATTTGGTGGATAGAAAATAAATTGGGTTAAACCTTCAATAGAGTCATAATAATTGAAAACGATGGTAGTTAATCTTATGTTAAAATATATATATACTTTAAAAATTATGTTTGTGAACATTTTTCAAGTATTTTTATTAGAATTGTCAAAAGCCAAATGGATCTGTAATTGACAATATTACTTTATAAATTAAAAATAAATCTTATTATCTTTCAATTCTTTGTAAAGATTTTATTATTTGATAAAAAAAATATTAGTAAGTGTATTCTTTATAAACAGTGGAACTTTATAATGATTCATCCTTTCCTCAAAATTTATTATTTTACTTATTGTAAGATTATTGAGTAAATAAATTTAAGAACTAATATTCGATTTTTCTTTTGTTTATAAACATTTTAAAAAAGAATTGACTGACCCTTTTATGCTCCTAAAAAAACAATTTTTTTTTTAAAAAAAGAAAATTGAATCCTAAGAGAGAATTACTTTTTCATTTTTTCTCTTTTTGTAAAATAACATTTTTAAAAGTTAAAAATAAAGTTTAGAAAAATTCAACGAAATAACAATTCATGTTTGTTATCGTAAGACAGGAAATTCATTTCCTAAATTATTTTAGTCTTATCTTGTTTATTGTTTGTCATTAATAGAAATTGTCTACAGTTATTAATAATACAGGTATTTTATAATAAAAGTCTTACAATGTAATTATTTACCCCCCCCCCCCCTTGTGCATTATTATTGATTTAATATTATACTGGGTGATAAACATACATTATTTAGTCTATTAGCTACGAATATTTGTATTAGAACAATAATTAACTGCCTTCATTTTATTCCAGAATCATCAATTAAACTTGACCAATAGATGGTAGTGTTATTTTCCACTTTAGTAACTTGACCAATAGATGGTAGTGTTATATTCAAATTTTCCATTTGAGTTTATAATCATTTGAATATAGCACTACTTTTAAGTGTTCAAGTACTGTTTCTAATGTATTTTACAGTGATCCAAAAGCTTTTATATAATTGAAAAATAAGGGAAATTTTTAAAAAATCATAATGATGTAAATGTACATATACAGTTAAACCACAGTAAACCCTGAAGGTCTTTATAGTTGGATGGGCTGAACAGATATTGTGAACATTTGCAGACACAGGTGATTGGCAATGATTACAGACTTTCAGCTCTATTGACCTCAGTGTGCAATGTGATGTGGACAAATGGTGTGTACTCATGGTGTGCAAGTAAATCTGGCTTGATTACAGATTCCAATGAATCCACTGTTGCATTGGTGAGCATGGGTCTGCACTCCTCTTCTTTTCCTCATGTGTGGTGGGGGTAGTCATGAGAGGCTTGGTTCATTGTAGTGGTGGTCGGTCATCACTGCAAGCCCGGGTGAGGGTCGCTGCCCTCCATTGAACTTTGCCCTGAGAGGCTGCTGCACCACCTTGATGGATTGTTTATTAGGACAGTGTTGATTTGAGCTCATTATTATTTTAGTTTCCTTAATTAATTTTAAAATTAGAGCATTTGTAAGGTAATTGGTCTGCTTTGAGCCACTGGCATATTTTGTAGCTTTGATGGAGTTTTTGCTGCAATAATTTTGCAGGCATGGGTCTGCACTCCTCTTTTCTTTCTCAGGGGTGGTGGCAGTCATTAGGGGCCTGGTTTATTGGTACAGGCTGTTGACAATTTATTGCCACTACCTGGAAAACCTGCCAGGAGGGTACCCAGTCAAAGTCTCAGCACTTTCTTGCTTTGGTTGGCTCCTGTGCCCTTGATAGGTTGGGTTTGGGCAGTGCAGATCTGTGCTTGTTACTTGTTAGTTTTTCCCTAGTTGGCTTTCCAATTTTGGGCAGGTAGACCAAATGTGATCCCTGCACATTTGGACTGTTAATTGGAAGAAAGAGGTACCTATAATGGTCTTGACATGGCTCGGCTGTGGGTCAAGAGTTTATTATCCATGTACAGATACACATTAATCAAAATTATAGCAACCCTTTTATGGATATAATTGTTATCAAGCATATGCACTCTATATAAACCTGGTCAATAATTGTTTTACCATGTAACATGGAACACATTGTAATCCTCAATAACACATTGATAAAATCATTTATAAGAATAACACTAAAAAAACACTAAAAAAGTTATTATTCTTATGAATGAGAAAATCAACATCAGAAACGATCCCCATAGCACCCTCATCCCAGCACCCATACTCAACAGAACTAGGATTTAGGTTGCCAGGGTGCCTTCCAACCATCAGATCCTCTTATCTACTCAGCAAAACTGAGAGAAATGAAGAATTTTCATTAAATGGCAAAATCACTGTAGAAATCTTTTGAATTTTCAATGGCTGTCATATAAGATGAAAATGGAAAATATACTAAGAAAGAAAAAAATACTGTATATGTTTTGTTCATTACATAATTACCAAAAAAAATATAAATGATTATAAAGTGCATTAAAATAAATTTAGAATAAGCATATCAGTGAAAATTTAATTTTTATTTAATAATCTCATAATAATAGCAATGGTTAACTCATCTATGCTTTTCATTATAAATGTAAACAATCTCAGAAAATAAATAAAGTTCTACTCTTACAATCTGCACAAAAAAATAAATTAGAAAAATTCATTTTTTTTTTACATTATTTTAATTTAATGAATTGCTTTTTAAAGGGATATTAATCTTGACGTAATTTTAGGTAAGCATTAAAATGAAATGATCATTTTTTAAAACAACCCCACAAGTTGTACTGTGTTTTTTAAATAAACAATTGATACATTATTATAAAATGTTTGTTCATTAATTATCTTCTTTTGTTCTTTTCGTAATTCAAACTTTTTTTTTAATACCAGATATTCAAAGTTTATGACATATTTTGAATCTGGCATGATTTATTTTTTTTACCATAGAAAAGCTTTATAATTGTTTATTTTTGTACAAGTTTTTTTTTTTTATTATAATAAGATTTAAAGAACCATCTTTTTTTGTTATCTGAGATAAAGAAATGAATTTGAAACTCATATACCTGAAAGAAGTGTCATAATATTTATTATATTAGTTAAAGATATAGTATGCTTAATCGCTTTTTTGATATTGGTGTTTCTATATATCCTTACAGTGTTATATAGATTGAAGTCTGCAAAATATTATAGGTAATTGCATAAAACAATAAAAAACATTCTAACAAGTTAATAGTAATATGCATACGTACAAACATTACAAATAAAAAAAATCACAGGCAAGGTTAATCATAATAACATATAAGTATTTCAAGGGTATATAGATTTGGTACTACACATGCAAATCTTAAAATGCTTGTTTTGCTACAAATGATTCACGTTTTTGAGCTTTTTTTTGTTGTTATCCAATTAAAAAATTTATCTACCAGATAGTGTAGAGAATTCTAAATGCCAATACCAATTTTATATTCTTTATTAATATTTCTTTATAGCTTGTGAAAAATTAGCTGTTGTCTATTTTATTTTCATAGAATTATCGGCATGTTTTTGGATGGGAATATTATTTATTCATATCCAAAATATACAATGGATAAATAAAAAAGACAAACTTTCCTTTCAAGATTTAAGTGTTGATGGTATTATTAGTCAAAACAGTTTTTAGCCATATGCATGAAGTTTCCCTACCAAGAATAGTGCATGAATGTTTATGAAAACATCTGAATAAACATGTATATATATAGCTTTTAATATCAGGGGAGGCAAAGTTCAGTAAGCAATAGTTTTTTTGATATTCCAAAATTTTGATCTTTATAGAAATTTAATTCCGTTGTTGTATAGTTAATTTATAATTGGCATAATTTAATGATTATCATCATTTTAGCAATATTATTAATACATAGTAAACTATTTATGTAAGTAGAAGGATTTGAACCCAGGATTTTTCCATCTATTTATCCTTGATTCTATCTCAAGCAACTGATACACTTGACCACACACATGTGAAAAAATACACAATCGATTTCTAATATATGTATTTTGTGCAGAACCAGCACTCATCAGTTGAACCAGATCATAGTTTTCCTCAATATATATGCAATCAATGCTCGGTTTATATTAAGATAGCAAATCTTCCAACTTTAATGGATGGCTTTAATCTTCTCTGATCTCCAACTATTCAACCATCCATTTCATTCAAAAACTGATGATAGGATGCTCTAATTCTTTGTTGGATTTGATATTATAGTCATACCCATGTAGGACATTAAATCAATCTAACCCCTCATATTATTGGACATATGTATCCATATATATTAATAGGATAGGGATGGGCTGAACTTATAATAAGATGTAATCTACTTCCCATGCAATATGTAATTCTAAGCAGTATGTAATTTACTTATATCGAATGTTTTTATATATGTAAGTAGAGGGATTTAAACTTGGGATTTTTCACTCTATTCATCCTCCACTATTTTTTATAAAAAGAATGTATGTATATACTTCAACAAAAATCAATAAATTAAAAATTAACTGTGATAAAACACTGTTGCTGAAGCTTTAAACATAAAATTATAACAATAAAGCTGAGCGCTTTCGGGGACTTAAGCCTCCATAATCATACATAGCTCAATACAAAATAAATACAAAATATAAACACTTATTCACAAGCAAAATGCGTATCTCAAATAAGATGTAAACTAAATCTAAACAAATAAATAAAATACAATATAAATAAATAAATATTATAACATCCATATTTTAGAAATATTAAAACAAGAATCATTTCTATTAATAGCATTGGGATTACCAATGTTTTAAATAGAGTTTCACAGCATAAATATTTATATCATCGTACTAAAACTAAATTTTTGGGAAATTCAGTGTTTGTGGAACATGAAAATAAGGCTGGACACTTATGTCAACCAGTAGAGGCAAAATTAGTGTGTACGGAGAAGATTGACGTAAAGCGTAAGGTTAAAGAAGCTTGTTTTATAGCTGGTAATCCCCATGCTATTAATAGAAAGGATTCTTGTTTTAATATTTCTAAAATATGGACGTTATAATATTTATTTATTTATTTATATTGTATTTTATTTATTTAGATTTAGTTTACATCTTATTTGAGATACGCATTTTGCTTGTGAATAAGTGTTTATATTTTGTATTTATATTGTATTGAGCTATGATTATGGAGGCTTAAGTCCCCCGAAAGCGCTCAGCTTTATTGTTATAATTTTATGTTTAAAGCTTCAGCAACTGTGTTTTATCACAGTTAATTTTTAATTTATATTTATTATTTGTGTATTCAAAGAATTTACTTTGTATAAGTAAGCAATTGTTGAAAGAGAATAGATTTTCAATTGCCTCATATTTTTAAATTAAAAGCTATTTTTTTTCCACCACAATTCAGAAAGAGAGAGCTTATCATCACTCATTTAATTTTATACCAAGTCAAGAATTAACAATAACTTTAATTCTTCCATTGTATATGTATTAACGAACTTTTTGTCCAGTTACAGCTAAATATGTAAGCTTTAATTTGTCAGTGGATATTTAGAAAGCAAGTTATTAGTCCGTCTCATCTATTTATCATATGGTCAGTTTCTCTGGATCATAATGTTCAAGCGGCAAAGTCATGGTTGGACCTTGCAGTTTTGTTTCGATCACCAAACTAAGAATGTTCTTTCTATTTTTTTAACATTTTAAAATAGGAACAGTCAAGGAAGTATTAGTAGCTGAATATACCATTTTCGTCATTGATATAAACTTAGAATGATAACTGAGGAAAAATTTGAAAAAGATGCAGATGAGAACATAAATTTAGGCTAAATATATAATAAATAAATATAGCTTTTAAAAAATCGCTTAAAAATAACGGATGAAGAAAGCAATATTTATAAAGAAAATAACAGAAGAAATTAATGGTGCATAAAAAATTATCGGTAAAAATTATTGAGAATCAATAAATAAACTTAATAGAATTAATCAGCAAATTAATCACGAATCAATAAATGAACAATATGAAATTTTTCACCAAAATTAATCGGCAATCAATTAATATTTGAAAAGAATAAAAGTAAATTACTGTGTAAATATGTTTATACATACATAATCTTTAGAGTGTGTGTAAAGGAATTTTTTAGACTCTTTGGATTTCCGACATTTATATATAGGATTATTTCCATTATCTAACAATAAATATTAAATGTTTTTAGAACATTTTTTAAACTTTATTTAAATTTTCCAATTGCATTCAGCTGTTGGTAATAGTACAGAAATTAGTATATACATAATATTTTATATACTTTTCTATGATGTTCCTCCTGATTTTTCCACTTTTCCTAAGAACAAAATTAATTAGTGGCCTCCAGATATTATATGTTAACACACTAGGTTGACTTATGGGTATTATTTGCCATTGTCATGTCAGCAGCTTCTTTAAATTTTCTGTTTTGTACCTTTTCTTCTTTACCCAATATTTTTGTATTTTCCCAATCAAGCATACTTTAAATACATCAATTTCTCTTTTCTAATCATCAGTTTTTGTTCTTTCAATTGCTTTTCAATGGGGTGTCTGGTTTCTCCAATATACACTTCCACATGGTATTTCATAAATGCAGTTTCTTTTTCAGCATTTCAAGTTTAGATGTGTGTAAACTAGTGAACCATGTATATACTAATGAATATCTGTTTGATTAAAAAATATATAAATATTAAACAGAGTGGAAGTGAAGAAATCAGAAGGAGCTTTACAGATAGGTAAATGAAAATTTGTACTGATTTTTGACTTTCGTAGAATACCTTAGTTGATATAATTTATCCACTTTACTTTGAACACTTTTTAGCAAAAATCTTTTATTGTACATATATGCATACACAATCTTATGTTTCAACTATCCTGAAGTCTTCTTCAGGACAGTTATTAAAAAGTGTTCAAAGTAAAGTGGATACATTATATTTATATAAGATATTACAGCAAAATAAAGGAAGTGGGGAAATTTGGTAATACTTTTGAATACCTTAGTTGGTTAAAGTGTTACCTTAAAATTCAATATTCAAGAATCTAAAGATCCAGATTTGATTCCCATTCTAGTACTGTCACTAGTCAAGCCAGAAGTACCTGGCACGAGAGGAGAATACTAACATTCAAAATTCAGCCCAGGTGCTACTACTAGTAACTAAATGGAATGGGATTACAAATTTTTCTAAAGATATTTAATATTTAATGTTAGACAATGGAAATAATCCAAATACAATTAAAATGCCATCATCTTAAACCTTCAGGTATACATTTATATCTCTCATATTGAAGATTAATTTTTTTTAGATTAAATCCAAAATAATAATAATTATTGATCAGTGAAATTTTACATCAAATCAAGAAATATATTGCTTTTTTAAGCTTACATCCCTACTACAATCAACAGCAATAATTTTTATCTTTTTATTTATTGAAATTATTTTTAGTCAGAGGAAAATGTTAATGTCAGGAGATTTATAATCCTGGATTGTGTGCAGATACTTCTGACTTAAACCATTTTATATAATTTCACATCATCATCATATTACTGTTTTTTGTTAATTGGATTGGACTCTCTGACTAGTTGGCCTCAATAAGAAACTATTCATGGCCATCAATATATTAAATCACTATTTAAAAATATAAATATTATAATCATTCAATGTTTTTTATTGTTTAAAATAGATATTTTAGTAGCACAAAGTAAGAATAATTAATCTTCAAATTGTCAAACTTCAAATTTTGTATTGAAAAATGATGTTATCATCAGAAATAATTAATTCTTAACAATTACTGATAGACATTAAAAACAAGACATACTATGTACTTTAAGTATTAGTAAGGATAATTTTAGAGATGATGAAATAATATATTCAAGATCCTCTTTAGGATTTCAGTCTCCATTTCTCAATATATCTGGTTTCTTTTTATTGGATGCATATATAAAATAAATTTATGAATTTAATATCCATTTTTGAACAAAACTGTCAGCAATATGATTTTTTGGGTCTTAAAATCTATAGATCTTTATATCTTATAACATTAATATTCTTATTTATAAATCTTACCAATTGGCTTAACCTCCATGGTTTTTCTTTTTTTTTTACATAAAGGATGGCAGTGTTTAGTGTTAATATTATTTGACCTTTGTACACTAAACATATGGAAAAACAATAAAAAGTAATAATCACAAATTGTATTTATATATTGGACTATTTCCATCATCTAATATTAAGTATTGAATGTCTTTAGAAAAATTTAACTTTATTTAAATATTCTAATTACATTACAAATTAGTATATGCACAATGTTTTGAGAGGTATTATTCTTCTCTCTTCCTCAAGTGTTTCTGGCCTGACCAGTAACAGTAGTAGCATGAGATTCAAACTTTGAATCCTTAGATTCTTGAATATTGCATTTTAAGGTAACACTCTTACCAATGGAGTCATCCTGCCTTGGTAGGATGGATCAGTTGGCTAGAGCATTACCTTGAAATTCAAGAATTTAAAGAGTCCTGTCTTGATTCCCATGCTAGTGCTGTCACTGGTCAGACCAGCAGCACTTGAGAAAGAGAGGAGAATAATACCTCTCAAAACATCATGCATATACTAACCTGTGTGCCATTATTAACAATTATAACGCAATTGGAATATTTAAATAAAGTTAAATTTTTTTAAAGGCATTCAATATTTAATATTAGATGATGGAAATAGTTCTCTATATAAATACAACTAAAATATCATCATCACAAACTTTCAAGAAAACATTAATAATCATCAAGTTCATAATGCTTATAAAAATGGTAGTAAAAGTGATGACTAAAACATCAACAATTTGCAGTTTCCAGAATAAGAGTTTTTCCCACAATTCCTCCATTTTTGTATATAGAATCATTCAAATTTTTATACCAATGAATGTATTTCAAATTTTCCTTTGATATGATAATAGATCCTACAGCATCACAAAGTGTCTTAGTGAAAAAATGACTGGTTCTCTCTCCAGGCTACATATAGCATCATTTCTAATTAAATGCATGTATTACTTAACAATATAATATTACTATTCCCTACAAAAATCTCAAAGCACTAGCATTTTTGGATTGTGAGTTATGGTATAAAAAGAACAACATACTAATGTTACATTTTCTTTTAAATGGAAAAAACTGCTATTGAAATATGTCACGTGATTTAAACTGCGGATTGCAGTAAAGGCTAAAAGCAAATTTAGAATTATTGTAAAATATATGCTTGATGTTAATAGATTAATAGTCCAGTACCATAAATTGTAATATTGTAATCTTGTATCACTTAGTCTTATACTGAGTAATCAAATTAAAAGGATACAGAGTAATATCTTTTGCAATGGTCTTTCCATTCACCACATCAATATTTTTTTCCATCAAGGATGCCTTGTTTATATTTATTTCTGCATGCATGTGGATCAACAAGGTAATTTTTGCCATTGGTATGGATATTGTCAAAAGGATCTAGAAAGAAGCAAATTTCACATTATGTGTCAGGTTGTAATAAGGAGCTGTTTAAAATCTGAAGTGTTTAAGAATATTACCTCCATTTGAATATCCTTTAAGATTGTGCAAGCATGTAACATTTTAAATATTAATATAGTAATTCTGACAAATTAATCATAAACAGATTACATGCACAAATCTAAAACTATCATGGCAAAGATTTTTATGATGTTTACCACTAGTTAAATGTTAAACATATTACCAGTTTAAATATTGTTTTAATATTATTTACGTCTAATTAAAAAAATATTTACGTCTATTAAAAAATTAAGAGTAATATAATTTTTTCCTTTAAAAGAAAAATTCTGCTCATTTATTAAAATTATTTATTATCATTATTTTATATTTCAAAAATGTCAAAAATTGGAGTGAGTAAAGATTGGTGGAGATGAATCAGCTTTAAATAATTCACTGTTGGGCAAAGCTCCTCCAGTGTTTTTACCAAAAGCTACATCTACTCATCAGTTATTAAATGGGTATGAGTCAACCATCTAGAAAAAAATTGCTGAGATGTTCAGCTGTATGAAGAAAGTTCAAATTTCAATACTGTAATGGTTGGAATGAGCTGACAACAGCAAAATCACCACTAGGGTGATTTATAGCACTGCAACTCATGGCAATGCCACATGATATTTGATTTTCTTTCATCTTGGTGATCAGAGAGAGAGACTCTTAAAATTATATTATAACTATATGACTTCCCTATGGCAAACAAGATACCCAATGCAATATATATGTGGAAAATACAAACATTTTATTAGTAATAAAATTATAAACAAAAAAAAAGAACACCGCTTAATTTGTTGCTAGACTCATTGGAGAAGTGATAATGACATTAATTGGTGATTATATGTATTCAGAGTTTCAATGCATAACATATATATATATATATGTATATATATATATTGGATGATAGATTTGATAATCTCTAAGGTAGATATCCCTTAAGCAGACACTTGATACTAAGTTAAGCATATAAAAGAAAACATGTGAATTAACTTTATGACCCATCAATGCCTAAATTTCAGCTTTAACATACCCAAGGGAGGTAGTACTGGGTTGCTAAAATAAGAAACAATTCAATAATGAAGTAGACTGGAAAATGTTTGCCTCCATGAGGCCATACCCAAGTCTCTATGAAATAAATAGATCATAGTAAAAAGGAATGGACATCTTCCCCCATAATCATTAATAAATCTCACCAACAGGCAGGAATGATCCACTGGCCAATTAGTGACACAAAAACAAAGGCCCTCTGGTATGAAATATAAGAAATATTCCCGCATTTCCATGGATCATATTCAAAAGGAACCAAGCTATTAATTTTCTCTGAAGCAGGAATGTGCATCTGCTAGAAGAATGAAATAAAAGAACATGAAGTTAGACAACCCAGCAATATCAATTTATATAAAATAATGAATAATTGGCCTTAAAATTAAATATATATATATATAATGAGATGTCAATGGTCATGTCATAAAATAAAAATATGTGAATGTCTTACATAGGATTAAATCAAGGCTTATGCAGTTATAAAAAAGAATTCTGTTGATAAAATTATTCCCTGCTTAATTAGAGATCTGCCCCATAGGTCTTAAATATATAAGGACTTACTGATATGATAGCTTTATAATTATAATATATATATTAAATTATAGTAAAAGTTTTATCAAATTAATCTATCATATCTATAGTATACATATATATTTGTCAAAAGAAAATAAAGTTTAACTATATTAAAGTGTATTAAAGTTTTATAAAATAAACATATTGTATCTACCAGTATGAAAACATATTTATCCCTTGTTAAAAGAAAATAAAGTTTCAACTTTTATTTTGTTAAACACACACACATATATATATCAACTGCATTAACTAGGAAGTGAACCTGGGCCAGCTGCTTGGAAGGCAGGTATGCTAACCACTAGGACACCAACACTTGACAACTCATTTTATATTAAAAAAAATTGTTTATAAACTATTTGTAATTTAACTAATGGCTCAGATTATGTATTTGAAATAATAGATTTTAAACAGACAAGATTAAAATAGCAAAATAATAATAAAAAAACAAATTAGAATTAATGAGAGAAGGGATTTAAATGTCTTGACAGAATTAAGAGACTTAAATATTTAGTCACTGTAATATATTTACTAATTGTACCTCCATCTGATTCTTAAATAATAAATCTAGCAGATTTAAGAAGGATGGAGTATATTACAATAGTCGATCTTCCTCAATATCAAAGTAAGTAAGCATAGGTCAAAATACAATACAAAAACATTTTAATAATACAATAAGAATATTTTATATTATACTAAAGGAAAACAGATTTTAAAAAATGGTTGATGAATGATTATTTAAGCAATGAAAGCAGAATATTAAAGAGGTTTTAATTGTTTACTGGTAAATTGAAATTTATAAAGTTAAAATAAATCACTATTTTAACAGACCTTCATGAACGATTTGACAAACAGTAGAAACACTATGCTGATCCTTACAGTACAGTTCTTTAGTCTTGTGGAGTAGTATTCTTGGCTAATGGATGGCTTGTAATTTGGTAGCATTATATCTGGATGCTTCCTCTTGATGACAATATGGTATGTCAATAACTTGGACCATCAATTATAGGCAGGGACTTTAGTGGCATCACATTTTGTAAGTACCATGAGGACTCCCACATCCATGCTCCACAGAGATGATCAGAGAAATTTATGTACTCTACTCACTGATCATAGCATATGTAATTTATAACAGTTTAGAAAAACTTTACAAAAACAAAACTCTTTTCTTCCCTGCTTCTATATATATATCTTAAAACAAAGGCATCTGGATTCTCAACAAATTAATTAATTAATTTTAAAATTTAAAGAAAATTCTTTTCTCTATTATCTAAAAAAAATCTTCCTGACCACAATCTTAATCTAGTTTAATTTTAAAATTTTACTAATTGCATTTTTCTTAATTTAATTCCAAATACTTTTGGTTTTATCTAATCCTCACAGTAATTACATATTTATTGACACTTTTTATCATAAAATAATTCCAAAATTAGACTTTAATTCATATATTCTTTTGAACATCGGTTGATTTTAATTAATTAATTAAATTTTCTTTTCTTACTTGAACCTCCCTTACTCCCACATAACATTAAATTTCATAAAAAAATTAAATTACTTTTATACATTATTTTTTTAAATGCCTTAGTGTTATAACTTTATGGTGACAATATATACATGAAGCACATATAGATACACATGTATATATATATATGCGTACTTCATATCCCCACAGCCAGAGGTAAAAAAAATAAAAAATAAAAAAAATAAAAAGAAAGAAAAAAACCTTTGTCTATCCAAATAGTTGACCATTATTGAAGTGAAACAATGTCAATATATATATATATAGGGTTTAGTAAATGATTATATAGGTTAAATCAAGAAAAATTCCAAAATAGATTTATTCAGTTTATCTGAAAGCAAAAAAAAATTAAGGCTTATTTAATTATTCTTAGGTTGATCTTCTACAGTCTTTTGAAGGTTTTAAATAAGTTTGCAGTGTAAATAACTTCCATTTCTGCTTCACATTCATATTCCATAATTTTTGTCTGACTTTGTTTTTTATTTCTGGATCTTTCTATTTTGTTTTTACTTCTACCATAAAATAATCATCTAAGCAAAGCATACATGGATTACTGACATTATAATCTACCTGTTTATCCTTAATAAGCTTAACTACAAAAGTTTTCCCAGATCCTAAAGGATCATGAATAATTATAACAAATCTTTCTGGGTGATTAGGTCATCCAGGATAATTAAGAAAACCTTCAACAAGTACGGTTTCAATTTTAGACTCACTTTGAACCAATCCAGATAAGTTATATTCATTTTTCTTTCTTACATCACTATTTTGAAAGTGTCTATCATTCTTTTTATAGCGATCATCTTTGTCCAAATTTTCTCTAACTCTATCATGACCCAATGACTCACTTGCTTCATGTGAAGACAAGTTATAATCAAACCATCTTCCAATCCTTTCATAATCATACATTCCTCTATCCCTAGATAGAGGAACTGGATCATTAAGTTTTTCTTTTTCTTTCATGAAATTAGTAACTTCTAAGTCATTAGATAAAGAAGCCTGTTGTCCATGGCCATAATCAATTGCTTCAATTTTTGAGCTTGACTTAATGCACTTACAGCAGATGTTGTAGAAGGATGGCTTAAAAATCCATCAAATTCCCTGGATGATGGCCATCTTCAATTCTGGCAACTGCTTCTTGACTTCATTCATCAAATGTTCTATCATCTCTAACATGACTAGGTACTGAAGAAGATGCAAATGGTGTTGCTAATGGATAATTCTCTACATCTTCCAAATAATCAACCCACCTTCTCTTTACACTAAAATTTGTTTCAATAGATAATTCTGTTTCAATAGGTCATTGTCTTCTAAAGGAAGTTTCTTCTCAATCATCATGCTCATGCTTTTTCCTTTGGCTCCAAACTTCTTGGTTGTCTTGGACCTGTTTTCTGGGTTGATATATGGACTGCTCTTGCCTCTTGATGGCATCATAGATGGCTCCCATTATTCTCTGTTCCATTTGTTCTGATTTTCCCCATTTCTACCATTATGTGTGATTGTTTTCTCATTTCTATCATTATTCAGACTGAATGCCTTTTCATTTCTACCAATATGTCAGACAATATACTCTGTTCCATTTTTTTCTTTTTTGTGATGACCTGATTCTGTGGATAAATGATTTTATCAGGTTCATTGAAAGTGATCTCTGAACTTTGTTTTTGAAATAAATCTTTTTCCAGCTGTACACTAATATTACCTTTCATGCCCTTTGATTCAATATCTTAACTAATATCCATTTTCAATTTTCTATTAATAATTTCCCTTTTTTTTCTTATTTTTTTAAAACTATTCATTTCCCTGAACTATACTCTAAAGAAGCAATCATTTTCTCAAGATCCTGTAGCAAACATGCTACAAGTTTCTCCTACACTAAAAAATCTGATTCCACTAATAATAATAAAAATGTCTTTTTTTTTCTTATTTCAACATAAATATAAGTTAAACCATCTAATGTGATTGATAAAATATATTCTCTTTCCTTCCTTCCACTCTCATACAAATATTATATATACATAAAGCACTGGTGTTCAAAATGCCATAACAAAATCATATTAAAAATATAATTGTAACTTTATACAAAAAAAAAAAAAATTCGGTGATTTAATCTCAGGGGTTCATGGTTTAAGTTCAAGCCCATATTGGTAATGCCATGCTCAATATATATATATATATCATTTTTTGTTTATAATTTTATTATTAATAAACTGTTTATATTTTTCACATATATATTGCATTGGGTGTATTGTTTGCTACAGGGGAGTCACATAGTTATAATCTAATTTTAAGAGTTTCTCTGTCATCACAAAGGTGAAAAAAGTTAAATATATGTAATGGTCGGAATGAGTTGGTAACAGCAAAATCACCACTAGAGTGATTTATACCTCAACAACTCATTCCATTGCCACACGAATGCAAATGAATACATTGAATATAAATTTTATTACTAGTTGATATATCATAAAGTATATAAAATATTGTAAAGTTTAGCTTGTATTGGACATTCTCAAGCTATTTAAAGTACAATGGACTTATTAAAATAATCAGATGAAATCAACTTAAATACCACATTAATGGTCTTTAGAATATAGAATTTCAAAGATATTGCATGACATTTCAATATATGATATTCAGTTAATTTAACTTAAGTTACTGAAAAAAAAAAAATTGCAAAATTAAGAAAAATGTATAAATAATTTCAAAATGATTGATATTACTGCTATTAATATCATTTCTTTTCTCATGTCTATAAACCTTCCAGAAAGAAAAAGTAATAAATAAAATAACAATAATCAAATGATTATTGATCATGTGATATTTTAGCATCAAAGTAGAGTGTTAAGCCAATAATCAGAATGATTATTAATCATGTAACATTTGAGCATTAAGTGATATGTTAAGTTATTGATCATGTGACATTTGAGCACCGAAAGTGACATGTTAAGCTAATAGTCAATTGATCACGTGACATTTGAGCACTGAAAGTGACGTGTTAAACTTGAATCCACACTCTTAGTTTTCAAGTTTGTCAGTCTACCATTGTGTAAAAATATAATGTAATTCCTGTATTGCTTACACAGTGTAGTGATGTTGTGCATAAGATTGATAAAAAAGTTTTTCCTAGTGTTTAATTTATAAAATTGATCAAATGTCTAGATTTGTTTACAGTTCCAGAGTATAGCTGTAATGACATTTCATAAAGAAACTAAAAATTGTTTTTAAAGTGGTATTTTCAAATATACCAATATATGTGTTATATATATATAAAGTGTGACCATTATTTCCAGGAATGTACAGGATTTTTTTTTTTTATATTTATAATACCTGGCTTTAAGCAATTTTTTGCAAGATTATTTATTTTAATCAGAAAGTGTATAATAGGCTAAGTTATTTATAAATTAGTAGCTACCAGATATATTACATGGCTCTGTAAAATATGCTTTTTGTAAAATGTTCGGTACTTTTTAAAATAATCTGGGGGGGAGGGTGATCTAAAAATAGTAAAAATATACAACAAATTATTTAAATAACTATGTACTTTTATTTATTATTAAAATTATTTAAAAAACATGCTGTTTGAGCACTATTCTGAAGACAATTTAGATTGAAAAGCTAAAGCAAACATTCCCAAAGGTAAATCATAAACGCTTACATTCACATTATATGATGTCTGTTGATAAATAGAACTAGTAAAGAAAAGTTTCAAAACACTCAACTATCTTTTGATTATTATTAACTTAAATACATGGTATGTTTCATATGCACCCCATATATATATTTAAATACATACATATATACAAACATAGATAGAGTTCCCAACTCCATCATTGTCAACCATTATCAATCCATTTCAGGATGGTCTCTCCAAGTTCAATCAACCTTCTCCGATTTCTAGCCTCTCTTCTCCACATTACCCCTGTACACTTTCTCTTCATCTATCCATCTCACATGGGATCACTTTCGGGGTCTTTTACAATCTCCCATACACTTCAATATTTATTATTAAATCTTATGCACATGCACATACTAAAATATGTTGATGGTAACATTAATTAATAAAATAAACTCAGATTTTTTTTTATTTTGTACTTAGAAAATTAAAAAACTAAAGATTTTTTCTTGCCGTTGTATTAATTATTTATAATTAAATTCATTAGCATTATGAATGCTTCTGAGCTGTTTAGAAGAATTGGAATAAATAATGCTTGTGCTCTCAGATTTTCTATTATTATTAATGTTTTCAAACAACTTTTACATTTTAGAAAATTATTTTTCACTCTTTTTTATGTTTAACAACCGTGCTTAATACATAAAAAATGCATATTAGAAATTTAAATTAATTTTTGAAATATTTATAACAAAGTAAATTAACATTAATAAATAATGCCGAATGCAACAATAATAAAAAAGAAACATTCACAAATTATTATTATTTTTATTGCCCTCCTTTGTCTTACTGAACACAAAATTATTGTTTCAAATCTTGATATTTATTTTGGTATTGTTTATACTATACTCCGTGTGCTGCTATTTTGGGCAGGTTGATGTGGGGGATTTTTTTAAAAATATTTACAAAATTCATAACAAAGTAAACTTTTCTATCAAATTTTCTTCTTTTGTATATATAAATCTTTATTAAACCGTTAATATTTGATATACAATGATAATCAGATATATTTAAACTATGATGTACTCGTAAATATAAATGTTTATTATATTTGTGTATACATTTTTTTTTTTTCATATGTCATAGCATCGTCCGGGACGCGAACCCACAACCGTCTGCAACCAACTACTTGCTTGCAAGGCGGTTGCGGTGACCTCTCGGCTAACAACGCTTGACATGTGTATACATTTTGTTTTCAATTATAATGCAAAGAGTTAATTTCAGTAAAAGTGCTAAGTAAATTAACTTAGTATTAATTAATGTCTTCATTTCTCTTTATTACTTATTTTTATTTGATGAAATAAAACACAACTCTTTTTTGCAATTTTTAAAGAAATTTATTTTATTTTAATACCATGTTTCATCCGACTTTCAGTTTTCATCAGAGAACTGTAAATATTTTACATTTTACTGCATTATACTATATATATATATGTGCTATATGGACAGATAATGAAGCTAGTATATATAATCGAAAGCAAATATAAAATACTATTTTAGCTGAGCGCTTTCGAGAGAATTCTTGCTCTCACATTCATAGCTATTATCTTATTAAAAATTGTGTTGTTAGAAGAAAAATTTATGCAAAGTAATGCAAATTAGTTATAACTGCCATTTTCGGGACAGGGAAAAGGCTTGGACTTAGGATCGCTTGCTATATGTAAAGCTCCTCTGATCTTGCATTTAACATTGTGTCTTTCTGAGCAAACGATGTTAGCAGGCTGGGTTCAAATCTATGCCCTGTTGTTTTTTCATGCTCAACAAAGATGGAATTGCCTTCTTGTTTGGTTTTAGTTTTATTGTAAAGGTGTTTATGCTGAGCTGCTCTGTTGTCAATATTGACCCTGGTCATAATACGCAGCTTGGCAATTAGCTTGTGGGCAGATCATTTTATACACAACTTGAGGGGTGAGTTCAGGTGTGATTTTGTCATTGGAATTATTGATGTCTGTTTGTATTGGGAGGTGATCAATATGAGATGGTGAAATTCTTAGCTAGTTTGTTATTGAGACATTTGTCTAGGGGTTGAATGTATGGTGTGAATTCTTGGCTTGTTGTCCTTGGTGTGGTTGTGGTTGATTTTGTGATAAAATTTATTTACTTTCCTGTTGATCGAAAATTGTGAGTAACCTATTTTAATGCCTTACAATGTCATTATTATCCACAGTATATTTTAACTTTCACTACTATTATTAATTAAAATGATTGTAAATAAAAAAAAATTTCAATATACATAATAAATTTCAAACCTTAACCGTTATATCAATTAATCAATAGTATTCTGTCTCATTTACAGCTCCAGAGAACAGTCATATTACCAATTCAGCCAAATCTCCATTTCATTCTCTTCATTGCCCTGCTCTTCAATTCCACATAACTCTTCTCATCTTTTATATCATTCAGCAATATCAATCTTTTCCATCCTTTCTTTTTATTTCCACTCACTATTCCCTCCAAAACAACTTTCATTAAACTATAATTTTCTTATTTGTCCAATCCAGTTTCTTTTCTATCCCTAATTTTCTCAATCAATCTTTTTATTTTATTTACTCTTTTCAAAACATTTGTTATTTGTTTTTATGCATCAAACTGATTTTTTTCTATTCTTCTCCATGACCACATCTTAAGAGCTTACAATCCATTTCTAATTTTATTACTCAATGTCCATATTTCACAACCATACATTAGCACACTCCACACATAGCATTTAATTAATCTTTTTCTTATATATTAAAAACAAATAACTAATAACTACATTTAAACATAATTGTTTTTTAAAACTATATTTTCTAAATGTTTTTAGTATAACCACTAATTTTATTTTTTTAACTTAATATATTTTTATAGTAATGTTAAATTATTAAAATATATAAATTTATGTAATATTTTTTAGATTAAAATTACAAATATTTAAAACAGTCAAAAGAAGAAACTAAAATACAGAAAAATTAGAATAGTCTGTTCTTTATGTACAATAGATTTGCAAAGCAAAACTTGATTATTAAAAAAAAAAAGAATAAAATATGATAATTATATCTGAAAATAATATAGGATTTACTTACAATTTTTGATTAATTATTCATTAAAAAAGGAACAAAATTAGTTATTTAAGAGTATAGTAATATTAAATACATTATAATAAAAATATGTTTAATTACATGGTGTAAAATTAGTGATTATATTAAGGTAAGTTAGATAATATAAAGTCTAGAAATAACTGGGTTTAAATGCATTGTTATTAATATATGTTATCCAAGGACTAAGGTTTGACTTTTTTATATATATTGGTAAATATGTTTATTTATAATTATAATTTTTTTTAAAAAGTTAAAATGTATTATTGTTGATATATTATAAAATTTAATATAATAAAGTGGGGAATATTTAACAATTTCTGAAGAAGACAGAAAGTCAGTTGAAACAAAAAATTAAAATAAAATAAAAATTGTCTTAAAAATGTAAAAGAAAGTGATATATTTTATTAGCTTAATATTCTTGTAAGAATGCTTGACAACACTATCAGAATCATATTCATTTGATTTTAACATGAGTATTGTGGAATGTTGCTTGTATATAAGAATATATATTAAAAATAATAAATTTAACAATAATAAACTATTAACAATAGTCTTTAAATCTGCAGAAGTACTTTTGGTTAATTTCTTAAACTTCCCTCAACTGCCATTAAATTCAAAAAACAAAGTGAAAACAAATGTTATCAATTCAAATCCTATGAATCCTGTATTTTAATGTTAGCAGTTTGTCTATTTATTAAATGCATTTTATTCCTATTTATAAAAATTGCCTCTTTAATTTATCTTTTACTATGGTTTCTCTCTTTGTGAAGAATTTTCACAATTTCAAAATCAAATTTAAATTTATATTTACATGTTTTTTCATGATCAAAAAAAAACTGAAACAATCATTAAATCACCATTATTCTTACATTTTACACACCTATATAACAATTCATACTCCTTTAATCTCTTCTCAATATTGCACCTCGATTCACCTATATATGATAACATACACTCACAAAAAATTTGATATTATGATATTACTTTTTTGCTTGACAGGTATGTCATCTTATATCAAATTTTTTGTGAGTGTATGCTATTATATATAGGTGAATCAAGGTGCAGTATTGAGAAGAGATTAAAGGAGTATGAATTGTTATATAAGTATGTAAAAAGTAAGAACAATGGTGATTTAATGACTGCTTCAGTTTTCTTTGATCATGAAAAAACATGTAAATATAAATTTAAATTTGATTTTGAAAGTGTGAAAATTCTTCATGAAGAGAGAAACCAATATAAAAGAAAAATTAAAGAGGCAATTTTTATAAATAGAAATAAAATTCATTTAATAAATAGACAAGCTGTTAACATCAAAATGTGGGATTCATGGGATTTGAATTGACAATGTCTGCTTCCAATTTGTTTTTAAATTTAATGGCAGTTAAGGCAGGTTTAAGAAATTAACTGAAAGTACTTCTGTAGATTTAAAGACTATTTTTAATAGTTTATTACAGTTAAATTTATTATTTTTATTGTAATTACAATCTTGTTTTAATTAACAGACATTTTATTTATAAGAATATATATATATATATATATTCAGGTCACTTAGTGAAGTATGGAAAGATATCTGTTAGGAGTAACAAGAAGAGATCAAAAACAAAATACATGGATAAGAATACAAACAGGTGTTATTGATATCATTGAAAAAATTAAAAGACTAAAGTGGAGTTGTACTATACATATTGCAAGAAGAGATAATAAGAAATGGTTAGTTGAAATCGTAAACTGGATTCCAAAAGATTGTAAAAGACCTAGAAAGAGATGACATATGAAATGGATGGATGAAGTAAAGAAGTATTCTGGGGTGATGTGGAAAAGAGAGGCTAAAAATCAGATATGGTTGAGAATGTTGATGATATAAAGAGGCAGCTTTATTATCATAAAATCAATTAAAAATTTTATAAAGAAGTTTAATTTACACTGAGATATTGAAATAATGCTAATTATTGTTGTGATTCCAATTGCTAAAAAGAAGAAAGCTGTTAAATGTGAAGAGTATAGGACAATAAGTGTATTGTCTCATGTTTCTAAGGTGTTATTGAGGATTTTAACTCAAAGGATTTATGGGAAGGTTGACTATTATATTGCTGAAGAACAGTTTGGTTTTCGGAAAGGGAAAAGCACGAGAGATGCTATTGGTATTGTTAGGACAATTGAGAAAGATATATGGAAAGAGATAAAGGAATTGGTATATGTTTTGTAGATTTAGAAAAGGCATTTGATAGAGTAAGCTGGAATAAACTGATGTCTATCTTAAGAGATAAAGGAGTATTCTGGAAAGAAAGACGATTGATATGGAATATGTATAATGGGCAAAGAATAAGAGTTAGATTTGGATGTAATGAGACGGATGAAGTGAATATAGAAAGTGGAGTTAGGCAAGGATGTAGTATGTCACCTGTTTTGTTTAATATTTATTTAGAAGATATGATAAATAATTATTTGGACTGTGGAGGAGCAAATGTTGGAGGGAGAGTAATAAAGTGTATAAGATTTGCAGATGATATGGCTCTTATTGCTGAGGAAGAAAAGGATCTTCAGAATATGTTGAATAAATTGGAATAGGGATGTATGGCATATGGAATGAAGATTAATATTGAAAAGACTAAGTGTTTATGGATAGGGAGAGATGCAAAAAGACTGCAAATTGGAATCCATGATGACATGGTGCAGCAGGTGAAGGGATTTAGATATTTGGGTTGTTGGTTGAGTGAGGATGGAAGAAGTGAAGATGAAGTTAAAAGAAGAATAGCATTGGCAAAGGTGACATTTGTAAAAAGAAAGAAGATATTCTGTGGACCTATGGAAAGAGAATTAAGGAAAAGATTAATTAAATGTTATGTGTGGAGTGTATTAATGTATGGTTGTGAGACATGGACATTGAGTAATAGAATTAAAAAACGACTGGAAGCTTTTGAGATGTGGATATGGAGAAAAATGGAAAAAATCAGTTGGGTGAATAAAATAACAAATGAAGAAGTTTTGAAAAGAGTTAATGAGGAAAGAAGATTGATTGAAAGTATCAAAGAGAGAAAGAGAAACTGGATTGGACATATACTAAGAAAAGATTATAGTTTAATGAAAGATGTTTTGGAAGGTATGGTGAGTGGAAATAAAAAGATAGGACGGAAGAGATTGACATTATTGGATGATATACGAGATGGAAGGGGTTATGTGGAATTGAGGAAGTGGGCAAGGAAGAGAATGGAATGGAAGAATGGATGAACTGATGTAGTGACTACTCTCTGGACCTGTCTATTGGACAGACTACTATTGATGATGATGATTGTTGTTATTAACTTGTATGCATAATGTAAGAATCTTTAACATAAAATATCAATTATTATAAAATATACTCGAATTCTTTCCAAAAATAAATAAATAAAAGTTTTTTTATTAAATATAAAGTTACAAAATATTTCTGCTGCTATAAGAAAGTCATGGAAATTTACTATTTTAAGGGGATAGGGGATTAATGTGAGATATTTACATACAGTTTAATCAAGAAAAACTGGATAAAAGTTAATATTTTTTAAAATGGTTTTTAAAATTGTTTAAAAGAAAACGTAAATAATAAAAGTAAAAATAAGAAAATTCAATTATGTATGAACATATGGCATTAATGATTATGTGAAGCTAATTTGAATTTGTTTAGCATTCCTACAATGGATAGACAAAACAATGTAGTTGGTAAAGAAAGCACTAAGATTATTGTTTCAGATGATGCTGATGAAAATAAATGTAGTTGACAATAAAATGTCCAGATTAAAAACAATAAATTTTAGATTTTTTGCATAACTTAATACAACTTTCATTTCTTTTTAAATTAATAATAATAATAATAATATAATTTATTAATGTATTAGAATTAAAATAAGATTCTAAACAATATAAGCATTATATTAGTACATCAATAACTATTTCCTATGCTTACACAAGCTGTAATAATAGATGTGATGTGATGTACTGTAGTTTCTCCTTAAACGGAGTCAAGAATCTCTCAACAATTATGCCCAGAGAAATCTATTAGCCACTTTATTTTCCATTCCCCAGTCTATACAGTAGTGCCACCTAGTGCAAGCCAGAGTAATCAATGGATGTAAGAAAGTTTGTGCATAAAATCCCTACGTAATGTCTACTCATCTAGTATTCTCAGACTAGTTTCTAGCTTGTGGCTTTCATCAATTAGGGGCCTTGGATCTAAGAGCACTGCATCTACATCTTATGATCTAATGCAATCTGCGATATGATGTAATGCAACCCACAAGCAGCCATTTTTTTTGTTAGTTAGTTATAAAGCTATGAATCCAAAACAAGCTTGGATTGAAAACATTATCATGTTTTAATTTTGGACTTGCAGCTTTATAGTTAACTAAAAAAGTAAAAGGTGGTTGCTGGAAGGTTGCATTGGATCCTATGCTCTAGGTGTAATGCTCTCAGATCCAAGGCTTTTCATTGATGAAAACCACAAGGTAGCAAATAGTTTGGAGATATTGGATGAGTAGGCACTAGATAAGAATTTTATACACAAACCTTCTTGCATTCATTGATTACTCAGGCTTGCTCTGGGTGGCACTACTGTATGGAGAGTTTTGACTCATTATATTATTAATTTTCAGTCATCATCAATCAACTGCAGGATAAAAGTCTCTCCAAATTTAATTAATTTTTTATGATCTCTAATCTCTCCTCTCTGCATCATACCAGAAAACTTAATTATTTTATCCATCAATAGATATGATCTCTTTCTACATCTTTTACAGATGCATTTAAAACTTCAACTCTTCTAGCAATATCTCTAGCTCAGTTTCAATTTTTTAATTCTTTCAATAATAACATTAACATCTGCTTGTAATTCATTCTTATTATTTATAACATACATTTCTCCATAATTCATTGAAGTCTCTGTATTTCTTTTGTTTTAACTGTCCAAGTCTCAGATCCATAAGTAAGAACTGGTAAAACAATATTTATTAAAAACTTTCCTTTTCAAACATATAAGCATATTTCCTTTTAATATTAAGTTATTTCTATCAAAAGAACTCTGCCCAAATTTAATTCTGTGATTAATTTCATCCAGTATGTACTGAAAATCTGAACAAATTACTTTTAATTGTTAACTTCTTCTAAATCATTAATAATTTTTATTTTCCTCTTCTGAGAAAATCCATTAAACACTATCTTAGTCTTTTTTAGCCTTTGGCTTTAATTTTATTTTTTTATTTTCATCTAACATTTCCTGAAGCTTTGAAGTGTTATTTGAAAAAAAAACAACAATTTAAAATCTAGTTGACTTAAATAATCCCCATTTACTTTTAATCCATTAGCTTTCCATTTTAATCCCCAAATATTTTCTTATAAAACTGCCATATATCCATCTCAATATTAATCTTTCTTAAAATCACGATGTCATCTGACTATTTCTGTTGATATTCATGATATACATCTTGATGATCCAATGGCTTAATCACTATAGAAATGCATGAATTTCATAATCTATAAATCCAAAGCACAATGGGAATTCATTCTTATGGGTTCTTTCTATAACTTCTCTCAATATTTAGTTATGATTCACTGTGCTAAAAACATTTTAAAACCCAGCATATAGGCCAGCAACACCTGAAGAAGAGAAGAATAATACTACTCGAAACATGTTATTATTTTTTTATGGAAATAGTCCAACATATCATAACAGCTTGTTTATTTATTAGTTAAAACACATTATTCAGTAGAAACATTGTAATTATATTGGTAAATTTTTTTTATATAGAATTAATAGAAGAATGGTAAGTCTATATATAGTATCTAATATCTTCTTTATCATCTTTCTTAATTGTCAATATTGCTATTGTTTTCTTCCAATCATCTGGTATATTTGAGTCATTTAGACATTAGATATATAACTTTGCCAACAATTTTATTTTATTTTTTCACATGCTTTTTTTAAAGGTATCGATTACTATTCCATCATTTCTTGAAGCTTTTCCATTTTTCATCGATTTAAAAGTATGTTTCAGTTCTTCATTTTAAATGTTAGATCATTCAGAAATCATAATAATAGTGGATTTTTTTTTATTATATAATTTTTTATAAATTTTTTTATCACATTTTATGATGTCATCACTTTTTTTTTTTAATACCTAGTTCCATTTATTTTCTTATTGCTGAAATAATTTTCTTTCTATGTTCTTTTACACTTTTGATATTTTTATTCTCTACTATAGCTTTTCTTGCCAATTCACAATTATATTTTCTTATATCATTAGTAATTCTTTTTTATATCATTTTTAGACAGTCAATTTTTCTTAATGGATTATTTAAAAAAATTTCATATTCTTTTATATTCATTATAGATTGGATGTATATTTTATTATATTTGATTGTAAATCCTTATAATAGATAGTTATATAACATGATTTTAAATAGTATTTAAGAAATATTTGTTTACTAAAATAAATCAAAAGGCAAAACATGTTATTAATTTGCATATTATATTTGAACTTTTTATATTAATAATTAATTTAAATTATATGTATTTATTTTTTACTGTATTTTTTTTTTTTTGATAGTTTAATATAGATTATTAGCACAGACTTTCACATGACCCACCACTCTCCACTCTATCTAATAACACTGATACACTCAAGCACATATATGCTGAAAAGATATTGTTGGTTTATGTTTTTTTTTTTAGATTTTAATGATAATATAATATTCTATATAAATGTTAACTTCATGGTTTATTAATAGAGGACTCTGTTGTACTTAAAAAAATATTTCTGAAGAGTGCTAGAAAAAAACAGAAAACTAGTTCAAATTGTTTGTCAATTCGTAAAGTGACTTAATTTAAACAGTTCATTTATTGTTTGGTATATATATATATATTTATTGTAAAATCAACATAATAAAAAGATTTTAGAATTTTTATTTAAAGATGGTTAATAAAATTAAATTATTGTTTAAAGAAAGCATAAAAAATTAAAAATTAAAATTACAATTAACATTTTTATATTAATGGAAAACCAATAATATTTTCCCAATTGCATATAATTTAAAACTCAAAAATGAAAAAATCATTTATAATAATATAATGAATTGCAATTGACTATCTTAAGTTGCTTTATAAAATAAAAAAATTGTTTGGAAATAAAAATAAAAATAGTTAAAAAATTGAAAGTGATTTTAAAAAGAAGATTGTAAACATAGAGAAATTTTTTAATTTTATATATCAAAGCCTTGAACGAGAAGTGAACCCTGGACAGCTGCTTGGAAAGCAACTATGCTAACCACTAGGCCACAAATGCTTGACAACATGGGAATGAATATTATAAAGTGTTTGGAAAATATCATAATTAATAATAGATTTGTTTATAACATTTTTAATGTAAAAAATACTCAGTATTACTTAAATAGTTTAGAATATTCACACAACAATACAAAGATAAAAGTGTTTGTGAATTTAACAAATGCAGTATTTAATGGGAAACAACAAGATTTAGTTTAATAAAATCTGAGTTTATTTTAATATCTTTATTTCATAACGATATTGCTAAAAAATTATGTTTAGCATAAAAGCAGTTATTATATGTGGTAATGATAAAAGATTACTACAAACTTTTAATTTATATTGATAAATATATACTAGTGATGTATCAATGTATAATATCTGAATTAATAAAAGTAAGAATATTTTTTTAAAAAGGAATTAAAACTAAATACCAATACACAAAGGATAATAAAAGATATATAAAATGAAAATTAAAATAAAAAGTTGGTTATCATTACAAAAGATACAAGATTAATAGATTTATTGGAATGAGATAAACTGGTTATAAAAATAAAAAGTGGGAATGAAATAAAAAAAATACTACAAAAAAAAAAATCTATCTATTATTATAAAAAAAAAAAGATAAAAGGTTTTTATATGTAAAATAAAAACTAATGGTTTTATTAATAATGTTAAACTTAAAAAAAATACTCTACTAATAGGAATATCTTAAATATATGCAAAAATAAAAACGAACGAAAGATGCACATTTAAGGCTAATTCACAATTTATAGTTCAAAATTTAAGCAAATATATTAAGGAGCTAATTAAAAAGTTATTAAGGTTTGGATAGTTTGCAATAATAAAAACAAATATTGGAAAAATAGATGAAATAAAACTTAACAAAAATCAATAAATATTTTCATTTCATATAGAATAAATAATGTATTCAAATAAACTATATAAAGAAATGTAGTTGTAATAATTAAAATTTTACAATAAATGTATATATAACAAAATTCACACATTGTTTTTTTTTTAAGTGTCATAGCATCAGCCGGGACGCGAACCCACAACCCGGGCAACTGCCTGCAAGTGCAAGGCAGTCACGCTGACCTCTTGACCACCAATGCAAGACAATTTATACATTGTTAATATAATAATATTCATAGTAATTCATAAAGAATTTATACTTTAGATATAATGACATATATTAATAATGAATGGGTCATGGGCTGTGCTTTGGGGTGTGTCGTAATTGTTCATAGACAATATGAAATAAATATAATTAATAAATATATAAATACAAAGAATATTATTGTATATAATGAATATGTTAATGATACAATAATAGTTGAAAATTGAATAATTATAACAGTTATTTCTTTAAATAATAATAGTTGTTAATTATCTATTTATAAGGTTTTATAGTTGTTTTAATTTACTAACTTTATTAATTTATTAAAGTTTTTAACATTTCAATATAATTTCATGGAAATAGTAATATGCATAAATGCTAATTAATTTATAATAATAAAAGATAATTTAAAATGTTTTGATATAAAAAGTATAGTAAAAACTAATTTATTATAACCTTTATGTGAAAAGTTGGCTGCAATCAAAAATTGTAGAAGAAATTAATGATTTAAATTATAATTATAAGTTAAGTAATATATATTAAGACTATAACCTTAAGACTAGTGCCTAGATGTGACAGTAGGGACCTCTATAGTCTTAAGGTTATATAGCCTTAATATATATTACTTATGTAATGATTATGCGCTTAACAAATTATTAATTACAACTTTAAATTATAAGTTAAATATTTTTTTGCCATGATTATATATATATCAAGGATATAATAAATTATCACATAATAATAAATATTAAAACTGATAACAAATGGAAGAAAGGGTTTAATGTATGATATTATGAAAACATGCATAATATAATTATAAATGAAATAAAAAAATATAGAATTGTATAGACAAATAATAAAAAAAATTAATTATTTGATAAACAACAAAAGTCAAATTGAGGATAAATGAAAAAAAAAAAATTGATGTAATGTATAAAATAGAATGTCTAAGATGTGAAAAATAACATTACCAATACAGTAAAATTAATGGAAGAAAGATAAATAATATAACATGACTATAGAATGGTATAATACAAAATTAGTACTAATTATGTCTTTTATTGTTGCAAAAAATAAAATAAATTGGGAGAATAATATAAAATAAATAATATATGAAAATAATAAAATAAAAAAATTACAAAATATTTTGAATCATTATATATAAAATAAAATAAAAAGGTTTTTATCTTTACATGAAAGATAGTTTTTAGATAGAATCTGATTATTTTAAATATGTAAAGATAAAAACCTTTTTATTTTATTTTATATATAATGATTCAAAATATATTTGATTGTTGTAAATATAGTTGTATAGTTAGATTATATATTTGTATTTAAGATTTTATTTCATATGTTGGAAATATCTATATTTATTCAGAATAATCAAAAAGAGAAAATATGTTATTAATTTATATATATATCACATTTGTATTCCATTTATATCAATAATTGATTTACATTACATAGATTATATTTTATTGCATTTTATTGATTTTTAATATTTTTGTTTTTTGACATTTTAATATTGATATAATATTATTGTATAAATGTTAGTTTAGATTTTACCAAACTGGCTAAATTTAAAACTTAAGATTATCATTGTATTATACTGTATACATATTTAGAGATAGAAGGTCTAGGTGTCGGTTAAGTATGTAATCTTTTATAGACACTTTTTATCTCTAGGTGATACAATTTGCAAATGAAAGATTAATCAATAACAAATTAAATTATTACAAACAGAGAATGTAGTTATTTATAATTACAAAATAATAATAAAGCCATCAATAATAAATTATTGCCTGAATCTGCTATTCACATTTTTATTCAAATAGTTTTATATAAATTTAAGTGATGTAAAAAATACATATATAGGTAAATTTGTCATTCGTTTGTAATGTCTGAAATACAGGCTTATTATATACCTTTATCCACATTTTTAATACATAAGGTGTATGAGCACAGACTTTCACTTGACCCACGACACCCCTTTCTATCTCATACCACTGATACACCTAAACCCATACATGTCAAAAAGATAAATAATCACCAATACACGTAGGTGGTGGTAAACCAGCACTTATCAGTTGGTCCAGATTATCATCTCTACACATATATGCAATAAGTGCTCAGATATATATATATTAAGATAGCCAATCTTCATACTTTAATGGCAGGCTTCAATCCACTCCACACTCCAACTCTTCAACCGTCCATCCAATTGAAAATTTGATGATGGAACGCTCAAAATACATTTATATAAATAAATACGTTTATTATAAATCTAATTTTAGATTATTTCATTATTGTTTTATAATTATGTTTATACTAATAAATTGATTTACTTTGCATTTTAATTTAATTTTTTATTGATTAATTTTTCATTTGCAAAATGTGTCATCCATTGGTAGAAAGTAACTATATAGATCATTTATCAACTCAGCATCACAATCTGGGATAAGGAAGATAAGTGAAATGAAAGTAAATAATAATTTAATTGATGGGACTAGTTGTGTGTGTTTAAAATAAATCAGAAGATGGAAAAGCTTGGAGGTTATCAGAATGAGGTGTGAAACCGTTCTTTTGCCATGTATAATGATGATGTTGATAGTAACTAAGTAAGAACTTTTGGCTATTATTTTTTTAAAATGAAGTGTAAGTATACATATAAAATGCATATGGTTTTATTGCTTGAGGATTCTTAAGAAGTTTGAGCACCAAACCCGAGAACGCCAGAATCAATTCTGGGACTTCCTGAGCCCAAGTCATTTGTTCTACCAACAATACCAAATCATATAGAGTGTATAAGGTATCATTTACTTATACCAAAGTCTATAGAAATAGTTTCAAATTATATAATGCTTATAAGCAAAGGCAAAACTCTCCATACAGTAGTGCCACCCTGTGCCAAACAGAGTAATCAATGGATGCCAGAAGGCTTGTGCATAAAATCCCTATTTAATACCTACCCAGCCAATATCCCCAGACTAGTTTCTGGTTTGTGGCCATCATCAGTGAGGAGCCTTGGATCTGACGGCACTGCACCTAGATCTTAGGATCTAATGCAACCCTCCAGCAGCCACCTTTTAACTCTACTTTACTACAAAACTATGAGAATGAAACTGAAAACACAATAATATTTTCAATCCATTGATTACTCGGTTTGGCACAGGGTGGCACTACTGTATGGAGAGTTTTGCCTTTGTTTGCAACAATTATGTGCCCAGTATAGAGATGGTGATCATGTAATGCTTATAGTTAGATTGTTTTAGTTTATTGATTGGAACCACAATATAAATATTAGGATATGCTATTTATTCAGAATCTGGATTTTCTATTTTAGATTAATATATGTGGGGTTTGAACTCAGACTTTCAGATGACCCACCACTCTCAGTGCCATCTTATATTGCTGACCCACCTGATCACACACATGTTGAAAAGATAAATAATCACCAATATATGTATTTCATGCTAAACCAGCAATCATCAGTTGGTCCAGATTACTATCCTCACACATATATGTAATCAGTACTCAGCTTTATATTAAGATAGCCAATCTTTATACTTTAATGGACAGGCTTCAAACTATTCCAACTCACAACCCTTTAGCCTTCCATTTCATTGAAAGTCTGGTGATGGAATGTTCAAAGCCCTTGTTAGTGCCAAGGTTGTCATCCTACCCATGTTGGTGTATTAAGAGTTGTGAGTTGGAATAGTTTGAAGCCTGTACATTAAAGCATGAAGATTGGCTATCTTAATATAAAGCTGAGTACTGATTATATATATGTGTAAGGATAGTAATCTGGTCTAACTGATGATTGCTGGTTTAGCATGAAATACATATTTTGGTGATTATTTATCTTTTCAACATGTGTGTGATCAGGTGGGTCAGCAATATGAGATGGCACTGAGAGTGGTGGGTCGTCTGAAAGTCTGAGTTCAAACCCCACATATATTACATATATAAAAATATATATGTAATATATAAATATAGGTTTAAGCCTGTACAGTGTATTATTTTAGATTAAATTACTTTATTCTCACAAATTTCTTAATTTTATTCAAAACCTAAATTTGATTTTATTTATTATTTGGAGTAAAAAAATTATATTTATTCTTATCTTATTAGAATTTATTTTAAATTAAGACATTTTGTATAATCAATTGTCTGACTCTTTAATCACTCTTTTTTTTTTTTTTTTTACAAATATTACTATAGACATCAATTTTCTGAACTCCTTTTTTCAAACTAACTCTGCCCAATTTTAAAATGTATATTGGGTATCACATATCTTTTTTGCAAGTACGTGGCCATGTGTATTGGTTGCTTGAAATAGAGTGGAGGGTAAATGGACTGAAAAATCCTGAGTTCAAATCCTTCTATTTACATATATAGAAAACATTCAGTATAAGAAAATGACATATTGCCTTAGAATTATATATTGCTTGGAAAATAGATTACATCTTAGTATAAGTTCAGCCCATCTCTTTCCTATTAATATATATGGATATGTAATGCCTGATAATATGAGGGGTTAGATTAACATAATGTCTACATGGGTATGACTGTAATATTAAATCCAACAATGAGCATTCCATTGCCAATTTCTCAATGAAATGGATGATTAAATAGTTGGGTGAGAGGATTGAAGCCTGTCCATTAAAGTGTGAGAAATTTCTATCATAATATAAATTGAGCACTGATTTTTTTTTTATGTGAGAGATTATGATCTGGACCAACTGATGGGTGCTGGTTCTACACAAAATATGTATTTTGGGGATTATATATCTTTTCCACGTGTATGGTCATGTGTATTGGTTGCTTAAGATAGAGTGGAAGGTGAATAGATTGAAAAATCCTGAGTTCAAATCCTTCTATATAATATCTTATTCTCTTTTTTCGACATCTCCTGCTTATCTTAGAACATTATAACTACTTAGTATGATCATTCATTACGTAGCAGATTTCTCTCTTTAAAAATATTCTGTCTTTCTAAATTAATGTTAAAAATATATCAGCAACATTCCAAATAATAAAGAGATAATTTTTTTTTATATTTTTTGGTGGTTACTATTAGATTATTTTTTTTATAAGTTATGTTCAATAAAAAAAGTAATATATTTATTAAAAAATAATCATTAATTAAGGTGTGATAGAATCTGGTTTTTCTTTGAGTGCTGATTTAGCATGAAATGTGCTTCTTGGGAAACATTAATCTTTTTCACATGTCTTTGGTCATGTGATTATGACTACACCCCTCCACAAGGTGTTAAAAACAAATAGAATCCAATCCCTATCATATGTGAGAGTGGTGCTACATAAATATTATTCAGGTAGATGTATCTTGTTGAATTTTAAATTAGTCTTAAATAATCTATTGCCAAGTAAAGATTTTCTGGCAATGGAGAAAAAGGATTAATCAAGCTAGTTAGAAGCCAAGTGGTGAAAGTTTTATGGATTGCTTGTATGAATTTTTGTTTTATCTAATAATTAGATGTTCAGATGCAAAATGATTTTGGACAGCTAGTTTGATTGAATATGGATCAGCTATTGGAGTAAATCTTTGAATTTATACAGTAACAATCTCTCCATACAGTAGTACCACCCAGTGCAACCTTAGTAATCAATGGATGTAAGAAGGTTTGTGTATAAAATCCCTATCAAGTGCCTACTCATACAATATCCTCAGACCAGACTAATTTCTAATTTGTAGCTTTGATCAGAGTGGAGCACTACTGTACTGTGGTAGCATAGGAAATGGTAATCATGTGATGTTAATGGTAATCATGTGATGTTTAAATCTTGAGTTTATTTGAAAAATGCTCTGATCCTGCAACTAACACTGACAACTTTTGTTCATAATGTTTTCTTATTTATTAACCACAATGTCTATTTCATCATTGAAATAACAAACATCTAACCAAAAACAATAGTAAGGACAGTAGTCAGATTATGTAAATACATAATGTATGACTCTATTTGATAAGAAAACCTAAAAAGAAAAGTGAGATTGTTTCATTTCAATCTGTCATCATCATCATCACCAACCATTATCAATCCACTGCAGGATAAAGGTCTCTCCAAGTTCAATCCATCTTTTTCGATCTTTAGCTTCTCTTCTCCACATCACCCCTGCACACTTTCTTATTTCATCAATCCATCTCACATGTGGTCTCTTTCTGGGTCTTTTACAATCTCTTGGAATCCAGTTTAAAATTTCAATTGTCCATCTATTATCATCTCTTCTAGCAATATGTCCAGGCCAACTCCACTTCAGTCTTTTAATTTTTTCAATGAGGTCAGTAACACTTGTTTGTTCTCTTACCCATACATTGCGTTTTCGATCTCTTCTTGTTACTCCCAACATGCATCTCTCCATACTTCTTTTTCAGTGGTTTGAAGTCTCTGTATTGCTCTTCTATTAAGTGTCTAAGTCTCAGATCCATAAGTAAGAACTGGCAAAACACATTTATTAAAAACTTTCATTTTCAAACACATAGGCATATTTCCTTTTAGTATCAAGTTATTTCTACCAAAAGCACTCTAACCAAGTTTAATTCTATGATTAATTTCATCCATTGTGTTTCCATATGTATTAATAATCTGACCAAGGTATTTGTAACTGTTAACTTTTTCTAATTCATCATAATCAATCTTTATTTTCATATTTTGAGCAAATTAATTAAACACTACTTTAGTCTTTTTAACATTTATCTTTAGTCCTACTTTCCTACTTTCATCTGATAACTCCTGCAACATTTCCTGTAACTCTAAAGCATTATTTTCAATCTGTAATATTTAAATAATCAGAATGTATAACGTTCTGTGTATACTGTTTAGCAATGATAGTTTTATGATGTTTCTCTTGGCAATGATTAAAATCACATTTTATTTTTATGATTAGCATATTGACAACTCAGGGAAGCAACGGTAATTATCCAGAGATATTTATTCATTAGCCAGAAATAGTTAGATTTGTCTTCTCCCAATGGGTTGATTATTTGCATAAATTTTGAACTTGCTCATAAAATTTTCATCTCTTGTTAGTAAACTTTTTCTAATTTTCAATTCTAAGTTCGAGCACCAGGTTATGAACAGGATAGACTAATTATTTTAATCTGCATTAAAAGACTTTTCTTCAACTCGAGTATTTATATATATTTGTCTTTTTTAAAATAATAAAATGACTTTTGATTGTTAAATGATTTTTTTTAAAAAAAAGTTATATTTAGCTTACATTTGTTATACTTTCAGTCTATAATGATTTCTTTCAATTTAAACAATAAAATAGTTTGTTCATTGATTAGAGAAAGAAGTTATAATCATTTCTTTTATTTGGGCTTCCTTTCTTTTGAGATCAACATTTGCTGTTATTTCGTGAGGTTTGATTACTTGATGTTGTGAAAAAGTGAGACAATTTGTTTTCATGATTGGGAAGATTTATATTTTTTAATAAGGGTAGTTAAAAAAATTAACCTAATTCAAAACACAGGAACTTGAAAGTAGATCAGATTGTTTCCAATCAAATTTGATTGATGATGGGGTGAGGTCACATGAAAGAGGCGCAAACATCAAGCTTGACCTAAGACACCCTTCCATGGGAACAGCAATTAGTCCTAATGTTAGAAATGAACAATGAATCATGCCAAGATGGAAGAAATAGTAAGAGACTTCGCTGAAATGAAGAATCAATATACTCATTAATTAGTTGAAAGATTGAGGTTAAATTTAATAGTTAAAGCTAAATTAAAAATAAAACAAAACATATGAAATAAAAGAATAATAAATATTATTTAAATTATTTTTACTTGTATTTATTAAGTAATAATTCTAATCGCAGTTTTTATTATATTAATGTACTTAGTTAATTATTGTATGTATATGTGTTAAACAAACCATTTGTATATTTAAAATATAATCATACAGAACCTGAAATGACTTTATATTGTAATAATAAGTATATTCAATCGTCTTACCACAATCTAAAGTTTAATTAGGTGACTGAGAATTTCCCAGGAAGCTGAGTTTTTTTTATATAGTTGGATCATAAATAGACCAGTTGATCCGAGTTTTTGATCAGTAAATGGATAGCAAAGTACTGTTTTTTTAATGTGTCAAAGCGTTGGCCAGGAAGCGAACCCCGGGACAACTGCTTGCAAGGCGGCTGTGCTAATCACTCGGCCACCAACGCTTGACTACAGCAGAGTACTCTTAGGTAAAGAATAAAAGAAAACTGATAAACCATTACAAGCTAGAAGTTAATTATTCTAATGAATAATGTTTTCTCCTTCTGTGGAAAAATACTAGAGAAATCTTTTTAATAGGCTGTTTATGGCTATTTCACCATAATTATTTCCAAGATTCGTACAAGCACAGTTTAAAATTTGATTAATATTCTTCATGACAATAATCCAGTATTATAAGGATAGTTGTTTAAAGGGATTTGCTTTATATTAGCCTTAACATTTTGATTGTTTTATTATTCCACCTTTATTGTTAGTAGCTGGTTGCCTTGACAACAGTTTGAGATTGTTGATTATTATCTATATTGAGATTGTTTAAATGTTGACTGGTTTCTAATGGTTACTAATATAATTAGTATGTCTTTCATTTATATATAGCAAACTTAATAGTTAATTAATATGTAAAGCAGATCACTCTAAAAAAAGTATCTAGAAAGTGAATATAGAAAGATTAAAAGAATAATCAATAATTTATAGCTCAGAAGTTCATAATAATTCAAACACCAGAACTGACAAAGCTGACCTATGACTTATAGGCCTTGTGATCTGGAATCTGCCATCACTTACGGCAGGGTGGTAGATTAATTACAATGATTTTGATTTGATTTATTGATGAGAAAAGCAAATATTACTAATAAAAAAAGTTGGTACATTGGGGAAAAAAAAGATGAAGTTATATGGATGGGTTATGTGCCAAAAATAATAAGCCTTTAGCAATGTTAATTGAACAAAAAGTAAGAAATAATGAAAGCTTTGAGATATATATAAAACTGTTTAAGTGAGATTCCAGTTGTATTAAAAAGTTTGAAAGAATTTGTTGATGTTTTAACATAATCCATTGAAATATCCAAAACATTCTTTAATTTTTTTTCAAGCATTATGATTTTAATAAACAAAAATATGATGTAATGAATAATAAGAATTTTGGAAAAGGTAAATATGCAAGTAACAATTGAAATGATGAGAGATATTCCTGAAAGATGTATATAAAGAAACAAGGAGATTGATATTTATTTCATTGATCTTGAATTTTTTTTGATAAAATGAACTCTAAAATTTTGTTGTATATTGAGGGGGGAGGGTTAAAAGTAGAAGGGTTTTTTAGGAAATTTGTACATGAATTTCAGGATATTTGTATGGTTAAATCATCTTGTAGAGAATGTAGATATAGGGATGCATATATATGGCACCAATCAATAGTTAAATGAAGTATGAACAAAGGGAGTTTTATAAAAAGTTCACAGCTGAATAATTTTAACAAATGCTATTTGCTTTATACTATTTCCAAAATTTGACGCCCTCATTTAATTTCTTTCCCTAGGCACAATAATAAATTTGCAAATTGTAATATCATGATCATTACTTTGGATAAATGTTTAGATCTCTAGTTATCTAAAATTTTAAACTTCACCACATGCCAAATTTAAGTGATAAAATATTATGGTTAGAAAATTAAGATATTCATAAACAGGTACAAATTAATAGCATTTCAAAATAGACAAATCCTGTAGTTAATTTTATATTAATGTAGAAATCTGTATTTAAATCATTGCCTATTGAAAAAGACTTACATTAACATGCCATAATTATTCTATTAACATCTAGTATTTTAATTTGAAATTGAAATCTGTTACTTGACATAAGACCACTAAAACATCACCTGATCACCATTTCCTATGTTTAATAAGCTGTTAACACACTAGAAAACTTATACAGTAGTGCCACCCAGTGCAAGCCTTAGTAATTAATGGATGCAAGAAGGTTTGTGCATAAAATCCCTATCCAGAGCACACTCATCCATTTTGGAGGCTCACATCATTATAGTTAACTAAAGTGGTAAAAGGTAGCTGCTGGAGGGTTGCATTAGATTCTAAGATCTAAGTGCAAAGCTCTCGGATCCAAGACTCCTCACTGATGAAAGATACAAGTTAGAAAAAAGTCTGGGAATGTTGGATGAGTGGACACTGTGTGGGAATTTTATACACAAACCATTTGCATCCATTGATTACTAAGACTTGCTTTGAATGGTACTACTGTATGGAGAGTTTGCTATTACTTGATATATTATCTCACAAATATATTCTAGCATAGCATTAATTTAGTCAGTTTATTCTATCAATATTTTTTACCCAGATGAATTGATTTCTGATTTCCCACAAAATATCACTAAAATTTAACCAATATGATGTTGATTATTTATGAAGGTGAAGACTGAATAGAGATCATGGAAGAATAAAGGCATGTTTTATCACTCTATAAATCTCAATAAAAATAAACCTTAATTATTAATTTATTGAAATCTCTATTTTTAAATTTTATAACTCTTCTATGATAAACTTAAAATACATCATAATAGAAAGAAAACAACATTACAAGTAGTTGAATTATATTAACACATTGATTATTCTATAATATATTACCACAATTAAATTTAGAAAAATAAATATCAATGCAAAATAAGTTACTCTTATTAATGATGAAAAGTGATACCTGTTATTATATGTAGTAAGAAAAGACAGAAATAAAATGTGCTGAGTGTTCACACAAGTAATAACTTTTTAAAAAGGTGAAGTCAATAAATCTGAAAAATGGACACATGATATTTTATAAAATCACAAAAATGGAGTGACACACATATTATGAAGATTGATAATATATCTGGTAATAGTAACATTAGATTTTAAAAGACCCAGAAAGAGACCACATGTGAGATGGATGGATGAAATAAGAAAGTGTGCAGAGGTGATGTGAAGAAGAGAAACTAAAGATCGGAGAAGATGGATTGAACTTGGAGAGACCTTCATCCTGCAGTGGATTGATAATGGTTGATGATGGCAAGCAACATTAGTTATTCAAGTTAATGGAAGTTACCAAATTTTGATAATTCAGGTTTGTGCTCTAACAAATTATTATTTTAACGAAAAGATAAGAGAAATTTGTTATAAAGATACAAAGTCAAATTTTAATGCTATTATTGAAAAACTAATGAAAAATAATGTATAAAAGAGGCTATAGACATTGAATTTGATGGAGGAAGAAAAAGCACTACTTTATGAATTCTTTTTTTTAAAAAAAAAATAGCAAAATATAAATGAAAACTGGAATCTTCCAAATGTAAATATAGCAGAATTGGGTGGTATTTTAATTAAAAGGAAATATGCATTTCAGGAGTGTAATGTATCTAATAGATGTAAGACAGAAAGATATCATGATTAGTGAGATATGAGATACATATTAATGTTAAGCTAAAGAGATAAAAGCTATTTATAAGGACAGTATTAACACTCAATATCCCTAATCTCCAGAAATACTTCATAAAATTTAAATGAGAACTTCCAAATTATTTTATAATATTAATAGTCTTCAGTGCTGGTTCAGTCTTGATCAAATTCAAAAAGAAAATAGCCAGTACAAAAAAGCAAACATTCATAATAAATAAGTACTCAAATGAGATAAGGCAATGATCAATGAAAAGAAGGAGTATGAAAATATTTAAAAACAATTTATTTAGAAGAAGTAAATATTTGAGATCCTGTAAAATGAAATAAAAACAAATATTAATGGTGGGATAACAAAATTTAATAGTAAATTGCAAGGAAAGTGCCATAATTATAAAACAACACCACAAGATGATTCAGTAGTAAGTAAAAAAAAAGTAGACACTATTATGAAAAAAGTGCAAGAATTTAACAAAGGACTATATAATAGTAAAGAACAGAAAAAAGAAAAGAAAAACAAAACAAAGTAGCTCCTACAGTTTAACAACATCTTTTAAAATTCAAAATGGTGAGACACACAATAAAAAAAATTGGTAATGATTTTATTGCTCAAGTGTTTATAACAAGTTTGAGTACCAGAATGTGAGCACCAAAATCAATCTTGAGACCTCCTGATCTCTACCAACCGCACTAAAACTCACGGGGTAAATTGTATGGAGAATAGAAAACGTACAAGAAATAACAGAATTATTATATGTCAAAAGAAATAGATGAAAAAATAGTGAAAGATATATACCAGATATTTAAATAATTGAAATGTAACAGAACAGTGAGATCAATATTTAAGAAAAGAATAAAGAAGTTATTAGAAATTATAGACGTATCAGTCTTCTATCAGTTATATATAAGATGTCTATTAATCATTATAACTCATCTGAGTAGAGCTTTGGACTCAAACTAATTAAAAGAAAATGGATTTAAAAATAAGTATAGAACAATAGATTATATCCCAATGGTAAAAAAAAGTATGAATTGCCATTTTGTACTAGATTTGAAGATTATGTAAACAGCATTTATTAAACTCTAAGGATTATTTCAATGAATAAAACTTTGTAAGAGCAAGACATATTGTCAAATTTTAAAGAATACTATCAAGATTCTACAGTAATGATTAGACAACACATAGGCAGTAAAAACATTATCACTAACAAGGGTGTTGTTCCTCAGGATAATTCCATTTCTAAAAAATATTTTACAATAATTTTAGTGGTAGTATCTTGTATGTTAAAAATAGATAATTAAGTGAATAAATGTAAATAGAGATTTTTTAAGTCATTTAAATTTTGCAGATAATATGGTTATTTCCGCAAATAATGCTTCAAATTTTTAAGAAATGTTGCAAGAGCTATAAGGCAAATGCAAAAACATAGGACTAAAGATTAATTCTAAAGAAATTAAATTAATATTCAGGATTTTTCCTCCCATAAGGTGAAAATAATGAATGATAATGAATTAGAGAAAAACTAACAATTACAAATATTTTAGTTATAATGGATCAAATTAATCATAGAATTGAAGATAATAGAGTGCTTTTGGCTAAATGAACTTAATAGTAAGAAATTTATCTCCATATTGAAAATGCAATTCCTTAATAAATGTATTTTACTGGCATATGAAAGTTGAAAATTTAACAAATACTTCAAGCCATATAGTATATGTTGAAAGTAATAAAGAAGGATCAAAAAAAGTTAAGAGACTAGTATGAAGTAATCTGAATATGTTGATTAAAGAGATGATACAATTACAGATAGACATTTGAAGACAAACTTGATTTTAAGAAATAGAAAATCATACAGGAAAGAAATAGACGAAATAAATAAGATTATTGGAAAAATGCCAAAAATAGTAAGATATGGTTCAAAGAAAGTGAATTAAATTTAAAGAAATCACCATATAGTGCATTAATAATTGTTGAAGATATTTCTGATGAATCAATAACATTTCACAAAATAAGGATTACTTTTTATACTTTCTTTTTCTTTTTAGAATAAATCTTTATAAAATTATTTTCATTCCTTAAAAAAACATTTTCTTCACACACAAATATGTATGCTGTTTTTCTTACAAATACATATGTATATTTTAATAAAAAAATCCTATATTCTTTATTATGAATATTGTTAAAAGTAAAATAGTCTTAAATAGTTCAATGCAGGATAAAAATCTTCACTGTTTTCCAAAAGAACAATGACAATTAAAAAAGACACAATTCACCAGTTGGTTAAATGCTGCCTGGTGAGCATTTATCCATGTAAAGGAAATTAATTGGATGGTTAACTGGGTAGGATATGAAGTGAATGCCTGAACCAAATACTTAATTTTCAGCTACATGAAATACATTTCCAAGTTCCATCCAGATTCAAACTTAGGATGAGCATGGCAGGTTTAGAGACTTATTATTATTTATATATACACAAACAAGTATATGCACATATACATATTAAACCATAAGTGCCAACAACTGACAAGTTATTATATATAAATTACAACTTCACAGCCTTCATGCCTAAACAACTAATAGGAAATCAGAAGTTTGTTGTCAAGGAACCATTATAATTAGAGTGCTGATATTCTATTGGTTCATTTAATCATAAAGCCAGTGATGATGTTTTATATACATACATGTAATCTGTACACACATTTTATTCTTGGCATTTGTAGATTTGTGTTATTATTCATCATTTGAGCATATTAAATTGAGAAAATATATAACTTTTTAAAATATGTTTTAAAATTACCATGATCACCAAAATGCATTTCTGGATAAACTAGCATTCTTTAATAATTAAAAATCTGTTCTTCACTGATTTCATTTTAATTTATTACAGTGTTGATCTTAGGTTAAATAGACCTATTCTATTAAGAAAAAATAAAATATATTTAGACTTTAATTTTTATATATTTATTGAATCTAGTTTTTAATTTTATTTTTAAATATGTGTGCTTGTATGCAGTTTGCAAATATAATGGATTAATATGCTTACCTTAAGATTGGAGAAGATGGATTGAACTTCAAGAGACCTTCAGCCTGAGGTGGATTGATAATGGTTGATTATGATGATGATAAATATGCTTACAAATAATTCTAATGCATAGCATGAATTAGTGGATTTGCAGCTTATACTTTGTTTATTTATGTATAGTATGACTCTCATAATCCACATAAATAAAAATACTTTAAACATGTATATCACATGATCACCATTTTCTATGCTTGCTTATAACTGTTAATAAAACAGGAAAAAGTATCTACTCATATTGACATTCAGTGCAAGCCAGGGTAATCAATAGATTCCAGAAGGCTTGTGCATAAAATCCCCATCTAGTGCCTACTCATCCAATATCCCCAGACTAGTTTCTGGCTTGTGGCCTTCATCAATGAGGAGCCTTGGATCTGAGAGCGTTGTATCTAGATCTTAGGATCTAACACAACCCTCCAGCAGCCACCTTTTATCTCTATACTTAACTACAAACTATGAGTCTTAAATTGAAAAGACTGTAATATTTTCAATACATATAGAGAGTTTTGACTTTTAATAAACACGCACACATACACACACATATATATATGTATATTTAACACATATATAAATTAAATAACTCAGATTATATGTAACAAAACAGGAAGTAACTGGAGTTTCTGATGAGTTATATACTTTCATGTTCAGTTATATATATGTTATAATATAAAAATTAGTATAGCATACTGTAACGATCCGGAGAATAGACTTAACGTAATCTGCACTACAGGGCGCCATCTAGGCATTTGAACCTAGAAAAATTTATAAAGTAGGCAGATACGTCAGTCAAAAAAAAAATTTTTTTTTTTTTTTTTGCATCTGGTCGTTAGCCCATGTCACTAGCTCAGCGGAATAGCAGAGATTACATAATATAATATCTAATTATATTTCAATATTAAAAAAGATAAATAAAATAAGCCACTGCCAGTAATTAACATACAAACATTTATTTATGCACATATATATAAGATTTAAAATTATTTTAGTATTAGTTTTACATTTTAACATTTAACATTATTTTTAACTTTACCTTAGATTTTAATTTACATTTTAATTTCTATTATATTATAAGTTTACATTTTAATTAAGTTCGCACAGATGAGATTATAAAAGCTTGTTATAATATGTTGCTATAGATCGGTTACATAGATTTCAACGGTCAAAAACATTTCAAAATAAACATAAACGATCAAAATACAAAATTATTGATTACTGACAATTGCATAGAAACCCTCTAGTATTCAGCATAAGATACTTGCATTGTCACCAATAACTTAAAAGACATCCGAATAAATACATTTTAGATACTCACCATAAGGTATCATTATTTATCGAATGTCTATATATTTTGATCAAATATGAAAACCCAAAACATACTTAACCGATAACCAATCCATGCAAGCGTCTATAAACAACTTAAATTTAATGCATTTTTATTTAGGGTCGAGTATGAATAGACTACATAAATTTGCATTTGAAAATAAAACATTCTATCCCCATTTAACCTTAGGCTAAAATTCGCAGTCAAACTGGCATCAATTCATCTGATACATCGATGTATTCAATGTAATACGGAATACGGCAGCACCAAAGAGATTAAGAAAAGACATTGACTCTCATCAGATAGGGATATTACATCTATCTAATGAGAAGAACAAAAAAAAAAAACTCCATAGAAAGGAACTGCGTTCTCCGTCTTATAATTCCTTTCATAGGCAAACGGGTGAGTGTGGCGTATATATAAACGATTCTGCCAGTAGCGAATCTCCGACTACATCTACTAACTACATCAATATATCCAATCCCTTGACCCAATTTAACAATGAAACAAATAACCTAACATTACCCTCCCCTAATATAACTTTACAAATCTATACAGCCATTCACGCCCGACTTAAGTTTAACATTGATATATTTTAATTTATCGGAAAACAGAAATCATAAATAAACTTAAAGAACAAAGTTAAATAAATGGAAATGATTTTAAATAAATAAATAACAAATACATCAAATAACATTATTAATGAAGAATTTAGTTTGGTCAGATAGGATTCTATTGCCTTATTTACTAAAAAGTTTTAAAATTTAGAGTTCTTATTGTTTCAAGTGAATATAAAGTTCTTACAATTTTTAAAACGTCCAACTTTATCCGTTGCTTGCCATGAACGTGAATTCCCACGCCGTCCTAAAATTGGTATTCTGTTGGCCGATTTATTTATCCATCCGGAGGTTTTTTGCTTTAACTGGTCCTCAATGTAGAAAAACGATAGTTCATTTCTTTTTCTTTCTTAGCAAAGCTGAAGGGATTGAATCGTGCGTCTTTTTTCAATCCCTTCTCCTTCACTTCCGCACTAACACATATCTCTCACATTGTAATAATCAATAATCCAGTCACTAATTAATAATTTCCAAATGTTTCTTTTATACGTATTCGAAGGATTGACTTGGCATTATGTCATCGATGTGATGATCCTTTCGCTGAGGTCTGATTTCCCGATGGATTTCTTTCATTGGCTATTTGTTTCTATTGTTTTCCTATCTGACCGATGTTTTTACATTTAAATGCCCAAGGCTGGTTTACATTTAACTAATTAACAATCATTTCCATTTCTGATTAATTAACCTGTTTTCCAAATCACAAATATATTTAAAGATAAATTTAAAGATATAATTTTATCTCCAAATCTTTTTAAAATTTAGTTTTAAAATACTTTTTTTTTTTAAAGTTTTATTTTAATAATTTTTCATTATCTGTGCGATTTAATATATACGAGTTTAAGATGATATTTAATTTCAATTTTTAATTCTTAAAGAAAATTTTTAAATGTGAACTTTTTAATTTACTTTCATGTTTAATAAATAAAAAACAACAACAATGTAACGAACGTCTGTGCTCGTTACAATACATATTATTTAACATATATGTATACATGTATTTACATCAATATGTTATAATTTAAATTAATATGCCATACATTTTCTTAATAGTTAATTATACAACAATAGAGAATGCTAAACATCACATGATAACTATCTCATACTAGCACATAATTGTTATTAAACAATTCAAAACAAAGCAAAACTCTCCATATAGTAGTGCCATCTTGTGGATGAGTAGGCACTAGATAGGGATTTTATGCACAAGCCTTCTGGCATCCATTGATTGCTCTTGTTAACACAAGATGGCACTACTATATGGAGAGTTTTGCTTTGTTTTGAATAGAGAATGCTCTTGTATTTAAAACGAATGCTAAAATGTTTTAGAAGCATTAATTTTGTAAGTGAAAGTTTGTTGATGATTTATGTATCTATTGACTGACTTAGCTAACAGATTATATATATATATAAACTAAATTTACTGTAGTATTGTACCCAATAAACTGCTAATAATATTTTTTAAAAAGTTTCATTTTAATTTAACAATGATCTTTTCTTCTTCTTTCTCCAACTTTATCTTTGATAAGCTAAAAAGAAAAGAAACTTTAAATATATATCTCAGAAAAATTACTGTACTTAAGCATTTTAATATAACATATTAAAATTAAATATGTGAAATCACAGTAGATTGATGAAAACTGTTAATGTTAAAATGCAATAGATAGGATATCTAAGTCAGGGGTGGTCAACAAATCGATCGTGATACATCGGTCGATTGCAAAGCCAATTTTGGTAGATCGCGAGGCCAATATGGCAAGAGCCATCGGGTTATGAGTGAAACAAATTAAGTCAAGATTTTCAAGTTTATTTGTTGTTTTGTGTTTGTTCTAAATTTTTTCTCAATTCTATATAGGTGAAACCCACTAACTCGTATCATTATTGAAAATAATATTTTAATCTTGATTTAATGTAGCTAATTTGAATTAAAAAATATTGTTAATAATTACTCATTTTGCTTTAATTTCCCCAAACATGAGTTTTTTTGGCCGTTAAATAATTGTTATTATTATTATTTTTTTTAATGTGTCATTTTTTACATAGATAGATATATAAAAATAGTATGTATTTCACACCTCCCTCCACTTAGACTACGCCTATGACAAGTCGATCGCAACACATTTTTAAAATAAATGTAGATCTTATGAACACAAAAGTTGGCCACCCCTGATCTAAGTGATGTTAAATTGATTGTTATAATCCAATATCATGGATTATGCCAACAAGCTATTTAAATGTGAACTAAAATGTTAAAATTTTTGTTTATTTAAATTTTTTTAGTTTTGTTTACTATTTTTTTTTTTTTTTTTTGATAATATATTGTTGAATTAGTGACCTTTAATGCAGACAATTTCATACCTTTGTTGGATATGTATGTAAATATTTAATATATATATATAAGTTAATAGGCTTATTTTATACATATAGTTATATAGTGGACCATCGTTGACTTAAATTTGTTAAATGTTTTTTTTTAAAATGTTAAGAATCTTTTTTTGTCCATTAGTGGGTTTTTTAAAAATTTGTTTTATATTTTGTTATCTAATATAAAAATAAATTTGTAAATTATAAATTTATTATATATATTATAATAACTGAAACACACAGGCTTATTATGTACCTGTGTCTATATATGTAATATATAGGGTATATGTATTAAATGGATTATGTCATGTACATGAGGGGTCAGATTGACCTTAGGTCAACATGGGTGTGACAAGAATCTCGGCATCAGAGTGGCCTTTGAGCATTCCATCATCAGATTTTCAATTGGATGGACGGTTGAAGAATTGGAGTGTGGAGTAGACTGAAGCCTGTCCATTAAAGTTTGAGATTTGGCTATCTTAAAATATATCTGAGCACTTATAGCATATATGTGTCGAGATAATAATCTGGACCAATTGATGATTGCTGGTTTATCATGAAATACATATATTGGTGATTATTTATCTTTTCAACATATATGTGTTCAGTGCACCTGTTCAACTTTAGATTAAACAAAGTATCACGTGATTTTATCGGCTTACTTTAGAATTTGCATTAAGAGCGTTAATCCATTTTATTTACCCTATTGCGGATCATCTAAATGGTTACGCCATATCCAAATTCTATCAAATGATAAAATTACATTTATTATGCACAGAATTTATACTATAAGTTCTCACCACAACAGAGTGTATGTGTAAATATATGTCTCCTTCCCAAAGTTATGTGGATATTGAGATATGAGGTTATTATTGGGATCCCCGTTGTGTGATTTGGTACAGTGGTAGAGGTTTGCCTTTTTATTATTAATACTTTGCAACGACTTATTTCTTCTTAAAGAACTTATTCAACATTCTTAATATTGAGAGTGCCATTTATTGTTTCTAATAAAAATAACATGAATATTATTTCATCTGAAAATATTTTCTGCTCTTTAAAGGGTTAATCACGTGATATCCACTCTCCTCTCCCATTTTTTTTTTCCAGCTCAGGAACTAAGTTTAAAAAAAAAAAAAGTTAAATAGATATTTAAATTTCACTATTGTTACTAGTACTCTACATTGAATTTTTTAGCATATGAAAGTATCTTCTCTCTGTCACCTTTTTTTTGAACAAAAAGATAAAAGCATAGAATTTGCATTTAATGGAATTTGATTGAATTGATTTAAAATAAAATAATAATGTGAACATAATTAAAGAAAATGTTTAACATGTGTTAAAATTTTGTCAGGGAAGAAAACATTTATTGCATCTCCATTTTTTTTAAATCAATAAATGAGTGAGAAAGAAAAAATGCTTTTCATTTTAAAATACTGAGTATTTTCAAATTTTATCTGACAGCTGTTATATCAAACTCAATCAGTTTTAGTGGAAATCCATTTAAATTAGTTTATTATTATTATTTTAAATTATTAACAATTTTAAAAATAAAATCTACCTTGTTGTTGCTGAGGTGATGATGTGGGTATGTATTTACTTGGAGATGTAGTCAGATGATTAAAAAAAAAAAAACATAATCACGTGATTGTTTAATGGCGACGCGATACTTGCTATAGTGATATTTATAAATGTTATTTTTTAAAATATATCACCAAGTTTTGCTTGTATAATTATAAATTTGATTTGTTAAATGAAAGGAATTATTAAGCACATTTGAAAAAAGGAAGAAATTAAAACAAAAAAAGGTTACGAATTGCATTTTAGCTATATGTTTCCTAGTTATCATGATTTTGATTATGAGTATTCTTAATGGTTTATGAATTCCATACTAAGTTAACAAAAGCAAAAATCATGTGTTGTATTCCGATAAATTATTCCATATACATTCTACAATAGTCAAAATAAGAATCATAGATCACATGACCCTATCTCTTAAGCTTGTAAGTTATAAACAATGAGGATTGCCAATTCCTCTACAAGCTTTGTGATAAATGCTTAGCCAGAGCCAGCACTTAAAATATCTCTGTCAGGAACCCCTCCCCAAACCCCTGACCATTGTTTCGTGCTTTGGCACTCCTCAGAGAGGTGTCAGGGTACATCTAGTGTCTGAACCTACCCTGACACCTCTCTGAAGAGTGCCAAAGCACGAAACCATGGTCAGGGGTTTGGGGAGGGGTTCCTGACAGAGATATTTTAAGTGCTGGCTCTGGCTAAGCATTTATCACAAAGCTTGTAGAGAAATTGGCAATCCTCATTGTTTACATTCTATAATAGTTTTTTATTTTTAATTTTTCTGCTATAGATGATCTGGATATCTCTGTTATCATTATTATCAAGATTAATTAAGGCACAGTCAACTATAAAGATGTTAGATGCTGGCATGAATTTCCTAACAAAAGATATAACAGAGCTTTAAAAATATATTTAAAAAATGCATGTATATTTATCAGAGTTTCCATTCTTTACCAGAGTTTGGGTTAAAACCATTTTAGTTAACTATAAGGCTATAAGTCCAAAATGAAAACCCAATTCAGTATTTATACATTTTGGTGTCACATAGTCACCATGACCACAATCCCGTGTGAAGGCTTAATATTAAACTACTAAGCATCACATTTCTATGCTTACAAAGTTCTTTAAGCAGTAGCAAATTCTTTATACAGTAATTCCATCCAATGATTTATGTGCAGTGCTCTCAGATCCAAGACTCTTCATTGATGAAAGCCACAAGCTAGAAACTGGTCTGGGAATATTGAATAAAAAGGTATTAGATAGGGATTTTATGTACAAACATGCTTGCATTCATTAATTACTATAATTTGTACTGGGTGGTGCTACTATATGGAAAGTTAAGTGTGGTGAATAGGTATAACTACTTGGGAATCATCTTAAGTAATCAGAAAAATTCTTGGATGAATGGGAGAATGAATTGATAAATGCAGAAAAGAAAAGAGAGGAATTAATAAAAAAAAATTAACAGTGTTTTTATATAATAAATAGGATGTAGCAAGAATTGTATGGAAGGAAGTGGCAGTAGTAGGGTTAAGATATGGAAACAATGCATTATGTCTTGGTAAAAGGGTGTTAGATTATTTAGAAAAAGTACAAAGAGAAGTAGGGAGACATGCATTAGATGCAGATGGGTGGATGACAAATTCAGGAAGAAATGGGATTACCAAGTTTTTATATGAGAAATGCAAAAGGCAAAATGAAAATGTTCAGTAGATTGCAGTTTATGGATAATAGGAGAATAGCCAAAATAATATTTAATTGGGTTATGAGTAAAGGACAGGCAAGAAGATGGTGTGAGGAAGATAGTATGGTATGCAGAAAATTTAGATAAAGAATTTATGTCAGTATACTTATACAAAAAGTGGGATGATTTTGTTAGGAGAATTGTTGAGTGTTTTAGTGGCAAAGAATAGGATAGTAGAATAGATGCATTAATAAAAAATAGGAAATTGGGGAGTTAGAGTACTAGTATGGAGAGTAAAAACAGTTTAAATATATATAAAAATAAACAGAATATTGGGTGTAAGTTAATTTATGATAATAGCAAGGAAAATACTTTACTGTTTAAGGCTTGGCCAGGATCTTTAGCAACTAGGGAATATACACATAAATAGAAAAATGTGGATGATTTAGTCTGAAAGTTGTATAAGGATATATTAGGCACCTGTTAATTGAATGTAAATGCCTGCACAGCAGAAAGATATAATTAATGTTGTGGACGAATAAATATAAATAAAGTGATTATACAGAAAGTAGGTTCTTGGTTTTTATGCTGGGTTTGGGAAAAGATAAGGGGTATTTAGATATAAATTGGCAAGAAGTTGACAAAGATTATGTTGTGGAAATGGATAGAGAAGAATATGGGAAAAACTTAGGGTGGGAAATAGAAAAAAAAGGTAAGGTCTATAACAGGTTTCTCTGTGCATAGTGGCTGAGAAATTCCTGACTCCAAAAAAGGAGAAACTACAGTGCATTGTATCATATATTGTTTTAACAGCTTGTGTAGCATAGGAAGTAATCATGTGATGTTCACAGCTTGAGTTCATTGACAATTAATCAACTCTAATATGATCATATTGTATCTATGCATCTGATTTATTTATGACTATTCTTTCATATAATATTATTAGGTCAAGCAATATTTCTAAAAAAAATAATTTAACTTTTGTCAATCCATAATAAATGCTGGTAACAGACAATGTAAAATAATTATATCACATTAGCAAATTAAGGTATCAATAATAAAGAGCTTTTGATTTATTAATTGTTTCATAAGAATGTAACACAATTAAACAATAATATTAAAAATTGCATTAAATGAATAATCAAAGAGAAGCTTTCCTGAAACTATTAATAGTTTTAATTGCTTTTGTTAATTGCTTTACTCATTTGACAAATAGTTAACTAAATTTATATATACATTGAAACTGCAATATATAATTAATGTGTAAACTAATGTAGGTTTTTTTTAAAGAAAATAATAAAATTAAAATAATTACAATAATACTAAAATATTTATATACTTTTTTTTTCTATTCCAGTACTAATCTTCTTTTACAAAAAAAATATGCATCAGAATAAATATAAAATATTATTTTATTACATTTGTTTTTCTTTGCGCATATATTCAAAATACTTAAGAAGTAAACAATTAACTTTTTAAATATTTAAAATGTGAAAGTCGGATTTTTTAAAAAAAAAATAGAGCAAAATATTTTATTGACCCCCCCCCCCGTGAAGAAAAAATATATATGTATGTGTATAAAAATTTAAAATATTTGATTGTACTAAATGTGCAGAGTTCAGTCATCATATTTTATAATTGCTGATTGCATTTGATTATTTCTTAATTATAAATTTATATTAATTTATTTTATCATTTTAACACGACCCACCACTCTCAGTGCCATCTCATATTGCTGACCCAGTCTGAGTTCGAACCTGCATATATTACATATATAAATGCAGGTTTAAGCCTGTACAATGTATTTATCATTTTAAGAAAATTCCACTCTAGCTATATATATATAACAAATTAATTAATCCGGAAGTTAGCACATAAAAAATAAAGAAAATTAATTTGATCAATTATCTATCATAATTTAATCTGACAAAATATTTTCAACATGTGGTTCTTTAAATTATTATGTAACAGAAATAAATGTACATTAAAATAATGTAAATTTTTAATGAAGACCTCTCTGTAAATTTAAAGTTTTCTCAGAAGAAACAACTTATTTCATAATCCATAGAAAGTCCTATGGAAAAAGAATTTTCATTCTTATACGTTTATAAAATAATATTATATATCCATATAGACTATTAAAAAAAGGTCAGGTCTAAACTTTATGTAGGGCAATAATCATTATTTAGAACTTTAAACTGAAAAAAAAAAGTTACTTGTGAGTTTTCAAGTAAACCAAGATGGCAGCTTGTATTTTTGATAAATATACAGTTTCAGGGACTCCTTATAAATGTTTACAAAAAAAAAAATGCCTGCTAGGAAATGTTGTATTTAATAATTACATTACAGTTTTTATTACTGTTATTTTTAAAAAAGAAATGATTGGAGAAAAATTGATTACAATATTTACACTTTATTCATGTCATTGATGTGCATTCATATTGTGGCCATTAATGCACACTTTTGGAAGATCAGAATCCTATATCTTTGGAAATAGTCCCCTGCATCATGTTCTGTATCTTTGGAAATAGTCCACTGCATCACATTCTGTGACAGGAAGATCCCAAATTTTTATCATTATGATGAAACTGCTGATAAAAAGAAACATCCTGAATTGAACCAAAGTACAACAATGTTAAGAGGGTCTCACTCATTGCTTCCCATGTTATAATATAAGTAAAACAAAACATTGATGTAAAGCTTCTTCATGAAATTTATTGGAATTTATTTCTTTTTTAAAATTTAACAATTTATTTATTAATTTTGTTTTAATTTAACAATTAAGACATCTTTGGTAGATTATAGGTCCTCGAAACCACACATTTGTCAAAAATACGGAGTGCCATTTTGGTTTACTTAAAAACACACAAGTATCAAAAAAAAGTTAGTAAAGTAATTTTTTATTTTATATTTTATAAAAAGAAAAAGAAAAGATGTAAATAAATAATATTTTTAAATGAGTACACATATTTGTATAATATAACATATGTAAATAATATTAAATAAATCTGAATATACGTATCTATAAAGTATATGCATTAATATAAACAAAGTGAATTTAAATATATGCACATTGAAATGTTAGAATGCAGTCTTAATTATATTTTATGTTTTTAATATGCTTGTTATTATATATATCATTTTTTAAGATGTAAAAAAATATATAATAGTATGAAAATTATAAAAGAAGTATTGTTTATTAATGTTTATTATTATTATTTTCATATATTTTGTAAACAAATTAAAAAATTTTAATTCCTGACTTATATTATTTATAAAAAAAAAGAATTCTTAGTTTAAGTATATTGCAATGGTACATAGAAGAAATTACAGTGTCTTGCCAGTCATCATCATCTCAAACATCATAATTAATGAGTATGTGCAAAAGCCACCATAGAAACTTAAGTAATAAATAATATATGTTATAAACATTACATCATCAGCAATAATTCTTAAGATTCAAGTCATTTCTTGTGACAGGATTTTAAAAGATACTATATAAAATCTAATATCATTCCAGTGAATGTCAAATTTAGGGCATATCATAAAAGCAATCATTAGGGTCTTATTTGAATTCACATACATAAGTGCGAAAAATAACTACAAAAATAATTAATTTTACATCAAGTATGCTAGAATCATTATATCATTACTGATCATCATCAATACTCTTGGCCAACCAGTATCATGAGTGTACTAGCTATCATAAACTAATTACCATCATAAAATCTTAATAAAATGAACTATATAGACTTTACCTTTGTACCATCCAAATAATTCTATAGACATACATCAGGACCTCCAAACACACACACACATATATATATATTGCAAAAACTTATGTTCAAACTAGCTTGAGATTGCAAAGACATTAATAACTCTGATTGTGAACAAGAAAAAATACACATATATGATACTTAATCTATTCTATTATTAAATAATGTCAGTGGGATATTCTACAAATCCTTTAAAGCAACAACTCTCTGAAGATATCAGTCATGCACACACACACACACAGGAATTCATAGAATAGATAGTTAGAAAACTAAAGATATATATAAAAACAAACAATTTCGGAGATTATACATTTTTTAAAACAATTATTTAATAAGTCAGCCAATAAATAAAAGAATAAAATTTTAAAAAAATGATAATGCCACAACCTAAAATTTTATACATATAATTTTTATTCCTTTTTGACTCTTTTTAAAATTATAACCCATTTAATCTAAATAAGTTATTTCTATGTAAATGAATTATTCCCCTACAATAATCAAACCTAAAAAATATATTTCACAATAAAGAAAGAAAATAATTTGAATCTTCCTTACCCTTCTTTTAAAAATGAGAATGTCTTCAATATCATTTTAAAGCAAGTGAAAAATCTTTAAAACAAAACCATTAAAAAAAATTATTCAAGATTCACAATTATTATTTTCTCTATAAAATAATATTTATAAATGTAAATGTGTACACATTACAATACCTCAATTTAAACATGGCTTTTCTTTCTTTTAGTCCTTTTATAATTGCATAATTGAATGTTTTTTTCTTATAAATCTTGAATATTACAGTTTAGACAAAACTATTGGCTCCAAGTTTTTTTGTTATAGCTTTCTCAAGTAGTTGTTATGTTTATTTATCTTTTTTTTCTTTTGTAGCTCCAGGTTTCAGTTTAGCAAGTATTTTCATTTCAAGTTAAACTGATTTTCAATTTAATATCTTTTTCTTCTTTTTGCAGATCCAAGTTTCAGTTTCATAACTATTTTCATTTCACTTCATCTATTTGGTTTTTGTTCTGTTGTAGCTCCATCTTTCAGTTTAACAACTATTTTCATGTCAAATTAACACAGGTTTCCAATTTAATGATTATTTTCATTTCAGTTCTTCCATTTAAATTTTTCTTCTATTGAAGCTTCAGGTTTTCATTTTTAACAAATATTTTCATTTCAGGTTAACAGACTGGGATAACCATGAGTTTTGAAGGACCAATACATAAGATTAGTTAATAGTTTCTGACAGAGGTATTTTACTTTTCCTACATTCCTTTTAATGAAATTGATTATATAGTTGAGGATGTAATGCTCAGTCTTTAGCAAAGGTTAGAACTCACCTGTTGTAAACTCCATATTATTGTATTGCTTTTCAAAAATCTATTTTTTAAATAACTGATAATGATATCAATTTAGCATCAGATTTCCAAGCTGAGCTGCTGATTACTCATCTCATTATTGTTGCACTAGTATTGACCAACACCATCTTTTGCTTTTTAAAGAAAAACAATTTTGATATCAACCTTTCAACCAGTCACATGACTACCATATTTTTTTTAAAATTATGTTGTTTAGTTATGAATTTCAATGTAATATATGTATGTTGGTATGCATTATGTCCAAAGCAAGTTTAGAATTTACTTAAAATATGTTCAATCTTTTTTGAGAAACAGCCCTATGGGATACTATTCATCAATGTAGGTATTGGGTCAAAAAAATTAAACCAAATGAAATATTACTTTACCTTTTATGTACTATAATGCATAAAATTTTAGATTTCATTTAAATAAATAAGATTATGTTGATAGCATTTTCATTACTGGACCAGAATCAGCTAGCCAAGAAATCAAAGTGAACCTTCAAAGCCATTCTGCACTATGTTTCACTGTGGAGTGGGAAGACTTCTTACAAAGTCTCATACTTTGATTTAGTAATACACAGAAAGTCTCTCCATCTTGGTTACTCTATTCACATTAAATCTTTAGAAGTATGTGGCTTCAAACATCCAGAATCCACCACACCTCAAACCTACAAGCTAGCAGCCTTCTTATTTCTATTTCATAACCAGTCTTTATGACAATATGAATATTCCCATAAAACTAACATAGAATTATGCACCAATAACCTCATATCTTTTGCATTTAAACACAACCTCCTAAAAAAAAAAAAAATAAAACACTTTTACCAAAATATTAACTGTAACTCCACCTTCAATGACAGGTCATGGTTTCTTTTTCCTTATATTTCCACCCTCACCAAATCATTCAAGAAAATATTTTTACTTACATATCATCTCACTTTCCACACACCCCTTCCTCCAATAGACTTCAAAATAACCCAAAGAACAAACTTGAATTTGAGTTCATTCCTTGCATGGTTTATGGAATTAAATGCCCCCATATCAGATGTAATTCTATTTACATTGGTGATTCCCAGATAACTATGGCTACATGATTGTCATAGTTTCAATACATATATGAAGGCAGCTACCAAACCAGATTGCAGTTCAGTTTATTTTGAACATCAAAAATTAACAAAATTTGTTTACTCTGTCTTTAACAATCATTCAGTATATTGCGAGAGATGACTCAAGTCAAAAAATACTATATAGCTAATTCCACTCATACTATTATAAAATTCATCATTTCTTTTCTTCAATAAGGGACTCTCTGATACTTATCAACACTCACTAATTTTATATAAATTTGAATTTCCACAACCCTATGTATATAAACATGTGCACTCTCTATCACTTCACACTTTAGTCAACTATGAATGTGATAGTATTTGAACTCTTGAAAATACTTAGCCTTATTTTGTTACTTTAACTGGAAAGAGAAAAAACTTCTCCTCAGCTGTGTATTAGTGCACAATCTATTTTATTGAAGTTAAGTATAAACCTCATATTTTTACATAAACATATACAATTTAAAGTTTTAACGTAAAAATGAACACCATTATCTAATAAAAAAACATTGAATGTACATAGAAAATTATAATTATCTATACATCTAATCAAATATCTTCAAATTTATACATTTTAATTAAATTTATTAGAAGTAACTTATTTTAATTTACAACAAATAGGATCTATTCTTACTTTTACAATTAGTTCTAGCGAGAAAACTCAGATATTTCATTTATTAGTCACCTATTGAGAGTTTTCATAGCTTTTTTTAAAACGTGTATTTTTATATATACTTCAACATAAAATTTTAGTTTGAAAGAAATTCCATAGATGGCCAGAAAATTGAAAACTAGGCAAAATAACAAAGCTTCAGTTCCACCTTATCCACACCTTGATGAGGTGTCCTTTTGTATTCTGACATCTTTTGACATCACTATTTTTTACCTTGTTTAAAGAAAATAATTCAAATAACCAAAAGGTGAATTTATTTGTGAATTTATTATAATTTTAGATTTTTTTTGTACAATAATTATTGCAGATCAAAAATATAAATTATTAATAATTATTTTTGAATGGAAATATTTTAGCTTTATAAACTAACATTACATTTTTGGATAATGCAAGCTTATCCTGAAGGCATTTACTAGTTTAGTTTCTGCATCATCCATAATATTGGTAATAGCTTGTGTGAAAATATAATATTTTAATAAATATTAAAACAATTTAAACTTTTAAAGCCTAATTTATTAGATTTAAGAGAAATAAATATTTATTCATTTGCATTTTAAAAAGAAATGACAATGTAACATTTCTTTGATTTTGGAAAATGAAAATAATTTTTCTAGAAATGATGACATATGAAACTTTTTGTTTTCATTATATTTTCATTTTTTTTCATATTTTTAGAAGTGAATATTTAAAATTTATTTCAGTAGTAAACAAAAATATCTATCAAATGAAATCAAATTTATAATTTTCTGATAAGTAATAATAGTTTAATTTTAAATTCAATGTTGAACATGAAAACAAAAAAAAATAGATGCATTGCAAGAGAAATAATATTAAGCATGCTATATAAATTTGCATGTTTTCCATGACTGATGTAAGTAATGGAACTACTCTGGATAAATCATCATTGGTGATATGTCATTGTATTTTAGTCCTTTGATACAAGTTATTTTTACATTTCTTTTTTCAGTGTTTCATCATAAAACATATATTTATTAAGGGTGTAATGAATATTAACAGGAAAATCAATTATAAGAAAATAATTCTTGACATTTTGAAAACATGCATACAAAAAGTGTTTCTTTATCTGAATGTATAGTGTGTCAACAAGAAGGATTTTCCTTATATAATCTAAAAAGTATTTTTTTGCTGTGAACATTTTTTCTTGATTATTTTGTGAGAATTGAGCACTATTATGTATATAAGATTGCACTCTTATCTTTAATAATGTATTTCCTGACAAATTTGCAATCTTTATTCAATTTTTCATTAAACATCTAGATAGTAGATAAACATTTCAAAATAAATTATTTTTAAATGATAGTAATAGGAGGGTCAGGGGTTCATTTATATTTACACAGACAAAAGTTTTCCTGAAATTTTATACCGAGCCAATAAAGATGAAGTGATTCTATTAATAATCTTCAATCATGTTTTGCATCTAATATTTTTGTGCTAAATAATAACTTATTGTCACATAAGTTTTATGTATTATGCATGGAAATTCTTTTATTAATGAGTCTAATCTTTATATAGCATATTATGATAAAGTAGATAAGCATTGTGCAGAATATAGCTGTAATTTTTTAAATATGCAGACATTTTTTTTAGTAGTCATGGACTTTAATAGTTTCCTGGTTTCTATTCCTCTTGTAATTCCCATCTTTTGAGGAGAAGTACTGGAATGGTTTTTTATTCTGCAATAACAATTTAAGACTGTTATTACAACTTTTTTTAAAGGGAATGAATATCTTATATACTTTTGCAAGAGTATAATATAATTAAAACAAAATTAACAAATCGATTGTTAAATTAAAAAAAAAAAAAATTCCAATAAGTTTCATTAAGAAGCTTTATTTAAATTTTTTTTTTTTTGGCCTATACATGAGAGTCAGAGTGGCTTGAGGTCAACATGGGCATGATAACAATATTGGCATCAGCATGGGATTTAGGAATTCTGTCATCAGATTTTCAATAGTATGGATGGCTGAAGAGTTGGAGGTTGGCATATATTAAAGCCTGTCCATTGAAGTATAAGGATTTGCTATCTTAATATAAACTGAATACTGATTGAATATATGTATGGGAGATGATAATCTGGACCAACTGATGAATGCTGGTTCAGCATGAAATATAGATATTGGTAATTATTTATCTTTTCTGCACGTGTGTGGTCATGTATATCAGTAGTATGAGATACTGTGGATGGTGTTGAAGTGGCTTGAAAGTCTGAGTTCAAATCCCCTATCTTTATATTAGAACATGGAAAGCAACAAGACATTTTTAACATTGTCATACTTTGATTCAATTCAGCACGTTTCTTTTTTAAAGCAGTTTTTTTTTTTTGTAAATTGTCGTAATGAGAAAAATTTGAGACCTTCCTATTACAGAATATAATGCAGGGGTCTATTTCCAAAGGTATGAGATCTTATCCCCCAGAAAAGTGTGCGTTAATGATCACGATATGATTGCAAACCACAGACATGAATAAAGTTAAATATTGTATTTATATATTTTTTCCATTTTTTGATTAATAAATTAATCCAAAAAAAATAAATAAAAATAAACTGTAAATATTGTAATTAATTTTTCACAATGTTTTTAAAATAACAGTGTGATAGTTAATGTTGTTTTAATATTAATATACAACGTTATAACATAATAATTACTTATGTATATTTGTTTTTTTTTTTTTTTTAGGGACAGCCGTTGGATTATTGTAGAAGCCTTTTAAAAATCGGTGGCAAAATACCTATTTCTGCCTCAGCAGTTATTACTTACATAAAGGAGAATATTACTTTGACCGCAGTAGCAGCAACCACTGTTCAGCAGCATACGGTTGCTTTTGTTGGAACAGACCGCGGAGAAATCAGGAAGGTAACGTAGTTTATATATAATATAAAATACAGAACAAAAAAAATCTGTGAATTATTTTCTAATTGCGTTTTCTTTTTAAAAATAAGCATTCTTAAAGTTGAAATCCAAAGCAGATTTTCAACCTTGCTAAATTTAAGCAAACTTGAAATAGTTTTGTAAACTTCAGGAACATCTGGGTTTGTTCATTGATTTTCAAAGAACTGTCACTCATAGACGGGTTAAAAAAATCTGGGAATGTTCTTTTTCTAACAAAAAAAAGTGCATTTGTTTATAATTATTTTGTGAAAAAATATATAGGATAACATTTTATTTTCCTTAATCTTAAAATGTATTATTTAATAATATTTTTTGAAAAAAAATTCAGTGACTTCAGAATCACAATTTCAATTATAAATATGAAGTAATATATATTAGGGTTATCTTTTGACACTTCCTGTACGTGAGTGTGTTTCATTTAAAAGTCGAGGGTTATCTAAAATATTTAAAGATAATGCCCACTGTTGTATATACATTTCTGCTAAAGTGAAAGGGTAATGGGTAAAGACGTTATACTTGGAAAATAACATCATTAATCATATTTAATTAAGTAATAATTATGTAGTCATAAAAATAAATGAAAAAGAGAGTTAAGAAAGCTTTTAATTAAATATTTAAAATAATTAATAACAAACTGTTTAACTTGTCAGAATATTGTCCCAATAAAATTCATAATTATCATTAGAAAAGTAAGTTGATTTACAAAAAGAATTACATTTTATTAATAATTATAAGTTTCAAGTTCAAATCCATACTGTTAGCATGATATGTGGATCACCATTGAATGCTTTATATATTTAAATTCGTCTATTGAATTGCCATAAAAATTCAAATCATCCCTATAATAATAATTTTTAAGATAAAGATATATTTCGAATTTTTAAATAACCTTAAATAATAGTTTTACTTTCTAAATATAGTTGCTGTGCTTAAAGGGAAAAATCATATATATATAAACATCTACATCAGTTATTTTAATCCAGTAATTATATTACTCAGTATTTCATTTACTAGGATTTACTGTCCAACCGATGTGTATTTAAAACGGATTATCACCCGCTATATTTTTAATATCAGTAAACAAAAGAAAAAAATACAACGATGAAAAACCCCAGATTATGACTATATAACTATACATATTTGTTTAATAAATAAATTACCCAAAACATGTTTTACAATAAAACTTTTCTGAGTTTTCCTAAAAGAAAATTTATCACTAATTTGATGGTAATCCACTAATTTTTAGATAATTTTTATGTTTTGTTTTAAAATTGAAAAACATTACCATTTGTGTTTTAAAACTTGGTGATGTGATGTGATGTACTGTGACTTTTCCTTTTAAACAGAGTCAGAAATCTCTCAGCAACAATGCCCAGAGAAACCTGTTAGCTACTATACCTTCCCTTTCCATTCCCCACCCTAAGTTTTTTCATATCCTGCTCCATCCCATTTTTACAACATAATCTTTGTCAACTCCATGGCCTTTATATCTAACTCCTCTTTATCTTTTCCCAAACCCTGCATAAAAATTAATAACCCACTTTCTGTATAATCACTTTCCTTATTTATTCTTCCACAACTTTATTATTTGTATCCTTTCTGCTTTCAAGCATTTACATTCAATTAACAAATGCTTAATATTTTCTATGCCTTCCTTACACAAATTGCAGTCTAAATCACCCACGTTTTTCCATCTACATGTATAATCCCCTGTTGCTAAAGATCCCGTTCAAGCCTTAAACAGGTATTGTTGTAAAAGATGAAACACCATCTGTTAGTATGTCAGTCAAAATATATTTTATACATTATACCTATGAAAATGTTTTATTATATTTACCAGATCTACCCCATCTATAAAGGCCCTTTTTTAATTGATTGCTTTAACAATTTTTTTTATGATTTAATGTAAATTAAACAAGACATTTTAATCATTATCATCATCATCAACCATTATCAATCCACTGCAGGATGAAGGTCTCTCCAAGTTTAATCCATCTTCTCCAATCTTTAGCTTCTCTTCTCCACAACACCCCTGCACATTTTCTTATTTCATCCATCCATCTCACATGTGGTCTCTTTCTGGGTCTTTTACAATCTCTTGGAATCCAGTTTAAAATTTCAATTGTCCATCTATTATCATTTCTTCTAGCAATATGTCCAGCCCAACTCCATTTCAATCTTAATTTTTTCAATAAGGTCAGTAACACCTGTTTGTTGTCTTACCCATACATTGCGTTTTCGATCTCTTCTTGTTACTCCCAACATACATCTCTCCATACTCCTTTGAGTGGTCTGAAGTCTCTGTATTGCTCTTCTATTAAGTGTCCAAGTCTCAGATCCATAAGTAAGAACTGGTAAAATACATTTGTTAAAAACCATCCTTTTCAAACACATAGGCATATTTCCTTTTAGTAACAAGTTATTTCTACCAAAAGCACTCCAACCAAGTTTAATTCTATGATTAATTTCCTCCATTATGTTTCCATCTGTATTAATAATCTGACCAAGGTATTTGTAACTGTTAACTTCTTCTAATTCTTCATAATCAATCTTTATTTTCATATTTTGAGCAAATCGATTAAACATTACTTTAGTCTTTTTAACATTTATCTTTAGTCCTACTTGTCTACTTTCATCTGCTAACTCCTGCAACATTTCCTGCAGCTCTGAAGCATTATTTGCAAAAACAACTGCATCATCTGCAAAATCTAAATGACTTAAATACTCTCCATTTACTTTCACTCCTTTAGTTTCCCATTTTAATCCACAAAATACTTCTTGCAGCACTGCTGTAAAGAGTTTTGGAGATATGGAGTCACCTTGTCTTACATCTTTCTCAATGTTGATTTTTCCAGTATCATTATGTAATCTAATTGTTGCTGTTGCATTTTTATAAATATTCTTTAAAATATGACAATATCCTGGATCTATACCTTGATGATCCAATGCTTTAATCACTGAAGAAATGTGTATAGAATCGAATGCCTTTTCATAATCTACAAATCCAAAACATAATGACAACTCATATTTATTTGTCCTTTCTATGACTTCTCTCAATACCTGGATATGATCTATTGTACTAAAACCACTTTTAAATCCAGCTTGTTCTTTTGGTTGGTGGAAATCCAAAGTTCTCTGTAGACGAGTTGTAATTATCTTGGTAAAATTTTTATATAAAACTGATAAAAGGCTGATAGGTCTGTAATTTCTAATATCTTCTTTATCACCTTTTTTAAATATTAATATTATTACTGCATTCTTTCAATCTTCTGGTACATCTTTATCATTTAGACATTTGGTATATAACTTTGCTAAAATTGTTTCTATTTCTTCACCTGCTTCTTTTAATATATCAATTATAATTCCATCATTTCCTGGAGCCTTTCCTTTCTTCATACACTTAATTGCATGTCTCACTTCTTCATTTAAAATTCTGGGCAATTTGGAAGATGTAATAGATATAAGAGGTACTTGTTCTTTATTACTATATAATTCTTGATAAAAATCTTCTACCAATTTCATGATGTCATCTCTCTTTTTAGTAATAATTCCATCTTTTTTCTTATTGCAGATATAAATTTCCTACCAATACCAAAATGTTGTTTAACATTTTTGAGACTTTTATTTTCTTCTACAGCTTTCCTTGCTATTTCACAGTTATACTTTCTTATATCATTTTTAACTCTTTTCTGTACCATTTTACAAAATTCGAGATATTCAATTCTTTTTAATACATCATTTTTGTATATCTTCATATTCCTTCTTTTCTTCATAAATTCTCTAGTCTCAGTAGAAATTTTATTAGTCAATTGCTGCTTTTTTCTACCAGCTATGTTTGTTGCAGTTTTTAAAAGTATATCAGTTATTTTCATATTAATTTCATTCAAATCTGAATCATGTACTTGAAACCTATTTGTAAGTTCTAATTTAAATTCATTAGAATGTTTCTGAAGATTAGGAATATCAACTGTAAATATTGTTTTTCTTAATAATTTTTGTCTCTCTAGTTTTACATTAACACGTAACTTACACCTTACTAATCGATGATCACTTTCTGTGTTAAATTTATTAAGAACATTACAATCTTGAAATATGTATTTTCTGTTAGTCAAAATATAATCCAATTCTGCTGTACCTTCATTTGGATGCTTCCATGTCCATTTCCTTTTAACATTTTTCTCCAAAAATGAATTCATAATATAAAGTTTTTCTTTTTCTTCAAACTCCACAAGTCTATGTCCTCTCTCATTTCTATTACCATAACCAAAATTACCTACAGCAATTTCATCTTTCATTTGTCTACCAATTCTAGCATTAAAGTCTCCCATAACAATTTTAAAATGTTGTTTACTCTGATCAAAAGCCTTTTGTACATCCATATAAAAATCTTCTACTACTTCATCACTATGAGAACTTGTTGGGGCATAAACCTGAACTATCTGCATTTGGTATCTGCTATTAAGTTGTATAATTAATCTTGCCACTCTGTCCGATACACCATCAATCTCCACAATATTGTTCTTTCACTTTTTATTTATAATGAATCCTACTCCACTTGTATAAATGTGATAAATGTACCCAATCATTTTTGTATTATGATTTATCAATGATCATTGTTTTTGTAATGATTTCTTAAAATCAGTTGCTTTAATTCATTTTTTTTTGCTTTGCAGAATTACTTACTTTGAATAAAATGCTTGTAATCAAATTAAGCTTCTAAATTAAAATCAAATGTTTTAAATATACCTCTTGTATTTAATATGTGAATCTGACAGCATTATAGTAAATTACTAATGACAGAACTATTTCCATTGCATCAAATATTCTTCATAATGTAGACAAATATAATAGTTTTTTAATTGGTTGTGAATTTGACACATGACAGCCTTACAAACAAACATACATTCTCCAATCAGACAACAGAGAAAATAGGGATTTTATATGTAAAATACAGTACATATAAATACAACTATTACAGGCTTAAAATTTAAATAACATATTTTTGGAAATCTCCATTTTTCAGATGTGGAGTCTAAGGCATCAATTTGTTTTGTCTTTGCAAATTTTTTTTACTGAGTGTAGTGATTAGTGCATGACTGGGTTCAAATTTAGACCCAATGAAGCTTGAAATTTTTAAAATTTCAAATAGATATAGGATTTTTCCTGGAAAATAGCCCTTAGGCAACCTAGTTAGCCATTCAGTAGTTATTCTGAGCATTTTAGTTTAATCTGATGGTATTAATATGCTTGCTGTAAAAAAAAAGAAAGATTGTAATTCAAAATAGTACAGGGAAATATACTTTTTTAGACTTGACCTTAACTTGGTACAAAAACAAAAAAAATGTAAATTAAATGTGCAATTTTAAAAAGAAAAATAATATTTTAATAAAGTGCCATGAAAATAGTGTAAAATGACTGGCCTCTTGAATGTCTGAAGTACCTGTGCATAGGCCATATATTTAGTAATTCTGTTAACCATGTTAAATATTTTTTTGTTTCTAAAGTGTATAAAGTCAAAGCATAACAGCATTCTATTTAAAGAACAATATAAAACACCAGCATAAATTTATATATTAAAAATATAATGAAGTTTATATTTGTAGGTTATTTATTTACCTATTAATACATATGCCAAATGCTTTGACCGAGAAGTGAACCCGGAGCAGCTGCTGCGGCCAGCTCCTTAAAAAGCAGCTATGTTCAAGCAGCTATGCTAACCACTAGGCTACCAATGCTTGACCTATTAATACATTTACTCAAATTTAATTGTATTTACAAAGGTAAATACCTATTTGATGTATAACTGTAAATAGTCAAAAATAATGAGATTTTACAACATGAAAAGGTTCATGATAATAAAATAGTTTTCAGTTTAGATTGTGTTTCAATACAAAATAGGTTTAAGAACATTATGAGCAATGCTTGTGCAGTACTGTGAGTAATATAGGTTTAGATCATAACTTAGTGGTGGTAGAATTGGGACTACCTTTTAAAAGAATCATATGAGACAAAAAAAAGAGGGATCCTTGAAAAATTGAATGAGAATATTATAAAAAAATTTAAATAAGGAAATGATTATAAATACTAGTAGAGTGATTGAAAAAAGTAATTCAAATAAAGAAAGATTGACAAGATGCTGCAATATTGACTGCAGATTATGAAAGTAATCAGAGAACAAAAAAAGTCTTATATCATCAGTGAAATGATACATAAAGTGATAGTATCAATATATAGAAAAATATGAATTATATAAAAAGTAGAATTATGTATCTATGAAGCAGACTTAATCATTAGTTATAAAGTTGAAGACTTTGAATACTTGAATTAATGATTGACTTATGTTATGCAAAATCTAACTTAGTATTATAGTTTGTATGTGAAAATCCAGTATAGTTTGATGAGTTTAATATTTTCTAATTTTAACTTGGTCAGAAGATGGAAAAATAAAAGAAATGATTGTAGTTTTTTTTTCTAATGTGCTTAGCGTCCGGCTGGGAAATGAACCCCAGGACAACCACTTGTGAGGCAGCTGTGCTAACCACTTGGCACAAGAATGTTTGAATTCTATAGAATTATAGAAGGCTTAAGAGTGAATTTTAAAAAAAAGCTAGGATAAGATGATTAGAAGAAGAATATAAAAAGATGAAAGAATTACAGCACAAATGATTTGATTTAATATGTTATGGAATAAAACAATTTAGATAAAAGAAGTAAAGTTACATTGACAAAATACAAAGCTTGATTATGGAGTAATGCAACTCTGAAAGTGCTCAACCTTTTTAACTTGTTAATCATCATTTGTATAGTTTCACCTTCAATGCATTTGCATATATTTAATGATTAAAAATAAAAATGATAAATTATTAGTAAAGAAAACAAATGTATTGAAAGGCATATTTGATTTATCTGACAAAAATAGTATGTCTTTCGTATATTAATTGAAAAAGAAGATATAATAGATTGGACACTCAAAAATTTTTTAAATTAAATTAAAAGTGGTAAAGCATAAAGAATTGATGAGATTCCAATTCCCTTTCAGCAGTAATGACTCAAGTGGAACAAAAGCTTAAAATTATAAAATATAAAAATTTTAAAACAATTAGAATAAAGTTGGCTTAATCTGACATGCAGCTAAAGTATTGTTGAAAGTCTTGAATAAGCAGATTTTCAGTGAATGAGTTATATTTTATTTGGAGAGTTATTTGATTTAGAAAAGATAGGACAAGAAGTGCCTACATGTACAGGAAAAAATATTTTATGGATTTTGAAAAGTCATTTGATGTGTTAATTTAGATTATTTTGTTGGATATTTTTCTTTTAAAATGTGTAGATCGGAAAGAAAAATGTTTATCAGAAAATATTCGTAAGGTATAATTGTCTTCTTATAAATATATATATATATGGAAAGAATATTAAGTAAGGATGATACATATTTACAGCATTGTTCACTATATACTTAGAAAAGTTATTAAATAATTAATTATGAAATTAAATTGCTGATAATATAGTGATATTCACAATTAGTGAGAATGAGTTATAAATTCAGAATGAAAATTAATGTGAATAAATTTAAATCAATGAAAATAGACATTAAACTGAAAACAGTAAAAGTAAATTATAAAGCATATTACTGCTCTTAACTATTTAAGAAATAATATTTAAAAAATTCACATAGGAATTTCAGTATTTAGATAGATCTCTGGGAAGTCATAAGATTGTTTTGTGATTAAATTATATTTAAATAAATTATTTATATGAAAGGGAACGAGATATTATTTTATATAGCACTATGTTTTTATACTCTAATACTGATATTAGCGATTAAGCCAATGCATATGTGCTTTAAAGATTTTTAAATTGTAAATGAATACTCTCTCTTTTCCAGACACAAGATATACTCTTTTTGAAAAGATGGAATGAATCCACCCATCCTTTTGACCCAAACATTTATGTATGGGCAAATCTTAAGCATATGGAAATGAGAGCGTGAATTGTAACTACTTAGAAAACACAGAGAAAAAATATTGGTTAAAGTTATGAATTTGAAAGAGGGTGAATGGATAAGTTGGAAAGATAAGATTCATTTTTAGACAAGAGAATTGTGAAATTTATTTTGGAAAGAACTGAAGATAACAGATCCAATAAGAGGAATAATTATAAGTATTTAAATAACAGAATAACAAATAGAAAAGTTTGGAGGAGAGGTTGGTTTGTTTGTTTTATGAGACCTGATTTTTATTAGATAACTAAGAATTGTGAAGATTGATTTAAGAAATTATTATGGATATGTAAGATATATACTCTTAAACATAAACAACATTTATAAGACTTCTATGCATTGGTAGTTGATAAAAATACAATTTGGTATATTACACTTATGTAAGCTTTATATTTTTAAACTGGAAAAAAGATTATTAATATTTCGGCAAATCATTGTTAGTCATAATCAAATATGTATTTTATTTGTAATTGTTTGATATGTAAAAATATTATAATTTTATGTTTCAATTAATATCAATTGAGTTGATACATGAGTGAATGAGTTCCTAAGGCATACATTGAGTTTAAGATAATAAAAAAAACATATGGTTTTATTGCTTGGGAGTTCATACAAAGTTTGAGCACCAGAACTGTGAATGTTGGAATCAATCCTGGGATCTCTCCATCCCAAGTGGATATTCTACTAACTGTGCCAAACCATGGGGGGTGAGTTTAAGATAAAGAGACAAAAAGCAAAGCAATATGATGATTACAAAAATACTGGGACTCAGGCATCGCATCACATGGAGTCAAAATGAAGCATTGAGATATGCATTGACCTTTAAGAAAGAAAAAATACAAGGAGAATAAGGATTTGAATAACAGAAATTCAGAACCACTAAACATCACATGCTCACCATCTCATGCTAGCACATAACTGTATGGGCGCTGAATTAAGTTCAGACCCATATGACTATATAAGCTATTGAGCTTAGATTGAAAATATTATTGTGTTTTCAAATTTTATTCTCATAGTTTTGTAGTGAAGTAGAGATAAAAGGTGGCTGCTGGAGAGTTGCATTAGATCCTAAGATCTAGGTGCAGTGCTCTCAGATCCAAGGCTCCTCACTGATGAAGGCCACAAGCCAGAAACTAGTCTGGGGATATTGGATGAGTAGGCACTAGATGGGGATTTTATGCACAAGCCTTCTGGAATTTATTGATTACTCTGGTTAACACAAGGCGGCACTACTATATGGAGAGTTTTTGCCTGTTTAGAAATTCAGAACATTATCTTTGAAAATTAGAGACAGGAAAGAAAATAATCTGATATCTGATATTCTTAATTTGATTTGATGGGGAAATAATGAAGTTATTTTTACATTCTATCTTGTGAAATAATATTATATGAAAAAAATATGAAATTTTATTTATATTCATTTAAAAAAATATTTTAAACTGCCCTATTAATAACTGTGAATGTATTAAAAAGGAATAAGCTTCACAGAATATTTATTATAATGGAAACATTCATTATATTTTTTTCCTCTCTAATTTATTTTGCCACATTTGTTAATTATTTTTATATTTATTATAATTGTATAAAATATATATCAAGGAGAATGTGTAAATATATGAATAATATGCATAATTGAGATTGGATTGATGATTAAATATATATTGTATTTGATGTATAAAATATTATTGATAAATGAAGCATATTACTTCATATATATGCTATGTGTTTGAAAAGGAAGTTTTTAATAAATGTGTTTTACCAGTTCTCACTTATGGATCTGAGACTTGGACACTCCATAGAAGAGCAATACAGAGACTTCAGACTACTCAAAGAAGTATGGAGAGATGCATGTTGGGAGTAACAAGAAGAGATTGAAAATGCAATATATCGGTAAGAAAACAAACAGGTGTTACTGACCTCATTGAAAAAAATTAAAAGACTGAAGTGGAGTTGGGATGGACATATTGCTAGAAGAGATGATAATAGATGGACAATTGAAATCTTAAACTGGACTCCTAGAAATTGTAAATGACCCAGAAAGAGACTACATGTGAGATGGAATGGATGAAATACAAAAGAATGCAGGGGTGATGTGAGAAGAGAAGCTAAAGATCAGAGAAAATGGATTGAACTTGGAAAGACGTTCATCCTGCAGTGGATTGAAAATGTTTGATGATGATGATGTATGGTATAATTGCCCTACTGACATATCAGAGTATATCATAAATTCCATTTTGTTTAATTTTTCTTTTTACAAGCATATTGCCATCCATATCATAATTAATGTTTTAATTGATATTTTATAATAGTACTTATTTCTGTATATCTTTTGCTCAGAAATGAGCCAGATAAGATATGAAAAGATGTAATAAATGTAGTAAACTCAGAATTTTTATTTTATTATTTTACTTATTGAAGAGTAGTAATTAATTTATTGAATGCACAGAAAGCACATGAAAATACTCTAAACAGGCTTTAACCTGTGTTCAATGCACTTTAAAATTCCAAACCACGACATAAGATAGTGACTTTTATAAAGATAAGAGCAGCCATCTTATCTTTAACCTAAATGTCCACTTCCATAGGCAAATCTGAAGCATCTTGATTTGGAAGCATGTAGTTGTTGTTTTCTCCACTGTTCAAGTCCACTATTTCCCTCACAAATTAACATACGTGAAATCTTGCGATTTACAGCAAGCCAACATTACTTATTATAATAATCAATAAAGCAAGTCATATATAGCATGATATTGCTTTATAAAAAACTTGTGTTTACAAAAATGCAATATAGAGAACACACCAATAGCTCAAACAAGCTCTTATTAATAAGTCAGTAAAAGAAAATATTTAAAATCTCTATCTGGAATATTCTAGCTCCTCACTAATGTGAGCCATAAGCTTGAAAGTAATCGGTCTGGGGATAAGAATATTCCAGATAGAGGTTTTAAATATTTTCTTTTACCCCACTTATTAATAAGAGCTTTTTTGAGCTATTAGTATGCTCTCTATATTGTATTTTACTTATTGTAACCTAAAAATTTATTGTAAAAACTGAAGTTCAGTGATGAGATAAGAAAACCTGAAGATTTATAAAAATATATGTACGTCTGTAATGCAATATATATGATCCACCAAATCATTGTTATATAGTAAAAAAAATATAGTGAAATGTTAGAGGTTCCTTAATATTAATTTTCAAAATTATTACTAGATGATTACTTTTGAAGTAAATTGAAGCAATCGTGTTAATGTGATTTCTGATCATTGTTATTTTGTAAAAAAAAAAAAAATTGAAAAACTCAAATAAATGCTTTTATGCATTGTTTGTTTAGCCATATCTGAAGCAAGTTATTATTTTTATATTAAAATATAATTTTGAATCTATACTTTGATATGTCGTAATACATATTAAGGTCATTTCTTGAATTCATATAGAATAACAGTGTAATAGACACTATAGTTTTTAAGATAAAAATGGGGACTTGAGGTACAACACAGATTCTAATATAATGCTTTTGCAATTAACATGTTATAATTGCTTCAACTAAATTAGTTACTGCAGACTATTATTTTAATAAATTAATTGTATGGAAATAAGGTATGGACTAGACTGACATTTTTTTTTGTAATTTAAAGGTTCAAAAATACAACGGCAAGATCAAAAGACCATTTGAATATCTCAGTCAGCTTCTGGATGTTATGATATTGACTATACTCTTGCAAGGATAAATCTTTTATGGATTAGATATATGATGTAAATCAGAAATGGGCAAGACATTGATCACAATCTACCAGTGTGAAGAAATTTTGGAGTGACTGCCTAAAAGGACTATTTTTCACACATGTATGACCACTGCAGATGAAAATAGGCTTCACAAACAAGGCAGCTGTGTATAGTTGAGTACTTGCCAATGAATGGGTTGAATAACAACACATCTTCACTTGAACTGCACAATGATGTGTACTTTGATTTCAAATTTATTCGCTTGAATATTTTCACTTGTGAAATGCAAAGATGTAAGCAGAAGCATTGAAAACTTGTCATCAACCTGGTAATTGTGTTTTTTGTTGTGACAGGTCTACATATTTACTTAATTTATCATGAACAATTAGTATTTTATCATATTTTAAAAGAGGGGTGTAATATCTGAAACAATTTCAAAGAAGAAAATGCAAAAGTTTGTGTTATATATATATCTTGAGCAAATGAATCACTTCCCGAAAAAGGAAACATTGAAAGTCATTCTATATAAATGATGGTTCTTGGCACTTGGTGAAAATTACAATTAACCCTTGCCCTAAAAAAGTGTGCCTACTCCTATTGGAAAGGAATAGTAGTGTATATACTAAAACAAATATATGAGGAACTTAAATGTGATTTTCATGCGAGAGGCAGAATCTGGTTTATGTTATAAAAGGTTATCTCAATGACATTCTACAGGGATGTTATATCATTTGTTTTTATTAGAATGATATAGTGGGATAGAATGCAAGGAAGACCTGGAGTTGGAAAAGTTTTTCAGGTAAAGAAGTTTGCTGTAGAATTAAGTTAAAAGACAGCACTATAGGAGATTAAATAAACGGACTTTGGGAATAGCATTTAGACATATATTGGTTTTATACTAATTGCACAACTTATTATCTTTTTTTTAATGGATGGTATTGATGATAATATTATAACTAAGCAATAATCCCTGATCATTATCAATAGTAGTTTGCCATTTCTTTCCACCTTCTATCTCAACACAAGTTGTTTTAGCATGTCAATATACTAAAGCTACGGCCACAAACTTTAATAAGCTTAGATCATATTTTAATTTTTATCACAGGAAGAAAGTAAAATGATTTGATATTTTCATTTTTTGAAAAGTAAAACCTTGTGTACGCAAAATAGCGCCCTTTTAAGAGTCCTCAGATTCACCGATAGTAAACCTACATATAAACCCACACACACACAGAGCACATGTTTAGAATTAGTTGCATATGTTACTTCTGTTGACGATGTTATTGCTATTTTCCCATTTTCTTTGTTAGGAGTCAGTTATTGATTTAATTTAAAATTAAATTCTTTTAAAAAAGGAAAAGTTTTTAAAAATTTCTTTGAGAATAATAATTATTTGCTGTTCAAATGTCATCTGTTGGGAGTTCTAAACTGTTACAAGTGCAACCATTAGTAGTCTGACGAAAAGAGCAGGTGCAGATTTTGTTTGCTTGAAAGAAAGTCAGAAAATTGTTCTTCAGCACATTAAAACAAATTAGCATAAACTTGAACATCATTGGTAATGCCATTTTACACCTTGCAGTAATATTTAAGCATTATTTTTGTCACATTTTCTAATCAACAAGATTGCACTTTGGAATTTAATTTTTAATGAACAACTTCCCATATAAAACATTATGATGTCTATTTTTAAGCATGCTTTGGCTCTTGTTTTTCTTACTCTATTTAAAACCTTAAAAGAACACAATGTTAAACAAAAAACAAACGGAATAAAATAGTATTTAAACTTAGGACAGAACAAAACAAAAACAAGCACCTTATATAAATAGACTTACAAAAAAGTGTTTCTTTAAAAAATAATACTGTATTTTATTCAGATTTTCAATGAAATGGACCGCTGAATAGTTGTGGGGTGGAGTGGATTGAAGCCTGGCCATTGAAGTATGAAGATTGGCTATCTTAATATAAGCTGAGCATTGACTGTATATATGTGTGGAGATGATAATCTGGACCAACTGACGAATGCTGGTTTAGCACAAAATACGTTTGTTGGTGACTATTTATCTTTTTGACATGTGTGTGATTAAGTGTGTCAGCAGTAGGAGATAGTGTGGATAGTTGAGGGTCGTGTGAAAGTCTGAGTTCAAACTCTATATATATTACATATTGGAGTGCAGATATGAAATAGCCTGTATTGTAGAAAAAATTCATATATTATAATATACTAAACATATATTCATGACTGTTATTATTATATATGTGTCTCAAAGTCAACGTTGATTCCTCATGAATATATGAATGACATTTCTTTTATAATTTCAATAAATAATACATTCATTACAGTGGTAATGGAATCCATTTATCTCACTGCTGATTGTTCTTATTTTAGAAAAGTGTTATACATTTTTTAAAATTAAACCATTATTTAATATAATGATTTATATAAAGTAATTTCACCATGATAAAATCAAATCTAATCTAATTATAGAAACAACAGGAATACATTTTATTATTAATATTTTTTTAAATTTATCTCACATTTATAGGAAAACACAGCAAGCATAATTAAGCAAAGATTTTGATCTTCCATTTTAAATATATGTCCTTGAATCTAAAGGTCTTGTAACTATGCCTTAGTTTTAGGCTATGGCGAAAGTTTGACTTCTAAATAAATACAAGTGGGTCATTTCTTTTGAGATTAAAAATATCATCAACTAAATGTTTGTCTACCAGTGATTGTTAAAATTTAAGGATAGACTGGATATTATTGTTTTTAATACCTGCTTACCGATTTTTACTCAAGAATGATATTGATATTTTGATACATATAATGTTGTTTGCTGAAGAAAGATTAAATCCTTACAGCAGTGGAATACTATGACCAAGCAAACATTAGCATTTTATCAGTGGATTACATTCTTTGTACATGTGTGTATATTGGGGATATTAAGTGATCAGATAAAAAGCAACTTTTAGGGATTCATTATTGTCATGGTGAAAGCTTTGTAATAGAGCAGGGGTCTGCAACCTAGGATATACATGCTAAGCTTGCATGCAAATGATTATCAATGGCATTTTGACTGAATGAAAATAATAAAATATCATTTAATTCATCATCATCATCAACTATTATCAATCCATTGCAGGATGAAGGTTTCTCCAAGTTCAATCCATCTTCTCCAATTTTTAGCTTCTCTTCTTCACATCATCCCTGCATACTTTCTTATTTCATCCATCCATCTCACATGTGGTCTCTTTTTGGGTCTTTTACAATCTCTTGGAATCCAGTTTAAGATTTCAATGGTCCATCTATTATTATCTCTTCTAACAGTATGTCCAGCCCAACTCCACTTCAGGCTTTTAATTTTTTCAATGAGGTCAGTAACACCTGTTTGTTCTCTTACCCATATATTGCATTTTCAATCTCTTCTTGTTACTCCCAACATGCATCTCTCCATACTTCTTTTAGTGGTCTGAAGTCTCTGTATTGCTCTTCTATTAAATATCCAGGTCTCAGATTTATAAATAAGAACTGGTAAAACACATTTATTAAAAACCTTCCTTTTCAAACACATAAGCATATTTCCTTTTAGTATCAAGTTATTTCTACCAAAAGCTCTCCAAACAAGTTTAATTCTATGATTAATTTCATCCATTATGTTTCCATCTGTATTAATAATCTGACCAAGGCATTTGTAACTGTTAACTTGTTCTAACTCATCATAATCAATCTTTATTATTACATTTTGAGAAAATCCATTAAACATTACTTTAATCTTTTTAACATTTATCTGTAGTTCTACTTTTCTACTTCCATCTGATAACTCCTGCAACATTTCCTGCAGCTCTGAAGCATTATTTGCAAAAAAAAAAAAAAACTACATAATGTGCAAAATCTAAATGATTTAAATAATCTCCATTTACTTTCACTCCTTTAGCTTCCCATTTTAATCCACAAAAATACTTCTTGCAACACTGCTGTAAAAAGTTTTGGAGATATGGAGTCACCCTGTCTTACACCCTTCTCAATGTTGACTTTCCCAGTAGCATTATGTAATCTAATTGTTGCTGTTGCATTTTTATAAATATTCTTTAAAATATGACAATATCCTGGATCTTTATATATATATTAATTACAGAATACTTATTTATCCCATCTCCTACATTTTGCATTTGCAACTCACATGTATATGGAAACCACGATTCAGTTTAAGTTATTAATTATTTTATACAATAAACATACACTCATTATTTTTGCTATTTTCAATAAAAATAATTTCTAAGTGGGATGGAATTTTTTTTTTCCCAGGGATGATTAATTTTGCCTGAATGTTTATTTTTTGACGGTCAATTGACATTTGATACTTTTGGGTACTGCATGTTTAGAGTAAATTTATATCCTGGCAGAATATTATATTGATTAATTCATTTGAAAAACTTCTTTTCATAATTATATGATAATACATTTTAAGTTTTGGCGCGTTACCTTGAAAAAAAGTTTGTAGTTAGTAATAGTTGGGTTAATGGGTGAACGAAGTCTGCAAATACGTGAGACTCGATAATATCATTCAGATCTCAAAGATGTTTAAAAATTTTTTTTTCTCCTTTTAAATATCTATTGTGTATTAAAAGCAAATTTATCATAGAGAAAAGTTCCAAATATCCATAGCTTTAAAGGAAAAAAAACCCCAAAACATCCAATTTCGAATTGATTTTTTATAACACAAAAATAAGTTTCTTTCAATCATTTTTAATGAATGCTAGAAAAATATTTGTTTTATTTTGTTAGAGTTCATTAATCAGATTATTAAAATTGACCCATTGAAGATTAAATGTGTTTTGCCTATTCTGAATTATTATACATTAATTGACAATTTTGTAAACAATACACATTTTTTAAAATGCCAACGGGATGAATTTTCTCCATGCCAAAGGGAATTTTAAGCGTCTTTCGAATTGCAATATAATTTAAAAAAGCATACTTTTCACATATGACACATATGATCTTATGTATTTTAAAATATTGAATGACTAATGTTTGGAAAGGAGAGTATTCGTTATAAATATCTTAAGTAGACAGACAATTTTTGAGATACATTTTACAATGAAAATTATTTACAATTTTGACTTGACATTTACAAGTCAATTACATAATCATTAAAATCCTGTTCTATTCTTTTTTTATTCATTGATTGTTGTCTTTCTAAATGAAGGCCCTCGATTAATTCTTCCAGAAGGGCAAGTAGTACTTTTTTAAAAGTCTTTTCCTACTTACTGAAGTCTTCTATAGTGATTTTTAATGAATTTTTCAGTTGGAAGAGCATTTTGAAGATTAGTTATGTTCAATATCTTGCATGTAAAAAGAAAACTTTTTATTTGTAAATATACACAATGATAAAGCATTCAAAAATTACATAATCAATACCTAAGATTATGATAATGATATTTATTTTGACTTTTTTTTAATGGGATAATATCACATCTAGAGTTTATAAAGAAAAGCATAATAATTAATTTAAATACCTCCTCCCCAACACTCGAGATGCCTGCAGTTTCTTTTATAACTAATGTCACAAGCATATTGTTTTGGTAAATAAGTTATTTTTATAGAATTAGATGCTCATCTACTAAACTATATTTCTGAGAATAGTGCCATTTTGCTCTTTCTCATTCTTTCATACTGCTGAGCTCTATCACCATTATTCCCAAATCACAGCAGCTCATTAATAATCAGCACCAGTAGTAGCAACCACACAAATCAATATGGCCATTCCGACTCCACACACACAAAAAAAGACAAAATAATTAATATATTACAAATGTGTTATGTGATGATGATAAAAATCAATCTGTCAAAGAGAAATATATTTATATATATAATTTCCTGGGTATTTACTCCTATTTATTTGATGTTTTGCAATACTGTCTTTTAATTCCTTCTGTGGTTAAAGACTTTAATATCTTGCCTTATTATGATTTTTCATTATATTATACCCTCAGCTATATCTTCACATTAACAGTAACCAACATTGACATCTTTACAGCATCTCTGACCTAATCTTTATAATATAAGTGTGACCTATCTCTTCCAAAAAACTGCATTCAGTTTTCCATAAAATACAACTTTAGAAAGTCTGCTATTAATTATTCAGTTCACAAGTCATTATATTGCTAGAATATTATGGAGAATTTTTAAATGAAATGTTTTTTAGACAATAAATTGGGTAAAAGTAACAGTTCTATGTACAACTAACTTAGTTGCTACAAGAATGAAATACCTTATTTTTTGACTTCTTAAATGCAACAGTACCTTGGAGACCGTATCGCATTTAAGCATCTAAATCAAATTTTTTACTTAAAAGATACCAATATATTAAAATTGATTTACATTTTTAAGTTGATGACATCTATAGTTATCAATGAAAGTTTTTTTTTTCATTAAGCCTCATAAAAGACTTCAGTTTCTTAAATATTAATTATTAAATCAAAGTATGTTTATTAAAAATATTAAGTATGTTCTGTAGATCATCTTCTGAATTGCCAACAATAACACATTTGGCATAGGATAAATCCAGAATCTACGATGTTTTTTGGTTTTTGTTTTTAATCAATTTATATTAAAAATATCACCCAATTTGTATTGCATCTCGATCCCTGAATCATCAAGTTGCCTATAAAACATTCTGAAGACTATTTATATCAAAATTGAAAAACTAAGTTGGAGATAAAGCACATCCTTTTTTCATTTTAAATGTCTTGTACTTTCCATCTGTTGTAATAACTCTTTTTCATTTCATTATCTAAAATTCATATAATGATAATAAACTTTGGTAGACAGCCAATCCAAGCAGTATCAAAAATTTGTTTAACTAATTGAGTAAAGTGCCTTAACATATTTTTTTTGCATTTGCCTTATGATAAAAATCATGATTTTTTTTCATTTTCTAAAATTACTCAAGAATTTCTGAAAGTAATTGAACAAAATCCATAAAAGTATCTTTGCTATAATAATTAAAATAATATTCCATGATAATTACTGAAATTGGAACAATAGAAGATATTTTAAGATCAGATGGCATAACTTTATGAGTCTCTATATTATTAAAAAAATCCAATAATTTTGCAAGTAATATAGAAGTGTGTTTTACATCTTTCTCAAGTATCTCATATGAACCTGTGACCTTTCTATTTTTAAAATTACAAAGAGCTGTTTTGACTTCCCTTAGCAGAATACCTTTGTTTAAATTTAAATGAGGAGATAAAATAAATTAAGTCATTATCTCCTTGTATTTATTATTCAAATAATGACCCCTGTCATCTATATGAAAGATCATTGCCATCATGTAAAAAATGACCATTTCTGGATTTAATAGAATTATGATATCATTTTTTAGGTCCACATGCTATTTTCAATCCATCACAAAAAGTTTAAGAAGATTGCTGTCAATCAATATCTATATTTCATTTAAAATTTAATCCATCAATTACTTAGATCCATTTTTTCAGTTATTGAATTTCTGTTTTTAAACACAACATCTACATTAATTATGAAGCTCCAAATTGAATTTAGTAGTCTATCAAACAAAAAATGTCATGCCTATAAAATAATTGATAATCCTCTGGTTATGATTCTTCCCCCTCCCCCCAATAACTCGAGAATAAAGCCGTTTGTTAAGAAAATTTTATGTTTTAGTAACATGACAATTCTGATAGTACAAATTTGCAATTTTATTGTTTATTAACCATTGAAAATAATATTAATAGCAGATGCTTCCAGAGAATAAATATTTTTAATGAATATGATTAAAATAAGATCTCCTTTTTAATTGTAACTATTATTTTAATTTTGGAGCATATTAATTTATGATCTGTCTAACAATCTGTCTTTGGAAGTGCTAAGTTAATCCTTACAGCAAATTGAACACTGTATAGTCTTCTATCCCTGAGTGGTTTGCCTTCTATATAAAAAATCTTATAATCATGTGACTTTTAGCAATACCAGTCTTAAATCTTGACAAATCACACATTGTATGTGCCTAAATGCAGACAAACAAGAATTGAATTACTTACCTTTTTTATCAAATCTATGTCTCATCATTAACATACTTCTATTGAAGTTAATGTATTTATCAGGTAAAGCAGTTTATCCAGACATTTTGATATGAACCATTTTGAGATGACATTTGCTAGTATTTTTTTACATTCATGGTAATCCAGAGAATCAATAAATAGGGATGACTATGCATATTTTTTTCAGATTTAAAACTCCTTTCCCGATTCTAGTTTTAACATGACTTACTAATGCTTGTATAACCTTATGCATAAATCACAAATACAGTCTTGTAATAAACAAAGAACAACTAGCAAAGCTCTTTGTTTATATTTTACAAGCTTAAAAAAGAAATGGTGTCATGTGATTTATGACTCTATTTTTTTACGGTCTTGTAATCTATCAACCTGTTTTCACTTTTTTCTAATGTTGAAGATTTGCTTTAAGGAAATGAGAAAAATAATAAAAGATTGAAATAAGAATTACTGTCGCATATACGATGGTGCACAAACTCATGATTGTTACATTGTCACAGTTTAATTTAGGTCCTACATTAACTTAAGTAACTAAAGACATTAACGGAAAACTGCATTGGAAACAGTGCTCTCTAGTGAGGGATTATGACTTAGAAATTTATAGACTATTATTGATTTAATTCTCATTCAGCAAGTTTCAAGCTAGGTTATTGTTTTAGTAAGTATATTCAGTAATATTACTAAAATCACTCTTTTCTTTATTTTGCTGTAATATCTTATATAAATACAATTTATCCAAACCACTTCAAACACTTTTTAAACAAAAAACTTTTTATTGTACATATATACATACACCTATGTTTCAACTGTCCTGCAGACTTCTTCAGAGTCAGTTTATTTTAATCCCTTAAAAAACGTTTTTATGGGATTGGGGCAAACTGGCTCTGAAGAAGACTATAGGGCAGTTGAAATGTAGGTATATGTATGTATGTACAATAAAAGTATTCAAAATGGTTTGAATAAATTGTATATTCAATAATATTTTTAAAATCAGGTTTATAAACTTCAAAAATGTGTTCTTTTAGTTTAAGCACTGCACTCAATATGAAAAGCATTTGATTATTAATCAGTAATAACTTTCCAACCATCTAATAATAAAACTGTTTACTAGATAACATTACAACAAGTTCAAACAATTTTTTTTATATCAGTAATAATGAAAAACCTTATAGTGAGAACATCATAATTGTACCACATTCACAGTCTGGGTTATGAACCCAGATGAAATATCTTCAGGTGACTGAAAAGTTGATTGTATGCAATTATGCTATTTTTTCAGATGGCATTTTTTCTAATGCAATTAATTAATAAATGAATACTTACCAACCAGAAGTCTTTTAACATAATGAGAAACATTCTTTTGTGGGTGCATGTGTGTGGTGAGATGCTGAAAAATTCTTTTCCTAAAGTGAGCCACTTATGGATGATGTATTGTTACCTATATGATAACAATAATTCTGTTTTTCTATTGCTCTTGTAAAATTTGTTTGTTGCTTTAATAATGATGTTCTCGTGTTTAGCATTTAGCTTTATGAATAGCCATATTGTAATAAATCATAAATTTCATTGTTAGTAACCATTTGTAAATGATTAATAACCAATGTAACTTCTGAAACAAAAAAAGGAGTAGAGGAAAAGAATACATATGAACAAAAGTTAACTGTGAGTTTCACAATGATTATACAAACTAGCATGTGAAGCACAAATACATTCACATATATTATGTATTTGGTACTCAAATTTCTTAATATCCTATTTTTTAATTTTTTTTGCAGCAAACTTTTTTTTCTGAAAAACGGAACATCTTACTTGATTATAGTATTTTATTAGATTCTATTCTTAGCCATATTCTCTTTAAAATGTTTCAAAATGAACTTTATTGATAAAAACTTAGTATATTATAATAGGAATGGAAAAAAAAACAAGACAAAGAATTTAACATATTTACAATTTTGTTAGCATTAGCAAATCAAAACACTACATATTGTTGCAATGAATATATCAGAGGAAAAAAAATGCAATTGAGAAATTATAATTAGAACATCTCACTATAGGTTAGAGCACTGATGAATAAGTGACCATGTAGCTGCAAGTATATCTGAAGAAGTTTTTTTGGTCTTTTTGTTTAATTGTGTCTACTTTATATTTAAATGTGTTCAGGTCTTTTCTCATATTACTGTTGTAAAGAAATGAGCATCTTGTGGACCACAGAACATAAAGTATGGATGTGATAATTATTATTTCTGCAAAGTAAGCTTTTGGAAAAGAGTTAATGATCGAGTGAGTTGTACTATTATTTTTTCTAAATATTTCATGACGTATGACTGGGCATCTTGTAGGTCACTACATTTTAAAAAAAGGTGTTTTTAACCTTATTCTTTGCATAATTGACATATAGTTTTTGTGTTGACAAGATTTCTCTTATACCTCAAAAAGTATAATGTAGGCAAAGACCCCATATTTATTTTGAGCATAAAATCAAAATATTTTGATTCAAGAGTCCTATGTTTAAATCTTCCTATCAGTTGCCTATTATTAACACCAAAATTGGAAAGTCAGCATCTTCATTCATATTTGGATATAAACGACCATAAATTTTTCAGTATTGCCATTTCTCTTGTGGAAATGTTATATTAATATTTGTCATTAGGCTAATAGGTGCTAGAATTGTCTGAAGACGTTTTGTATATGGAGGGGGATTATTTTTCAGTGTTACCTTAAGTATTGTCTCCAGATGTGGAAATAATATTATGGTTAACATAATGATAATAGATTTGTGGATCCTATAAACATAAACTGAATGCATTTCCAATTCAGTGTTTTGAGTAAAATTGCAACTGTTTTCATTCTCCACAAGAGCTGTTAGCAGTGAATAAACATTTGAGATTAATGATTTTGTAAAAATTATGACTGATAAATAATGTTATTTTTGTGATGATAAGAATGATGATGAGCATCACCTTAGAACAGAGTGAGAAGTATGACTTTGAAAGAGATATTAGGTGTTCTGTTGATTGCAACAATTTATCTTGTATTTGTTTTCACATAGCCATATTGCTCAAATAAAAAGGAAAACCTAAATATGTAGTTGGTAAGCTGAGAAATGTGTTTGTATATATTTTACTTCTGTATATGTACCCTGCACATGATTTGTCTAGATTGAATTCAAGTTTATGGAAGTTGGTAAATTCTTTTATAATTTTTTACTAATATTTGAATTTCTTTTTTGTTTGTAAGAATGAGTATAATATTGTCCATATATACTATGCAAGTTGTACTATGACCCAATGTTGAAATGTAGATGCTTTGATGATATTTTTTTATGTTGCTGAGGAATTGGTTTAAGTAAGGTGCAAATAATAACACAATAAGTGATGATCCTTGAAGTATTGATTGACTTGAATTAAATGAGGGAGACATTTTTCCATTTAAAGTAAGATGTATTTTCCTGTTTACAAGTGTATTTATAAATACATATGAAATAAAATTAGATATATTAGTATTTTCCAAAGTTTATATGAGAATATCAATTGTTTACCGAGTCAAAAGCTGTTTTAATGTCAAGTTGTACTACCATTGGGTCATATTTATTTGCATTTTGCATTGTGTCAATGACTCTCTTGACAATGAATGCTGCTTGTCCTGTTGATAATCCTTTTTTATCAAATTGTGACTGCAACAACAGTGATAATCCATGTGTCTCGATCTTGATTTTTAATATGTTTTCAAACAATTTTTATTCCTAATGAACCCATGGTTGGTTATTGGTTTTATATTTTGCATTGTGGATAGTAATATATTTTTCTTTGTGGATGGAACAATTGCTATTGGATATAAGTTGTGAATTTCATAGTTAATTAGTCATGCAAGATATTTTGAGGTGAATTGACTTAGGTGTTCAGATGCAAACTTTGGTATGCCTGAAATGCCTGGGTGGGAAGATTCAGGCATGTTTTCCAAACTTTGCATAAAATTTCATCCTGAAAATCATTTTTTAAAAAAAAATTCTTAAGTTATCAAAAGTCACTATCTTGTGTTGTGGTTTGAGAGGTCCCTCTATCGGCAAAATAAAGATATTGCTTGACTGTTATAAATTTCAAGGCACATTGGATATAGGTTAAAGCCTGTCTTAAAAATATTTACATAATGCACTATGTATATATAGGTGATAATATCTAATGCTGAAAATGTATTACAAATATTATAGCAATATTGTGTCTAATAATATTTAGAATGCTATTTTATTTATATGGGTGCTGGAGGGGGTACATTAAATTTGGGAAGTTTTCAAATTTGCACTATAACTGTTAAATAGCTAAACATTAAGAGACAATTAAGTTGTTTTAATTGAGTTAAGATTATCTTTTAAACGAAATGTTAGCAAGAATGCTGTCTCATTTTAAACTACTCAAGTGTTAAACTTGAAATCATGTAATATCTATGTTATGAATTCTTTTAATATTTGTTTTTTTGTTTATATCCTAAGCAGAATAACAGGTTTTGTTTATGATAATTAGATTTGAAATGAGTTGTTAATTTTTTTTCCAACTAAAAAAAAAAAAAAATTCAATATATGAGATTTTTTCTTTAAATGTCATTCTTAATATTTATTATTAACTTTCTTTATAATTAAAAAAAGTGTTTTAAATACAGAAATAGTTTATTTGGCAACAATGACTTGTTAAAAATAACTTATATGATCTTTTAAGGTCTTTTTTTTCGTTTAGAACCTCAACTTCTGTTTTGAACTTAATTACATTTCTTTAGATGAATTCTATCCAAATTTTCTTCATTCTCAATTGCTAATGATGTCTTGTTTGTTTGACATAAAAGGGTGATGGTTCAAAGTTGTGAAACTTTGACATTAATAGTCATGTCTTGATTATTATTGGTAATAGAATACGTGGTTGTAGAAACATGACGGCATATTGTTAGTCTAATTAGGCTTTTCATTAGTTAGTCTTTGTAAAATAAAAGGAGTGTTTTAAATGGTGTAGTCAAAATGTTAATTTGTGTGTTTTATTTAAAACTGACTGCTATTAAGTCATTTGTAATCTTTGACATTAATTCTGAAGGTATTAATTGGACTAAATTATGTATAATAAATAGATTTATACAATGTAATTATATGTATTTATTTTTGTATATACTGACATTCATGTACAATATATATATATATATTAACATAAGTACCTCAATCGATATTTACTGTTATATATACATAAATTAAGTATTTAAACAAAATTTAACAAACCAGTCAATCAAATCACTAATTGTCTAGTTATTTTATAAATGCTTCTTAGGATCATTTGTCTTTTAGTGTCTGTATTTGTGTGTTCGAGAGTATGTGGTAATATGAAGGCTATTAAGAATATCTATAATAGATATTACACATGGAAAAAGAGAAATGAAGTTGAATTAATCCATGTGTGTGTGTGTTTAATTTTTTTTTTTTTTTTTTAAAAAGCATATATTAATTTTAACTGAGGTTTGTGGATAGAAGAAGTTTGACTTTTGTAAATCAAAATATAATAAGTTATTAATAAATAATATTTATCTTATGAATAAGCGGCTGAAAAATTCGAAGGTAGGGACCTCTATAGGTCTTAGCCACAAGCTTACGCTCAGAAGAAAAGAGGGAAACCTCTTTACTTCAACCTACTTTTATATATGAATAGGTGAAGCTGAAGTGGTTAGATCTAAGAGTGTGAAGTTATTCAATACTTCACTAATTAAGTCCACAAATTCTTATACATTAATACTCGCGAAATCTTACGATTTACAATAAGTTATTGTGTTTATATCACACCCGATTTCATTAGCTGGTTTGTTTCAATTTTGTAGTTAATTTATGTTAGGTGTATATAGTCTCACTTCATATCTACATTTGAGTAATCATGACTTTCCTAAAGTGCATTAATTATAGGGATTTGTACCCGGACTTTCAAACTCCCTTTTGTCATTTACTCCATCTTATGCAACCGATTGACATGACCACATGCATGCAAAAAAAAAAAAAGATCTCCAATATACGTGTTTAATACTAAACCAGCACCCATCAATTGGTACAAATTATCTTCTCCCACACTATATCATATATATAATCAGCGCTCGCTTTATATTGGTAGCAAGACTTCAAACTTTAATGGACATGCTTCGATCTTTTCTGCTCTCTAACTTTTCAGCCATCCATATCATTGAAAATCTGATGATGACATGTTTCAAGCCCTTGTTAAATAAAAGTTACAAAATAATAATAAAACAATTGTTTATTTCTTTCAACAGTTCAACCAACTGCTAATGCTGAACTCACAAACCATAATAAAAAAAAAATAGCTGCTGTTATTTTTCAGACTTGAATTTTAAAAATGTAACACCATTTAAACATTGCATCTTTTGCAATAATTTTTTTCCTAACAAGATTCATAAAGGTATATTAAAGTAAAATGTTTTATTTGTTTACATTTTTGAAAGAGAGAGCGAGTAATATTTTAATATGTATAATTAAACATTTTTACCATTAACATGTATATATTATATTTACATGTCACAAATATCTATATCTATATGTTAAAATATATTCCATTTTTGTTAAAATCAAATTGCACATAGGCATGGAATACTATAAATACATGCTAATGTAAACACTTAAACAAGTTTTAATCTATAATGAATGAGCCTTAAAATTTCTAATAGTCAAGCAATATTATTTTGCTGATAGAGGGACCTCACAAACCACGGCACAAGATAGCAACTTTTATAAAGATAAGAGCATCCGTCTTGTCTTTAACCTAAATTTTTGCTTATATAGGCCAATCTGAAGAATCCTGATTTGGGAGCATGAAGTTGTTGTTCTCTTAGTGGACTTAAACAGTGAAGACAACAACAACTTCACACTCCCAAATCAGGATGCTTTAGATTGGCCTATATAAGCAGAAATTTAGGTTAAAGACAAGACGGCTGCTCTTATCTTTATAAAAGTCGCTATGTTGTGTCATGATTTGTGAGGTCCCTCTATTGGCAAAATAATATTGCTTGACTATTAGAAATTTAAAGATGCATCTATTACAGGTTAAAACCTGTTTCAGTATTTACATATACTTCCTGTGCACTCAGTAAAATATAATTACAACTATACATGCTAATACTAAGCAAACAGGAATCTACTATTATTAGATCTGGGGTTCAAATCTATGTTAGATAAAACTTATATTTTTCAAGTTCCAAACAAGGTTACAGTTTTGTTTTAAACACAGGTAATCATTTCATGACCAAACACTTAAGTAAGGGTAAAAAATATTCGACTATTGATCAGTAAATGAATATCTTGTTTAAAAGTAGGATGAGAAAGTGCTAAAATTCTTAGCACATAGTAATTTGGAAACCTAGTGAGTAATGCTTTTTTTTAACATGGCTTAAAAAATAGCTAAAGAGACATTGTATATATATATATGCACAGAATAGAAAGAGGAATAAATAAAAAGAGGATGAAATGAAATAAAAATGGTAAAACAGTGAGCTCGGCTAGAAGAAAAGGGTAGATTATAGATCACTTAAAAGAGAAAGCATTTAAAAACAGGAAGAATTCAAAATCATGCTGGATGCAAAGAAATGGAGCATGCATTATATTTTAATGATAGATTATCTAATATTTAAATACAATCATATTTGTATTGAACTAAATGTAATTAGAAGGGATTTGAACTCAGACTTTCAAGCTTCTTACAACTATACACTCCATCTTATATAGATTATCTATAAATTAAAAACGACTTTTGATTTAATAAATAATAATAAGAAAAACCATAACAAACAGACAGTGCAAGGAAAAGATGGAAGGGCTATAGAGCCCAGATTAATGAACTTTATCATCAAATATAACCTAAATGTGCTTCTGACAAGACAGTTCATGATGGACTGCAGAGGGTTCAAAAACATTGCTCCAACATGTACCTTCTGTGGTGAAGATAAGGAAACAATGGACCACATATTCTTTTACTATAAAAAATTTGTGGATCTTAAAAAAAGGCTGTATTCTAGTGTCCAGTCAGGATGTAACTCAATACTGGATATGTGTAAAGCAATGAAAAGTGGCACCTTCACAACAATTTGGATGGCCATCATAACTGTTCACCATATGGCTCACCAGGTGTCATCTCATATTTTAACCCAGCATGAAAAGTCTGTTGGAAGTGTCCAGGGAACTCACGTGTAGCTTAAAAACTAGAGATCACCTACTGGCCTTGGCTAAATTGTTCTCTAATATCTGGGAGTAGATGGCAGTGGACCATATACCAAATATTACTACCAAAATCCTGTCCAAACTATAGAGGTGGATGCTGAAGCCATGCTTTGCTGTAGTAATTGGGGTGCCCATGAATAGTGGGCTGAATGTATCACTGTGTCTGATATAATTGCAGAAATCAGTGGGTCCTTTACATTTGCAAATTCATGCCTGTGGTGGACGAGAATACTCCCACAATGCAAATAGTGATGTGATGTATCTGACAAATCTTATCCTTAATCATCTAATAGCCAAGGTGTCTTAAATAAATTTGTCTAGCTGCACAGTGACTGATGATGTGGGCTCCCATGGATCTAGTCAACTACATTGAGGTGTGCCAGTACAGGTAAATGCTCAGGATTCTATAGGACCTGGCCCCTTGTATGGGCAGAGTAACAAAGTGGTATACCCATGGATCCTTGATTTCAAATAACACTATGTATCACAGTTCATGTAAACTTCCAAAATAAAATTTATTTCTTAATTAAAAAAAAAAAAAAGATTCGAAGTGAACAAAATTTATCTTCACCATAGGAATGCCAAGTCAATATGGAGTGGCAAACTTAGATAAACTAAGAGCAATAGTTAGCAGGACTTAAAATAGGCAAAATAGAAAGTTTAACAGGGAAATTATTTAACAATAAAAACAGAGCAAGCATATATAAAAAAATTAATAAGAGAAATAAAAGTGAGTATTGCTCAGACTAGTTAAAAGATGATTAGTGACATAGACAAAATAAAAAAAAGTATGCGCAGAACAGCTGAAAGAAGTTCAATAAAATGAAAATGTAAAAAAGTATGTGCAGAACAGCTGAAAGAAGCTCAATAAAATGAAAACGTAAAAAAAGTATGCACAGATCAGCTGAAAGAAGCTCAATAAAATGAAAACGATTATAGATGATATAGTATTTAGAGGAAAACACCTTGGAACAATCAAAAATAGTCAAGAGCTCAATAAAGAATTCATAAATATTGCAATACATGCTGAGTGAATGAGAAAAATAAAGAAAAGCATATGAAAATGAGTTACATCTATTAATTATATATGAAAGCTGAGACTGGAAAAAAAACATCACTTTCATAATTGAACCAAGAACTATTGTTGAAGAGTAAATGCTTAAATTGAAAGCAATGAAGGAATTCTTTCTATTTAGTAATGTTTAATTTTTATTAAGCTATTACAGAGTTGCAAAACAATGCTGAATTTTAATGTCCTAAAGTTTATCCTTTAGTTGGTATTGCATATTAGAAGAGAAATGTGATGACATGAAATAAAAATTAGATTTAGGATTGAGTATAATAATACTAGAAAAAAGAGAAAAACATTTTAAAGATCACTGTCATAAATCTAGAACTGTGAGATCTGCTTCAATAAAAGTCTCTAAAGTTAATAGTCAATATAGTAAACATCATTTTCTCATTAAATTATGATTTGTATAATAAATGCAAAGCCATATATTGAATATTAAAATGGCAGACATCTTTCCATGTAAAACTTAGTTATCAAATAAGTTTATTTCTTTCTATATTTAGCAAAAAACACTGTCATGCATACACTGAAATAATTTTAATTATGTTCCATAAAAATACAATTTGATAACTCCTTAATGTTTGACATTAAAAGAATTTAAAATGAAATTTTAATTTTAAAAAATCAAAACAAAATTCTTTGTAACCATGACAATTATTCAAAACTTGGTTATTAATTTAATTGAGCAATCTTTTTTATTGCAGTAGTAAAAATGTTGTACATATATTTTTAAAAGTATTCTCTAGTTGTGTATACTGTAATAATTTTAGCTACATGCTATACCAATAGAATTTGAAAGTTAATAAATGTTATTCAAAACAAATTTGCATTAAAAAAACAAAAAATCAAAAGATTTTATAATGTATATCTATGTAAAACATTAATTTAAATCACTTCCATTTTTTTTTATATTTGGCAATACAAATGCTGTTAATATTAAAATTGTAATAAAAACAAAATCAAAATCAAAATAAAAGCTGTTCTAAAAATGGCAACCATCTTAATTATTAATTTTTCATCTATCTTTTTTATCTTTAGTGATAAAAATGGTGTACATATTTATATTTCAAAGTATTATCCAAATTATATATATTGTTTCGATTTCAACTATATGTCAAAAAAATAGAGTTTGAAAGTTGATCGATGCCTGATATGTAAAAAAAAGTCAAACAAATTCCAGTAAAATTGTAAAAAACTAAGGCCAAGCATGAGATCACTAAATCAACAACATTATCTGAACTTTTAAAAATGTTACAATAAATGCTATTGGGTAAAACAACAATCATGTATATAAAATATCTTATAGCACTCCAGCTTTTAAATAAAATGTTATGTTTTGTGAGAATATTTGCATTTAGTTTTTTTCCTGCAATTTGTTCAACTTTAGTAATTTTTATTTTTTTTTAAATTCTTTTTTTACACACATACAAATATTAAACTTAATCATGAGCTGGGAAAAGTAACACCAAAAAAACTGATCGGCACTAAAGTTTAAAAAACGGCATTTCTAAAGAGAAAATTTCAAAATGGATAATGATTTAAATTCTGAATATGGTATGTTTAAATCAATAGTCTACATCATTTTAAAAAAGTGACAAATTAAAAATAAACAGGTAGTCAAAATGATTTCAGTTTGAACAGTTTACATTGTAACATTACAAAAACTAAAGCAAACTCTTCTTGCTAATGTGGATTAATTAAAAGCAAGTGGCAGATGGTGTCTTCTACTAGTACAAGTACATTGTTCCTGTGAAAGAGTTATTACCAGTAGAGTAGAATTCTCCCAATATAATATTACAAAGCATGATGTGGTTTCTAGCATATATAGAATTGCTGCAGAGTATATTATTTGAGGATAAAGTGGAACTCTTAAAATCAACAATCTATGAATTTAGTTTTGTTTAAAATATAATCGTACAGAGAATACATCAATTAATTTTATACACTTTTTATGATTATAGTTTTGATTTTTTTTTGTATAAATGAATTGTTTTGGATTATAACTTTGGTTTTAGCTATTGATATAATGAATAACATTCTGGAACTAATTAATTCATTTTAGCAGGCTCCACTGTGCTTAAAAAAAGATATCTGGCTCAAAACAAATTGCCCGGTCATTCAGCATTTTGCTGCTTATTCAATTTACACCAGAAAAGATAAGATCAAGTTGAAACAAAAACACTAACAAAGTACAGATATTTTTTTTTTGTGTGTGTGATGACTCATTTTTGACTACAAACGAAGAAAAGAAAGTAAAAAAATAGCAAAAGATGACTAACTTAGGTCCATAAAACAACAAAAAAGAGAATATTAAGAAGACTTACATTGGTAAAAGAGAATAATAAGAACATTCAACAGAAGAAAACAGTTTGACGTTGACAAAAGTAATTAGCATTAACACAGATATATAAAAAATGGATATCTATTTTATCCCAACATCTCATGGATAAGAGAGCCTAGTGTTGCCATCTGAAGAAGAACAAATCTAGACATTAGGTGTAAGATTGACTCCTATGCTTGTATTGTTATTGGTCAGGCCTGCAGCACCTGATGAAGAAGAGTGGAGAATGATATTACTTGAAACTTTGTATAATTACTAGCCTGTGTTGTCTATTTGCATGTTATTACTAACAAGTTGTTGTATTTGAGAAGTTTAAATAAAGTTTACTATTTTCTATACATTCAACATTTACTGATAGATGATAGAATCTATACATTCAACATTTACTGATAGATGATAGAATTAATCCAAGATATTATCACAGGTATACATATATATTTTGCCAGACTATACCAGTTAATAATAGGGACTGAGATATAATAAATAAAATATAATAACTTTATTACAAATGTGATTTATTTATTCTTTCTAGTAGTGGAGAATCTGATTTCAATTCATTACATGCTAATCTAGTTATATACATATCTGTATGTAATAACAAACTGCATGACTTCTTATGTTTATCAAAATTACTGTAACTTTAGTATAGTTGTGATTAATTTGCTCTTTGTAATAACAGACTCAGTATTGGAGAATCTCTTATGAATTTATTATATTCTGATCTAGCTATTATGCTAATGTATATATATGGTAATTATGATGTGGTGATAATCTATCTATCTATCTATCTATCTATCTATCTATCTATCTATCTATCTATCTATCTATCTATCTATCTATCTATCTACCTACCTACCTACCTACCTACCTACCTACCTACCTACCTACCTACCTACCTACCTACCTACCTACCTACCTACCTACCTACCTACCTACCTACCTACCTACCTACCTACCTACCTACCTACCTACCTACCTACCTACCTACCTACCTACCTACCTACCTACCTACCTATCTATCTATCTATCTATCTATCTATCTATCTATATCAGATAAAATAAAATGCAAATATCTATAAAGATATATATAAATGGCAGGTTGAGGGCAATATAATGCAATAATATAGATCTTAATCACAAACATTTGAATTTAGACATGTAGACTGATGTAAATTGGGAATTGTAAAGGAAATGGGGTTAGGATCTACAGGAATAGTAGTTATTTGACCTTAGTTGATAGTGGTACTTCATGGATTAGTCATAGGTTACAAATTAAAGCTAATTTTTGTCCTATACCATAGCCTGACCTTTTGTGCTATCAGTGTGTATAGTTTTTGTATGTTACAATGTATACATATTAATATGGGGAAATTTTTATTTATTAGAAAAATCATAGTCAAATGTTATTAACTCACTAAAACTGTATATAATATCTATTAAAAATTATATAATTTTATACATAATATAAATGTCTGTTAATTAAAAAACTATTGCAATAACAATAAAAATAATAAATATAATGGTAATTAACTATTATATAAAGTCTTTCAATCTTCAGAAGTACTTTTGGTTAATTGTTAATCCTCCTCAACTGCTGTTAGATTCAAAAAACATAACGGATGAAAATGTCATCAACTCAAATCCCATAAATCCTGAATTTTAACATTAGCTGCTTTCTATTAATTATATTCATTTTATTTCTATTTATTAAAATTGCCTCTTTAATTTTTTTTTTATTGTCAAGTGTTGGTGGTTGAGAGGTCAGCACAGCTGCCTTGCAAGCAGTTGTCCCAGGTTAGCGGGTATGCTTCCCGGACGATGCTATGACACATGAAAAAAAATTCTTTTATTGTTTATACCATGTGTTGGAAACACCTGAAGATAGATAATTTAAAATAAAACAGGTGGCGAGCTTTCTGGCAGGCAAACTACATAAGTACCTAAATAATTTTTTCAAAACATGTCATAAAAGCAGGAACAATTGTATAAGAATGTTTTTTTTTATAAATTGTTTGAAAAAAAATTTTTTTTTAATACATTGGTGATAGTAAATAGTGGATGCTTTATTTATCAATGTTACTAAATACAATTGCAAAGTAAAAGAGCAAATGAAATATTAATAAAATACATATTTTATTTAGATTTGAAATACCAGACACTCTTATACCTGGAGCCTAATTGAAAATATAGGGGATTTGATTCAGACTTTCAAGCCCCTTCACTATCCACACTATGTCATACTACTGATACACATAACCACACACATGCAGTAAAGATAAATAATCACCAATATGCATATTTCATGCTAAACCAGATCACCAATTGGTCCAGACTATTATCTCCCATACATATATAATCAGTGTTCAGTTTATATTAGGATAGCAAATCATTACACTTTAATGGACAGGCTTCAACCCACTCCAGCCTCCAACTCTTCAGCCATATGGAATTGGAATGGGTTGACACCTGTCCATTAAAGTGTAATGATTTGCTATCCTAATATAAACTGAGCACTGATTATATAAATGTATGGGAGATGGTAGTCTGGACCAACTGATGAGTGCTGGTTTAGCATGAAATACACATATTGGAGATTATTTATCTTTTCTGCATGTGTGTGGTTATGGGTTTTAGTAGTATGAGATAGTGTGGATAGTGAAGAGGCTTGAAAGTCTGAGTTCAAATCTTTTATATATTTTATTTAGATAAACTGCCAATTCAGTAGTTATGCTAGGGTTATAAAATGTATGTACTACAACACAAAAACAACACCTTTATATAAACAAACTACAGATATACATTTAATATTGAGAATGTTAGAAGTTATTATTATATAAATTATTATTTTCTTAATTTATATTACTGTTTATTTTAATTTTATTTTTACACATTTAATTCAAATTCCTCTTGGGAATATTTAGATAATTGTTTAGCAAAGCTTTCGGATAATTCTTTTTTTTTTTTCAATTATTTTCACTTTCTTGCAATTCTTTTTATTTTTCATAAATTCAGTTATCAGAATTTTATAAAGTGTTGCAACGTACTTATTTCTCAATTTTTTTAGACTTTTTTTAAAATTTTCTTAGATTTTAAATTTTTTGATTTAAAATTTCTAAGTTATATATAAATATTCTTTAAAATAAATAAACTATTTGATGCATCATTTTCAAGAAAATACATTTCTGCTATTTGAAGCTTATGTAAACAATATTATATTATTAAAACATTAGTATTCTTTGACAAAGCTTAAACCACTAAACATCACATGATCACCATTCTTTATGCATACACATAAAGAATGTTGATCATATGATGTTTAAGTGGTTTAATACCAATCTTGCCCATTAGGATTTTAGTGACTGAAAGTATGAATGCTGATCTGAGTTCAGATCTATATGACTATAAAGCTAATGAACTTGAATTGAAAAAATTATTGTGTTTTCATTTTGGACTCAAAGCTTTATAGTTAGCTAATAAGCTAAAAGGTGGTAGCTGGAGGGTTGCATTAGATCCTAAGATCTAAGTGCAGTGGTCTCAGATCCAAGGCTCCTCACTGATGAATGCCATAGGTTAGAAACTAGTCTGGGGATCTTGGATGAGTAGGCATTAGATAGGAATTTTATGTATAAACCTTCCTGCATCTATTGATTACTCTCAATTGCACTGAGTGGTGCTACTGTATGGAGAGTTTTGTCTCTATGTTGACATAACTTCTATGCCATTATGATCTTATAACATAAAGATTTTTAATCAGTAGCTTTTTTAAAAAAAATGTTTTTAAATAATATTTTTTACTTTATCAAAGTTTTTTTAAAACCATTTCACTAATCTCTATCACTTTATCAGATTTTACATTTTTCATGCCAATATGTTTGTTAAAGTATATACAAAAAATATCGTGTTTATTCAGTTTTGAGTATCTTTTTTTTCTATTATATTTTTGTGATGAGTTGTTTTTAATTTAAACATATTGTTTCATTAAAATATTTTTGTTTTATTATACTCTTTATTATATTAATCTTGGTTAGTTTTATATATAGTGAAATTGGTTTAATTGGATTTTACACATTTTTGTAATATTTAAAAATTGAATACATTGATCACAGCTATTGATAAGTAAATGTTATATTTACTAAGTAATTTTTTAAAATTTTATTTCAAATGTAATTATTTGTATATTTTTTGCATTAAAGCCTCTTAAGTATTTATAAACTTTTTATATTTTTTGTATGCTATCTTTAATGTTTGAAAGATTTAATACACCCCCCCCCTTTTTTTTTTTTTTTACAAAAGAGGGGAGGGTTTCTATTTTTAATTTTTCAACTTTTAATATAGAAATATTTTAATTTTTATCATAGAAAAATAATAGGTACTTTTTTGTCACATTGGGAAAGCCACTAGGTGTTGCTGCAGAACCACCAAGAAGCCTGTAAGTGATAAATTTCTATCCAAAAATGGCTGAAATCGATGGAAAATTAGAATGCAAGAATCACTGAAATCGATGGAAAATTAAAATGCTTCTTGGTGGTTCTGCAGCAACACCTAGTGGCTTGTTCAGAGTGATGAAAAAGTACCAAATAATATAAAATTATTTTGAAAATATGTTAATTTTTTTAAAAAAGTTTTTATATTTATAAATAATATTTATTCTTATTAACCACTCTTTTTTTTCTTTCAAAAAGTAATTTAGTTTTTTTCTCCCTTTATTACCATTTTATGTAATTATATACAGTATTAATCTTTTTTTTTTTTTGAAAAAAGTATCCATATGAATAAAATTTGATAAAATAATTTTTTCATAATGCTTAAAATAAGTTTATTAATTTCTAAAAAAATTATAATTAGAGACTGAATTTATAATAATTTTAACATTTTGTTAGACAGTTTTTTTATATACATTTGACAGCTATTTCCAGAATATTATTGCATAAAGTTAGTATATTATATACAGTAAGTTTAAATAAAAAATATAAAATAATGCAATGTATATAAATTTAATTCTTGTATATATATAGTTGACTATGTGGACTATAATGTTTATATATTTACATGTTTATTATTATTATTTTTTCTGATACAAAGCAGTAGGTAAATTGTGGCTGTGAAAGAATAATTGTATATGTTGGGATATAAACAGAATTATATAACTAACAGAATTTTTGTTTTTCAGGATTGAACATACTAATCTAGTTTACAATTTAATTCCAAAACTTAATGTGTAAAAAAATAATATTGGAGAGAATTGTAAATAAGCAACAACAACAAAAAAGATACATTTATTATTAGAAATGAAAAGGAAATAGATTTGTGTGAAATAAGAAATTTGTGAAGTGAAAAACAGAGGGCGAAATGGTTTGTTTTGGTGGTAAAATATATAAGTAAGTATTTCCTTATAATCAAAAATGGAAAAAAAAATAATTAAGTAAATAGCATATTTTATAGGTGTATTTTTATATTGGACTATTTCCATCATCTAATATGTGTGTTGAATGTCTTTAGAAAAGTTTAATTTTATTTAAGTATTCCAAATGCATTCAACTGTTAGTAATATCACAGCAAACAACTGTTAATAATATCACAGCAAACAGGTTAGTATAAGCACAACATTTCGAGAGGTATTTTTCTTCCCTCTTCTTCAGGAGTTGCTGGCCTGACCAGTGATAGAACTAGCATGGGATTCGAACCTGGGTCCTTAGATTTTTGATTATTGAATTTTAAGGTAATGCTCTAACTAACTGAGCCATCCTGCCTTTTGACCCAGGTTTGAATCCCATGCTAGTACTGTCACAGGTCAGGCCAGGAACACCTGAAGAAGAGGGGAGAAAAATACCTCTCAAAACATTGTGCATATACTAACCTGTTTGCTGTGATATTACTAACAGTTAGTGCATATACTAACCTGTTTGTTGTGATATTATTAACAGTTGAATGCATTTGGAATATTTAAATAAAATTAAACTTTTCTAAAGACATTCAACACACATATTAGATGAAGGAAATAGTCCAATATAAAAATACAGCTAGAACACCATCATCACAAACCTTCAGGAAAACACAATATTTTATAGGTGGTTGATGGTGAAACTGAAGTGGATTTTAAAGAATATAGTGGCTATACATATTTATGTACTCATTAATAAAATATGTTAAAGAAATAAAGATCATATGAGAAGAAGTGAAAAAAATAATTGGAATGAATTTAAAAAAAAATAGCTGTATTGATGATAATGAAAGATATAGACACTTTGGTAGATCAAGGAAAAATAAATAAGAATATATCAAATTATAGAGTTGAACATAAAAAATGAAAAATTAAATGTTATGTAGAGAAAATAATATTATAATAATAATGAAAATGTTATTTAAAAATAACCCAAAATAGATTTATAAAAAGTTCTAAGTGATAGAAGTTTTTTTTTTGGAGGGGAAGGATTACACACGGATTCTAAATAAATGTATAGAGTGCATTAAGAGTGCATGTACATATCCTGAAACTGATATAGATTCAGATCATAATTTAGTAATGGTCACATTAAAATTAAATTATAAAAGTATAAGAAATTCTAAGCTAAGAAAGAAATGAGTGATGAATAAATTGAAGGAGAATCTTATGAACATTTTTAAAATTTGGATAAGAAAGTAATTGTAAACAACAATAAGTTAAATGGTAATGCAAATTTATTTTCAAGCACTTTATTGATCAAGAATATAAGGTTACATCAGTGAGTTACAAAAGCTATAGTGAGGATAAATTTCAAGTGAAATATATACTTAAATATAGACTGCTTGCAGGTTGATGTCATATGTGTAAAATGAAGGCTATAGGAAGTTACAGTTGAGTGATAGGAGATCTTAAAGTATTGTTATTAAACAGATGAACTATGTATTACTAAGGCATGATATCAACCAAGGGTTAAGCTTCATTAGTGATGTGTAAGAGTTAAAGCCATCTGGAGTCATTTGAGTCTTTAGTCAGTTTCTCTGCTAGGTTATGTTGTTTCTCTTTGTCATATGTATTTCTACATATATGGGGTTATTGGGTCTGTTGTTTTTTAATTTGTTTGACCCTTTCCGGTTAATCTGTTTCAGATTTTTGCATTTTGAGAAGGCTCAATGGGTTTTTATATTTGTTTGTTGACACTAGGGTTTCATCTCTTTTTTTAATCATTGATATCTTGCTTATGAAGTATTGTTTTTTTGGCTGTAGGTGGGTGATTAAATACTTTGTAACATCTAGTCGACCAAATGGTGTATATTAAGAAGATTGAGAGTCTTATGATCATGAATTGTTTTATTTTAATACTTTCTTTTAAGGATGTAATGGTGTAGTAATCTATTTTTGTGATATGATATATGAGTTTTTTTGATATCCAGAGCCCTGTGCATGTTTTAAAGAGATGACCAAATGTTTCTTCTTTTTCTTTTCCACATAAGAGGCATATGGGGTCTATTTTGGTGATCCCTCTCTTGAATATAAGAAACCAGTTTGTTGAAATGGAATTCATGTTGGTTTTGATGGCAAAGTCCAAGTACTTGGGTTTCTTGTCCCATTATTTGAATAGTTTGGATATTTTTTGATTGGTAATGTCAAGTGTTTTTAGGACGGGTCTTAATTGTGGGTTAATCAGTCTATAAGCATCCCATATATTGTGTTTGAGTTTGTTTTTGAATTCTTGTTCTATGAGTGCCATGTGTTATTTAAGCTTATTTATGATTGTATCAAGCCAGATTAATTTGTGTGGTGGGGACCGGTCTGTGAGATGTATGGGTTGCAAAATCTCTCTGTAGCTAGATGTATTTATTATATGTCTTATTAGGCTGTGGGATTTCTGTATGATGTAAGCTTGAATGGAATGATAGGACATTCTATTGTATTTCCTTGAGCGTTGCATTGTTTTGAGACTTAAGGCTGGGACTTTGTCTTTCCAAAAGAATTTGGCTTCTAGTGAGTTAAATTTTGTTAATGAATTTGTTGGTTGTTTGATAATGGGAAGATAGTAGTTTATCTTGGCCTTTATTTTTATGTTGAGTAAGGCTACCTTTCTTTGTAGTGAAAGGCAAACATTGGAGGGCTTTTTAGTGAGGATCTCCATAGATTGGATGATGGTGTTTTGAATTTCTATTGACATTTGTGTCAGTGACTTGGTGATGAAAAACTCAAGAAATTTCTGGGGATCAGCTTCGAACTTTGAATGGATTTTTTTGCCTGAGAGAATTCTCCATGTTGCTGATTTGTGGTGGCAAATTTAAATGGAAGGGGAAAAGTGAAAATGTAAGAAGAAAAAAATCTGCAAGTAGTAAAAAAAGGACAAAAATCCTTTTGAGTTAATAATGAGTTATTTTATAAAATGGAAGAGATAAATACTGAATAAATAGAATTATATATTAAAATACTGACAGTGAATTGAAATATGTAATAGATGATGTAGATTATCTTATGATTGCAAAAGCAATCAAACATGAAAGAGTAAGAAAAATTTATATAAATATGCACGCAGATAAGACACATGGGCTATCTAATTTGAAAAGGGTACATGTATTGCTTTTGATTTGGGCTGCCCTGAAAAATATGCAAATTATCTAAGCACATTTCATATTTTGCATTTTAAGTTAAATCGTAATTATTGTGTAAATAGTTAGATCTTTTTTTTTTTTTTCATTTTGTCTAAGGAGCAGTCAATAGTTACATTGGCTGATTATAAAGTTGAAGAGTTTAAATGGCTGTCGTATATGCTGGCTTCTTTATTTTCTATTATATTTTGTTAGTCTATTTAGAAAAGCTTACCTATAGGAATCACATGGTTCGTTATAACTATTAAATATAATGTAATTCTAATTTAATCTTGAAATTGCATTTTAGTTTATCAAATCCTTAGAGAAATTGAGAAGGGAAAATTAAAAAAAAAAAGCCATTTAAAATCTACAGCTGTAAATAATAAGTAAAACTATAAAAACAAAAATCTTTCTAATGAGATTAGCAGAAGTTTATTTTGCATAGCAGAAAAATGAATTTAATAAAATAAATTGTGTTGCTTCAATTTTAAAATAATTAGAATTGTTATGTTATTGAAATTAGTTTTGTTTTGAATTTTTTTATATAAAAAAACAATTAAATATATTTTTTAGAATATGTATACAATATATATATATATTTGGAATAAACAGAGAAGATATGTCAAATGACACTTTAGTGTTCAAAACCAAAGTAGACTATAATAGGGGAGACGCCATATTTTAATGAGAGCATTACATGATACTTATATCCTACGTCTGTATTAAATGCAGTAATCAGTCACTAACAAATTGTAGTATCATTCATACCCCAAACTGATCAATCAGTAATTCGACATTAAATTGGTCCATAGATATGATTTGCATTATCATCTGATATTCATTGATTACTCATTTTTACAATAGATGGCTCTAGTGACAGTAGATCAGGGATAGGGAACTTTTTTTCTGCCCAAAGCCATTTGAACCTTTATAATACCATTCGTGAACCATACAAAATTATTGATTTAAAAATTAGCTTGCTATATTTTTTCAAAAATTCATTAAATTTATCTCTAATTATTAGGAGTGGGCAATCTTTTCAACTGACAGGCCAATTTCAACTTCCGTTTTTTTAAACAAAGGCCATATTTTTTTTGGGGGGGGGGATTAAAATTGTTTCGTAAGTAGTCTTCATGACTTATTTATATTCTCAAATGCCTTTTTATTGTTTAGAGAGATTAATTCTCCAGAAGCTAGGATGCAGTCTTATTTAAACTCTCCTTCAGAAATTATTTTATTTTCTCCTTCAGAGAATTACATTATATTTAATAGTTATAACTTGCTTTCGTAGAATTTTCTAACTGGTTTATACTTTTTATAAACATATCAGCCACTTGAGGATACTCCTTTTCAAGCTTTCTATTTTAATATTTTTTTCTTCTTCAGAAATTTTGTTGTAATCAGAATGTTTTTATAAATAGTGTCTCTTAATATGGTGCTCTTTATTAACTGAAATATTTTTCCAAACATATCAGGCAGATCAATTTAACATTTCGTTCTATGGAAAACATATCTGTGATCCATTTCTTTTTAAATGTGTGATTTTCTATGTCAATTTTTTTTTATCTTACTCAATATGGCCATTCTAATAAAAGAAAAATTAAATGCTTAATAATAATAATAGAAAAAAAAGTAAAATTCAAGTTTTATTTTTGCTAATATATGTTTGTCTGTGAAGTTCATTATAAAACAACAAAGTGTCCACAGCATCATAGATTAAATCTATAGTCAGATAGACCACAAAATATAAATAATTGTTAGAATAATGCACCTCTGATAAAATGAACTAGAACTATTATAAAGGTTGGACAGAGAAAAAGACATAGTTGGAAAAATAAATATATTTTACTTAACTTTTAATTTAATATTTTCATTATTTGTGTGTTTAAATAGAAATTTTATACAGAACCATTTTATATATGATTTTGAAAATGTCCATGGGCAGAATTGTGAGCTTTCAAGAACTGGAGTTGGTCCATGGGCACAAGGTTTGTCACCCCTGCCATAGATAATGCCTTAATGCAGAATTGAGATATTAGTGAACAATTACATTTATCATGATAATAATAACATCTAAATGAATTTTATCAAGGAAATGAAATGTCTAGCATAATCAACATAAATTTGCATATCCATTAACCTCATTAACAGTTAAGCAATGATTATAAAAGCTAGATTATTCGAAAGCACTTAGCAGATTTAGTCATATTTATTTTTTATCAACAATTTAACAGCTTTGAGGACAATTGCGCTACACACGCAAATGGACTAGTGTAATAATAACATATGTAGAGCATTATTTTTTGATAAAATACAATACAATTATGTGTTGTGAATTTTTTTTTCTACATCTAAAATGTGTCTTATTTATAATTTAGTATTTTTTTGTAAGCACTTTTAATAGATTATCTGAGGTTATTGTTTTTACAATAGTTACAGGTTATTAAATAATTTACACCAGTGGTCTTCAACCACTGGGCCACAAAGTTTTCTGTCAGTTCACAGCTAGACTAGCAAGAAAGTTTGTAATAACAAAATAATAAGATTTTAAACTTTTAATTAATATGAACAATTTTTATTTATTTTTTCATCGCATTTTTTCCCGATTTAAAAAAAAGAAACAGAACAAAAACAAAATTTAATCAATCATACATAAATTAATTTGTTTTTCTATTTATCACAGATGTTTATGGGGGGGGGGTAGAAAAAGTTTTTTATTATACAAACTCCGGTTGTCTTTTGATAGCCAATCACAGCTGCTTATCAGCGTTGTTAAAACAATAAAATGTAACTTGACTTTTTTTGATCTCTTAAATTTTTTCTATGGCGATTTTTTGGCTTTAAATCAATTTTTATTACCTTTTTTAAAAAATAAAAACCAAAAAATAAGTTCTGTCTCTAACTTTTACAAAGTATTTCTCAATATACCCCCACCACCCCAAAATAAAGTAAGATCAAAACTTTTGACTTTTTCAAGTTTCGTTTTCTTTTCTTTTTTGTTTAAAAATACGCCCACTTTTTTTGGGCTTTATTTGTATACCGCTAAAATACTAAAATTTTTATTTTTAAAACCAATTTCTGTTACCTTTTTTTAAAAATAAAAACAAACAAAAAATAACTTTGGTGTCTATCTTTTGTCTCAGTATTTCTCCTCCCCCCCCCCCAAAAAAAAATAAGATCAAAACTTTTGACTTTTTCAACATTCAGGTGAATAACATTTTATGCCTTATGTTTTATTAACATTTTATTCTTGCACATTTTAACAATGAAATAATAAACATAAAATGCAAGCACATTAATGAGAACGATTGTTATTGTATGTTCTCTGTAGCAGTATGACTGCGCAACTTGAAAAAGAGTGTTTAGCATGTGAAGGTAAGTAAAATCATTACAATACACAATAACTAGTGTGCTGTTTTGGTCAGTTAAGACAATTATGCTTATCTAAGGCTAAGCAGGTTACATCTTTAAGAAAATTTATCTAAACTTTTGCCGGTCCACGAAATCTTATCCTTATTTTTACCGGGCCACAGGTGTGAAAAGGTTGAAGACCACTGATTTACACCACTATATTATTTAATAATATGCTGTATCCTTTATATATTTAGAAGTTTTTTTCTTTACTAAATTTTGCTAAGTGATTTGGTATAACTGGTATAGATTCTGATTTGGGATCGGGAGGTCTGAGGATCGATTTTGGCCCTTGAATTTTTTATGAACTCCCAAGCAGTGAAACCATTAGTATTTTTATTTTATATATATAAAATATCTTTTTGGGGTTTTTTAAAAATTAAATTTTTCTTCATTTATTATTTTCTGATTCACTCTTTTAATATTTGCTTTTGAAATGTTTGTTAACTTTTAAGTAAATTTTATCTGTATCTATATTTAAAATACAGAATTGTTTATGTTTTATGTGTTTACAGTTGTTGGCTTTACTTATTGATAAACTTTATTTTTAGAAATACATACACAACATGGAAATGTTTAATGTATTGTAAAACTCACTAAATTCAAAGTCAAGAGGGGCAGAAAAAAATTAGATTAAGCAATGGTTTTAATTAATCCCAAGATAAACAAAATTAATAATAATAATGATGATGATGATATTTTATTGATTTTGGCAAGATTGTTTTCTAAACAAACTGTTTTTGGAAATATATACATAATTCAAAAATGTATATATATATAACAATAAAACTCATTTAATTCAAAGTTAAGAGCTGCAGAAAAAAGTTAAGTAAAGCAATAATTCAAATCCCCACCCCCCATAATTTTTAATCCAAAATTTAAAAAATTTGAAAAAAGTTTCAATTGAAACAGGCAAAACTCTCTATATGTATTGCAATGCATTGAAAGCCAGATTAATCAATGGATGCCAGAAGGTCCCCATCTAGTGCCTACTCATCCAATATCCCCAGACTAGTTTCTGGCTTGTGGTCTTTGTCAGTGAGAAGCCTTGGATATGAGAGCACTTCACCTAGATCTTAGGATCTCTTAGATCAAAAGCTCCACCACAAGCCAGAAACTAGTCTGGGGATATTGGATGAATAGACACTAGATTGGGATTTTATGCACAAGCCCTCTGGCATCCATTGTTTACTCTGCCTGCAATAAGTGGCAATATATATATAGAGAGTTTTGCCTGTTTTAATAACAGTTATAAGCAAGAATAGAAATGGTGATTATGTGATGTTTATTGGATTAAGGTTCGATTGAATAAATTATTATGTTTCAATTGGCACAAATATTCTAGTTTTTTTTCCTTCCAAATATTGTATTTATCTCATAACTGTTCTTTTTGCCATTAATTAATGGAAATAATTATATATTCTAGAATTATCTCTAAAATCATGCTTCACAATAATTTTCTGTTTTTATCAAATTAAAATTCTGCTTTAATCTTTTCAAAAGTTCTTTTGACTTAACAATATTTGTTCTCATGAGAATTGACTTTTGGTATCTTTTTCTTTTCATGATTTGGATTTAAAAGGATGAGGGAAGGATAGGAATACATGTTTTTATCATAATACTTTTTCACTGCTCTTTAAATGGCCATTACCAAAGTGCTGCAAGGCGATCAAAGTTATGAAAATATTGGTGTTTCTGGTTGAGCATTTGAAGAGTAGACTCATATTCAGTGATGTAGTGGTGATCAGCTCTAGAAGTCAAAGTTCATGAATTACAGTCTAATTCTGCCATATCTGATGCTCAAACTGAGACTGAACTTTAGAAAAATACTATCAAGGTTTGGCACAGCAAATAAAGGGGAGGGGATTCTAAAACAAATCTTGTAACTCTTGAACTGTCATAGTTTGCAATTCTTTCTCTTCCTCTTTCCTTCTTTATTTTTGCTTTTTTAATATAATGTATAACAACAACATTTCACTCTTCTTACACTTTAGAGCAAAATATATTTATTTATTCTTTACAGTTTTGACTGAAGTTGCGATCTGATGAAGACTGCTAGGAACAGTCGAAACTGTAAAGAATAAATAAATATATTTTGCTTTAAAGTGTAAGAAGAGTGAAATGTTGTTATTATATAGTTTGCAATTCAGAATGGAACTATTATATAATATCTTATATATCTTAATTGAAAAATGAAGTAATAGGGGTATTTAAATGCCTTCACTCATAATATTATATTTTTATGGAATGCAACAAAATCAATATACTTTATGATGAGAACTGTAGAGTTAAAAAAGTATTTATATTAACAAAATTCGAAAATTAATATGATTAAATATAGTTTTAAAATGTTAAATCTAATTAACAGTTCTAATCAAGCAGTCTTCAGTACATTTTAACTAAACAAAATAAATGTAATCAAAGCAAGATAGTTGAATAAAACAATATTTACTCAATTAAAAAGAAATTACATCATTTTAAAATAATATTATCAAAGACAACTGAAATCATTTATTGAAATAAAATTACACAGTTGAATTATAGAAAGCTGAAAATATTTTGAACAATTTTATGCAGTTTACTTTGAAAATCAAAAAATATTTTGATGGCCTGAAAACTACTTTGAAGTAAATAAACAAACAACAAAAAATCAATTTACCAACATTTTTATATTATTGTATTTAAAGTACTTAAAATATTTAACATTTAATTATAAATTTAAATGCTGGAAGTATTCTTGAAAATGAATTATATAAATAGTGATGATGTTCATATTAATCAAATCATATAATATAAATCTTGTAAAACAATTTTCAAATAATTTACTTGCAGAGCAAAGATATTATTAGTATCTCTTCAAAGAGAAATTGTTAATAAGAAAGCATTTCTCACAAGGCTAATTTATTAAATCAGATTAGTAAAGGTTTTTAGCCTGCAGAAAAGAATAATTAGACACTTAATAAAAAGCAATATAGAGACTTCAGACAACTCAAAGAAGTATAGAGAGATGCATGTTGGGAGTAACAAGAAGAGATTGAAAACACAATATATGGGTAAGAGAACAAACAGGTGTTACTGACCTCTTTGAAAAAATTAAAAGACTGAAGTGGTATTGGGCTAGACATATTGCTAGAAGAGATGATAAGAGGTGGACAATTGAAATCTTAAACAGGATTCCAAGAGATTGTAAAAGACCAAGAAAGAGACCACATGTGAGATGGATGGATGAAATAAGAAAGTGTGCAGGAGTGATGTGGATAAAAGAAGCTAAAGATCAGAGAAGATGGATTGAACTTGGAGAGACTTTATTTTTTGCAATGGATTGATAATGATTGATGATGATGATGATTGGAAGGCATTGCTTAGAAATTTTTAGGTATATTAAAAACTTCATATTGTAGACAAGGCAATAAGATGTGCTAAGCACTACACCAAAAGGATCTTAAATAAAATATTTTGTACAAATAATATTAATGAATGTAGTTTTATATTCTCTCTTCTTTATCTATTATGTTAATATTACTAAATGAAAGATTGATTTTTGTTATACATACAAGTGGTTCTTCTTCATTTTTACAATGCTGGTTTCTGTTTGAGTTCACACTTGCAATTATGAAGTTTATCATTGTCACACTAAACATTATTCTTCCACTTTTTTGCTGTGTTATATTTAATCATTAAATATCTTAATATTGAAGTAGATATGTTTATAAGACCCAAATTACTATATTTTAGGTCTGATTATTTAGATAAAATTTCATGTTTGGTTTGATAAAAAATCAGTTCTGTAAACTTTATTGTTATTTGTTATTGTTTTAAAAGTTTTATCAAAGTTATTCAAAAGTTTTAGTACTCTTTTTCTTCTAAATACATAAATAACCAATCAACACTAGACTGATCAACACCTTTACACTTATAAAAGAGCATAGAAGAACAGCAACACATCCTCTGTATTTTTGGAGCATGCTAAGCAACCTGGACACAACTTTCAGAATCAAACGATCACAAAAGAAAAATAAAGACGGCATTTTACATTAATGAAAAAATCCATGATATCAATAGAAAAGACACTTGCTATGAGATCTTGAAGAAATGGGCTACATAACACTAGATTATTTAAATATTTGCATATATTTTACTATACATTTTATGAGGGCTATGAATATGAGGGATGGATCCTCGAAAACATTAAGCCTATAGTCTTTAATATTAATTTATATCTTCTTCTCCATTAAACTTAATTATAAATAAGTGTTTTTGTTTACATAATAGTGCAAAGTAAAACTATATTTAACCGGAATATTATGTGGTAGCATTAAAATGAGTTAAAATATTATAGCTGCAATTTAAAGAGCAACAAATCAAAATGTAGAATTTGAACCTGGGTTCTCAACTTTAAAATTAATATATGTTTTCAAAACATTTTACAGTTAAACTACAACTACATTAGCATTATTAACTTAAAATTGCACTATTTACTTTGACATTACTAGCTATTTTAAAATTTAAAGATGTTTAACATCTTAAAGTTTTAATCAAATTAAAACGCTCATTATTTAAGTTATGTAAAATTATTTTACAGCTATATAACAGATAAATCCTGATATAGCAGCTCTAATATGTACAAATCATAGCATTATAGAGTATTACCAATAGTTTATTCATGAAAAAAGTTAAGCGAAATAAAAATTTTTTTAGATGACTTGTCACAAAATTCAACTTAGCATTTAACTTCTTCCAAAGCTAAAGATTATAATTTATATATATATGATTTCAATGGAATGGAGGATGTATATAGACTGAAATTCCTAAGTTCAAATCCATCTATTTAATATATATATATATATTAAATTAAGCCAAACAGATTTTTTCTAGATCATTTAGTTCAGTATATATTTCTGAATTTCAATATTTTTTGATATAAATTCTACTTATCATTTGTATATAATTACTGTCAAATTAATTTATGCTATTATCTAACATTATTGCAATGAAACCATGAGATGCATTGTCTCAATATATGCTAACTAAAAAGAAAATTAAATGTAAAAAACACTAAAATTTGTAAATGTAATAATTTTTACGTTACAACAACAGACATTTTTTCCCACCTCAGTACCAATGCAGTCTCATTGTAAAAATCAAAACATTAAAATTTTTAAATGTAATAAATTTTACAATAAGACAGTAGCCATTTTTATATATGAGAGTGCCATATGTGATCATGTTTATAAGCATAATACTAAATGTTTTACAAAATTTTAGAACATTCATAAAATTAGACTTGAAAGCATCAGACAACGAAAGAGAGGATAATCTTTGATAATATGACAGCTATTATGTTTCTATGGGGCCGAAACTTATTGAAGATAAAGAATATTATCCAGACCATATTTATTATTAATATCATTTATGTTCTTTATTATTTTTATAATGCTTTAATTGACAGTTTCGATCATCCAGCAATTTTCTTCAGAAATTCTGCTTATATTTTCAAATCTTAATTGCAATGACAGTTGAAATTTCACTATTAATTTTATTTTAAAAAATAATGATACTGTAAAGTAACTTTTTTATTTTTACTTTTTGAGTAAATATGACTAAGTAAACACACACACACAGTAAATTTTTATGTAAATGTAACTCTTCAATTTATTATGAATAATTACATTATTATTTATTTTTAACTTTGTTTATATTATAATTTTAATTTATATATGCATTTCATACATATGAAAAATTTTTGTTATATATATAAAACATGTTTGTGGGTTCATTTGTGTAAGATTTTAATTTAAAAATTCTACTGTCTTGACTTTATCATACTAGCCTTCAACTGGGAAATGAAAACTATGTAATTGTAGAAATGCTATAAACAGTAATAAAAGTAGTTGTAGAGGCACTGGAAATTCCATAACTAAAAATAGATGTATAAAATTGGGAAATAATAATAAATAATAATTCAGGGAAATTTGTTCTTTAAAAAATTTTCCCAAATAGGAGCAAGTTTACATATGTCATCATGTTTGTTGATACAATTTGGTTTTTTTAGTATCTCAATAGCTGTACTGATCTTACATCGGTGTAGGTTTTCACACTGAAAACCTACATAAGATCAGAACAGCTATTGAGATACTAAAATGACCAAATTTTATCAACAAACATGATGACACATCCAGATGTGAAAACCTACACCAATCTAAGAATTGAGATACTAAAAAGACCAAATTGTATCAACAAATGCAATGACACATATAAATTTCTTCCTTAAACCACTAAACATCACATGATCACCAACTCTTATGCTAATACATCTGTTTTTAAACAGGCAAAACTCTCCATACAGTAGTGCCACCTTGTGCCAACTAGAGTAATCAATGGATGCCAGAAGGCTTGGGATATTAGATGAGTAGACACTAGATAGGGATTTTATGCACAAGCCTTATGGCATTCATTGATTACTCTGGTTGGCACAAGGTGGCACTACTGTATGGAGAGTTTTGCCTGTTTAAAACTTCCTATTCGGGGAAAAAAAACAAAAAACAAATTTTCTTAAATTTTTATTATTTTCAATGTTATACACCTATTTTTTAATTGTGGAAATTCAGATGCCTCTACAATTATTTTTATTAAAACTGTTTACAGCATCTGTACAATTATATAGTTTTCATTTCCCATTTGAGGGCTTGGGTGATCAAGTGTCAAAATGTTGGAATTTTTCAATTAAAATCTTATACGGATAAACCTGCAAAACATGTTTTTTATATCTGCAACCCTGTAAAAACATTCTTATATATATATATGCATGTTGAAAACAACTATATACTTGCAGTTCAATAAATCATATATAATCTATTGTTAGCTCATCAACAAAACATAGGCAATTATTATAAGCAGTGTACATAAGAGAACTCTTAGATCAAAATATATAGACATTGTAGTTCTACTGTAATGCTATATACTTTTCTTCTGGCACAGTTTCCGAAACGATTAGTTGAAAAAGTCTTTTTTTATTTGTACAAACTTATACATTTGAACTTATAAATTTTATGCAAATACTTTAAACAGCTTTAATCTGTGTTCAATACGCTTTAAAATTCGTAATATTCAAGCACATTTTGCCGACAGAGGGATCTTCAGAATTTTAAAGCGCATTGAACACAAATTAAAGCCTGTTTAAAGTATTTACTTATGTTTTCTGTGTGCTCAATAAATTAATTACTACTCTTCAAATTTTATGCAATAACTTGTGCAGGTGTCATTAAGAACGATCTCGCAGACATATTCTTATCTTGATACATTTAGTGAAATGTTGCTGATCTTTTTCTTTACAGATTTATTTTGTGTACTGTCTTCTTTATAACTGTATTATTATTATATTGTTGTTAACTGTTTTTCTTGATAGTTAAACATGTACATTCTAAAAGTATCATAGATGTGTGTGCATATATATTAAACATATCCCACATATTCATGAGTTCATGGAAAGGCAGGAAACCAAAAAGCAATGAGTATAAGTATAAGATTTCAGACCATTCAAAGAAGTATGGAGGGATGCATGTTGGGAGTAACAAGAAGAGATCGAAAAATGCATTATATGGGTAACAGAACAAACAGGTGTTACTGACCTCATTAAAAAAATTAAAAGACAAATAGAGTTGGGATGGACATATTACTAGAAGAGATGATAATTGATGGACATTGGAAATTAAACTAGATTCCAAGAGATTGTAAAAGACCCAGAAAGAGACCACATGTGAAATGGATTAATGAAATAAGAAAGTGTGCAGGGGTGATGTGGAGAAGAGAAACTAGATATAGGAGAAGATGGATTGAACTTGGAGAGGTCTTCATTCTGCAGTGGATTGATAATGGTTGTTGATGATGAAGCATTATAATAATAGTTCTATTTATTCATTGTTTATCCACAGAAATAGGGGGAAAAATCTGGATTAAATATATATAAACAGCTTTTAGATATGAAATCAGAAAATAATCTAAGCAAATTTTACTTGTTATTTTGCCATAAATGCCAACTGAAAGTTAAATCAAAAAATTGTAATTGTTTATTATGAATTGTAAAGGGCTTAAATGTTTAATAATTTCCTTTAAAAAGCAATCTAGTGTAGATATTAAAGTAATACTTTTATTATTATTAATCTCCCATGCATCTCTGAGAATACTAAAAATTAATTTAAAACTTCACTGCTTTGCAAATATCTCATTTTTCAATGTCACATCTGATTATAAAACATTGCGTTAAATGTAAATAAAGTCATTTTAAATATATCAACATTGCAATACTAAATTCCTAATGTAGTAAGTATTAACACAAAAGCGAATTTCAGGCAAGTCTTTTCGTTTTACGTAGGCGTTTTCAATTCAGAATTAAAAAATATAGAAGTGGTGTTTATTAAAAAGGGTTATTAGTAATATTTATTATATATAGCTTAATGGATAATGTCTATCTTCAAAGTCATTATATACTAAAATTTAAAAACATTTCTGAAATATTTAATAGTATATCGTGGTACAGTGAATAATGCTATAGCTTGGTACAGTCGTGACATAGATTCAAACCGAGAATAATATTTTATTTTTAAATAGCTGATAGTGGCCACATTAAGCACAGACTTTTTAAAATTAACTATTATATTAGATTCAGATGGATATTCAACGCTAGTAAAAAAATAAAACAATTGTAAACAACCTATTGCAAGATAAAAGCCTCTACAATACCCTACTCCCCCAAAAATATTTATAAGGCTAGGTAGAAACTAATCTGGGAATATTGGATGAGTAAGCACTAGATAGGGATTTTATGATTAAACCTTCCTGCATCCATTGATTTCTCTGCCTTGCACTGAGTGGCATTGCTGCTTGGAGAGTTTAGCCTCTATGTAAACAGCTTGTGTAAGCATAAAAAGTGGTGATCATGTGATGTTTAATGGTTTAATACCAATCCTGCCCAATAGGATAGTTAATAAAGAACCAAAGACACCAAAAAGTATGGATGCTGAACTGAATTCAGATCTATATGACTATATTGAAAACATTAGTGTGTTTTCATTTTGGACTCAAAGCTTTATAGTTAGCTAATAAAGTAAAAGGTGGTTGCTGGAGGGTTGCATTAGATCCTAAGATTTAGATGCAGTACTCTCAGATCCGAGGCTTTTCCCTGATGAAGTCACAAGCTAGAAACTAGTCTGGGGATATTGGATGAGTAGGCACTAGATAGGGATTTTATGCACAAACCTTTCTGAATTCACTGATTACTCTGGCTTGCACTGAATGGTGCTACTGTATGCAGAGTTTTGCCTCTGTGTAAACAGCTTGTGTAAGCAAAAAGAATGGTGATCATGTGATGTTTAGAAATAATAATTACTGAGAGTTTTAGTAGGGGTGGGGGATTATCTATTAGCTAAGAATGGTGGTAAACTGTTTATTTATCAGTATTATTTATAAGTGTTTGATAGTACAAGACCATATACCCATGATCTTAGTATTTTTTTTCTAGATAATAGTTTCTAAGCAAGCTTTGAATTTTTATTTGGGGAAGAGAAAAGAGGAGGAGCTCATAACTATACCAGCTAATAATTAATAAGTATTACTTAAATGGAATTCTGGAATTTGCTATACAAAATGTTTGTAACAAAATTCCATCACCAATAAGGCAGCTATTATCTTTCAGTGGGTGCTGAGTTTATGATTTATCATATCTATTTATTTCACCTAATAACTGGATATCTAGCTAGATTGATTATGGTCAAATATCTGACAAAAATACTGAGCTTACTTAAAATACTCAGCTAGCTGAAAAAAAGTTTTTAAGCCTTTTGGGATTTGAACCTAAATCATAACCAAAGCACCAATAAATACACCATAAGGCTATCAGTATCAATAAGTAAATAGTATCTTTTAAAGCAATAAAAATTTACCACTTGCTATCAATATCAATCAGTAAATGGTATTTAGATATTTTTAGCTGGAAGTAAACTTTCTAAAATGCTTTGCTTTTGTTTAGATGAATTTTTGTTGATATACTGACTACAAATGAAAACAATTACAATACAATGTAATATTTATTACTGCTAAAGGAAGCATCTGCCTCTTAATGCTCTGAGTGGACACCAGATTTAATTGCCTGATACCCATAAGTTTGAGATAAGTGCTACATCAACTTTCTTAACAAAAAAGTACATTATTTAATTATTTTAGTATAATAAATAATTTTTATTATTCTTAAAAGTATACTTTATTAGATTTAATCATTGAACATATAGAGAGGCATGATATTTACAATGAGAGATGTTAGCATATATACTATAGTGAACAGGGAAGATATAAGGCTGTAGTAAACATAATTGATTAATATAGGTAAGGATCAAAAGACTCTTCATTAGATAATAGGAGCAGAGTTTGTTAATACCAGATAAGACAGTTCTTACAAAAGATATAGATCTTCATAGGTCTTCCTTTCTTCTTTCCCTTATTTTGGAGTAATGGAGAAGTGAAATGAGAAGAAAGAAGACCCTGGGGAACAAACTGCACAAAGTGGAGGTCCCAGTCAAAAGAGTGGGAGGTAGTTATGGAATGAAGATTAAGGTGGTAGTGATTGTCGTCCTTGGCCAAATAAGGAGAAAAGTTCCCATGTGGCATCGTAGGTCTGTGGAGAGGGGAGCTTTTTATCCCTCTCTGCTGTCTCCAGAATTTTCTGAAAGGGCTGATAGGTACAGGGATCCACCTCTTTTCCCCTTTTGGTCTGGAGGAAAATATACATGTTTTGAACTGAAAATAAAATCACATATCAAAGCTAATTAAATGTATATATTATATACAAACAATTAAATTCAGCTAAAATCAATAATATTAAAAAAATAGAATTCAATAAGTAATCTGTAAAGAGTAATACACCTTTTAAAAAACTGAGCATGGCAGTATTCTTATAAATTTGTTAAGTATATCATCATGTAGATAACAATGACACTTGATAGCTTCATTTGAAAGAATATCTGGAGTATTTGACTTTTTTTGTAGAACTTTTATTTAGATCATAAATAATTTTTTGAATGTTTGAATATATATAAAAACTTTGTAAGTAAAATTTCAACATTATCTTATATGAAGAGGGTTAATCATCTTGTTACAAACTAAATATTATAATAATGGGTATGCTAAGATGTAATAGGATGCAGTATCTTAAAGTTACATTAAATTGCCTTCAAGATATATCCATAAACAAATGCATCACATGCATAATATCATATAAAATTCCCATTCTTGGGATGTAGATTTTTATTTATTAATAATAAGCAAGTTAAAAATACTATTAAAATCTATTTTTTAATTACGTGTAATATAAAATACTACCAAATAATAATTAGACACATTTGGATGTTTTTGAGATTTTATTTAAAAATAAAATCCATTCTTCAAATGCATTTGTTGATAATAGATTAATATATTTTTCATCTTTTACAAAGCTTTCTGTCATAGATTCAATGTATTACTTACATATGTCTTTAAAATCTTATTAAAACTAATATCAATTTGCTGATTATTATCATTCTTTCATTGAATAAAAAAAAAAAAAAATAGGATAGTAAATTAATCATTTTTAAATGTATTTTGCCAAAAATAGTTGCAATATATTTAAAAATAGGAGAAACATTTTACTGAAATCCATTTATTTATTTAAACTTAAGAATAAGAATATATCCAGAAAGATATGATTTTTTTTTACCTCTTAAGTATTAATTAAGTAATAAAAAAAAAGTATTGCATTTATATATTGGATTATTTCCATAATCTAATACAAGATATCGAATGTTTTTAGAAAAAATTAACTTAATTTAAATTTTCAAGGTACATTCATCTGTTAGTTATACCACACATGTTAGTATACATACAACATTTTGAGAGGTATTATTCTCCTCTCTTCTTCAGGTGTTGCTGGCCTGACTAGTGACAGTACTAGCATGGGAATCAGACCTGAATCCTTACATTCTTGGAATATTGAATTGAATTTTAAGGTAATGCTCTAACCAACTGAGCCATCCTGCCTGTGACCTGACCAGTGACAGTACCAGAATAGGAATTAAACCTGGACCCTTAGATTCTTGAATGATGAATTTTAAGGTAAAACTCTAACCCACTGAGCCATACTGCCAGTTACTTAGAACATTATTTTAAAATTCAATATTGGTCACCAAACCTGAAGAAGTAAGGAGAATAATACCTCTCAAAATGTTGTGTGGATATTAACCTGTTTACTATTACTAACAGTTGAATGTACTTTGACAGTTTAAATAAAGTCAAATTTTTCTAAAGACATTAAATACTTTATATTAAATAATGTAAATAGTCTAATATATAAATACAATTAAAATACCATCATCACAAACCTTTAAGAAAACACAGCCTTTTTGATCTGAATGTTTTTTTTCTAATTTTATAGTCTAGAGAAATATTAACTGTATTACTAAATTAACTTAGCACTCTTATAATCTATTTAATAGGAATTTAGTTGGATCCTATATATAACAGAGTCACATATACTGTGTTAACACATCCATCACTATCTATGATTAAATTGAAACTGCCTGCTCTACAGACTTTTTAAACTCATTTTGTCATTACTAAAAAATGCATATTGCTAGGTGCATTGAAAAGATGTTGATTTGACTATAGAAACAACTTGTGGAATTGTCTAAAATTCATTTCTGGCTATTCAAAGTTGAAAATGATTTTAGTTTCCATTAGTAATCATAAAAATTCTAACCAATAACAATAATAATTATAATTACGATTATAATTTTAAAAATAATTTTTTGATCGCAGTACAATAAAAAAACTGCTCCAAAAATCAATTAAAAACATTTTATCAGATTTATTATTCTAATTTTTATTTAATTATACAGAATCTTACAATAGAACTGCTAATGTAAGAAATTTAGCTGTCACATGAAAAACAAATGTGATGGAAAAAAAACAAAACAAAATTTTAAGGTAATAATTTTTATTAGTCATTCATTAGACCAAAGATTATCTACTTAATGAATAATATTTTTGTAGTGTAATTTTCAGTACCATGTAGGGACTGTTTTCTATTTGCTTTTGACACCTTATGGAGGAGTGATGTAATCATAAACACATGATTAAAGACATGTGACGAACACAAAAGATTCCCAAGATGCAGATTTTATCTTGAACCAGCACTTATCTGTTGACCCAGATCACAATCTTTTACACATATGTTTACCATTATCGTGCAATTACAAAAAAATAAAATATTGATCACATAATACATAATGTGTACCAAAATTAAATAAGAAAATGTACATTATATTAACTTAATTTTATATTTTTACTTGTTTTAATTTAACAAATTGTGACTTAATGTCATATTGACTTCAACATCATTTCAATAGGGCTTCCATATTTGATGAAATATTTAAAATTAGTAATAAAACAAAAGATATTAATTCCACTGTACTTAGTAACAAGCAGTTTATGCATTATGTTTACATACAAGTTAGTGTTGGTAACTATATTCTTAATAAAACATTCATTAATTATTACTGAATGTTAATTTTAGATCTTTTGTTTCTATCAGATATTGAAAGTTTATGGCATAATTTGAATCTTTTATAATGAGAAAATGTTTTACCACAAAAAAATATTATAATTGTTTATTTTTATAAGAGATTTTTAATTCAATAACTAGGGAAGGTCCCCTATACAGGAAAGATTAAAAATTATAATTGTTTTACTGCGTAGTGCTGTTTTTGACCAGGCCAGTCAAATTCATAGTACAAAGATAGATTTGTGATAGAATGAACATGTAGATTAATTAATATGCAAATCTGTAAATTTGCATATACTGCTTGCATGATAATTTGACATATGAGTCCTTTTATTTATTGCATGGATATTGTTTGCAATAAACCATGTCTCTTTGTATTTTCTCTGTCAACCATTCTTGTTAATCTTTAGTAAAGGAGTGAAGATGAGTATAAAAAATAATTATGTAGTGAAAAGTAATCTTTAGTTTTTATAATACAGCCTTAAATCTGTTCATGTCTATGTAATTCTTTAAATGAATATATGTCATTGTTATTTCAAAATTATTCAATTTTTCACTACAGCAATAGTATCCATTAGTAGCTTGCGGTTAAGACCTGTAGAGGTCCCTACTATCACATTTTTATGCACACATTCTTGAGGTTACAGCCTTAATAAATATTACAAAATATTAATAAAAATATTTAAAAAATTATAAAATATTAGTTACAATATTGAATTCATTAGAAACCAGTGAACACATAGGCAATCCCAGTATAGATAACAATCAACAATTTCAAACTGTTGTCAAGGCAACTTCCTTTTAACAATATTTTACATTTATTTAGAATTAATATTGAATTTTTATCCTATTTAAACTTCAATATGTGTGCACTTTTAAAAACTTTCTTAATAAAGCATGACAATTCATAACAACAACAAAAAAAAAAGAAACAAAATTTAAAGTTTTTCATATTATGTAAATGGAAAAAAATATTCGCATAATAAACACTAAATACTTGAAATACAGGCACTCTTCACATACTTAGAGCCTAATTGTAAATATAGGGAATTTGAACTCAGAAGACTTTCAAGCACCCTTCAACTATCCATACTATTTCATACCACTGATACACACTACAACATACATGTAGAAAAGATAAATAATCACCAATATATATATTTCATGCTAAACCAGCACTCATCAGTTAGTCCAGATTATCATCTCACACACACATACACACACATATATATATATAATCAGTGCTCAGTTTATATTAATATAGCAAATCTTTATACTTTAATGCACAGGCTTCAATCTACTCCAACTCCAACTCTTCAGCCATCCATACCATTGAAAATCTGATGTTGGAAAGCCCTAATCCTATGCTGATGCCAATATTATTGCCATGCCCATGTTGACCTCAAGTCATTCTGACCCCTCATGTATAGGACCTTATCCATTTAAATACATAGAAGAGGGATGGGAAGGATCATATGTATCAGTGGTATGAGATAGTACAATAGTTGAAGGGTGCTTGAAAGTCTGAGTTTAAATTCCCTATATTTATAATAAACACTACTAAAAGTAAATTAGAAATTGTACATTATATTAGTTAAAATGCATTTTGGTTACTTATCTCATTTTTAATTATCATAACTACAATAGAATTACAATATCATTTAAGATCATATAGTTTTTACATATGACATATTATAACAATTTCCATTAAAAAAACAGTAATACTATATTAATTATTAATAAACTGCATTCAAAATAACTTCAATTATTGGGTTCTACTGTGTAGTGTAATGTACAATATGTAAACTGTTTTTCAAGCTAAATACTATCTTTTTATTTTATATTTATTTAGAATTAATATTATCAAAAATTAATGAAATCCATTATGCTGTTTTTTCATATAAATTATTATAAATAATAAAAAAATCATATACAACAGGTCTATAAATATATATTAATATTAGTTATACATAAAAAACCTTTTTTTGGCATTGTGCCCTTTTCAAATATTAGTCATCTATGTTAACATTAACCAATTATTGCAGATAGAACACCATCTAGTGTTCTATAATGGAAATAAAATAACAATAATAAAATAAACCATCAGTAAAATAAAATTTAACTTTAATATAAAGATCCAATATAACTTCAAAGAATTGACTATATAATATAACAATATACAGAATAAATAATAAATACATTATATAACATAAATACATTATATAACTTATATATATACTATCTTGTATAGCTTTCCATTCATTTTTAATTGACTAGTTGTTAACTAAATTTACTGAAGTTTTATACATATTTATACAATTATTTAAGTTATGGTTAATATAATGTTTCATATATTTGCCTTTTTTTTTTTTTTATCTTTAATGTAATTTAAAGGTTTAATATTTTTATTATTATTTATTAGAATTAAATTAGTTTAAAATAAGATATTTATAGTTTATATTATACTTTAAATTTGCAATAGTGAATTAATTTTTTTATCATATTAAATATTTATTTTTGATATGAACTTTTAATATACTATCAGTTTGACACATTGTGATTGTAAATAAAGATAAAGATGCAATATATTCTTCAGCCTTTCTGAAAGAATGAAAGATAAATTGATACTATTAAATTCACAAAGATAAAATTTTAATTAGAAAGTTTTAATAATAAATAAACAACGCTCAATGACATCACAAGTAAAATATCTTTAAAAAAACTTTGCACTAAAGTTTCATGACACCATGTAAAGAGAAAATATTAGTTCAAAATTTATAAAAGATAAATTTAAGACAGTGATTATGAATGAAGAAAATAAACACCAATAAATTTGTTTTAATTAAAGTTCGTTAATAGAGTAAAGTTCAAACTAAAATATATAAAATTATATCATATAATTTAAATGCTTATGTGAACAGAAATAAAATGGTGGAAAGGGATGGGTAGAGCAATAGATTGAGATCTGAAGAAGAAGGCCAGGGACAGTCAAAACTGTTATTATATTAATAAAAATTATTTGCTTAAAGGTGTAAGAAGGCTGTGATTATTTAAGAAGATATATTGTTGAACAGAAGTGGTTATTACTAAGTTAAATAAAAGTTAGACATTTGTTTTTGTAAATATTCCAAAGTTTATTTATTTATCATATAATATCAGTTGCTCATAAGGGCAAGTGGCATTTAATTGCACAAGTAGGTAATTGAAACAGTTTCATTCAATTAACTAAAAAAAAATTCACTGTAGTTTTTCTCTCTCAATTGAGAATTGATCAAGAAATTTTTAGTTCCTGAGTGGACTTTTTTCATTACTGAGCTAAACTGCTTAGAGGAAAATCTTTAAATTAGAAGATCTCCATTGATCTAAGGGAAACAATAAACTATAAAAAAAAATGGATTGTAGAAAAGAAAACATAATATTTGAGGCAAAAAAAAAACAATTGAAGTAAATTATGGAATATTTAATTAAGTACTAGTACTGTAACTAAAAAAATAAAAAAACTTGGAAGGAATTCTTTTTTTTAAAATATAAAATATATAGGGGTACACCATTAATGTCAGAATATATAACTATGGATATTCAACTAAAATTATAAATTAGTTGAATGTACTTTAAAAATAATTTTGATATGCACTGCATATGTAATTAAAGGATAAACTATCTTTAAATAGCCCATTTCAGGGCACAATGTTTCAACAATAAAGGGCTTGTCATTCATCAGGGCTGCTAATTTCCAGATGATAAGGGTTTGAGCAGATTTTTATTGTTGTTAGTGAGTGGATATCTTAGTCAACATGCCCCTTTAGCAACCAAAATTGAATTTTTAGTTGGATTTAGTTAATCAGTGCAAAAAATTTGATTGAAATCTGATAAATGCACTACTATAAATGCAACGTATCCACTGTACTTTAAACACTTTTTAGCAATAACCTTCTATTGTACATGCTAAAAAGTGTTTAAAGTACAGTGGGTAAATTGCATTTATATAAGATATTGCAGCAAAATAAAGGAAGTGGTGAATTTGGTAATATTTCTGAAGGATGCACTATTATTAATTAATCTATGCTGTCTTTTATACATATTGTCTTCATATATAAAATGGAATTTGATAACATGCGTTTCCATATAATTTTGTAACTGATAGATCAGTTTCAATGCCTGCCTCTCCCCTTCCACAATTTTCAGGTAAGGTTTTAAGCTGTTGAACTTGTAAATTCATTAATGGTTTTAGGGCTAATATATGGTCCTACATAAAATGGAAAAAAATGTATGAAGCCTTGCAAAATTGAAACAATGTAACATGCCTTGTAAATCTGCAAAAATAAACTATAATTATTTTTTCTTAAAAAAATGATTTAAAAAATCACATTATTCTTGGAAGTAGATAGTTTACCTTATATTTCAGGAAGTCATTAATAAAATGGAAATATATATATTTATTTTTGACCTGAAAAAAAAATTCTGCAAAGATTTAGATTACTAAACTTTTTGCTTTACCAGCAAAAACATTCCTACATTGAAATATACATTAAAAAAAAAACAATACATTGAAAAGTTGGATTGTAATGATAATATTTTAAAAGCAAAATTTATAGAAAGATTTCAACCGAATTATTGTGTTATTTTTTAAAAAAATAAAAAAAATAAAAAGCTTTTAGCTTCCTCTTCCAGATAATTTAAACAGATTTATACTTGAAAAACAATACTTAAAAAAGATGACATATGTTAAGACGATTGTAATACAAAGTTTAAATAGGATTTAGCCACTATTAAATACTGACCAATTGTCTGTATATAACAATATACTATCAAGTATTGAATAATAATTTGAAAAGTATTTGTTCTAGACGAACCTTGGAGATACAAAAAATATTTTTTATTTCTAAAGTGTCTGTCTACTTTTTATTTTATACTAACAGATTTAAAACACAATTGTCAGAAAAAGTTTTAGATTATTTAACTTTCTCATTTTGCCAGCATGGACACTCTTAAGGCCAAAAACACATATTTAAAGGGAATAATAAACAATTTTGGATTATAATCATATATTAAAACTTATCTTTATGCACGCACTAAAATTTGATTCACATATAAAATTTGTTGTTCAAGAACAGGTACATCAAATAATTTATAAATGTACAAGTTAAAGATATATAGGTAGAAATAAATATGGTAAGAGATAATATGTTATATATGGTAAGAGATATTATGTTATATAATCATGTGATGGGTAAATGAAATACGCTTTTAAACAAATATTATAACTTCTCGACTTTAGCAGCAACCTGTGGAATTTTTTCCCTGTACTGTTGCTGATACAATTAAAGGTATTATGTATTACATAAGAATTAAGTTCTGCCATTTTTTATTATATATATCAGTAGTCATTGTTTATAATATATTTTAATCATTAGATTTTGTATTAATTTTTGTTTAAAATTAGATGTGGGGTACAGAAAAATATTACTTAGGAAAAACAAGTAAAGATATTAATCAGTACAATTAACAATGATTGTTACTTGTTTAAAAATATTTTCATTTTCATTGATAAGTATAGTAATAGTTGTCAAGCATTGGTGGTCGAGAGATCAGTGACAGCTGTTTTACAAGCGGTTGTCCCGGGATAGCGGGTTCGCTTCCCGGCTGATGCTATGACACATGAGAAAAAAGTATAGTAATAGTTAATATTTATTTACACATTTAATTTTTAATGCTTCTTAAATTTATCTATGTACAAGATAACTTTTACACATTATTTTGCTGGCCTACTTATTTTCATTTCAAATTTTAATATTAAATATTTAGACTAAACTAAATTCTATTCTCTGCAATTAATTGTTAACCTAATTATGAAGTATCTTTTCATTAATATCTGTGCTTAGAAAATACTTTAGTTGTTCATAAAATGTTATCTGATAATATTAAAGGAATTCCCACAGACTTTCTCTACTCTGAAATTTTTTTTTTATTATTTCCTCTGGTTAGGATCAGAATCTCTCTCTTTTATATATATATATCAAATTCAATAACTTACATTAAATGATGTTAAGAAGATAATTTATGAATAATATTTTGGTATGAGTAATATCTGACATTGTTTTTTAATCGATACCATTTCATACATATTAGTAATTAATAGAATAAATGTCCTATACCTTTGAATTATGCATAGTTACTATTGTTTTAAAATATCTTAATAGTAGTTATTCAAAAGATTTTATTGAGAGTGCTTTTTTTTATGTTTCAACAATAATCTTTATTAATCCTTTGGGTTACATAGCATTACACAACACTGATTGTAAGGGGTGCAGGTGCAATCATGTTGTACAGGTTTTTATATGGATTATAATTTTATGGGTTCCATTAAGCAGGTTTTAAAGTATACTTTTTACAAATGCTGATATTAGTTTTGGATACAGAGATGGATATCAAGTTTAATCATTAAACTTTAAAATAAACTAGTTCAATATAAAACTCAACTTCATAGATAGATAGATATGACCTAATATTGTAAAATCTGTCATCATATTAGAAGTTATTTACAGTCACTAAATTAATCTTGATTATTGTTCTTTTAATTGTTAATTGGAGTACAATAGGCAGATAACTTATCATCCAAGCTATGGGTGCTGTGCAAAGAACAAAGTCAATTCAGAGTAGAATTACATATGATGACAACTGGTGGATTGCAATAGATGGGGTTTAAATTCTGTAGTCTGGTGGTGGATGGTGTTGAAGGCAGTTAGTGAAGGTTATCTATGTTGTGTAACAATTTAGAAAATGCCGTTACATTATTTTAAAATGAAAATAAGAAGACCGTAAATAAAAATTGATTTATTAAAAAGAAAAAAACTTAAAAACTGAAAATTAAAAATTATTTAACGTATATATATCATGCAGATGGAAAACTTAAACTATTTTAAGAAAAAGTATTTGAAAGTATTTTTTTTTTTTTGTAAAAAAGTAAAAATATAAAGATTGATATTTTAAAAATAGTAATAATGTCGATTTCTATAATCTTAGAAAATGGAAATGATTGTTTTATTAATTAAATGATTGTTCTAAAGCATACTAGCCCTTGGGGCACTCAAATAATTAAATGGTCAGATAAGAGAATACAAAGAAATTAAATGACCAATGCAAGCACGAAATGACAGCATGGACCGTAACTGAAACACGAGAGGATTAGTGACGTCTTGCTCATTGAATCCGAAGATTTGATGATAAGAGGCTAATAAAAATATAAAAGCCAAATGATTATTATAATGGTTATCTTAGAGCTGACTATGAATATATCGTTATAACTAGCTATATTGCAGATTTTTACGATGTGGAAGTCTGCAATAAATTTAATTTTCCGGACAACCAGCTGAGGCCTCTGGATGACAGTTCCTGACCAAATGCATGGCAAGTAGCAGTTTCATTTCAAAGAAGGACAAAATCTATGAAAGTGATCATGAAGATGGACTTCTAAATCTGCTCAATCCTTAAAGTATGAACTCTTGTGTCTATCTAATAAGAACTTTTCTAAAATTGCAATTAATAGCTGAAAATAAGAATAATTATCTGGCCTAAAATCAATTATTAGTAATTTTTTTATGCATTTGTTTAAGCAATCATTTCCATTTCTCCTTTTTTGTGTTATGTGTAAATTAAAATGTATCAAATTAAAGTTGGGTATGGATAGCTGCATGGACAAAAATTAATAACTATGTTTAAATTTGTTTATGTTTATTTTAAGGGGTTAATTATAGGCTATTTGTTTTGGAGTTAGGACAATGCTTGTGAAGGGATATATGGGTGTTTATGTCAATGTAATGTGAAGTGTGTTTAGCATACAGGGCAACATGCCCAACTGAATGCATGACCCCAACGAGGCAGTCATATCATTGAAATGGTCGCAGACGTATTTCCTGCGCCATTAACCCCTTCTAGCTCTATGGACAGGGATTTATAAGTCAGTAGAAAGACCACTCTCCCCCATACATAGCACTCTTTAATTAATTTATATACATGATTGCTTCACCAGACAGATGCCCATTCCTGTACTGGATGAGAATTATGTCCTTCAAATAATATCATGCTGTCACATGCACATTCCTGTCAGCGTGATTTTATGCTAGCATCTTCATATTGCATTGGTTGTGACTATATATCTGGAAGCAGGCATTGGTTTGGCTGCAGACTTTTAGTCTGAGATTGAATGAATGTTTTGATAAGTTTTTAAGTGGAAAAAAATCTATGTAGACTATCTATACTCAACATGCTAAAGTAAATATAATTAAAATGTCCATCTGTGTGGTCTATTTAAAATAGTAATTTAATTTTAAAAAAAATTAATGTTAAAATCTAAAAATAAATTTATTCCTTAATTTTAAATGTGCATTAATAAAATCTATTTGTGTGTTAATTACTGGCAGTAGCTTCATTTATTTTATTGTTTTAAATATTAATATATTTTGAGAATATAAATCTATTAAAACTTATAAAAGTGTTTAAATCTCTGCTACTCTATGAGCTAGTGACATTGGGCTAATGGTCAGAATAAAATATATATAAAAAAAAAAATTTTTTTTTGAATCTTAACTTATGTATCTGCCTACTATATAAATTTTCTAGGTTCAAATGCCTAGATGGAGCCCTTGTAGTGCAGATACGGTAAGACCCACAGGTCTGCACCATTATAGTTGAGAGTAATGGATGATACCATTGAATGCTATTCAATGCGGTTATTGTTAGATGTAATTTTATTTTAATATTAATTGTGTTTAATATCATTTCTATATTCAAGAATTTTTTTAAAAATATATATGAATAAAATATTCTAGCTAACTTGCGCACATGGTAGACAGACACAGCATCTTTTTAATAGCTTGCTGCAAGCCAGAAGTTTTAAAATGATCTCTCAAAGAGAATGAGAAGTAGATATTATTCGTCAGGCTTCTTCTTTGCAAATAGTGAAAGTTTGAACAATTTTTCATTCTTACTTTATTTTTTAATTAAAAATGACTAAAAACAATAACAAACTCCTCATATAATAGTACCATTAATTCAAGCCTTAATAATAAATGGATTCAAGAAGATTTGTGCATAAAATCTCTAGATCTAGTACCTATTCATCCAATCTCCTCAGACTAGTTTCTAGCTTGTGGCTCTCATCACCGAGGAGCCTTGAATTTGAGAGCACTTTACTTGGATCTTAGGATCTAATGCAATCTTTCAGTTGCCACTTTTTACCTATTTTATTAACTATAAAGCTATGAGTTCAAAATGAAAACACAATTATGTTTTTAATTTAAGCTCCAATCACTTGTATAATCATATAGATCTGAATCCAATTCAGTATCCACAAATTTTGGTGTCTTTGGTTTTTTTAAATATCACCATAATCCTACAGGAAGGATTGGAATAAAAGCATTAAGACATCACATGATTGTCATTTCCTAGCTGTTAAAAACAGTAGCAAACTATCCATATGATAGTGCTACCTAGTGCAAGCCTTAATAATCAATGGATGCAAGAAGGTTTGTGCATAAAGTCTCTATCTGGTGTCTAATCATCCAATAACTCCAGACTAACCTTGCTCTGAATGGCACTATGATATGGAGAGTATAACTGAATATTATATATGGTTATCTGAGTTGGCCTAAAGAAAAATTCTAAGCTAAGTCAGGAAAGTTTTTACCCAGCCTAAATTTGAATCGAGGCTTGTAAGCATACCAGAAAAATATGCTACCTTTGTATTACACTTTTTTTTTACATGCATACAAGTTATTTTATCTAAGTGTTGTATAAATTAATATGAGTAAAGTTTTTATCTGCACTAATCTGAGCACAGATGTTTATTCTGTTGGAATAATTTAAAATGAAAATAGAAATATATATATTTTTTTACAGTTATCTTTTTAACTTTTCAAAATCTTATGAAACTCTTATTATTATCAGTTCATGTAAATAGTTTTATCTTAAGTAAAATTAATTTAGTAAAAATTTTGAGATAGTTTCATAATTTAATCTTTTAATTGCATTGTTGAGTTTTTAGCATCATTATCAACGAGATGATATTTATTGAGATCTTTGTTTCTTGTTGCATATTAGAATTTAAATATGTAATAACTACAAAATATGAGCTTATACATTACTTTTAAACTAACCAAGAATATAATGCAATCCCCCCAAATGTATACCTTGTGCATATATAAATACGATATGTCTTATTCTGAATTTTTGTTTATCTATAATTGAAATACGCTACATATAGGTATGATATTAAGTTATCTGACTAAAAGAGAAAAAAGAAGCATGTTGAAATAACCATAAAACATGTTGCCAGTTTTGATGTTGCTTGATTATAATATAATTAAAAGTCTTTAAAAATAATAATTGTAGTTTGTGACTGGATGATCATGTGACCGTTTAGTGTTCAAATAGGAGGTTGAACACTAAAGATGTATTTAATTTACCAAATCAAGTTTTTAATATTTTAAATAACAGTAATATTTTATACACCTGAAGTATAGACATAATATAGGAGATTTGAACATAGACTTTCAAGGTCCCTTCAGTCTTCCACTCTATATTATACAAGTTAATGAGTTGCTGGTTCAGTCTTCCAATGGGTGCTCATTTAGCATGAAATACATATATTGGAGATCATTTATCTTTTTCACATGTGTGTGCTCCTGTGTATCAGTTGTATGAGGTAGGGTGGATGGCTGAAGGGAATTTGAAAGTCTGTGTTCAAATCAAGTTTTTATTCTTATTTTATTCAGCTGGGAATGGATCCAGGAACTTTTAGCTCCATAGATCAAACTTTTAGCCCCAAAGACCCAAGGCAAATGAAGCCAAAATATTTTAGCAACAGTGCATCAGATCATAACACTGGTGTAAATTTAAACTTTAAATAATGTTAAAAGTATGTAAGATTTTTAATTAGATTTAAAAATAAAAGTTTCAATATGTCACAAAAGGTTGAACAAAATGTAGATAAAATAAATAACTATTCTTTTACTGCAGAAAAAAAAAAGCCCCCATATATATATATATATATATACACACACACACACAAAAGAGACTAATTTATCACATTTAATAATTTCTGATGTTCATTTATTTAATTATTTTAGAGCATTAGGGATGTGTAAGCATCTTTGAGAATTGTGAAATTAAAATAATTTTTATATTTAATATCTAAGTGGATTTGAACTCATCCAATGTTGGCATGTTCAAAGTCCTTGTTTGGCAATTTTTGTTGTCATACCCATGCTGGCCATAAGTCATTCTAATCCCTCAGATTATATCTAGCTTAAAGTATGTATACTGTACTTATACTTAAATATATTTAATATCTGTATAAGAATTACAAGATTCATTTTGTAGTGTGTGCTCACAAAGATTACTTTAGAAATTTTTTACCTTTCATTTCATTGGATAAGGGGGTTAATTTTTATGATTAATGTCTATGTAAGAATAACAAGGTATATGAATTTTGTAGTTTGTGCTCACAAAGACTACTTTATCTAAGTTCATCTTTTATTACAATGATCAGGGATTAATGATGGAGAATATATCTTACATTATCTTATAGTGGTAGGGTTGATCTGGTAAAATTAATATAACTTCCAAGAATATAAGTTTAAAGGCATTTGACTGACAGTAAAATGAATAATTTGCAGTCCAAAATTGTTTTAAAAATTCAATTTTGTCAAGCTATGATGTAAAAAAAAAAAAAATCTTTGATTTATAAATATTAAATTTGTAAAAAATAATACAAACTATAATTTGGTAAATGATTATTATCCACAGAAGACACAAGTAATTATGGGCTTAGAAAACATGGTGAAAATGTCTGAGAAGTTTTAACTGCCTACAAGCAGTTGTCATGGGTTTGTGGGTTTGCTTCCTGGCCAATGCCTTGACACATGGAAAACATGCTATGCATATGAGTGTATTTACTTCTACATTACATAAAACATATTTTCTTCAAGCAAATAAGAAGTGGCATTAGAAGAAGATAAACTAATTTCAAAGAGAAGATTTCAAATTTTTTAACAGTTTACAGATTTCAAGGATAATTTAGTCATCTAATATTTGTTGGAGAGAGTGAAATAGAGCAAGAAAAAGGATGTTAGTAATATTCCTCAGCTGGTTCTAATAGTAAATTCTGACTACATTAATAGAAAAAAATCTCTATCCTTCAGTCTTCAGAAGTAAGGAAGCAAATTGCTAATTGACAAATATGCTTTTCAGTATATTTTCATTATAATGAAAAAGTATACAAGCTTCATAAAGGATCAGCTATGATGTACCAAATATATACCAGCCCATTGCTTTCTTGCCTTGAACTGCATATGAGAAAGATATAACTTACAAAGACTTAATATAAAGCTTTAAATTATAGCCTGATGTTCTATGCACTATAATAACTGTGACCAAATTTGACTTACTTTGATACTATGAAATTTAGATATTAATAAAAACAAAAAAATAACAAGCAATTAATGAAACTGACTGGGACATATACTTATGGGTAATTCCTGCAAGAATTTAGCTATGTTTAAAAAACTTCAAAATATAATATATAAAATATCAACCATAACCCCCTAATGGTATGTTTTTTTTAGCAATGCTATCTTTTAGATAAAGCCTGAATTATATAAATATAATACTTAAAATGTTTCATAACTATATTATTCCAGCCACATTCCCCCTTCAAATAAAGAAAGCTCAAATTTTAGCATTATACTGAAAAGGCAGGTTAATCTTGCCAATGGCAGATGCTATTTCATTGAAACATTGTGAAAAACTACAAAATAATACATGGTTTAACCCATATATCCATGAAAACATTAAATATATTTATATATTTATAGTATTATTTCCAGAAGCTTTCATGTAATAAAAATATAATAGGGAAATAGCTGACATTTCATTACAATGATAAGTACTTTCATAAGAGATTCTTCTTTCTCAAGTCATAAAATTGTTATTTATTTCTTGTTATTTTCTCCTTATTCTCAAATTCTATTGGTACAGAAGTTTTAAAAAATATTTTATTCTCCTCCAATAGCTTTTTCAAAATATTGTTAATTTTCTTTAATTCACACTTTTCATATATGCTGTTAGATTTTTTAAAAATTTCTATAGCTTTCTTTAGCAATCTCTGGTCATATATTCAGCTATTATATTTTTATTACATGAAAGCTCCCAGAAATAATACTATGAATTCATCATATAAATATATGATATATAAACAGATTCCACCTTTATTGTTAAAAGGAGGTTGCCTTGACAACAGTTTGAAATTGTTGATTGTATTGCTATTGGGATTGTCTAAGTATTGACTGGTTTTTAACATATATATATAAGGAATCTAATAATAATCCTAAGTGCACAGACTGTCTCAATAAAAAAATATAATGGTAAGACATTTAAATATTTTAATAATATTTTAAATGATTTAGAAAGAGACTTGTCTGTTGTAGACTAAATCAAATTTTTTTACTGAAATTTAATGTTTTCTTTTCCTCTTTAATTTGCAAGTTTAAATAGTGAAGTGGATGAATTTGAAATATTAGTCAAATATTAGTAAATCTTTATTCTATGGATGTTGATTGATAATAATGAATTGATATAAAAATAAACATTAATGTTCAAGCAGAAAATGAATATATATCTGGTGAACATGTACATTCAAACCACATAATGTACACATATATAACTGCAGCACAGTTATTTGGATTTTATTTACTTAAATAAATATGTTGTTGATTTGTTAACTGAATTCTCATTTTTATTCGGTCATACTTATCATAACAAATAATTACTCCCATATATATATATATATATATATATATATATATGGGAGTAATTATTTGTCTGTGATCATTTTTCCACATCAATGCCATACATTATTTGGAACTTAGAAGAAAATGAAAGTTTAGGACCAAATCTGATATTCTTTCAATTTGATGGTGGCATCTTACTAGAACTAGATACAAATAAAAAGCTATTTTTAATTTACCAGTACTCTGTAAAAGAAATGGCTTATGATCGATTAATTCAAAAATATTGTAGAAATCTTGGTTTTAATCATTATTAATAGTTTGAAAGTTAGTTAATATAATATTACATAATCCTGCAAGTTATCATTTGCCACAGTCAGTTTTCCATTACATTTTTCTGAGTATTGGCTGATTTTTGTCTTTTTACTCAACCGATGATGCATCTCATTATACTTGATGCATCAAAGTGATTAACTCAAATGAGTTATTTGTCATTAGCTTAACATCTTCCTGTTATAATATAAAAATAGTCTCATTGATCAAAAGCATAAAAAACATTTTTTCCATGTAATGGGCAGCTCATTTGAAATATCAATTAAACTTTAGTAATTTGTTTTATATATATATATATATATATACTGAACAATGATCAAGATATGTATAAGAGCTGGGCCAACTGATAATATGCATTTTGGGGATCATAGATCTTTTTCACATGTTTTTGGTCATAGGTTTATGATTACATCCCTTGACAAGGTCTTAAAAGCAGATAAGAAAACAAACAGTCCCTACTTTGCATGAGAATTAAAATATAGAAATATTATTCTTTACTGGATACTCTCTAGTATAATGAATGACTATTAAAAATTATTAATATATTCTCTCAAAAGATAATTTTATAATTAAGGACCTGACTGCATTTTTAGCTTAGTAAAAATAACAAAATAAACAGATTGTTAAACATTCAAAACTTTAAGAAAATGTTTTAAGATTTAGTTTGAAGAACAGTATAAATTTACACCATGATATCAATTCTGTAAAATAAAAAGATTTTGATGACATCGCCACCAATAAAAAAAAAAAAGAAAAAAATCATGATTACATTACATTTAGCATTTAATGCATATATTTAGAACTTAAAAGTATTAGAATAATTGAACTGTAAAGCTATTTATGTATTTGGAATGAAGATTGTGGTCAAACATTTAAAAAAAATATAATTGCTACTAGTTCAAAAATATTTATTATTTCAATCTCAAAAAAAGAAATAAAAATGAGGAAATTAAAACATTCTGTATCACTTCAAAGTAGTTTATTAATTTAGAACCTTATTTAGGGTAGGGAAAATTGTTTTTTTTTTTAGTATGTCAAGTGCATTGACCAGGAAGCTAATCTGAAACAGCTGCTTGGAAGGCAGCGATGCTAACCACTAGGCCACTAATACTTGACAGGAAAAAAATAATTTAAATATCTATTTTACAACTTTTTAAGAAAAAGTCAAAAGAATTAAGTATCGGTTTAGATTTCCTTGGGAACACTTTAGGCTCAACACATTTTGGTGATCCCATAAGGCAGCTTATGTTATGAGAATATTAATAGGGAGTTTTATTTGTATATTTTATACTATAAAACGCTGGAAAATATAAAAGTACATTTTTTTTTTCATACAGAACTTATCGTGAAAGCATATTCAATGGATATTAAAATTAATAAGTATGATTTAATATTTACACTTAACATTCAAATACTGAATCCCAAACTTATATAAAAAATCCATTCTGTAACTGTTTGTGTAATTCAGTTTATACATAAATTGAAAAATGTATAAAATATATATACCTAAAATGTATTTAGTCATTCTTTACTCGAATTATGTATACAGAGCATTACCATAATGAAGTAAGATTTGAAAAAATATATTTTTAAAAGTACTTAAAAAATAATACTCTGTAACAATTTTTTTTATGAATAAGTCTCCCCCCCCCCTTATATTATTATATACAAAGGAATATAATTAGTTTTCTGTTTGTGAATGATATTCCTTTTCCCATTTAAACATTAAATTAAATTATTATTTAACCTGTATTTAGATTAAGAGATGTTTTCCATTTATTTAAGATGGAAAGTAAAACATATTGTTTTTAGTAGGATTAGAAATAAATCCTCAATTATCTTTATTAAGCTTTTTTTCTGTTTTTGGAAATAATCTCTTTTGATAAGTCAAAGCAATGTCATAAACATAGATTAATTTCCTGCATTTTATATCTGGAATAATTGAATATATTAAATGATTATAGTGAAAGAATTGAATCCTGTTATAAACTTTTCTAAAATTTTGTATTTACTGCCACCATTACTTAGTGTGTCTTCAAATTTTTTAATGGAGAGTATTTTATCAAGCAAATAGATAGTTTTTCAGCATTTAAGAACTTTAGAGAGTTTTAAAATAGGACTATTTTTCAAACAGAATCATAAACTGAGATTAGATCAATAAAAATAGCAACACTTTTTAAATGAGATAAAATTTGTTCATAGCAACTTTTTGGTTTAAATCCAACCTGTTCTATAAGTAAATAACTCTCAATTATTGGCAAAATTTGTGTTAATATAATTCCTTCAAATAACTTGTTGGAAATACATAATATTATTAAGTGACTTTTTTGTTCATTGTTGGGATTATGTGGCTTTAAAACTAATATAAACCTGTGTCTCTTTTTATGCGATAGATACGTTCCACAGAAAATCCACATAAAAAAAATCACACAAAAATAGACTTAACTTACCTTGAAAAATTTAGGATACGTTCTGTAATTTTCAAAAATCACATGAAACCAAAGCAACAAAGTAAAATTCCTTTAAAATTTGCATTAAAAAAAATAAGGGAATAAAGTATGACTAATAAAAAATTTCAAATATTTAACAAAAAAATTGATACAAGACAAAGGTTTTTTTTACTTTTTTATTAACTATTTAATTTTATTCAAAACAATATGTTTTTAGTGTAATTTATTTTACATTTTTTCATACATATTTTAATCATTATCACTATTTGCCAATATGCGGGTTCGTTTGTGAACTGATAAGAAATCAGATTCATCAACTTCAGTCTCATTCTGTGTTAATGTTTTTCTGGTGACAATGTAATTGACGATTAAACTTTGAGAAGATGATTTTACTAATTGTTTATGAAGCTCGTGATATCCAGACATGCAACTATTTAGCTCTTGTTGGAATTTAAGAGCTCATTCATAATTCATGTCACTAACAAGAAAATGATTTTCCAATTGATTAGAAAGTTGAAGTCTTTTTCGAATCATTTTTGCTGTGAAATGAACAGGTTCCACTTCTGTTTCATTATCTTTTTCTAAATCTTCTACGGTATCTAAATTTTTTGCTAAACCTTTTTTCAACAGACATCCTGATTTTAAGTGAATTATGAACTTCTTTATTGCATAAAAGAAAACCGCATAAAAATATATTAAGAAGAAACATGAATCGCATAATTTCAAAATTGCATTAAAAAATCTGCATAAAAAGAGACCCATGTGTAGTTTTGTTTTTATGCCATATTGAATTAATTTCTTAATAAATATTGTTGAATAAATTTTGCCAATTATGTTTTAAATTTAGATCTATTCTCAAAATAAGAATTCTGGAAGTATACTATTTGTGCCTGAGACTTTTTTTAGGTTTAAGATAATCAAGGGTAAATTCAAATTTACAAATATCAGCTGCATTTATTAAATTGATATTAGAGTCAGAACATGAAAGAGACCTCTGCTATAATAATGCTTCTTGTTTTCTATCAATTTTGCATTTAGAAATCTAATATAACAGAACTAGAATAATCCTTTTAAAATTTTTTAAAAACTTTAAGTTTGAATAAGCATGGCCAGAGTTTTTGACTAGATTTCATAAACTTTTGATTTTCCTTAATTTTTCCTCATTTCTGTCATCATCCAGTGAATTAATCAGCTGGCATTAATTTCTGGACTTTTGGTAGGCAAATGGTTTTGTTCCAACCTGGAATTAATTCCTTTTGATATCCTTAAAGGATGGACTCTTTGGTTACTATTATTATGAAATTATAAAACTTAATCCAGGAAGAAGGATTGGAAAGATTCTATTAATATTCCATTCAAATTTAATCAGCTTTCCTTAAGTTCCATCTTTAATCCGAATAATTTTCACTATATGGATGTGATTAGTCTTGTTTATATGCCATAGGGAAAATGAACAAATATATTAATATATCAGAAAATAACGATTGAACATTTTTTTTATTGAATCAAAACAATAAAAAGGTAGTTGCTTTTCTCTATCATCCTGAACTAGGAAAAAAATATATAATCATTTATTGCTTGGTAGTGTGAGCCCAGAATTGATCATGGGAATTCCTATTCCATGTTCAATGCTCTCTCAACTACACCAAATCATGCAGAGTAAAAAATGCTAATGGCTTTCTTGCTTAGGAGTTCTTAAGATGTTTGAGTGCCAGAACTGTGAACACCAGAATCAATCCTGGAATGTCCTGATCCCAAGTCAGTTGCTCTACCAAGTGTGGCAAACTGCACAGGATAAAATCCTAATGGCTTTAATTTTCAGGAGTTCCTAAGATGTTTGAGTGCCAGAACTGTGAGCACCAGAATCGATCCTGGGACTTCCCTATCAAAAATTGGATGCTTTGTCAATTGCTTGGCACCATAAAGAAAGTAACATATTGTTGTTCAAATCCATATATTCTAAAAGATGATAACCTGCTTGATACTCATTTGCATATCTCTGAAGGCTATAAAAAGGATTGAAATCTTCTACATATACAGAAAATATAGGAGTATCTGGATGTAGAAAGTAGGGCAGTTTGTATCAGGAGCTTGTTAATATTGCATACACCAAACTATATGTTCCAATAGTGATTGCAATATCATTACATATAGATTGAAACAAAGGAAGGTATACTATGTTTAGAATCCATTCTATGAAGAATCATTGATGAATCTTCTGAAATGCAATAACAATTGTGTTGTGCTGGACAATTACTTTGTAGAGGATTTCAATTTTTAAAATACCCTCAATGTTAAATGAAAATAATTTTACCATATTTTTTAGATAAAGAAAAAATATCTTTATATAGAGTATATGTGGACTTGAGTTAGTCCATGGCTGTTAACACCATTTAGTTATTTTTTAAATATATATTTTGAGAGCTAAAACTTTGGTCTCTATTTTTGGCGAAGCTATTTCCCATGATACCATCATGTTATTCTGTATTTTGGATAAAGCATTGTTTTTAATCCGGAGTTCAACAAGTTGATATCTACATAGAAAGACAATTAATTGTTGGTACTGATTTATTATGTGCTCACCACCATTTTGAATTGTAAGGACCGCTGGCGATAAATGACATCGAATAATCCACTCATGGTCACGATATGACCATTCGTTACAAAAACACAATTTACATCGATAATTAAAAAATTAAAGCGCAAATTTGATTAATTATATTTTGCTATAATCCGTTTAATATATTTTATTATAGAATTTCGATAGAGCTATATCATAAATTCATTGAACCTACAAAATAAAATTTATAGCGACTGTTTAATAACAACAACAAAAAAACGTACACTCGCCAATTGTTAATTAAATTAACAGAAGCTTAACTGCACATATGCGGAAGTCAGTTGAACCGCTACGCAAAAGACAAATGTAAATAAATTTATAAAGTACACATTTTCTCAGCCCTATTATGATCTCAGTTCACATTAAAAATGTATTCACAACGCTATGTATATACACCCACGCACCCACTTTACATTCATTCTTGTTTATATCATTATTATTTTCAAAACTGCAACTTTATTAATGTTTCTTTATCAGTCTTCATTATTTTATGATTCAAACATTGATTGTAGGTTTTTTTTTTCCAGGGGTAAAGTATGTCATTTGGAACTAATTAATTTTTTATTCCTTAGAATTTTGTTTGATGGCGCCCTTGATAAACCATTCTTTTTCTCCTTATCTGACAATTCCAGTTTTGAAAAGCATTCATTGGTCACTCAACAAGAATAGAAGGCTCCACAAACAAAACCATTAATGTAACTACCAAGGAAAATATTTAATTAATAAAGACATTTTTCTAATATAAACAGAAAAACAAAACCCCCTGTGCGATTTAAAAGAATGCTAAAAGAAATTATTTTAAGTCTAATTTCTTTTATGGAATTGAACGTTTTTCATATTTAGACCATCTGTTTATAACTATGTTTTTATTTCTGTAAAATGAAATTAGAAATGATGAAAACCACAAAAAGCAAATAGAAAGAAAGAAGTTCTAATATAATTATACGAAAATATTTATTATTATTATTTTCTAAAAATTGTACACAGAATACTCTTTATATAAAATATTTGTGTCTTTGTAATCAAAAAATGTAAATTATTAACAAAATAACAAACAAACATTATTTCTAAAGTTGATTTAAAGAAATTTGTTATAATACATATTTTTGTCCCTCATATATTGGCATCAACATGGGATTTGAACTTTCCATCGTCAGATTTCAATGGTATGGATGACTGAAAAGTTGGACTTTGGAGTACATTGAAGCCTGTCCATTAAAGTATAAAGGTTTGCTATCTTAATATAAACTTAGCACTGATTATATATATATGTGGGAGATGATAATCTGGTCCAACTAATTATTTATCTTTTCTACATGTGTGTGGTCATGTGTATCAGTGGTATGAGACAGTGTGGATAGTTGAAGGTTGCTTGAAAGTCTGAGTTCAAATTCTTTTAGGTAGAACTTCAACCAGTGAAGAAAAATACATATTTTTGATTTTTTGATCCCTGACTCCTTTGTTAACAAGTATTAGAATAAAAGACATAACTTTTAAGTAAATGTACTATAGCATAATATGTACTGATGCTAGCACATCCGTTAGTCATAGGCTCAGCTAGGGGTTCAAACACAGGCTGGATAAGTCAGGCAAATTTGTTCAGATTCCTAATAGGTTTAATGTTTTTTTTTCATTCCTGCTCACAAGCTGCCATCCAAAATTAGTCATTATTACTTACATAACTATTAAAGATAAAACAAAGGTGGAAAAGTTTAGAAACCTAATACCTTTTCTGATGCTGTTCCAGACCATCTGTAGACTGTTTTATAGTAATTCAATAGGGCATTGTATTATAATGTTAAATGTATTGACCTGCTATAACTATAATATGGAGTTGAAATCTCAGTAGAATTTGGAATTGTTTTCTAGGGATTTAGAATTTCTAAGCAAGTCTAATAATTTTTCCATTTCCAGCTGAATGTTCAATTATTGGTTCATAAGTGGGCATCTATCTATTCTCAGCTAGAGTGTAAAATTTAAAAAATTTGAACAATTTTACCAAACTGCAATTGACTAGTTTGGTGAATAAGTTTTTTATTTTTTATTTTTTATGTGTGTGTTATGTTTTTTACTTGAATGCAGGTCAAGGTATTTAGATTGAATGATAATATCCTACTATTGTAATTTGTAGTTTTTATTTCTTGCTATTCTCTTAGACACATTAATTTTCTCAGTATCTTAATATTTAGGGTTTCTCATTAGCTCCAATAAGCTCTTCTATCAATTTTATTTTCTCAATATTTTTTTGCATTATTAAAATAGAATGAATGTTCCATTATTTTGGGAGAAAAAAATCTTATATTTATGTACTATATATGAGAGAAACCAAGTAATTCATTAAATATCATACCATTTACAATTTTCTTAAACACTTTAACAATACTATTTTTTATATCAAAACTTTATTCTTAAAGTTTCGACTGTCCTGCAGTCATCATCAGAACTACAATATCCAAATATATAATTATACAATTAATAAATTTTATACACCTATTTATATACATAATTAAATACACAAATAAAACATACATTTTAACCTGACCATTATTAATTGTATAATTATATATTTGGATGATTATATATTTGATGATGTCTGCAGGACAGTCGAAACTGTAAGAATAAAGATTTGATATAAAAAAATAGTATTGTTAAAGTGTTTAAGAAAGTTGTAAATGGTATGATATTTAAAAATAGAACTCAATACAAAAGAAAAGATAGAAGAAAAAAGTAATTCATTACAGATAAAAGTAAAACAACTGTAGCTATACATCACATGATCACCATTTCTTATGCTTGCTCATAACTGTTATTAAAACAGATAGAACTCTCCATACAGTAGTGCCACTCAGTGCAAGTCAGAGTAAACAATGGATTCCAGAAGGTTTGTGCATAAAATCCCCATCTAGTAACTACTCATCTAATATCCTCAGACTAATTTCTGGCTTGTGGCCTTTGTCAGTGAGGAGCCTTGGATCTGAGAGCACTACACCTATAAGGCCACTGTTTTATTTTGATATATAGGTATAAAATCTAATTTTATGAATCATGTTTTTTTTCTTGGCCATTCTTTTGTGCATTGTAAAATGCCACCATTCATCTACATAAATAACACTAAGTAAGTCATTGGATGCTAAGCAACATTGTCATCAGTGTTTGTAAATTTCATAACTTTTTGTTGATTACCTGACTTTCATTCAAATAATAAAAGCATATATAGTTTTGAATTTATTATTCCACTTCAAAGGCCAAGATTATTATTAAATCTATCAAAATGTATAGAAAATACTATAAATTTTACTAACTTCACCACTTAGCTGTTTAAGTAGATGGAATGAATTCAAAACTTAAAGACTTTGCAATTTTTATTTGTTTTAATAGCATAACTAAAATATTATAACCTAAAACAATGACAAATGAACAATAAAAAGATAAACACAACCTCTTATGAATAGCCAAAAGTATTAAATTATAACCTAGAAAGAATAATAATCTAATGATCCATCACTAGATAGCCAGCCACAAATACTACTACTACTGGCTAACCAATAATATCGGTTATACAGATGCTAAATTAATAATATTGGCTAAGCTCAGAGGGATTGCCATATGCCATGAATATAAGGGTAAATAATAATAATAAATAATCTTTATTAAAGGAAAATGCAACATTTAGTAAATTTAATAGGAGGACTCTGCTTTTACTCTTACAAATTATAACAGATGTTCAACCACTAAACATCACATGATCACCATTTTATAACAGATGTTATTATCCAAGACATATGCCATTAAAGGGTTAAATTATGTTTAAAACTCCACCTACAACACCTCTTCTTAATCATAGTATATTTAACAATTATGACAAGTATCTTATTAGCATGACCAGATCTACAATTAAATTCTTTTCATAAAATAAAAGCATATCTTATTATGATTTATCACAGTGATGTTTCTTAAAAACAATTTTGCTTTGAAGTAAAATAATTTCTTTAACACTCCACTATAAATTAATAACTCAGGGTTTTTTTAAGTAGTAGTTCAATTAATGTGAGTTTATTATTCTCTTTTCATTTAGGATTATTAGACAAAGAATGGGATATATACTCTAACCTTTAAGGTAATATCTCCCCAAGATTACAACAACAACAACAACAACAACAATAATAATAATAATAATAATAATAATAATAATAATAATAATAATAATAATAATAATAATTTTATTTATTAAAAATAAACATGATACAGAATTTAGAAGAAAATAATTTACTAAGAAAGCATTGGAGATAATGAGTGAATAAGGGATTTTATGGTCTTTCAGGATACCACTAACACATACTATAAAACTATTTTTTGAGCCTAAATTAGGTTTTTATCATTTAAATTTATGATGAATAATTAATACACTTTTCTGAATCAATTAAAATGATTTCAACATAAAAACAACATTCTTTTAACAAATGAAATTGATTATAGTGATCTTTTAATGAGCAAATAAACTATTTCTTAGATGCTTTCTTTACATCTGAAATGCAATTTTCATAAAGTAACTCTTATGTCAAATAAGATATGTTCATATACTCTCAATACATTCAATTAAGGATAAATTTATAAACTTTGTAATATTTAGATTTCTGAATAATATATGTGTGAATGATGATAAATACTCAAAAAAAAATTAATGATAAAAATAACCTTTAGACAGTTAACATACAAAACTTTAATATCTTACAATATTTTCAGAGTCAATCATTTAAATACTGTATTATACAATCCACCATGAAGAAAAATTATAACTGTATAATTTATGGATGAATGAATAAAAAAATAAAATAAATATCAAATAAAAAACATTATTAATTGGTTAATGAACTTTCTGCAATATTAATATTTAATAAGTTCTCAATTTTATAGGACAGCCATTTCATTAAATTATCCCTGTGAATGTATTAACATTTTTCAAATATCACTCACCAATCCAACAGTGAAATAACTGCTGAAGGAGATGTATATTATTTATTGATGACAAATATAGAAGTTTGATTTCTAAATTAAATGCTTATCAGGTTTACATCTTGAAGCACCGGCAAAGCACATTAAACAAGATCTACACATCAAATCAATAACAACATACACTTTGATTTAACCATGATTGCAAATGAAAATAAGATAATATAATTAGCACTATAAAATATATCAATGCCAGGATAATGTTATGGCAGTTCACTACTCATGACATTATGCACAAATACATGATAAATAAATCCACTTTTGGAATAATAAGTCAAAGGAAAAAGCAAATGATGGCATGAACTCAAGAAAAGAAACACATACATCTGAGGGCAATTTATAATTTATGACCCTATCTCTAGATATATAACTATGAGAATGAGCCATCAAAAGTACAATAAGAATATTAATACTTGCCTTAAATGAAACATTTTATGCTTAAGTATGAGACAAAGAATGATATAATTCACAGAAAATATCATGACATAAGAGAGAGAGAAAGACAAAGCTAAATTTATTTGAAAACACTGACAAGATAGGAATATACATAAAAACAAGAGAGACTAACACTACAATCTCTTAAATAATACAACACCAAACTGAAGTGTAAAGCCAATAATGTAAATAATTATTGCCAAATATAGCCTAATAAAATAATTTATAATATAAAAATAATCAATAAAATATACATCAGCTTTCATTGCTTATCATAAGCATATATATTCAAATAAATAACTTCATGAAAAGTGATTAAACATAACACTTTTAAATTAGAACATGATAACATGGAAATATTCAGAGAACTTTTGGATAAATACAGTTTATAAATAATTTGTTAAAATGGTACCCAATAACAATGCATAAAATAAAATAAAGAAAAATGTATAGCACAATACAACATCATAAATATTAAGACTTAAAGCTATAACCTTTTACCAGATAGAAATAAAAATGAAAGTCCTTTATCCTCGGTATTTCAACCATTCAATAGGATACCATTATTGTAAATGCTTTCTGAAAACATTGAAGATTTTTCCAATTTATTTAAATACAACAAAATTCAAACTACACATAAAGCATTTTATAACAAACATTAAGCAATACATTTCTATGTAAACACTAGCATAAGAATATATGTATGGGCATTTAACTTTCACAAAATATACTTAAAAATAAATACAAATAACAATACATCTTTAATTTATCATACAATATATTAATTTATGCTATTTTTTGGAAAGCATATATTGAAGATAAAACTTTGAGGAGAATTTATTCCTTTGAAAAATAATGTATCATTATTAGAGCAGATTTTTGAATAATAATAACGATAAGAGAAATGAGCAGTTCTTTATCATAAAATAGGATAAGTTTATAATACTTGAATGAAATTAAGCTACTGTTGGGTGTGCCATACTGTGCTGGTAGAAGGTGCTTCAGTGCCCATGAAAAAGCACACAATCAATAAATTTCTTTCGAAGAAATCGCTCAAAATATGTAAATTTAAAAAAAGTACACATACATGGAAATCAGTAATATACATAAAATACCCCCCCCCTGCAACTAATTGAAATGGTTCAAAAATAAGTAAAATACAAATTAAAAAAATCTCTGAAATCGGTAAGTAAAATACAAATTAAAAAATCATTCAAAAATAAGTAAAATAAATTTAAAAATCACTGAAATCGGTAAGTAAAATACAAATTAAAAAATCACTTAAAAATAAGTAAAATACAAATTTTTCAAAACAGAAATCACCCCCTCTCACTAATTTAAAATTATTATTTTACAAAAATTCATACATTTTAAAAAAGTACACACACACATCAAAAACAGCAATACAGTATTCTCATTACTACAGAGTAAGGCAAATAATTTAATGATAATAATGTCTGATTATATTGTTCATTAAATATCCAGGAATATTATCTTTCCATTGTATGTCAGAATTAAATAAGCTTCTATAAAGCAACAAAAGGAAATAACTTTAATGTTATTAATTCAGGAAAATATTTATTTCTTGCTTTGTCAAATTTAATATGATTGAGATATTCAGTGAGTGAATAGATTCCACCACACCAATACCAATAGTAAAAATATCATTTTTAAATGTATTAACATCTAAAATAATTTAGCTTGTAAAATGAATGAATATTATTTTTTTAAATCAGTGTTTATGAGTATAAAATTTATAATAATTTTAAAATAAGTTATTTATTCTTAAAGTGTATTTTAAATACATTTCAATGATTCAAAGAATTGTCAGTTGAGATTAAATTAATTATTTCCATGTGAGAGCATAATTAAATTCAAAAATATTTATAAATTCTTGTTATAAGAAGGCAGGTTCTACAATCTGGAATTAAACAGTCTATCATTTCAAAATGATAATTCAAAGAACATCTCTTTTCAAAGTATAAATATTTAAATAAAAATGTTTTTCTCTTAAATAAAAAAAACTGCTTACTACTTTCTAAATAGTCTAAAATTTCTAGCAGTGTTAATATTTTCATATGTAGTAAATTTAACTTATAACATCTGTTTCTAATAAGTAAATTAGAATCAATACAAGTTTTTACACAACAGTAATGACTAATTCAGAAATCCATCAAAGTACATAGGTCACATAAGAATAATTTAATTATTATTAAATATTTTGTTGAGTTTTCCATCATATTTCTCTGCAATGTAAATTTCAAGTTTTGGTAACTTCCATTTAAATTTTCTGAACTTGGACAAATTAAGCTAGCAATTTGTATTTTACTTTTAACAACAAACAAAAAATTATTCTAAGCAATTAAAACTTAATAAAATTTTACAAGTAAACAAACATGGAACTAACTGAAAATTAAGTACATGGATATGTGCTAATGTCTTCATTAGTTCTATTTGTAAGATAGGTCATGTAACTGATTTTAATGATTGAAGTTAACATCCAGTCTACTCACCTTTAACCTGCAGTTATTAAACTCTACAAATTGATTGATATCCTGGGAGATACTACTAAAAATAAATTAATTTAAATATCTATCTAGATTTTAATTAATTACTACAACTTTAAAATAAATTATTTTGAAAACTAAGGATGTTTTATAATAGAAAAAAATATATAATATATTACATTATTTCAAATATAATATTACCTAACATCCCATGCGTACTCACACCAATGCATTTTTTTCTTGAAAGATAGATAAGTTAATTAATAAAATTAATTATTTATCTTTTTCAATTAATTAGTTTAAAATTATTTAATTAACATTATTTTCATCACAAACATCATTAGATAAGACATACTTCTAATTAAAAAATTGTATATTAAGAAATAATTTAAATAGTAATAACTTAGCATTAAAGATTTAACTTGTCTTTAGATTTTAACTCTAATATTGACTTTAAACATACTAATAATTAATATTAAGATGGTTTTATTTTTAATATTTTTTAAATTAACTCACTAACATTTGGGTAATGATACCCCCAAAACTAAGCATTTTAAAATTATCCACAATTACTTATGAGTTTAAAATATAATACACAGATTATTAAAATGACTTTTAAAACTATTAAAAGTTATGATAGTTATTACGAATTGGCTCAAAGAATATATCAGCCTGTAAACATTAAGAAATAATACAGTTGGCTTACTACAAAAAATTAAACTATGGAAAAATTTTCTTTTTTTTTTAAAATACTGACAGCTATATCACTGGACATTTAGCTCTATGGCTAAAGCTAAAGGTCACAATATATACAACTAAATGAATGAGGTTTTTTTTCTTTAGCAGTTCATTCTGTGTAAATAATGAATAAATGATGTGAAAGCATTAGTATAACAATGCAGTCATTGAATAATAACTTTACTGTTCAATGTTAATAAACTTACTTATTGCTTACATGGAAAATATTGTAATGAAGATAGGTGTTTGTCAAGCATTGGTGGCCTAGCGGTTAGTGTGGCTGCCTTCCAAGAGACCAGCCTGGGTTCACTTCCCAGTCATCACTTTGACATATAAAAAAAGATAGGTGTTCAGTTATTTAATACTATGCAATGATTTGGTACTTAGAACAATTCAAATAAATCTTTGTTTTAATAATAGTAATTACTAAAATAGGGTAATATGTATAATTTAATTCCTGTATCTTCATAAGCTCTAATTTTTTTAAACGTACATAAATATATTCTATATATTCACATATAAAACGTACATAAATATATTCTATATATTCACATATATTAAAAGACTTCTTAATTAATCTTATAATATACAGTGATATTTTTAACTTAATTTACAAACTAATTCTTCACACTGTTATAATCGCAATTTTAATTTGCTTTTTTTACTATCAATAAATTGTATATTAAAACTATGATTCTTACGTAGTTGTGAACTTTTTTTTTATTGTAGTAATAAATAATTCATTGTTATTGTCTACAATATATTTTATTTGAACCTCATACGAATATTTACTTATGTTATTGACTAGAATTTTTATTTATAGAAGTTATATTTTTTATGAATGAATTGATTAATAAGACTTCCACAGTCGTTTTTTTTTATTTTTAATTGACATTTCTTTATTAAGAGACATTATTTTATCAATCTTTCTTTTTTTTTAGTGGTCATACTTATTATTATTATTATTTTTATATGTCAAAGCGTCGGCCGGGAAGCAAACCCCGGGACAACTGCTTGTAAGGCAGCCGTGCTAACCACTTGGCCACCAACGCTTGACAATATTTATTTTCTTTTTGGTATATTTTTTCCTTTTGGAAATTTCACAATCATGTTTTCAGGAAACGTTTTGCATTTTTCTTCTTTTCTTTAGCAAAATATATTTTTTCCAGTCTTGCGTTGTTAGCCGAGAGGTATCGCAGCCGCCATGCAAGCAAGTAGTTGGTTGCAGACGGTTGTGGGTTCGCGTCCCGGCCGATGCTATGACATATGGAAAAAAAAATATATATATATTTTTTCCATGCATAAGAAAACGATTCCTTGACAACTGCTATCTATTACGAGATCAGCAATAATCTCATTCTGGATAATTTTGTGGAATTTATCTGCCTTGGGTATCTATAGTGAAAATTGAAATTAAAACCACAGTTTTAATCATAAATATATATACTTTGAAAAATATTTTGAACAAACTGAAGACATTATGGAAATAGAATGATTAAACTACTGAACATTGTTGAATGAATCGTTTTTATATTAACTGCAAAGGAATTGGAGTTGTTTAACAATAGCTGGAGAGGTAACAAAATGTGATTAAAAAAACTTTAAAAATATAGGGATATGTCAAGCGTTGGTGGCCTTGCAGTTAGCGTAGCTGCCTTCCAAGCAGCTGGCCCAGGTTCGCTTCCAGGTCAACACTTAGACACATGGAAAAAAATAGGAATATGAAAACTCTGAATTGAGTGATGAAAAAAAAAATGCATATATGAGTCTGTGCCAATATGAAATGATTTATGATAGTTTAATTTAGGTTCATTATTTTTTAGGTCAGTGGTGTTATATATATATTTACAATGTCATGATGATCAAATCTTATAACTTTTTTATATATAATTATTTTTATTTTCTTATTATTTGACTGAGAACAATATTTTTTGTAATCTTGACAACTGTAATTCATTTCGCATCATTTTCTTCCTAAGTCATATATATATAAGCTATAATAAATCAATAAATATCAAATGTAAATATCAAGAAAGTTTCTGGCTATTATGGTTTTCTTTAGTTTGTAACAAGATTTTGCCTACAGTCATTCAGGAGTCACATTTTAATGTTATTCAAGCTTAAGACTAAGTTTTGAATCCAAACCTACTTTTTTTTTTAGTTATATAGATCTAATTCAAGATGTAATTATAAATTTAACATAAATATTAACAATATTTAATACCCCTTTACACAATCCATGGAATGCAGAATTATTATTAAATTCTTCAATACAACTGATAGTTTCATTTACATAACACTGTTGTCCAATCATAATTATTGGCTAGACTGAAGAATTTAATAAAGATTAAGAGTAAAACAGTAGCAAACTTGTCATGCAATAGTGCCACCTGGTGCAAACCTTAGTAATCAGTGGATGCAAGATTCGTGCATAAAATCCCTATCTAGTGCCTATTCATCTGCACAATCCTTGCATTCATTGATTACTGAGACTTGGCATTAGGTTGTACTGCTGTATGGAAAGTTTTCTACTGTTTTAATAGCTTGTGCATGCATAGGAAATGGTGATTATGTGAAAGATGTAACAGAATCATTATAATCAATGCATAAAAGGTAGTTGAAAAAAGGAGGAATATTATATAGTTTAATAATTTTAGTTATTATCTAACTACAATATATTTAATTTTTGGCAAAAAGATGTATGTATCAAAACAATTATTTTATTTTAATGGTGTTTTATATATTAGACCAAATTCTGTTTTTGTAATTTATAGCTCCTTTTATTTTTTAAATTTCATTCCTGCCATCCACCATCAATGAAGCTTCATTAATTTTTTCAAGATTTAGTATTATAGTTTTTCTGTTTTTGTAATTTGAATTTTTCTTCATGCAGGGGTGTGTGTTGCATTTGATGTATTTTCACTGATTTCAATTTTTTGTAATTTGAATTTTATAGCATTTTTTTAATTTTTTTTATTTATTTGTATTTTAGAAGGATTTGTTCGATTTACTTTGCCTTAGGTGTTTTAATTTGTTGATTTCAGTGATTTTTGGATAGAAATTTATCACTTGCAGGCTTCTTAGGGGTTCTTGATGGTACTGCAGCATTACCTAGTGGCCACAGTACACTTAATCAATGACTACCTTTTTTACATATAAATTATTTTGATAAAATATGCTGAAAATAAAATTATTTTAGAAAAATAGGTAAGATTTTAGTAAAAATTATTTACTTTTACATGAACATAAATTGAGAAAGAAAATCAATGACATATGTAACATTTTATAATAGGTTACGAATGTTCTTTTTAGGTTCTCTGCTATAAAATATTTTTATAATTATAAATAGAAATTTATTTTTGAAAAAACTTTTATTCACTTTCATATTCAGACAAATTGTTAATATGCTTTTTAGAAATGAAACAAAAATGAATATAATATTAAAAGATGAATATTTTTTTATAACTGATTCTGTAATTGACCAATCAAAAGTTTAGAGTTTTATCTCGCTTCACCAAGCAGAATTTTTGATGTTGAAAAGGTTAATATTAAGTATCAATTTAAATGTTATTAAATTGAAAAAAACACACACCTGTATATCACCCTCTAGTGAGTTAGCAAATAAACAAACCAATAAAACAATAGATTTTTCTACTTCAATAAAAACATTTAAAAATAAAATGTTATAGTAATTTTAATGTGTATTTTATTGATTACAGAAAGACTTTTGATTCAGGTGATCATAATAAATTATCTAATGTGTGTAATAAAATATTTGTACTGAACATTTCATTGAAATTATGATGAAAAACACTGGTTTCATACTGGTAGCAAAATTAAGCAAGGATGCATTTTGCTATTCTGCCTTTTTAATTTATCTTCTGAATATGGAATGAGAAATCCAAATTTAATGAAGACAAGAATTCAGCATCAGTGTATGAATTGCAAATAACATTAAATATGCTGATAATGTTACACTTATAGCTAAAAATAAAGAAGCATCTCAAGATTAGGAAAAATAATAACAGTGAAAAATGGGATTACATCTAATTATAATGCAAATTATTAACTACACATACTTTTCTTTATCACTCAACAATACTCATTTTCTAACAGTTTAGACCAACCAGTAGTCTTCTTCAGAGTTTCTTTTCCTATTCACCTTCTTAACTGCTGAGATATAAGGTAAGGGGAAGAATGTAATAATTCATAAATTGTGATTATTGGGATAACAAATGATATAGAACTTAATGATTATCTCCTTAAATTATGTATTAGCAGCATAGGATCCAGAGTCATAATCTAATACTGTATAGTGAAAAGTCAGAATAATTTTGAGCTATAGAGATGTATTTTTAAAAATAAATATTAGAGGTTTTATGCTATAATATTTTCATGCTTTCAACATAGTTATAAAAGTTGATACTAAGAATTAAGTATTGACACATTTAAAATTGTGATGTAGATGAAAGATTTTGATAACTTGACCATCATCAAAGAATATGAATATTTGATTAGATTAGATGTAACATCATGCTGTATTCTTAAATGATGAATGTGAACTTGTTTTAGTTTGGTTGGATTATAACATAATCTTATTCATTAGAAAAATGCCTAAAGGTCAGAAAGGAAGAGAATGATAGCAATATGGTAGATGGCATCCACTTTCACAATATTGAATAGGCTTTAGAATAGTCTGAATAAGCAAACAGTAATATTCTGCTGGAAAATTGTTATTCTTCTTATTAACTAAAATCCATGACAATTTGACTTCATCTGATATTAATCACAGTTTTATTATTTTTATAAATCAGTCACCAAAATTTTATCATTGTTATAGTATGACATTTTTATTTTTACCTATATAATTTTGTGTGTGTGTATATATATATATATATATATTGATCTTCTTTAGTGCAGTTTTTGGCTCTGATTTTTGGGAGGTATTCTAACTGCTAAACAAGTTGTTAGTTTATACACGTTAAATTTTATGGGAAAAGGTTTTATTCATTTTCATATTTTTTTGATATAACAGGTCATTTCTATTTATCAATTATTTTTAAAAGAATATTACGGAATTGTTATTAAATATTTGAAATACACGCACTCTTCACATACCTGGAGCCTAATTGTAAATATAGGGATTTGAACTCAGACTTTTAAGCAACCTTCTACTATCCATACTATCTCATACCACTAATACACATAACCACATACATTTAGAAAAGATAATCACCACTACACGTATTTCATGCTAAACCAGCACTCATCAGTTGGTCTAGATTATCATCTCCCATACATATATATATATAATCAGTGCTCAGTTTATATTTGCTATCTTAATATAAACTACGCACCGATTATATATATATGTATGGGAGATGATAATCTGGACCAACTGATGAGCGCTGGTTTAGCATGAAATACCAATATTGATGATTATTTATCTTTTCTACATGTATGTGGTCATGTGTATCAGTCGTATGAGATAGTATGGATAGTAGAGGGGTGTTTGAAAGTCTGAGTTTGAATTGTTATTATTAAAAAAAAAGAAGCTTAAAATAAATTATAGGAATAATTTATTTTATAATCTACATTGTAAGTTTTTTTTTTTTAAAAACAACAACAACAACAACAACAACAAAAAAAACAATTATTTGTAACCTAGTTTTTTTCTTTTCTAGATCTTGATCAAAAATGGGACCTATGCTAAAGAGATTTCATCCACTATAATTCATCCCAACAGCTCTATTAACGCAGATTTGCTTTTTGATAGCAAAAAAGAACACCTGTACGTCTTGACAGCTGATAAGGTAAGATTTCACATACATTTTAAAGGCAACTTGTCTGTTGTGCTGTAAGCAAACCTACAAGCCATAATAATTTTTTTAACCACTAGAAGGCATAATTTTTGGAAGTTAATTTATTTTTTATTAATAGTTTACAGACTAGTTTTGTACACACATAATTGTGTTTTTAAAAAGTAGAGTTAAAAGTCTTTATTATATTTTGAGAATTAAATTGAGTTTTATCTTCGTCTTAGCAAAACAGTAATTAAGATTAAAGATTAAGGTTAATAGTATCTAAATCACAGGAAGAGGTTTGTGAAAGGAAGAGGTTTTTTTCCTTGCTGCAGGTATTTTTTTTCTTTTTCATGAGACTTTTCATACATTGACATGTTGATTTATAGTGCTTGTTTTGTGACAGAGTAATAAATCAAATATATATATACCAACTACTGCTTAATGACTAACATTTAATAAAAGTTAGAAAGGTGGAATGATTACTTCATTCACTCTTTTCTTTCTTTTTTATTTTCTATTCATTCTTAAAGAAAATATTAATTTTCTTTTTTAATGCACCATAATCCCCCCTCCCTTTTAGAGATGAATTTATTATTTGCATTCAATTTAATTTTAATTTTTAATTTTTAAAAACGATCTATTATTATTATTAATTTTTATTAATCACTCATTAGACTAGAGATTATCCAGTAATGAATAATATTTCTATAGTATAATCTTCCTTACAACACTCTCACACAAGGTAGGGAATGTTTTCTATTTATTTTTAACACCTTGTGGATGGATGTAATCATAAACATATGACCAAAGACACATAAAAAAGATATGTGATCCCAAAGATGCACCTTTCGTACTGAACCAGCACTCATCAGTTGGCCCAGACCACAATCTCTTACACATATCTTTATCACTGTTCGGTATATATATATAGAAAATGACTACAGTTTAATTGATATGTCAACCGTCCTGCTCTCACAACTTAAACACAAATCATTTATTGAAAGTATATTAATAATTTTTATTAGTCACTCATTCGATTAGAGATTATCCAACAATGAATAATATTTCTGTAGTACAATTTTCATTACACCACTCTTTTATTCAATTTGCTGCATCTAAAGATCTACACAGAGTAAATATGAGTTTGGCAACCCACGATGCCATGGTTAATAAATCTTTTTAGCAATTGGTTGTATATAATGTCTTATTGAAATTTCTACTGGATTTTACTTTTGCTATTCTAACAATTTTGAACATTTAAAAATATTAATTACTATTTTATCTTACTTTGTTTATTATTATTGATATTTTAATGCATCTTTCCTAATGTTTATATTGAACAGGAATATGATAAAGGATGATATTGATAGTTAATCCTAGCAATGTTAGTAACAAAACATCAATAATGTATTATCTCAAAATTTTATGCAAAATATAATGCTATATCTGTCATTCTTTGAGTGGTCTGAAGTCTCTGTATTGCTCTTCTATTAAGTGTTCAAGCCTCAGATCCAAAAAACAGTATGGAGAGATGCATGTCAGGAGTAATAGGAAGAGATCGAAAATGCAATATATGGGTAAGAGAACAAACAGGTGTTACTAACCTCATTGAAAAAATTAAAAGACTGAAGTGGAGTTTGGCTGAATATATTGCCAGAAGAGATGATAATAGATGGACAATGGAAATTTTAAACGTGATTCCATGAGATTGTAAAAGACCCAGAAAGAGACCACATGTGAGATGGATGGATGAAATAAGACAATGTGCAGGGGTGATGTGGAGAAGAGAAGCTAAAGATCAGAGAAAATGGATTGAACTTGGAGAGACCTTTATCCTGCAGTGGATTGATAATGGTTGGTGATGGTGATATTTGTCATTGCTAGAAATAGTTCCAACTTGATGGTACTCAATAAATAATAAAAAAGTGATGTAAGGAATATTACTCTTTCCATAACAGATAAAAAGATTTGAACATTTGAAATATAAGTAAACTTTAATGATATTATCAGTTTGTGATTTGTGCAGTGCTTTTGAAAGAGAAGATTATAAAATACATCGTTTTCCCAATTAAAATACGTATAACACAGATTTATATTTACTATCATGATACATGTCAAGATTTTCACTATAATTATAGCATGAGCTACCATCTAAAAGCATGGTCTACAAATGAGCATCAGTCAGAAACAATTTTTATGCATGCATGAATATTACAATTCCATGCATATGCTTTATATGGAATACCTGACTTTTTTGAACATAAGTTAAGTAGTTTAATTCACGGGAAAAGTCATCATCACCTGCATTGTAGTCAGAGTAATATAGATTTGATGATAGTTTGATTTTAAACAAATTTCCTTATACTGTTGTGGTTGCTATTTTTTCCAGATCAAAAAAATTTCTTAATGTTTTGAATACATCCTATAAGGGTTTTGAAATAGCAGTTAATGTTAAAAAAATCACTTGTTTTTTCAATCAGTGATGAAAAACAATATTTTTAGCTTACATGGTTTTTCTTGTGGGAATGTGGACCAACAAATGAATGGTATTAAGTATTGAGCTGTGTGCCAGATTCTAATGCACTACTACATTTAACAAGTTAAAAGATTTGATATTTCACTGTAGTAATATAAACTTTTGAGTAAATTAGTTGCCTAAAAGATTATTATTTTGCCCATTCTTTCTGTTGGAATTGAAAATGAAGAATTTATTAATAAAAATGTAAGGACGACTGGAAAAAATTAATTTAAACATTCTTCAAAGTATTCTAAAAATATAATGGTATGGTCATAAGAACATCAACATATTCTTTAACTTCCCAGAGTGTGATGATATAAAATATATTAGTGATACATCTTTATTGGAAGGAGCATTTGGATAAGACAAATAGCAATGAGCATTCTAAAAATATCTATGGTAAATTGAATATGATTTTTTTAGAAGAAGCAGATTCATTTATGTCATGTTAAAGATATTGTAAAGAGGTGCTTTCACTGACAAGATATATTAAGGATAGAATGCAGTAAAGAGCTACAATTCAGTAAGGTTTGAAGTCTTTTAAAAAAATAATTGCTGCAATAGAAGTTAAATACCAATATTTCAAGAATCAAATAGATGAAGTGACATGTAATATATATCAGGAGTGTCCAACAAGTCGATCATGATCCACCGGTCGATCACAAAGCCATTTTTGGTCAATCACAAGGCCAATCTGAGAAGAGCTGTCACAAATTAAGTCAAGATTTTTAAGTTTTTTGTTATTTTTGTTGTAATTTTTTTTCCAATTCTACATAGGTGAAGTTCATTAAACCGTATCATTATTGAAAATAATATTTTAATTTTGATTTAATGTAGCTAATTTGATTTAATAAATATTGTTAATAATTACTCATGTTGTTTTAATTCCCCCAGAGATGAGTTTTTTGGCTTGTTAAATAATTGTTATTTTTTACTAGGTAGATATATAAAAATAGTATGTATTTCATATCTCCCTCCACTTAGACTACGCCTATGATAACAAGTCGATCACAACACATTTTTAAAACAAAAAGTAGATCTTATAAACACAAAAGTTGGCCACCCCTGATATATAATATGATCATGTTAGCTGTTCACAGATTGTTTTATGTAAGCATCACAAAAACACTTGTTCTTTATTTTTAGATTATAAGAGCCAATAATTCATTTACATGTAATTACTAATGAACAAAAACTACTGACTGTATTTTAATAAATCCAAATTAATGCTTTATTTATTTAATCAGGTACAATGAATTCTGTTATAATATAGGCTTCTATTGCAAACATTTAAACAATAAACACTTTTATTCATCATTTTAAGATTGATATATATATATATATATATTTGGATAACAATTTTATTCATCATTTTAAGATTGATATATATATATATATATATTTGGAAGTAAATCAATCTTCATATGTGCTGTTCTAATATAAAATGACACACACATCTATAAGCAAAGATTTTAAAGAACAAGTAAATTCATTTGTCTTTCAAGCTTAACTATATATAAGTCAACCTTTGCTTCCAATGCATTATTTAACACTTGAGTCTATTATATGCCTGATTTTTTAAAGTTTGTACAAATATAATTCAAATATTACAGGAGGGAGAATTCATCTCATTTTTAACCACCTGCAAATAACTTATAATATTTTAGAATACAAATACATTGATAAATATAATAGATTCAAGCCCTGAATAATACACAGTAAGCAAAGGATGACTTATATATAGATAAGCATGAAGGACAAGTGAATTCACTTGTTCTTTAAAATCTTTGCTTGTGGATGAGTGTGTGTCAATTTATATTAAAACAGCACATGTGTGAAGATTGATTTACTTTTGAATATATTACAATAAACACTGTGTTGTATAAAAAAATAAATATTTATCATTTAACACTTATATAACAGAGAAATATTACAGTGAAAACATCTTTATTATGTTTTTATAAGATTTAGGTTACTAATTTAAATAATTCATTTAGCTATTTATTTATACAATGTACATTTAATAATTTTAGCAAAAGTCTGAAAAGTTAGAAAGCTGGTTATCATTGTCATGGGAAAAAAATTCAAATGAATCAACTATAAAACTGTCATCTTTGACTAATTCAGAAGGTATATGCACAACATGGTTCACAGGTTTTGAAAAGCAATTAGAAATTTAATTAACACTGTCAAGAAAAGAAAATTTCCAAATGAAAATACAATAGTGTAATGAGTTTTATTAGTGTAAGTTTGTTTATGCTTTCAAATGTTTGATTTTAATTTTTGTTGTGAGACAGAAAGCTGCTTAGAATATAGTTTTTTTAAGCTGGAAAGCATAAATAAAATGATTTTTGTTAGTATAAGTTTATTTATTCTTCTACAAGTTTGACTCTAGTTTTTATTATGAAGCAGAAACAGAATGTAGTAGCATCAAGAAAAAAATTAATATTAAGTAAAAAATTAGAAATAAAGTGAATTTTATCTGTGAAAGTTTGTTTACGCTATTTGATTTAGTTTTTATTATATGCATTGAAATTTTTTAAAATATAACATCAAGAAAAAAATAATTTCTAAGCAAAGAAAATCACAGTTCTGAATATGATAAAGCTAAATCAACATGTTAATTTTTATTAGAGTAAATTTGTTTATATTTTTATTTTATGATTTTAGAAGTTTGATTTTAGTTTTCACTATAACTAAAATCAAACTGTACCATAAGACAATTTTTAATTTGTGTTTTTAATTTTAGTTTTTAATTTATATTTTTGATTTTGTATCATATTTTCTCTGTTTAAATGGTTGTATCGGATAACAACTTTGCTCTAGGTTGTGGATATGGAATGGATTACTCGTAAATACATATACTTTGATGTAAACTACAATGAATGGGTAAAATAATAAAGGTAGTAACTGATTAAAAAGCTTTTATATACAGATAATTCTTTTACATATTATAGGGGAAAAACTATTACATACATTAAAAAGCTTGATTTTAAAGGTTAAAAAAATTACACTTATTTTTAAATTTCATAATCAGAAAATTAATTTTTATTAAAAAGAATAATGACTAAACAAATAACTTTCATTCTAGAAAAATAAAAATTTATTTTGATACTTATGTATTAGTCTGGCAAATATCTCCATACAGTAATGCCATTCAGAGTAATCAATGGATGCCAGAAGGCTTGTGCATAAAATCCCCATCTAGCGCCTACTTATCCAATATCCCCAGACTAGTAGTTGCAGAGTTTTGCATGTTTTAATAACAGTTATGTGCTAGCAATAAGAAGTAGTGATCATGTGATATTAGTCTGGCAATGAGATTTTACATACGTATTAGTCCAGTAATATTTATTTCGATAAATAGCCATCTATAACCATTTAAACAAACACACATTTACAAAATGCTGTTTATTAGCATCACAACAGTGGACTAAACTTTCTTACCTTGAACCATGTTCCATTATGAATGCTTACTCGCTTACAACAATCCTGAATGAAACACCACCATTGTTTGTCTGAACTGTGGGCATAAAATGATATCATGGCCATAAAATTAGCAGAAAAACCAATATTTTGACTAATAACTTTCTCCTCATCAAAATGCTATGTAATATTCACTTATAAAATTAATTCATTTCTTTTCTAGAAGATTATAAATGTGTTTAATTCAGTCTTTATATACATGTGTGTGTCAGCAATGTTTATCACCACCACAGTAATATCTAAGTATTTTTGTTTAAAAAGGCACAATTCAGGCAAAAATTAAATTCATAAATAGATTTTTATTTCTCTTTGTTTTGAGTTTAATTTTTTAAAATAATGCTTGAACTTTTATTTGTAGGATTTGTTTTAATCAATTATTTATATTTTCATTTTATTTTAATGAAACATAACTTATCTATAAGAGAAAATATTCTTAATAAAATAAGGTTTTGTTTTAAAGTTATTTAAACTTTTTTAGATCATTTTTAATTGGATTAATTTCAGTTTTGACTTTGTAAAACATTTTTTAATAGGAAGAAACCAGTTTTACTTTAATTGTAAGCTAATAAAAAAGTAGCAAATCACAAGTAAATGATGACATTCAATATGCAAATTAACATGAATACATTCTTAATTAAAAAGAAAAGCTATATAAAAATAAAGTATCATTTAAGAATATGATTATCATTTTAATTTAAAAAATAGTTTTTAAATTTAGTTTAATTATTTTTCTTTTGTCAGTTTTGACTTTCAATTAACTAAATAAATTAAAAACAAGAAATATTAATTCCAAAAATATGGAGGTAAATAATAGTTAATAAATAGTAGTATAACCTAAATGCATTTTCTGTGCTGAGTTTTCTTGTCAAAGGCAATACATATAAAATTTTAAAAAAAACATTACAAACATCAAACCTTTCACATTATATCTTTATTTTTTTTAAATTTATTAAAAACAGAAGTTTAAAAAATGAATATAATCTGAAATTTAAAATAGTACTTTGGCAAATAACAAGAAAAGAAGTAATAAACAGAAAATAGTAAACAAAAGGACAGTCTTCTATTAACCCTTTCAACGATGATTATATAATTGGCCGAATGAGTTAAAAATCAAAGCTTTTAATTGGCCAACTCACAACTTTAACAAAATCAATTGTTAAAATAGATTCACTTTAATAATATAAATACATTACTTTCGTTTGTAAAAAGTATATTTCTAATTTGTTCCCATTGTGAAGTAAACGAAAGTCTTTTCAAAAATAAAATTTGATTTATAATTTAAAAAATATTCAATTGCGGTGAAATAAAAGTAACCGCTATTTTGACCAACCAAAGACATTTCTTTTTTTTTTCACTTTTACGTTATTCTTGGTAACATCTTAACTATTTTTCTAAAATAATTTGATTTTTAGTATTATTTTATCAATAATAATTTGTAATTCAATTCAAATATTGTTTAAAATGTTGTAAATGTTCGTTTATCATTTTCAAAATAAAATACAAAATGACCATAACTTTTTACTTTTTGGCAGCCATTGCCCTTTTTGACAGAAATTTGACAGCCAATAAGATTCAAGAAAAGGTGGTGAGAAGGTGGTGATTTGGTTTTGTTTGACATATATGGGCATTTTTATTGATTTTTTACTTGTAAAATAATTCTGAAGAGGGCACCATCTTACAGAACTTGTTTTTTTTTCTAAAAAATGACGTCAAAACCGTAAATTTAGCGCAAAAACTAAGCTATTTACAGCGATTTCAAGTTTCCTCATTTAAAACCAAGCCGATCAGGCTAAAGATTAATGCAAAATAGGGAGAAAGTAATTGACATGAGACAGTTATAGTGTGACATCATGTAAATATTTATTTGATTAATGTTTGCTAAAAAGTTATTACTTTAAAATAAAACCTCAATGAAAACATTAAATATCTATGAGAAATAAATATTTAATAATTTTGCAAAAACAATATTAAACAATTGAAGAAATTAGATCATAAATTTATTTATATTCCAATCAAAGAACAATATTGCATAAATGCATTTGCAAATTTGATCTCCTTTGATATAATTTTTAAACTGCTCATTGATAGATACTGCCATATAGGAAATATAATTGGAGACCCAAGTCTGAAAATGTTCTAAACTGCTAAAATAACCTATAACTTATTTTTCCTATTTTTGCTCTTAACAAATATTATGGAAAAGTGACAATAGTACCATGCATGTGAAATATGAGCCTATGTTTAATTTTAGGAAGTGGTTAAAAGCATTACAATCAGTTTTTTTCCTATTCATAAGCTTAAAAATATATGAAATGTTTGCACTGTTGCCATACTTCTCTGACTAAATTACTTTGCATAAGTTCAAAAAGTATATGTATTTTTGAAAGTATGTCACAGTATTCTAATCTTAGAGCAAAATCATGAGTCATTTTGGGAGATTGGATTTAGAAAGTTTCCATTTATATTAGAACAAGAATGCAAAACCAAAGCAGTATCAGATATTGTTCATATTATATATATATATATATTGTACCCTTATTAAAAATAACTAATTACTTTAATCAGAAACTGATAGCCATCATCTACATACATATATTCCTAGGCACACTCATAAATCTATTCAACTGACATTTATTAAGTTACACAATTCTTATTATAAATCTGCTGTGATATGTTTAATTAATGTTTAAAAATAACAAATTATTTAGTAAGAATTTTATAAAGAAGATTGAGAAGCTGAGCGAAGTCAAGCAACAAAATAAGTGATATTATTAAACAACAGAATGGAGATATAGACGGTTGGCAAGTGATTATCAATAAAATTTAAAGTAATATACTTTCTTTTAATCTTCATTGTTAAATACATTTGTTCATTGCAGAAGAAAGCAGAAAAGTCCTCATAAAAAAACTCTACTTGTTAGAAGCCTAAGAAACCCGCTCGAATCTTCAAACAATGTAATGGCCTAGCAACAGGGAATTATTTTAGTACTAGCACCGTAATATTTGCAAATATACATATGTATGTGTGTGATTTCATCAGATATAACCAAATATTGATTTTTTTAAAAAACATTAACAGGAAATTAACGGATGTGCTAAAAATATACGTATCACTAGGGATTATTCATAAAAGCCGATTTTGATTCTATTCAACTCTATATAATACCGACATGTCGTCTCTAATCACTGGATGTTAGAAATAGTTATTTGACTTGCATATATTATTTTGGGTAATAAATATCGTATAATGCAGAAATTGATGAAAATACCACGATAAAATACGTATAGAAATTAAAAAAACAACAAACAAAATTGTACAGATACTTATGTTTATATGTGTACTCCAATTATCATTCAACCACAGCTAATCCACTATATAATGATTATTTACATGAATAATAACTGAATGTTATTTTCAACATATACAATAGGATCTATACTAGTTGGCTACCATGAATGTCACCATAATCTATATTGCAATGTGCTGCTGATATGGAATATTTGAATCATAGTGGGAGTATATCAGGAACTCTTCATTATTATGCAGTTTATATGGACTCAAATTTATAAAACATATTTGATCATTGGTATTACTATAATTATATTTACAAAGGCAAAACTCTCCATACAGTAGTGCCATCCTGTGCCAAACAGAGTAATCAATGGATGCCAGAAGGCTTGTGCATAAAATCCCTATCTAGTGCCTACTCATCCAATATCCCCAGACTAGTTTCTGGCTTGTGGCCATTATCAGTGAGGAACCTTGGATCTGAGAACACTGCACCTAGATCTTAGGATGGAGGGTTGCATTAGATCCTAAGATATAGGTGCAGTGCTCTCAGATCCAAGGCTCCTCACTGATGATGGCTACAAGCCAGAAACTGGTCTGGGGATATTGGATGAGTAGGCACTAGATAGGGATTTTATGCACAAGCCTTCTGGCATCCATTGATTACTCTGTTTGGCACAGGGTGGCACTACTGTATGGAGAGTTTTGCTTTTGTTTACAACAATTATGTGTTAGTATAGAGAAGGTGATCATGTGATGTATAATTATATTTGTTAATTATTGCATTTTAAGTTTAATTATACTCAAATAGGTATTATTAAGAGAAAATAATTAGTATTATTCAAAATTATAACTCCACTGATTTATGGAAATCTTAATTTATTTAAACTTTCTTGAATTCATTAAGACAATTAAAATCGAAATAAATTGAATACTCATTTATAATTTTGTTAAAGTGTAATTACACACACAGGTAAATATATATATATTCTCTCCATCATCATTAAGATTCCATAATCACCATTAATATAACTTTAGAAAGTTGTTTCCTTATTATAATTTATATACATATTCCTGATTCATTCGATGACTATAAATTTACGATGATTATTAGTACTTATATATGTGTGATTGAGCTAAGAAGTAACCATCTTATTCTTCAAGATTCACTTTAAATAATCATTAAAAATATAAGTTGTTTATGAAATTAATTCATTGTTTATATTTCTTAGAGCGAGTACATAACATTTAGTAACTCATTTTTAAATATGTATCGGTAGGAAAGGAGAAAATAGGATAAAAGATTTACAAAGTCCTTTATCTTCATTTAGGTTTATATCACACTTGTTTAATTTATTAACTTTATTACAATAGAGTCTCTGCCTTATGGGCAACCCATTACACTAGCTGCACTGTCATATAGGTCTAGTTTGCAGACATCGTATGTTGCATTGAGTAATTCATAGTTTTCATGCTGACTAACTAATATCTAGAACACACCTGAAACTCCAGTGCACTACCACGCAGGTATAATATATATATATATATATATTTGGATATATAAATTGTTTATACTGACTGTATTCTAAATTTATTTCGATTGTAAGTAAAAGGATTGTTTAGTCTATATTCATCCTCCATTCTCTTTCTAGCAACCAATATACATGACTACACACATACAGAAAAGATATGTGATCCCCAATATACATATTTCATTCAGAAATATCATTAATCAGTTGGGCCAGATTATAATCTCCCACACATATACACAATCAGTGTTTGGTTTATATTAAGATAGAAATTCCTTATACTTTAAAGAACAGGCTTCAATCTTCTCATCCTTTTAACTATTCAACTGTCTATTTCATTGAAAAACAGTTGATGGAATGCTCAAAGCTCTTATTGGATTTAATATTGTAGTCATACCCATGTAGGCATTATATCAATTGAACCCCTCATTTTATTGGACCATTATATATTCATATATATTAATAGGAGAGGGATGGACTGATCTTATACCATGATGTAATATATTTCCAAGGCAATATATAATTTCTTATATTGAATGTACTTTAAATTCATTTTTTGTATACGTAAATAGAGGTATTTGAACTTAGGATTTTTCAGTTTTTATTCAATCTTCACTCTGTCTTAAGCAACTGATATACATGACCACATACACGTGTAAAAGATAGACGATCCTCAATATACATCAGGTCTATGTAAATTGTATGTATCTTAAAGTGTGGGAGGGGGATTGTCATGTCATTTAATTTAATATCTTACAAATAAAATTCATATCATTACAAATTGCAATTTTAAAACATTATTAATTCACAAAGTGGAGGAAAAAATCTTTAATCAATAAATTTATTACTACTGTTTTTAAATGCATCAACGAAAAAAAATATTATTGTCAATTGTCAAATTAATTCAATTAAAGTATGTTTATTATTATGACAGATATTGTGATTTATTTCTGATAACCGTCTTACATATTATAAATAAGAGTATTAATTAATTTTGAAACTGTTTTGCTTTCTAAACATATTTATACTAAATATCTGAACTTACAAAATGGACAAGAGCAAGATTTGGACTATTTATCAAGTTTATGATGTGATTAAACATTTTATATTTTAATCTTATATACAAGTCTATATGTTGAGAAATATTTACAATTAATGATGTGTATTATTTCAGATCTAATATATATATTTCACATTTTAAATTATATTAGTTTTAAGCCAATAAACATCACATGACCATCTCCTCTTATGCTTGTGTATAACTGTTGTTAAAACGGGCAAAACTCACTATATATATAGATGCAGTGCCCTCAGATCCAAGGCTCCTCCCTGATGAAGGTCATAAGCCAGAAACTAGTCTGAGGATATTGGATGAGTAGGCACTAGATGGGGATTTTATGCACAAGCCTTCTGGCATCCATTGATTAGATTGCTGTGTGTGGCAAATATATATATATATATAGTGAGTTTATATTACTTTTTTGATTTTTTTAGTCATTTAGCACATTGACTGCTAAAAAGTATTTTAGTCACCTCTTTTCAAAGATCCATGTGTTTATTATTTAAATATGTAACTAAGTTTAATTTTTACTTTTAAAAGGCTATGACTTTTTATCTTGAAATTTATTCATAGAAGCTCAGCTATAGGACAATTTTTAATCTTTTTGTAAACAAACTGCAAGATTAACTTACTAATTATCATACAATTGAATAAAATGAATATTTATTTCAAAATGAATAAATGAAACTTATAAATAGATAAAAAGTGATGTAATTAGCTAAATATATGCAAATAAAAAGGAAACTATATAAGTTATTTCATAGTAGAGAATCTGGGGAAAAAAAATTCTTTAGCCTGAACTATGAATAATTTACTAATCTTTATTTAAAAATAAATAAAGTGTTTTATAAACTACTTCAAGACAATCACTATTTGTTACTATTGATTTATTTCTTTATAAATGAGTAAATAAATAAAATAATTTATTTTTTAATAAATAAATAATGTATTTTTTTTACATGAATAAAATATCTAAAATATTTAATGATGTAATAAGCATAAACTATTAGAAATATTCATGGCCCTAATTATTGCACTATTTTATATTTGGTTAGCATTTTCCAGAAAAAGAAATTATTAATAATAGAAGATAATGTACAAGCTATGACAATTTAATTCCTGGAATGCATCTTAATAAATTATACATGTGGAAGCACACACTAGTGGTTAATAATGCGTTCAAAGCGGTCTCTATGTGCATCTACACTGATTAAAATGGCATTCCCATTTCTGGCAGCATTTCTGGACTTCTACTTTAGGAATACTGTTGAGCAACAGCCTCACATTCATTTGGATATCAATTATAGTAGAAAATCTTCATTATTTTAGCACAGTTTTTAATATTGGAAATAACCAAAAATCACAGGGAGCTATGTCAGTAAGTAGGCAGGATGGTCTAGGTGTAATTGATTTTTTGTCCAAAATGTCTCTCAGAATGAACACACTATGATGCATTTTTATGCCAAAATGTATGCATGGATATTTATTATCTTCTCAATAATTAATAAGTAGTTCAATCAGCTTAAAATTTACACATATGTTACCTTAATCATGTTCAAACATGAATGTTGGAATACTTTTGTGATTTCAATGCAACTAGTTCATAGGTGATATCACATGGTCATTCTGGATATTAAATTGTCACTCTTTATATTTTTTAAATAAAATGATATGGTGAAAGGTCTTAGATCATATTGATTAATACGTGTTGCCAGGATCATGGATTGGATTTGAAAAATAATAGCTAAACTTGAATTAAGATTTTAAAGTTATATTTTCGAAATTTTTAATGTTTATTCAAAGCTTTTATATTATGCTGATAGGGCTTCGTATCTTTTATATAATAAATTGAATAAAATAATAGCCTATATACAATTAAATTAGTTGAAAAAAATACATCATCATGATGAAATGCCTTTTTTTAAAACTTTTTAAATGCAGCAGAAACCTGCATTGCAACACATCATTCAAATCCATCCCTCTATATAAAAAGCTTTCAAAATTTTAAATTGATTTACATTCTTAATCTAATCAACTTCCAAAATTGAAGATTGTTTATCACATTACTGAGATAATAAAGCACTGTACGTTTATGATGATTATTTATGTTACAAAAATCTTTACAAGTTGCATTCAAAGTATTCAATAGATCATCCATTAAATTTGCAAACATAGTTCAGTCATAAGTATACCATAAACTTAAAAGTTAACAACATGATATTCTTATTTTTACTTTCAATCCACTTATATTTAAACCAACATTATTGAAAATATATTGCGTTGGGATGTCTCTTTCATGAAACTGATTATAATTATGCTGTTATTTATGGTTAACACTTTGCATTCAAAACTGAAAAAAATTCACTATATATCAATTAAAATTTATATAATTTTTATGTTTAAAATGCATCTTAATATTGTAAAAATTATATTAATTATGTAGTTTTAAATATTAAGAATCTAGAATAAAAGGTTTTAATAACAGGATTGCATGGAAATATTACTATAGATAAAATATTGTCTTTTATTTATTATATGCCAGTGCCTGATTATTCCAATGATGGCTTCAATCAGAAAACTTAATATATATAATTTAAAAACCTATTCATATGTAAGTGAAAAACTGATAAAATTTGTTTACATAAATGCAAAATTTTATTTTAAAATTCATTTTTAACCCTATTGGTTGCCATCTATCAGATAATTGGTAGTAAATGGATTTTTCTTCCACAATTCTAGTTACAAGGTTTTATACTTAATTAGATTTTTTTTTTTTTGCTAGCTACAAGTTATTTCATACTTGTCTAGATTTTGTTTTTAAAAAAACATCTTTTAATATTAATTTTTAATTTATTAGTAAGAAATATATGTAAATATAGATAATGTTTGTTTCTGGGTATAAAAAATAAGCAATGTAGTAGACAAATGTTGATATAAGAAACACCGAATATTTAAAATTTTATATCCATTTATACAGATTTTTTTTCTATTTTGTACATATTGTATTATTGTTATAATAGGTTATAATTAATTTAGTATAAAAGAGATAGATGTCACTGTATGCAATGTAGATTGTAAGTGTAAAATAGTTCAAACACATTGAAAAGGGCAAAAATTAATGTTTGCTGAAAAGAGCTTTTATGTATTATTATTATTTCATTCCAATATCAGCCTTTCAAGCTAATTGAGCATGCGCCTTTGAGAGTGTTAAATAAATGAATACTCTCTTCTTCAATTCGAGATATAGCATTTATGCAGGAATAAAAAGAATCCCCTCTTATTCCTACGACTCAAATTCTTTTATATGAGCAAATCTGAAGAACTTCTGAAGAGAGTGTGAGTAGATTCTTACTTTAAATTACTATTTACAATGTTATTTGGTTGAATGACATCGGTGTAATTACTTAGAATTTACTAGATGTCATTCTTACTGAAACTTAATTATGAGTAAATAAGCAAATATTTTATCTATTGCTGTGCTTGCAATTATATTTCATTCCAATATCAGCCTTTCAAGCTAATTGAGCACGCACCTTTGAGAGTGTTAAATAAATGAATACTCTCTTCTGCAATCCGAGATATAGCATTTATGCAGGAATAAAAAGAATCCCCTCTTATTCCTATGACTCAAATTCTTTTATATGAGCATAAATGCTATATCTCGGATTGAAGAAGAGAGTATTCATTTATTTAACACTCTCAAAGGCGTATGCTCAATTAGCTTGAAAGGCTGATATTGGAATGAAATATAATTGCAAGCTCGGCGCTAGATAAAATATTTGCTTATTTACTCATAATTAAGTTTCAGTAAGAATGACGTCTAGTAAATTCTAAGTAATTACACCGACATCATTCAGCCAAATAATATTGTAAATAGTAATTTAAAGTGAGAATCTACTCACGCTCTCTTCAGAAGTTTTTCAGATTTGCTCATATAAAAGAATTTGAGTTGTAGGAATAAGAGGGGATTCTTTTTATTTCTGCATAAATGCTATATCTCGGATTGAAGAAGAGAGTATTCATTTATTTAACACTCTCAAAGGCGCGTGCTCAATTAGCTTGAAAGGCTGATATTGGAATGAAATATAATTGCAAGCACGGTGCTAGATAAAATATTTGCGTATTATTATTATTATATTTGTATAGATATTGCTGTTATATAAAGATATATTATATTGTATAATTTATTTAAATCTTATATTTATTACTTGTCTAAAAATTGTACATTATTTATTTATTTATGAATAAATATATAATTTATTATTTTATTTTCCCATTTATAATAAAAAAATAAATAATATGCTGGGTTTACTAGATATTTCAAGACACTTATTTATCCTTAATTATGTTCAACTATTTCAAAATTAAGAAATAAATAATTTTATGTGTGAATAAATAAGATTAAATTAAATATGTTCTCTTGTATTTCTACTTCTGCAAAGAGTATTTACTTCAATTACAAATGATAAAAGATACTGATAGAGTACTAAAATAAAACAATTTAAGTAATGATAATTATTTTACTTTTTTCCAGTATTCTTTTTGTTGTTGTTCTATTACTAATCTTTGTCTTTTTAATGATGCATTTATAGTTACCATTTTTCTGAATCTGCTTTATTTTATCTCTTCTACACTTTGAATCTAATATTCTGTTAAATTTATTATTTCTTCGTATCTCTATACTGTTCCTAATGGCATATAATATTTCCAAGTTCTATTCAATTTTCTTTTTTCATGACACTTATATATGAAACTTATTATCAGTCAGTTCAAATTATTCTGAAAAACAATAGCAAATCTCTGCTCTTTCTCTTCACTTGTTTTAGATATCTCTATTTTTTGAACAATAAAGTTATACTTTTGTGAGTTATTTAATAATATACATATATGTTTTAATAATATCTATTTTTTTGGAATTCAGCTATTATGTTATATTAAAAATTTGTTTAAATAAATGTATTATAATTATGTATATAATAAAAAACTACTAACATTATTAATTTAACAAAGAGTACCAAGATAATTTACATTTTGTTAAATATAAAACCATATACATTAGATATTACAAAATTACCAATCTCAGAAAAAAATAACCAATAAAAATATAAGTTTATAATCTCCTCTTCAAATCATTACACATTCCACTTAATATCATCAACAAACAAAACTAGTTATAATTTATTTATTGTTAAAAGGATGTTGCCTTGGAAACAGATTGAGATTGTTGATTGTCTAAGCATTGACTTATTTTAATGATATATATATATATATATCATTAAAGTCCAGTCAACACTTAAACAATCCCAATGTCAATAACAATCAACAATCTCAAACTGCTGTCAAGGCAACTTTTTTTTAACAATAAAAGTAGAGCATTATTATATATATAAGGTAGATATCAATTACCTTATTTGAAATGAACTTCACTTTTAATTAATATGTTAAAAGTAGAAGACAAACAGCTAATAATGGATGAAACTAAAAAAAATATATTTTGTGACTGAAACAAGAGATCTTTAATATGTATGTTTATATGTTTACAACTGTTTAGCTTTTTCAATTTATTTAAGTCATGATAAGAAATAATGAAGATTGTGCATTATAATTTTATTGAATATGTAGTATTTGTTTTTTCTATTATGCTAATTTATTCAATTTCTTATGTATTGACAGTGATTATTCTTTTTATAGAAATCTTAACTGATTTTATACCATTTTACAGAACTCCAATTTTAATGGATCATTTGAAGATATTTTCATATTCCTTCTTGATGTCATATATATTCTTGACTCATTTAAAAATAACTGCTGAATTGCTGTTTATTTTGTGCCATCTAATTTTGTTACATTACTTAATAAAGTATCTCTTTTACCAATTTCTGTCAATTTTGAACCATCTTCAAAATCTGGCAATTTTTTTAAACAATTATCAAATTCTATTTTGCTATAAATTCATTTCATCATTTTTGCAGATTAGGAATATCAACTGTCAATAAAGTTTTTTAAAAATAATTTTCACCTGTCTCAGTTTGCATTAATTCATTTTTTCCAATTGGTAATCACTTCCTTTTTTTAATGTATTAAAAATATTAAAATTCTAAAATACATATTTTCTATTAGTTAAAGCATAATCCATTTCTGCCAGACCTTAATGTTTTCATGTCCATTTCTATTTAATACTTATTTTAAAGATTTCATGATATATATATATTTGCTGTAAATTCCATAAGTCTGTACTCTCTCTCATTTCTGACATTAAAGCCATATTTGTCCACAATATTTTCATCTTTCATTCTAGCATTCAAGTTTTCCATGACCTTTTAAAAATGTTTGATATGATCAAAAGCATCTTGTATATTTATATAAAATTTTTCTGTTTTCTCATATCAATAAAATTTTCATGGGATATAAACCTGAAGTGTCTACATTTGATATGTTTCACTGTATTGAATAACTAATCTTCTTATTCTTTCTGATTTACTATCATGAACATTGTTGTTTTTTCCATTTTGTATTTGTAATGAATATCACTCCATTAATGCTTCCACCAGTTGTATTTTTACAATGAAGTAGATGCCCACTTTTTAAATTGTCTCTTCACTTTTTTGTTTAGTGTCACAAAGTCCAATAATGTTCCATTTACTAGTATAAGGCACTTTTCCCAATATATGTAAGTCTACATCTTTTGAAAATAATCTGCAGTTATAGGAACTAATAAAGTGGTATCATTAATTGACAGTCTAGATTCAAGATGAGAAAATACATAGCTCCATATACCTTCATCTGCCAAGTGCTGTGTTGGTTATTATTTTACAGTCTCCTTGGTGTAAGGCCATAATTTACTTTTGTCTTATGGTTATAAATATCTGTAAAAACATATATATATACACACAGCCAGCCTGATTTCAAGAATCAACTGAAATTCTATTTAGAACTACCATCCAACTGAAAACAAAGATCATGGTATTTTTTGGTCATAAAGCAAAAAGTCATTAAACTCTCTACACTTGTTGATGTGTGTTGGTAAGCAGTTCATTGGTGCTTATATACCATATGAATAAACACACATCAATAACAGCTGCAATGACAAGATTATATAGAGTGGATGATAGGAATTCGCCTGTTCAATTTCTTTAAGGCATCAAAAAGGAATAAAAAGTTTTCTTTCAATTAACTGCAATCTCTTTTCTGTAGCCAATATAAAAATATAGAAATATGATTTTTTGCTCTTATTTTATTTAAAGTTTATTTTTATTTTTCAAGATTTTCACCATTATCGATAATTTAGTAAAAATTAATTAGAAACGTTTTATATTTTGTGTAAGTCTTTTGAAATAACTTTTAAAACTTGATAAGAAAACAAATCATGATATTCATACATATTTTCTTATACAGACATTTTAATTTTGAATACTTTTTAGAAAAATCCTTTATTTGTACATATGTACATACAGTCGAAACATAGGTATATGTATATATGTACAAGATTAAAGTAAATTGGCTCTGAAGAAGACTGCAGGACAGTTGAAATGTAGGTGTATGTATATATGTATAAATAAAGGGTTTTGCTAAAAAGTGTTTGAAGTGGTTTGGATAAATTGTATTCATATTAGATATTAAGCAAAATAAAGAAAAGGGTGATTTTGGTAATATTTCGGAGACATTTTTATATTAATGAATAAAAAGTATTATCAATTTATTTTTAGACTGCTTCATACATTTATATAGCAGCCAAATATAAAAAGTGATTAAATTGCAATCCAGTTTGTTTCATGACCGCGGAAAATTAAAAACAATTGTTTTAAAATGATTAAAAAAGATTAAAAACAAACCACAATATGAGATTAGCATTTTTTATCACTATGATAGGCTTTCATTAATAATGAAAACTGCAAAATATTTTAACAGCTTTTGCATTTATTAAAATATGTAGATTCATTAGACCAATTCATATTACATTAAGAACTTTATCCTTCAGTTAGCAATAATTAGAAATGTATTTTATTGACCAGTATAGGTAATTAATTAGATTGGCAATTATGTACAGCAATCTGAAGACATCTCTAAGCTACGTAAAAAAATCCATTGTAATATTTTGAGTATATGCCAAAAAAAAGTACCAGACACAGATTTCTGATTTATACATGTTGTATAATTCATTCCAAGAATATTAATTTTTTGACTTTGTAAGTGAAGGAATTCTTCTTTCAAATCTTATTACACTTGTCAAGCATTGGTGGTCGAGAGGTCAGCAGCTGCTTTACAAGCAGTTGTCCCGGGTTAGCGGGTTCGCTTCCCGGCTGATGCTATGACACATAAGAAAAAAAAAATCTTATTACATTTCAAGAATGCTATAGTAATGTATTATAATTTAGTCTCATGCTTGAAAAACATTTTCTGCATAAAATATGCATTATTGCAATTAATCTTAAACTGTTGCCATACAAGGGTTAAACAATTTTATCTATGGCAAATCAAATTTTTGTTTTTTCATTTCTTTTTGTGACAATATATTTAAAGATTTTAATGTCACTGTCAATTTATCTTATTTCCTCCTCTCAAATTTCTTTCTTTTTCTTTCTTTTTTTTTTTTTGAAAAAAAAAAAAAGTAGGGATTGATTTATCTTATTATGGCAAATATATTTGTGTAAATGAATTGCTTAAAAAAAAAAAGAGTTCAAAATAAAATTAGAGAAAATTCTATTTTTTTTTTTTTTTTGACAAATATCTGTCAGATTAAGGCTTTAAAAATATTTTCTAAAATTATTTTGAAAATTAAATTTCATCAAATATTACAATCAAATTTTTGAAAACAAATTTATTTTAACTAAATTAGGAAATATCTTGGATAGCTGTTAAGAAGGATTTAGATTTTATTTGGAATATGTTAAGTTGTGAAAGATGTTTGCTATCCACACATGCATTTTTTTTAATCTTGCAGAATTTTGCAAAGAAGAGTGGAAATATTTAAAAAATAATTGGAAATTGTCAAGCATTGGTGGTCGAGAGGTCAGCGACAGCTGCTTTACAGGCAGTTGTCCCGGGATAGCGGGTTCGCTTCCCGGCTGATGCTATGACACATGAGAAAGAAAAAAATTGGAAGTACTTGCGATAATTTACATATAATAATCTTTTATAAAATTTTCCATACATCTTGAAATAAGATTTAATTATAATTTTTTTAGATTATCTTTTTTGTTTTGATTTTTGGAATTAGTTTTCATTATATTTAAATATATTAATTAATTACACATAGTTAAAAAAATCAAAGGGCCTTTGAATTAAAAAGTAAAACGTTAGAGACTATATCTGAGTTTAAATCAATCACAGTCAATTTTTGAAACTTGTTTAACTTTAAAAATGTAGAATTAGATCAAAGATTAATAAAGATATGTTTAGCTGTAAATAGAAACATTTCTAATATTAATAAAAAAAACTATAAATATGTTTTGTGCATCATCATGATATACAAAGAACATTAAAGTTTGTACAATGCTGTTCTAAATATTGAATGCTAGAATAATAGAAATAAGGAAATGTAAACAATAGCAAACTACTATCAATCTAATAAAATATGATCCCTTAGTACTAATATCTTGTTGGTGAATTATTTCTCTTGTTTTTGAATGGAGAATTTAACATATATAAATGCATATATAAGTTATATATGCTAGAAGAGATGATAATAGATGGACAACTGAAATCTTAAACTGGATTCCAGGAGATTGTAAAAAAAACCCAGAAAAGAGACCACATGTGAGATGGATGGATGAAATAAGAAAGTGTGCAGGGGTGATGTGGAGAAGAGAAGCTAAAGATTGGAGGAGATGGATTGAACTTGGAGAGACCTTCATCCTGTAGTGGATTGATAATGGTTGTTGATGATGATGATGATAAGTCATTAATAATTTTTTTTCACTTTAATATTGCTGTATACAATTTAACATATTATTTTTTAATTTTTTTTATGCAATTGTATAAAATTCATCAATTTAATTTTATAAAGATTAAAAAAAATATTTTGTCATGTTTAAATAAATTTATATACACATTGTATATACATACCAAAATCAAATACTATTTGATTTATAAGCTACTTTTTCTTACTGTGATACATCAAAACTTCTTAAGCGTATTAAAGATTAGACTATAGTTTGGCATGTTATAATCTGTGGATTACTAAGTGAATCACAAATGCATTTGGGATATGTCACTAATTGCTTTCCAAAAATAGTATTTTTTATTGAATTGATAAATTTACTAAAATAAAATAAATTGATATTTCACTGAATTCATATTTTATCAATAGTTCTTTATAATATTTTATATAAATGTATTAATTTTTGTTATTGATTCAGAAAATTTTGATGAAAATAAAATTACACAAACTGTAATTTTTATTTTCTGGAAATCAGTAACTTGGAAATAGAATTACTTTATTTTGTTTTAACATGAAGCATTTCAAATTCAACACATTGTATCATATATTGTCTTTTATTTGGTTCTATTGGATGTATTTTATAATAAATAAATTTTTATTTTGTACTTTCACTTTCCAATTTTTACATTTTTGTTAAAGATATGTATTCGACAAATAAAATTAATGTAAAAAAAAAAAATTAATTTTGCAAAAAAAAGTCTAATAAACAGAAATATACAGAAGTGAATAGTCAAATACAAAAAGCTTTGTATTAGCATTCAGGCCATAAAAATGTTTTTGAAAGAATCATTCTTTTAAAAATTAATATTTTTCATAGGCTTTTTAATAAAATAATTTTAAATAATAAAGTGTTTATTTGTTTCTCTTTGACATTAGTAAAGTTTTATTTGACTAATTTTCTGATAAACAGTTATTAAAATCTAATAAAATTTAAATACAAATGTCCCATACTTATTTAAAAATTAACATTTAGTAATTTTATATAAAATAAATAGATTATATATAAAACATTTTTTTTGTTTTTACAATAAAAGCAAATTAAAATGCAATACAAATGCATTAACATTCATTTTAGCACAATAAAAGTGCACACACTTTTCTTGTTCCTGATTGGCTCAAATAATTTTTATGTTTAGATTTTATAGTTTCAGTAATTTCTAACATCTAGATATTGCCTGTAAAACTAATAATTCACAAAAATACTATTTTTTAATTAAAATTTATATTATTAAAATTTTAAAACAGATTTCTTCTATTAAAAGCAAATATTTGATGTGATAATTATTTAAAGAGTAAAAGTAATTTAGAATAAATTAAAATTTTTTTAAAATATACCAATACATTTTATTGAAGTTTTGAATATTTCTTTCTGAATAGTTTTAACCAAAAAATTAGTAGTATCTACTTTAAACCACTAAACATCACATGATCACTATCTCATACTAGCACATAATTGTTATTAAACTATTCAAAACAAAGCAAAACTCTCCATATAGTAGTGCCATCTTGTGCTAACAAGAGCAATCAATGGATGCCAGAAGACTTGTGCATAAAATCCCTATCTAGTGCCTACTCATCCAATATCCCCAGACTAGTTTCCGGCTTCTGGCTTCATCAGTGAGGAGCCTTGGATCTGAGAGCACTGCACCTAGATTTTAGGATCTAATGTAATCCTCCAGCACCCACCTTTTAACTCTATTTAACTACAAAACTATGAGAATGAAATTGAAAACACAATTAATATTTTCAATCCAAGCTCAATAGCTTATATAGTCATATGGGTCTGAACTCAATTCAGCACCCATACATTTTGGTGTCTTTGGCTCTTTAACAACCATAGCCACCATGATCCTATTAGGCAGGAGAGTTTTGCTTTGTTTTGAATTGTTTAATAACAATTATGTACCAGCATGAGATAGTGATCATGTGATGTTCAGTGGTTTAACACCAATCCTGCCTAATAGGATCATGGTGGCTATGGTTGTTAAAGAGCCAAAGACATCAAAATGTATGGGTGCTGAATTGAGTTCAGACCCATATGACTATATAAGCTATTGAGCTTGGATTGAAAATATTAATTGTGTTTTCAATTTCATTCTCATAGTTTTGTAGTTAAATAGAGTTAAAAGGTGGGTGCTGGAGGGTTACATTAGATCCTAAGATCTAGGTCCAGTGCTCTCAGATCCAAGGCTCCTCACTGATGAAGGCCAGAAGCCAGAAACTAGTCTGGGGATATTGGATGAGTAGGCACTAGATAGGGATTTTATGCACAAGCCTTCTCGCATCCATTGATTGCTCTTGTTAGCACAAGTAGGCACTACTATATGGAGAGTTTTGCTTTGTTTTGAATTGTTTAGTATCTACTTTAACAATTTTTTTGACTTATGTAATGAGGAAAAAACTTTTCCTTAATGGATTATATTTTAAATTTGTTGAAATATTGATTGACAAAGGATAATTTGAAATCTTAGGTTCATATAAAAATGTCTACATACCAACTAGGTTTAGAGAATTTGTGCAGACAAAAATAGCTGTAAAGAAGTTTGTTGCTAGGCTTTTAATTTATGTAAATATAATTTTGTACATTTCTATTATTTTGTATTTTTTAAATTAATGTGATAAAAAATATTTTTCTACAAAGTGTTCTCATTAATTTATGCAATTGAGTTTGTACTATAAAAATAATATTTTTAAATTTTCATATGCATATTAATGATTTTATTATTATCATTTTTTATGATACTTATAAATTTTGTTGGGAATCGTCATTCATTTAACTCATAAATGAGTTGCAAAATATTTGATATAAAAAGACAGACTGAGGATGAAAAAATATTTGTCAATTACTGGATTAGAACATTGTCAGACATAGTCAAAAATATTAGACTGGCAATTTACAAATCTTTTTTCTTGGTTACCTTGTAGATATTAACTTTATGTCATATTGGATTTTGTGGGAATTGTTTTAAAACACAATTTTTATGACAAATTCAGTTTACACTATGCAAAAATCATATAGTGATTATATGTTATCAGAAAAATAAAATACTAAGGAATGTAGTAAAACCAAAAAATATATAGTCATCTCACATTAAAACAATAATAATAATAATAATAATAATAATAATAATAAATTATTTGTTTTTTTTTCATAAATTCTAAATTTCAATAAAAAAATTTTTAAGTTAAATTTTTATTAACAAGTTATTTTTATTTCCGAATATATATATATAATATGACTTACCTAAGGCAATTTATTATTCTAAAACCTCAAAAAATAGGGTCATTGACATTTTTCATGTTTCCTAAAAATCTCACAAGTTATCAATAAGATAAATAAATTAGTTTAAAATAAGTGTCACATTGTAAATGACTCAGATTCAAAGTATACTGTAGTTAAATAGGGGGAAAAATGTTTAGATTTAGTCTATGAAGAATATTAATAATAATAAATACTCTTCCCTTTTACCTTGTGACAAAGATTTCATTTTTTATGTAGAATGTATCCAAAATATAAAATTAAATGATTATCACAAAATGATTGCTTAATATATAAATTTTGGTTCTTCTGCAGTACAGGCTTTTTCATACCTGCACTCAAATATGTAATATATAGGGAGTTTGAACTCAGACTTTCACATAATCCTCAACTATCCATGCTATCTCATACTGCTGACACATTTGATCACACACATGTTAAAAAGATAAACAATCACCAATATCCATATTTCATGCTAAACCATCACTCCTTAGTTGGTCCAGATTATCATTGCTTACAAATAATAAAATATTACTGTAATCATTAGCACAAAATAAATATATAAATGAAATTACAGATCTAAGTTTTTCATTAGAACTGTTCACAATTCATTCTCTGCTGATCACAGAGTTGAAGCTTTTATACAGGAGGATGGTGAGTAGAGCCCCTATCAGTCAACACACCTGAAATAGTTACATGAGGTAAATCTTGAAGAAATGCATTGCTTATTTCTGTTTCATTTGATCATCAATAAAGCAACACCTCTGAGTTCATTTATATTATCACTACATAGATAAAATAAATTAGATGGCAAACATAGCTCTTTCTTTTTGAATGTTATAGGACTACTGAGAACACAGCGTGAGCATGTAGACATCAGCTAGTATCGAAAGTTATGTATTTTCCTGTATACAATTCCAAATTTTATTTGTAAGGCTCATTATTCATTTGACTGTTTTGAGAAGTCATATTATTATATATTATTTTGATCAATATATATTTTAATAGATTTATCAACTATCAATATTTCATATATCCATTTGATATTATTTTAATATGAGTTATAATATACTTAAATAACTTTTTAATTTAATCTTAAACATACACATAAAAATATAGTATAGTAAGTAAATTAATTTACATTTTAATGTTTAACCAGACAATTAAACAACTAAGTTAAGGCTTAAAATGTAAAATCAATTTTTTATATATGTAGTCTTCAAGTTGATTAGAATTTTTAGCAAAATTAGATTATTTTTTAACTTAATTATTATTTAAATTCTTTTCAACATTAATAAATGAAAGTGATTTAAAGGTATTAAAAGAATCAAAATTATGCAGAGAAAGAAAAATTTATTTATGTCTCAACCCTTATTAATATTTTTTTCAGTTCTATTTGTGGGTTTTCGCCCCTTAACAAAACATTAATAATTATAAAAATGAAATTTGTTTTATTAGTAAAGAGATCATTTTAAAAAAAATGAAAACATAATTAAAATGAATAATTAGAAGCGATTTGAACCCAGATTTTCAATCTCCCCGTAGTCATCCACCCCATCCGATACATCCTATACCCGTGACCACATAGATGTGAAAAAGATAAATGATCTCCAATATACATATTTTGTACTGAACCAGGACTCATTAGTCTGGATTATCATTTCCCACACACATATATAATCAGTGCTCTGTTCATATTAAGATAGCAGATTTTCAAACTTTACTGGAAGGCTTCAATCTTCTCCACTTTCCAACTTTTCAGCCATCCATATCATTGAAAATCTGATGATGGGATGGGATATGATGATCTGAAACAACTGATGAGTATTGGTTCAGCATGAAATACATGTATTGGATATCATTTATCTTTTTCACATGTGTGTGATCATGTGTATTAGTTTTATAAGATGAAATACATGACTGAAGGAAGCTTGAAACTCTGGGTTCAAATCCTCTCTAATTACATCTAGCTTAAGTATATATTCTATACTTATATTTAAATATTTAAATGAACAAGTAAATTTTAAATGAAGTAAAAATTTACTTTCCTTATTGCCTGGATATAATATAAAAAGTTTCTACTGCATTGTTTGTTATTAGTTTCTGATTATAGATAACATCTAGAAATTAAAACAAATCCTATTACCATAAAAGTAAAGCATTCAATTATCAACTATACAGAAAATGAATCAGTGATTTATGAGCAACATATATAGAAAAACTATTGCAAATAGTTTTTCTATGGAATTAATTTTGAATGAGTTAATGTAATAGTTCAATAAATTCCTGTAAATTAATAAGCCTAATTGATGCGAATATCATATATCTATTTAGTCTTTTTAAAAGAGTTTGTCTAATAATGTGTCCTTAATTTATGATTTTTAATTTTTTCCTTATAAATAACAAATTAAAACATTGATTACTAACTTTTTAAAATACATTTCTGGAAGAAAATGTCAGAGTCTGAAGGCACAAATATGTTAATACTTAAATATGTTAATATGTTAAAGAGGAAATAAACTATATTTTTGTTTAATTATAACATATGTATATTGAAACTATAAAGTTTATATAGAAGCTAAAAAGAATTTAAAATAAAAAAACAAAAGCTATATTGTTATTGTAAAACAAAATTCATTTAAAATATTGCTAATAGAGAATAGTAATTCATATTGGCTATGGATAAATAACATGGTCAGTATGCAATGTGTGCATATAATAATAAATAGATAATTATAAAACTATTTACACATCAATACTAAATTTTTTTTATAAAATTAATATCATTATTTGGTATCTAAAATAATAAAAAAATATATTTGCTGTTTTAGATTGTAAATATTTATTATTATAGTTTAAAAATTTTTTTTTTTCTTTGTATTATTTTTATTTATGTAAATTAGCTGATTTGTAAGAAGACTAGATAAGGTGGGAAAACTAATAAAATTTATTGAAATTATTGCCTGCCTGTTAAAAGAGCAGGGTTTTGGATAAAAATAGAATAAAAAGAATACATTGAACTGATTTTGAAAACTTCCATATTTAAAACTGAATTGTAATAATTATAATTTGTTTTTAAGTAATAAATAAAACATGGATTGCTAAAGGAATAAGTTAGAGGAAGGGCTTTGAGTAAACATTACCTTTAACAGGCCAAAATATGTACTCTGGTGGAATAATTTCAAACTACAATGCATAGTTCTCTGATATACATATAATAAATTCCACAAAAATGGTGTCACTATTGGTAAGAGTCCTGAATGAAAATTCCTGCAGATAGGAAGGAAATAAGGCATTGCTGGTACCAAATTGCCATTTTAGTTTACATTTCCTCACATCCATAAGTTCTCTACATTTTGTGTATAGAAATCAGCATTGTCTGACTTCATAAAGTTCTCTTGGTTCACAGCAACAGAATGTATATATGTGCTACTATAAATTGTGCCTAGGTTATTGTATGCTGCTCACCCATTCATAATTATGTGGGTCCCTGGAAAAAAGAGCCAGATGTGATGTATATACAGTGATGACATAATCTGCATTGCCATCTAACACCATCTGTGTCTTCAAAATATCTTACTAGTGAACACTGTTCATCACAATGTTGACATAGGACCTTGTTCTATAGGAACAAACTCTTTGCTAACCACCTCATTGCCAATTCCAAAGTTTGAAGATCCTCCATCAGCTGCCATGAACACCATGATTCTGCATGAATAGCCAAGATCCAACATTTCATTTACTGGCATGATAAGTGTTGCATGATTTATGCATGTCATAGCCTTATTGTAATTAGTCATGAAGTAATGCAATTCTCTTACAAGTTCTCTGAATGGAGTATCAAAGTACTAACTTTAAAACTACAGGAAAAAAAAATGTAACAAAATTTGAAAAAAAATTCAAAATTATTGTCAGAGCATGTATGTTTCAGACTGCTAAAGGTAATGTTCACCAGGCTTTGTGCCCTCATCTTCTATAACATTTCCCAAGAGATTGGATGAAAGGAATTAATATGAAATAGGAATGGTACAATGCATGTCTCTCTTTGTAGCACAGAAAGTAGAGCATTAAAAGTCTAACATGAATTAGGTATTGTATAATATAAATTTCTCACTTCAGAATTAAAGGATATATATAAGTTACAATATTAAATCACCAAACATCACATGATCACCATTTCTTATGCTTGCTCATAACTGTTATTTAAATAGGTAAAACTCTTCATACAGTAGTGCCACTCAGTGCAAGCCAGAGTAATCATTGAATGCCAGCAGGCTTGAGCATAAAATCCCTATCTAGTGCCTACTCAATCAATATTCCCAGACTAGTTTCTGGCTTGTGGCCTTCATCAGTGAGGAGCCCTGGATATGAGAGCACTGCAACACAACCGTCCAGCAGCCACCTTTTATCTCTACTTAACTACAAAACTATGAGAATAAAATTGAAAACACAATAATATTTTCAATCTAAACTCATTGTATGGACATTTTTTCCTGTTTTAATAATAGTTATGAGCAAGTATAAGAAATGGTGATCATGTGATGTTTGTTGGTTAAATACCAATCTTGCCTAGTAGAATAGTGGTGGCTATGGTTATTAAAGAACCAAAGACAACAAAATGTATGGATCCTGAACTGAATTCAGACCTATATGACTATATAAGCGAATGAGTTTAGATTGAAAATATTATTGCATTTTCAATTTTAGACTCGATAGTTTTGTAGTTAAGTAGAGATAAAAGGTGGCTGCTGGAGGGTTGCATTAGATCCTAAGATCTAGGTGCAGTGCTCTCAGATCCAAGGCTCCTCACTGACGAAGGCCACAAGTCAGAAACTAGTCTGGGGATATTGGATGAGTAGACACTAGATAGGGAGTTTATGCACAAGTCTTCTGGCATCCATTGATTACTCTGGCTTGCACTGAGTGGCACTACTGTATGGAGAGTTTTGCCTGTTTTAATAAAAGTTACAATATTATGATCAACAAAGAAGTAAAAAGGATAAAAATATATATATTGAAAGTTAATATTTATTAACAATAATTCCACTTCATTTTTATTTTATCTGCTTTGAGGGAGTACTAGGAGACCTGAAGATAAGGATAATTAACAATATTATTTGAAACTACTCTATCCAAGGCAAATAAAAAAAATGGTAATATTATTATTTTTAATCTATAAAAATAATTTTCTGTTGCATTCTTTGTAAAGTAATCACAATGGCACTTATATTTAATAAATATAAATAAAAAAATGAATTAATTCATACAATACTTCTACAAATCAATTACAAAATTATTGTTTTAGTTAAATGATTTATTCTTATTATTATGGAACTAACATATGAAAATATTTAAATAATAAACAGGTATTGAGTTTTTCTATACTTTAAAGATGTCTAACTTGTATCAGAGCTGATATATATATATATAGATATTAACTTGTATCAGAGCTGATATATATATATATATTATTAACCTCTTAATGAGATATAATTCTGCTCTATTTCATAAATATAATATCCAATTCAAAACACAATCTAAATTGTAAATAGTAACTATGTTAAATTATTTCAATTATCATATAAGAATAAATATCTATATAAAAGGTTTTCAAATGCTATTTTATAATAATCCATCAATTTGATTCTTTGAAATATGTTGGTGGCCTAGTGGTTAGCATAGCTGCCTTCCAAGCAGCTGGCCCAGGTTCGCTTCCCGGTCAACGCATTTGACATATGAAAAAAAAAATTGTAAAATTATTATTAAAGGTAGATAAGGAGTGTATATTTATTAATTTATTGTATTGGTTATTTTTATTTAGTGTTTTAATTATAATTATCATAATGCATATTTTATATAATAAAATTATTATTATCATTTATCATGATTTCCCTGAGCTCTAAATTTATTTAGTTGTCAATGTAATTTGGGAGTTAATGCATGATCTATCAATGATAGGTATTGCATTTGAGTTTGTTACATCTATTCATTGTGTTTTCTTATTTTAATCATCATCATCATCATCATTATCAACCATTATCAATCCACTGCAGGATGAAGGTCTCTCCAAGTTTAATCCATCTTCTCCGATCTTTAGCTTCTCTTTTCCACATCACCTCTGCACACTTTCTTATTTCATCCATCCATCTCACATGTGGTCTCTTTCTGGGTCTTTTACAATCTCTTGGAATCCAGTTTAAAATTTCAATTGTCCATCTATTATCATCTCTTCTAACAATATGACCAGCCCAATTCCACTTCAATCTTTTAATTTTTTCAATGAGGTCAGTAACACCTATTTGTTCTCTTACCCATACATTGCGTTTACAATCTCTTCTTGTTACTCCCAACATACATCTCTCCATACTTCTTTGAGGGGTCTGAAGTCTCTGAATTGCTCTTCTATTAAGTGTCCAAGTCTCAGATCCATAAGTAAGAACTGGTAAAACACATTTGTTAAAAACCTTTCTTTTCAAACACATAGGCATATTTCCTTTTAGTATCAAGTTATTTCTACCAAAAGCACTCCAACCAAGTTTAATTCTATGATTAATTTCCTCCATTATGTTTCCATCTGTATTAATAATCTGACCAAGGTATTTGTAACTGTTAACTTCTTCTAATTCATCATAATCAATCTTTATTTTCATATTTTGAGCAAATCGATTAAACATTACTTTAGTCTTTTTAACATTTATCTTTAGTCCTACTTTCCTACTTTCATCTGATAACTCCCTGCAACATTTCCTGCAGCTCTGAAGCATTATTTGCAAAAACAACTACATCATCTGTGAAATCTAAATGACTTAAATACTCTCCATTTACTTTCACTCCTTTAGTTTCCCATTTTAATCCACAAAATACTTCTTGCAGCACTGCTGTAAAGAGTTTTGGAGATATGGAGTCACTTTGTCTTACACCTTTCTCAATGTTGATTTTTCCAGTATCATTATGTAATCTAATTGTTGCTGTTGCATTTTTATAAATATTCTTTAAAATATGACAATATCCTGGATCTATACCTTGATGATCCAATGCTTTAATCACTGAAGAAATGTGTATAGAATCAAATGCCTTTTCATAATCTACAAATCCTAAGCATAATGGCAACTCATATTCATTTGTCCTTTCTATAACTTCTCTCAATACCTGGATATGATCTACTGTACTAAAACCACTTTTAAATCCAGCTTGTTCTCTTGGTTGGTGGAAATCCAATGTTCTCTGTAGACGAGTAGTAATTATCTTGGTAAAAATTTTATATAAAACTGATAAAAGGCTGATAGGTCTGTAATTTCTAATATCTTCTTTATCACCTTTTTTAAATATTAATATTATTACTGTATTCTTCCAATCATCCGGTACATCTTTATCATTTAGACATTTGGTATATAACTTTGCTAAATTTTTTTCTATTTCTTCACCTGCTTCTTTTAATATATCAATTATAATTCCATCATTACCTGGAGCCTTTCCTTTCTTCATACATTTAATTGCATGTCTCACTTCTTCATTTAAAATTCTGGGCAATTTGGAAGATGTAATAGATATAGGAGGTACTTGTTCTTTATTACTATATAATTCTTGATAAAAATCTTCTACCAATTTTATGATGCCATCTCTCCTTTTAGTAATAATTCCATCTTTTTTTCTTATTGCAGATATAAATTTCCTACCAATACCAAAATGTTGTTTTACATTCTTAAGACTTTTATTTTCTTCTACAGTTTTCCTTGCTAGTTCACAGTTATACTTTCTTATATCATTTTCAACTCTTTTCCGCACCATTTTACAAAATTCGAGATATTCAATTCTTTTTAATGTATCATTTTTGTATATCTTCCTATTCCTTCTTTTCTTCATAAATTCTCTAGTCTCAGTAGAAATTTTATTAGTCAATTGCTGTTTCTTTCTACCAGCTATCTTTGTTGCAGTTTTCAAAAGTGTATCAGTTATTTTCATATTAATTTTATTCAAATCTGAATCATGTTCAAAATCTACTAATAATTGAAACAGATTTGTAAGTTCTAATTTAAATTCATTAGAATGTTTCTGAAGATTAGGAATATCAACTGTAAATATTGTTTTTCTTAATAATTTTTTGTCTCTCTAGTTTTACATTAACACGTATCTTACACCTTACTAATCGATGATCACTTCCCATGTTAAATTTATTAAGAACATTACAATCTCGAAATATGTATTTCCTGTTAGTCAAAATATAATCCAATTCTGCTGTACCATCATTTGGATGCTTCCATGTCCATTTCTTTTAACATTTTTCTCAAAAAAAGAATTCATAATATAAAGTTTTTCTTTTTCTGCAAACTCCACAAGTCTATGTCCTCTCTCATTTCTATTACCATAACCAAAATTACCCACAGCACTTTCATCTTTCATTTTTTTACCAATTCTAGCATTAAAGTCTCCCATAACAATTTTAAAATGGTGTTTACTCTGATCAAAGCCTTTTGTACATCCATATAAAAATCTTCTACTACTTCATCACTATGAGAACTTGTTGGGGCATAAACCTGAATTATCTGCATTTGGTATCTGCTATTAAGTTGTATAACTAATCTTGCCACTCTGTCCAATACATCATCAATCTCCACAATATTGTTCTTCTACTTTTTATTTATAATGAATCCTACTCCACTTGTATTTCCAATATTTGTGCCTTTATAATAGAGTATATGTCCACTTTTTAAATCAATTGTCTCTTCACCTTTTCTTCTAACTTCGCAAAGTCCAATAATGTCCCATTTAATATAAGAAAGTTCTTCTTCTAATTCCTGCAATCTTCCTTCACTTGAAAGTGATCTGCAGTTGTAAGTACCTAAATAAAAAGTCATCATCAAATGGCAGCCTGGGTCCGCAATCAGGGGATTCTTAGCACCCTCCGCCTTCGGCCACCAACCGCTGCCTTGGTTGGTGACTTTACAGCCTCCTGGGAATAAGGGCCATGCTTTATTTTTGTCTGTCATAATTGTATATATGTATTGGGAAAATATTTATCATTTACACAAACATTCATTCTGCCTTATCAGGCACTGAGAAGAAAGACCATGTTGTTTCTTGATCTTAAACTCAGAGATAAAAAAGCCAATAAACTCACCACGCTGGCTAATGCATGTTGGCGAGCAGCCCATCTATGTTCATATACTATATGAATAATCACATAGTAATAACAGCTGCAATGACAAGAATGTATGGAGTGGACATTAGGAATTTTCCCTGCTTGGTTCCTTTAAGGCCTCCAAGAGGAATCAAAGGGTCTCCTTTCAATTAATAGCAAAACTACTTTCTGAAGCTTTTATTTTAATATTCTAATATAAAGATCTAAGACATTCATATTCTGTCCTTGCATCTTCATTACAAGCCATGAGGTCACCGTAAGTGGAATAATAAGTAGCATCCGCCTGGTTGTACAATAAATATCTAGCTTGTATAGTGCTTATCATCATCATCAAATTCTAAATGTTTGCAGGTTAGAATATATATGATCTTGATGCGACACTTCATTTCCATGCTTTTATTTATTCCATTATAATTTTTGTCTTGCCCATTTTGTGGGGCCTGATGATAATTTTGTGACCTGAGGGTAGTTATTTTTTATTTATTTAATCTGTTACAAAATATATGACAAATTCTTTTCCAGAAGGAAATTGGAGTAATTAGGTAATAGGGTACTATGATCAAGCGATGACTTTTCATCATTTGCAATGACATGCCATCTTAAAATTATTCAAACATCTCAAATGTAACACTATGTCATAAATAATGAAGTCCTTACAATATATATATATATAAGTATTTAATGTTATGTACATAATGTATATCTAAAACATTTTAGAACTTGTTAAATATATTATTTTCATTTAAATTTTTAGCAACATATGAATGGTTCAAAGTCACCAGAGATTTATAATGAGAGGGGGTGGGGTAAATTGTTGGATTATTTCTAAACATTTTTTTTAATTTGTCAAAATTATTAATCTGCTAAGACCAGAGAACTAAGAATGCTGGATTAAGGGTATTTAATTGCTATTATATATGCAATGATTTTCGTGTGAGCATGATAAATGATAACTTTCACACTAAGTCTAAATGATAAAATTATGTATATATATAATGTCCTACAAGTCTATTTTAAATAACTGAACTGCCATCTAGCTGCCATAGTCAATAATTTTTTTGCTCTAAAAAAGCTATTGAACATGGCAGCTAAGGGCAGTTCAATTATTATTTAAAATAGACTTTGTATATTTATTCAATATAAACCAGCATCGAATTGCTAATGTAATTATTTTAATACATATTTTTCTACAGTACAGGCTTGATTATATCTGCACTACTATATATAATATATAGGGGGTTTGAACTCAGACTTTCACATGACCCTCAATCATTCATAAGACATAATTATTCCACATTTGATATCATTGTGAGATTTATTGAAATCTGGATCTTATAATTTTTATCATTATTTTATGTTATGTAACTTTTGGGTTGTTTGCTGTATTTGTTTCTTTCCTATGACAATTTGTTATAGACAGTGTTTTTTATTATCTTTTAATATATATTTTTGAATATGTTATTTATTAAGTACATAAATATAAAGCTTTATAGGAAGGTTATTTTAGATGATTGAAATACAAATGTTTTAATCATCAGAATTCTCTACCATCACCTATAGCCTTCTGTAACTTTTGAATAGTCATGCACCTAGTGGGAATACTAGACAAAGAATTGCACCAATCCACTAGCATTTTGTTTACCATATGTTGCTGTAACTCTGTATGTTAATGAAAAGTATTAAGAAAATAGCTATCATCTTTGTAACTTTTATTATCATTTCTCATTTATTAGTACTTTATTATTGCTTTTGCTTGTTTAATATATATATAGTACATTTTAGATTATATTGATTTGTAAAAATGTCATATGTTGTCAGTCTCTTTATTGATTCTAAGTTGAAAAACTGAATGAAAAAAAAAACGTTTATTAAAATAGAGAAAGTATGAATAGTCTGCACTTTCAAGATTTAATGTTGTCTGCATGTCATTTTCAATCACAATATTTTTTTAAAAAAATATATAGCAGTTTGAGGTCATTTCTGGCAGAAGAATCTATAAATAAAACACTACAAAATTAAAATGAAATTATGTCAAGATCTACCAGAGCAGAACATATTATGAAGAGAGAAAAAGAAATAAATTATTTAATAAAATAAATAAATGATAAATAAATGACATTATTATTGACACTATATTATGTTTTTTGTATAAGTAGGGATACAGATAATTAGGCGCCAGAATACTATAAACAAGTGATATTGCTTACTTATCATTGCTTGCTACTCCAATAAAATAATTTATTTCAGCATATCAATTGTAAAGCTACACCATAAACTTTGTCTTATGCATCATTAAGATATATATTAATATAATGTGAATTCAATTATTATATTTATGGACAACAAAGTATATATTGGAGTGGACTACATTTTACTTCATAATTTCTTGAGGTGAACAATAGAACAAATAATCTTTTATCAACAAGAATATATCAAATTCACAAAAAATATTTAGAACAATCAAGACAAAAAAGTTATTGACTCAAGACTATAACTAGCTCCATTTGATGCTAACTAGATTACTTCCAATATATGAATGTCAGCAATGATTATTAGTGAAGCAGAAAAGTAAATGATCCATTACAACATGTATGATTGACAATCATGATTATTATTAAGGGGTGCAAAAAATAATAGCTGACAGACATATTATATTGGCAGTCATTATAAAATATGTTTTCAGACATAATGATTAATAGAAGAATAAATACTGGGATAGATGAGTTTTATTTTATATTTTTAATATTGTGAAACTTTAATCTATCATTTTTGAAGAGTTGGAGAATTAAAATGATGTATATGAAAAAGTGATAATAATAAAAAACTATCAAAAATTATAGATAAGTTTAATTTCTACCACTCACTAAAAATACATACATATCCGTGTTTATAATTCAAAACACTTAATATTTAAAAAAATAAAGTATTTCTGTATTCTTATTCATACAATTTCAATATCAGTGGAACTACAAATGAAGTTTAAAAACTGGGATCAATGTGAAGCATAGTGATTAGATATTTTCAGGTATTTTTATTTTTGTTTATATCAATTTGGGTATTAACTTTATAAATATTAAAACATAAATGAAAATATCTTTTGTGGTTTTATATATTTGAAAAAAATTTTAAGACACTAGTGTAGGAAAAAAACCCTTTGACATTTGTTTTGTGTAAAATTTGCACTGCAATTCAAAGTATGATTTTATTTTACAAGTCTTCATGATTAAAAGTCATCATTCTTAACACATATGTAATGCAAACAGGCACATAGTGAGGCTATCTATATACAATGTGGTCCTGTCTATAGGTGTTAATTTTACATAAATGAAAACATTGGAATTTTTAACTGCAAACTATGTTATTAAAAACATTTTTAAAAAAATTGAAAATGATAGAGACATAAAAATATTTTTGACATATGTTTTGATCATTTTAACTATCTAATATTCATGCATAAAATATCTTTGTAAAACACCCATCTTTGTGACTATTTTTATATCAATTTTTGATGATAATGATAGTCCACTTGTCCACACAATGCTGATGGTCACACTGCATTTCTAATTACATAATAAATTCAAAATAATGTTTCATTAATTTTTTTTACAGTCATTTTTATGTTAAGCTATATATATATATATATTAATACATTAAAGTTGTTTCCATTAAAATAAAAATTTGTATTGAAATAAAAAGTATAAAAATATCTGATTTTTTTTTTTTTAGAACAGCACAATTTTTTCCTGTTTGTAGGTGCTAAAATTCCTCACTATGTCTCTGGATGCAAATATAATGTAGCTAATTCCATTAATGTTTTATTTTTATCAACATTTTGTGTGCCTTGGTTTGATTCTCTGCTTTCTTTCAGTTACTAAAAAGAAACAAAATAGTTAAAAATATATAATATACTAAACTAATATAATACACAAAACTATTATGTATAAAAGTGTGCCTAGAAGCATTTTCAATGAAGAATTGTTAATAAACACTTCTACTCTTGATGAATTATGGTCTCAACATCAGTGTTTCTGATATTCACATAGTCCAATGACAAGGGCAGAGGGGAAAATATTTTATGAATATTATTTCAATTTTTTTTCTAAAAAAATTATCTGTTTTAAACATATTGGCTTAAGATTATGGCATCAATAAAAAAATTATTCAAGAAACACTATTTTCGAGAAAAAATAAAGTTAATTATATGGAGCTAGTTTTAAGATCAAAAAAGCAGATGAAAATTCAGGAAAATGAAGTAATAAGAATAATGCAAGAAGGGTTAATGTGATATTTTATTTGAATAATTTGTTGTGAGATATCAATTTATATAAAGAATCAAAGTTTTAAAAAAAAAAGATAGATACAAAATGATAAAACAGTTTATCAGGGATCCCAAGAATAAAATTCATTTAAACTGTATTATTTTTTATAGTGTATTTTAATAGTTTTAAAGAGGTATTTACTTGTTGAGAAGTAAATTGTTCAGTTAGAAAAAAGTACGGGGGGGGGAGGTATATTTAGAAAAGAATGGAATATTTTGCTTTAAAAATCATAATGTAATAGCAAATTCAGTTAATGAATTTAAACTTTGTATAAATAGATGAAATATTAAAACATTTATGATTTATACCATTTGCAAGAAAATTCCTCTTTTGTGCACATACTTCTAAACAAAAGAGGTTCATTTTAAAAAAAATTAGCTAAATCAACAGAATATGTAATTATCTGTCGTTTTGCAAAGTTATGAAATTAAATTTTAGGGAAAGCCATTTGTTAATCTTAGAATTATACATATTTAAATGCATTGTTAGAAGCCGTTTTGAAATCATTTTGGGATACAGTACTGCTGCCTAGCTTTATTCATAATTTTATAATGCCACTATATAATTGAAGATCATAAAATATGATACAACTTATATTGCCACATTGCACAAGCAATTTCTGAATAATTGGTCTTTATTCAAATCGCAGAAACCTATAGATAGGACATTGCAATCTGCCCATCCCTCCTCTGTGTATTTGAATAAACATATTAAGATTCTATACATGAACGATCAGAGTGACTTAAAATCAACATGGGTATGACAATAAATGTTGGCATCAACAAGGGCTTCGAGCATTCCATCATTAGATTTTCAATGATATCATTAGATTTTCAATGATATGGATGCCTGAGTTGAAGGGCGGAGAAGATTGGAGCCTATCCTTTAAAGTTTGCAGATTTATTATCTTAATATAAATTAAGCACTGATTATACATGTATGAAAGATGATGATCTGGACCAACTGATGAGTGCTGATTTAGCATGAAATATCCATATATCTTTTTCAGAAGTATGTGGTAATGTGTATTGCTTGTATAAAATGGACTGGATGACCGTTGGAAGCTTAAAAGTCTGAGTTCAAATCTGTTTTAATTATATTAAGTTCAGTATAGACAATATACTTGTTTTTAAATATTATTTTAAAAAAAATGCATTGGTGTGTTTTTTTTTAATATTATTTTTAATATCTACACTAATGACCTGAATAATCTCTGACTTATATGTTATATAATTTAACTATAAACTATATGTATTGGTAACCTTACCTATAAGTCAGCTGCAAATATTTTCTTTGTAATCTTATTTTTATATAAGATGTTTTAATTATCAACTCATTTGCCATCCAGTCCTTGATTTATCTATAATTAAAATTATAAATAACTTATTTTCTCAATATTTATGACTAATATCTTCCCTTTTGTCTGATAATGCAATAAGAATTCATTCACCTCTATAATTATATCTTAGCTCTCTGAAGAAATGATATAAAATAATTATGAGTAAAATTGAATTTTTTTATCAGATGGCATATGTAATATATGCAGGGTTCGAACTCAGACTTTCACACAACCGACTACTCAGTGCCATCTCATATTGCTGACCCACCTGATGTATGTGATCAGGTGGGTCAGCAATATGAGATGGCACTGAGAGTGGTGGGTCGTGTGAAAGTCTGAGTTCGAACCCCGCATATCTTACATAATATAAATGCAGGTTTAAGCCTGTACAATGTATTTATCAGATGGCATATGGTAAGCAAGTTACATTACAGATTTTCTTTAATTATTCCTACTCATGGTAAATGTATGTGAAAGTAAATGAATAAAATAAATAATTTCATGGGAACCCTTAGCTTATCCAGACTTTTAATTGAGATACTAATTTTTCGATATGCGTTGGAGGTCAGCACAACGACCTTACAAGCAAATGCCCCGTGTTAGCGGGTTTGCTTCTCGGCCAATGCTATGACACGTGAGAAAAAAAAAGTTTCCATATGAAATTTTTTTCTATTATATATATCAGGCATGTCAAACTGGCGGCCCCAGGGCCGCATGCGGCCCTCGAAAGGATTTTTCATGGCCCTCGTCTAAGATGCTATGTAATAAAATGAAAACAGAACGATATGTTGCAAACAATAAATTAATTTTTTTTAAAAAGCTCTTATATTTAATTACATGAACTAAAATATATACAGTAATTGTTGTCTACATACATAGCTAATTTATAATTCTCGGTTACATTCATAGCTTATGCCTTTATGATGATGAAGCATTTGAGATATGTGAATACCAAAGCTGGCAACGTTAATAATGTGCTGCTGTGCTTCCGAGAACATAAATACATTAGTCAGCTATTCACGCCACCAACGTAGCAATCCTATCTGCAGATATTGTTTTTTTCTTTGAATTGTAACAAAAGGCAGTTGCGCTAGTTTCTTTATCCGGATTGGTGTGTTAAAAATTTGCGGGTTGTTTCCTTTTATAACTCATTCAAAAATATAAGTAAACTGCTATATCCAAGAGTTTATATCTTTCTGAAACTAGTCAGACAGCATAAGAAATAACGAGCATGCATTTTGTTATATAATATTTTAATTATAATCAAACATGAGAAACAATAATATTTTACATATAAGTTAGTAACGATTACATTTCAGTTTGGAAAACACTAAAAGTTCTACAATTTTACCAGTGTATGTTCGGCCTTGGGAAACTTTAGTGGCTTCGACCATTTCTAACCTACGGCCTTATGCACAGCTGTCTTCTTTGTCACATCTCTATCTTAATTGCTCCGTGCTGGGAAGTCAGGACTGAGAGAGAGAGAAAAAACGTAATCCGTACCTTTTATAGCTACCTCCATTTATCGAGCATAATTCCAGGAGCGAGAATCGATAGCAGCGCTCTCTTTACATTTAAATACTAGAGTAGCATTAAATTTTACGAAGCGTATTTTGCATAAACGTAGTTGCAATTTTTTAAATTTTAAAAATTTAAATCTAAAGCTCTATTTTTATTACAGAAAATGCCACTTCCAACGCTAAATAAAAAACGAAAGATTGATAACGAGGGAAGAAATTTCAAGAAAGGTGGGAACTGAATTATTTTTGTGTGGAAGTGAACAATAAGATTACGTGCTTAATTTGCAAAGAAACTATTAGTGTTGCTAAAGAATACAATATTAAGCGACATTATAGCACTAATCACGAAAAACAATTTTCGTGTTTTGAAGCTAAAATAAGAGAAGAAAAATTAAAAACAATGAAGAATTCATTAAGTAGCCAGCAAGGAGTGCTTACAAAATTTATAAAAAGTAATGAATCAGTAACAAGAGCTAGTTATGAAATAAGCTATTTATTAGCAAAACATTCAAAATCATTCACTGATGGTTCTTTAATCAAGGAATGTATAATAAAAGCTGCCGAATTTGTCTGTCCAGAAAAGGTACAGGCATTTCGAGACATCTCATTATCAAGAAATACGGTGGCAGATAGAATTACTGAAATGGCAGATGACATCACTTCGCAATTACAGAAAATATCTACCAAAATCCAGTTCTTTTCAATTGCTATTGATGAAAGTACGGATATAAGAGATGTTGCACAAGTTGCTGTTTTTTTTCGTGGTTGCGATAATAACATGAGGATCACCGAAGAATTGTTGGAATTCATCCCTCTTCACGGAACAACAACTGGTGAAGATATTTTTGATGCCGTATGGAGCATTTTAGAAAAACTTAACTTGCCTGTTGACAAGCTTGTTTCTGTTACAACTGATGGTGCTAAATCGATGACAGGTGAAACTAGATCGGAAGAGCGTCGTCTGTAAGGAAATTACAAGACGAATATCCAGATAAACCGAAAATCAAAGCTTTTCATTGCCTCATTCACCAACAAGTTCTCTGTTTAAAATTATTAAAAATGGATCAAGTACTTAAAACAGTTACAAAGATAGTCAACTTTATTCGATCAAGAGCACTTAACCATCGCCAATTTACTTCGTTCCTTAAAGATTTAGAATCCGAATTCGAAGATCTTCCTTATTACACAGAAGTTCGTTGGTTGTCCTGCCACAATGTCTTAAAGAGCTTCTATCTGATTTTGGAGGAAATAATATTATTTTTTGAAATGAAAGATGAAAACAACGAAAATATATCAATTATAAAAGATCCATTGTGGGTACAAGACCTAGCATTTTTAATAGATATTACAGGCCATCTGAATAATCTTAATATTACATTGCAAGGCAAAGATCAATTGATAACGAATATGTATGATGCAGTTGCAATCTTTGTACAAAAACTGAATTTGTTTAAAAATCATTTGCAAAAGAACGTTTTGACGTATTTTCCTACATGTGAGCAGTTAAAAGCACAAAATCAAAGTTGCTCGTTTTCACATCACTCTGCAAAAATTGAAAAAATAAAAGACGAATTCGATAAACGTTTTGATGATTTCAAGGAGTTCAAGAAATTTTTCTCTTTTCACGGGACCATTTGCCTTTGAAGTCGAAAAGCTCCGACTTCGATACAACTGGAATTAATTGATTTCCAGAATGATTCGATTTTAAAAACCAAATATCGAGAAGTAGGAACTCCGAAAATTTATTCCTATTTAGGTGAAAGATACCTGAAATTAAAAAATTTGCTGCACAAATTTTAAGCTTTTTTGGAAGTACATACTTATGTGAGAAATTATTTTCATGCATGAAATTAAATAAAACAGCTTACAGATCAAGATTAACTGATAAACATCTATCTGCCATAATGAAAATTGCTTGTTCTCAGTCTTTGAATCCAGATATTGAAAAACTAGTAAGAGGAAAACGCTGGCAAGTTTCCAGTAAAAACAATAAATTGTAGTTTTATAAATATGTAATCAGATAAAATAAATGTTTAAATAAAAGCAATACTATATCAATTGTATATTATTGAAGTGAATTCACTAAACTACATAATATGCTTTAATTACCCTATCTATATTCCTGCATTTTCACTTTCAAAATACAATTTTAAGAAAATTTGTGTGATGTGGCCCACGAGAATCTTACCAGTAGCATAAAGTGGCCCATTGTTTGAATGAGTTTGACATGCCTGATATATATGATATAATAGCTCTTGTAAATAAATAGTTTAATGAATTGTCTATTGCTAGAATAAGAATCGATATTACTATAATTTATTCAACAGCATAATATAAGAACTTTTTTCGATGGCTAATTATGTATCTATTATTCCAACAAAAACTGATAAGCAGGTAATAGTCATTATAATACAGATAATACTAAAGTAAGTAAAAATCTCACCTAAAACTTAATACGATCGCTCTAAAATGAATTAAATTCTTTTTAGATGTAACAATATACTGCATGAATCTTTAGAAATTAATATACATATATATGAATTGTTATGTAAAACTGGTCTAGATTTCTGATATTTATATTTATGGCATTTATTTAAAGGGTTATAATTTCTTCGTATTTTTTAAGAATCTTTAGTGGCACATTGCAGTTATTTTACTGAAAGTTATCATCTTCTTTATTAATCGTTAATTTTTCTGAGAATTGTGAACTTTCTTAACGAATTGTATGATGGAAATAATATTAAAGAATAGTAAGCATATAGTACTAAACCACTTGTTGGTTACTTTTCTAATAAGATAGCCAAAAGTTTTAAGCAAATATAGACACACACACAGAGACTTTTTTAAAAGTCAAAAACTAATACTGACATGAGTAAAATTCAGTTTTTAATTATAATTACATTAAAGGGCGGGGTAATTTTTTGGTAACTTTATTATGCTTTATTTATTTCTGGTCTTTACTTTTCCACATTATAGGCAAACTAACAACTTCAATCCATTCTCAATTTATTTTTATCACATAGCATTGCTGTAAATATTTTTATAATAAAATAGGTTTAATATTTCATAAAGCACATAAATTTCATTTGGTGAATAAAAAAAAATATAAATGTGTGTATCGTATATATTTCTTATCAAATGAACCGAAAATTTATACATAATCACGCATAAGTATATAAAGCATAAATTTATTTTAGCCATCATTTCTAATGTAAATAAAAGCGAGCTCATCAAAAATTAGAAAGGTTATACGTTTGTTAAACATAAAGTGGTTATTGAAAATACTGAAATCATCTTACTAATTGTTCATTAACTTTGATATTGCATAATAATGCCTGTAAATCTATTTGATTAAATCACCACATCTTTAACTTTTACTTTGTAGTAGCTTAATTTGCTATGTCTAATCAGATGTTGTAACAAGATGAATTTGTCACTGAAATTACATTTGCTTTGATAATTAAGTAAATACTTTCTGCTCTACTTCTTGTATTTGAATATTTTTCAGAACTCTTTGTCTTCTTCAGCATCAATTAATATCACTTTATTAATGTTTAGTTTAACAAGTCTTTATAAATGTGATTGTATGTATTCAGTGACATAGCTATTGTGAAACAACAAAAATGTGTGAACCCTTGAGTCTTAGAGACCTTTTTGTTTTTATATATATACACATATTTATAAAAGTATTAAGATATATAAATATATATAATAAATATTGAAAAGGGCCTTCTTTTAAATATTGTGTAGGACCCAAAACTACACTACTCTATGTATCTGTAATATATAGGGTATATGAGCACAGACTTTTGCACCACACACCACTTACCACTCTATCTCATATCACTGATACACTTAAACACATATATGTCAAAAAGATAAATAATCACCAATATGCATATTTTATGCTAAACCAGCAATCATCAGTTGGTCCAGATTATCATCTCCACACATATACGCAATAAGTGCTCAGATATATATTAAGATACCAATCTTCATACTTTAATGGACAAGCTTCAATTCACTTTACACTTCAACTCTTCAACCATCCATCCAATTCAGATTTTCATATGGAATGCTCAAAGACCACCCTGAGGCTGAGATTCTTGTTACATCCATGTTGACTTATAAGTTAATCTGATCCCTCATGTGTAGGACACAATCCATTTAATACATATACAAGGGATGGGCAGACATCTCTACTATGTAATACCTGAAATACAGGCATATTATATACCTGTATCAATATACGTAATATATAGTGTATATGAGCACAGACTTTCACATCATGCACCACTATCTCATATCACTGATACACTTGAACACATATATATCGAAAAGATAAATAATCACCAATATATGTATTTTATTCTAAACCAGCAATCACCAGTTGGTCCAGATTATGATCTCCACACATATATGCAATAAATGCTCAGATATATATTAAGATAGTCAATCCTCATACTTTAATGGACAGGCTTCAATCCATTCCACACTCGACATCCATCCAACTGAAAATTTGAAGATGGAATGCTCAAAAGCCATCCTGAGGCCGAGATATTCAAATCACTATTTCACGATGTTAAGATAGTTCAGCATGGTCCTCTGGGAATAAATATAAAGTCTGAACTTCAAACAGCTAAACTTAAAAAGGTATTCTGTATAAATATATATTTAATTATTAGGAACTGATAGCAAGAAAAGGATATGTGTTTTATTTTAAGATTTTTCTGGACTTTACTATCTTATATATAAAATTCATATTTTCTCTGTTGACTGCTTGGTAAATGAATGTTTGCCTGATGTCATGTGTCAAATTTACAATCACTATATTCATGCAAAGGAAGTAATTCCACCATTAAATAAAAAATGCTGGGGGAGGGGAAGTCAGTACGAATGATTTTAACTTCAGAGATATATTTCACAGTAAAGATTTCCATTCAGCTGCAGAACATCCACAAACTGATTCATAATTCAAAAATAAAGAAGTTTAAGAAAATGGTTTGCATTGAAGTGTATATGAAAGAAGTGTTATAAGCAATATAATTCGATGTTAAGATCCTTCGTGCTTTCATGGTCTGTCAATCCCCTAACATAGTTCAGATGAATGACTTACTTAGCAATGTTAATTTAAAATGGAATAAACTTTTATAAATTAGCAATGTTTAATAAAAAACTTATTTACATTAAATCTTAACAAACAATTATTAAAGTGACGAATTAAAAAAAATTACAAATATTATATTTAATAAAAAAATATTACAAAAATGATGGGCTCAAAGGCCAGTAATTTTGGATTCTGACATTAGTGGTAATTATTAATAAAGCTAAAAAAAACTCTATAAATTAGTTGTGATGCTGTCAGAAAATTCAGAAAACAAAACAAAACTTTTTATTCGGAGAACGCTCCAGTAAATATATATATTTGTGCCATCAAATATAACAGGTATATTTAAAAATGTAAATTTTAATTTAGCTTTATTAAAATTTGGAAATTTATTCATATAATATTAAAATATTTTGTTTAATTTACATTGAATCTTTAAAATAAATTGTTAAGGTAACCAATTTAAAAAAACAATAAATCTTTACAAGGCTGGGCTAATATATATATTTTAATCTTAAATTGCAACTTTATAATTAATTTGAAAATAGTAAAAGTAAATTTATCAGAAAATACATTTCTAAAACTATAATTTACTGAACTGTTTTTCTGTATTAATTTAAAAAAAACTATTTGCAGCCAAACTAGATTAAAAATTTAGAGTAGTTTAATTGATTTTCAAAAACAAAATCACCTCATTGATGTTTTTATTCTTAAAAGTTATTTAGACTGTAACAAAGGGATATACTAATTTATAAATTACTACTGTGCAAAATTTACTTTCTATTACAAATAATAATCAAATTTAAAATCGATAATTATAATTAAATATAGAAATGAATAATAATAAAAAATAAGAAAAAGTTTAAAAAAAAAGTGTTAAAAGAAACCAATTATTACAAAAATGATGTGCTGAAAGCCTGGAGTTTTTTTATTCCACCATTCTCTCATTTAAAATCTTTTGTTTAATTTACTTCAAATCTTAAAAATAATTTGTTGAAGCAACCAATTAAAAAATCATGACCTTTACAAGGCCAGGTTAATCTGGTTAAATTATAATACCTGATGTTTGCACATCACAATCTTCCAACAGTTTTATTTGATTTATAAAAAAATATTTTCTACTATATGTACATATAATAATATGTGATACTATGATAGTGAGTAAACATTTATGATTTGATTACTAGTTGAGTAAAGTATAATAAAAAATCTTAGTTTGACCAAATCAACAGATCTGTTATTGTCATTCTGTTACTTTAGTTTTTGAATATCATTTGACCTCTTGAGTAATTATCTATATGATTATATTATCTAGTGCTCTTTACACAATTTATGTATTTAAAGTCAACTTTATATAGTTTGTAAATGAGTGTATGATTGTATGTGATTAAATATGTATATATATAAATACACAAACAGCCTGCTACAAAGCAAAAATATTTTAAACAGCCTTTTTATAAAAGATTAATAAAAGATAAGTATTATTTAGTAGGTTTGTCAATTGGTGACTAATGAGGGTTTGAACATTCTTCTATCCTTATTTTACACTTTAGCTTAAAATGACTGTGGCATATCTACTTAAAAAAAATTCTAAGCTTAAATGGAGTCTGGAAAGATTTTCAAATTAGTTGACCATATTTAAATCCAAATTAAAAACAATAGTAGTCTCTCTCATTATTATATTACACTGTGCATGTACTAAAATAAAATATAGATAGGTAGGAATAATTTTATTAACCAGAGTGAATCTATGGCAATTTAATGTATAGTAAATATTCCTGTTTATTCATATCAATGCCATATCATTATTATTGATCACACAAGTGGCATTTTGATATCAAATGTTTATCTTTTATAAAATGTAACCTATAGATTAATTCATTGTATTTGTATTGTTTATCATAGAAGTATGATTTTATTTCTGAGAATTTATGTTTGGCTTAATAAATTTATTATTGGTAATCATACATTTTAGTTAAAAATATTATACAATCAATCTGAGATTTCCCCCCAAATTTTTAAAAATAGCAGGGAGTTATGATACTATATTGCTGTAAATAAAAGAAAAGTTTTTATAAATTCTATGTATTTATTTTTTAAAGTGGCTTTCATAATCTCGTTTTATGAAATTATGACTTCAGTATTAGTTTAAAGCTGACCTGGTTGATAAAGATTCAAGAACCCATCAATGGTAAGTGTGTATAACAATCAATTCCATATGACACATTGATTGAACACTACTATTTTGTAATTACTGTAGCTTCCTAGACCAGTTTTCACATCAGATTCATATCAGAAACTTTAATAATAAACTTGATATTAGAGCTTTACAATAATATCATAGAGTTTTACACATTATCAATATTCATTAACAATGAAAATAATAAGTAGTAACTTGATATCTATTTTCCAAGAGATTGTAAAAGACCCAGAAAGAGATCACACATGAGATGTATGGATGAAATAAAAAGTGTGCAGGGGTGAAGTAAAGAGAGGTTAAAGATCAGAAAAGATGGATTGAACTTGGAGAGACCTCATTCTGCAATGGATTGATAATAGTTAACAATGATGATGATGATGAAGTTGATATATTGTCTTTAAAATAAGTTGAAACTTATTAAAAGCAGTGTACTTTGTGGTATCCAATCATTATGTTTCTCAACCATTTGAAAGATTATGCTATATGCTTTTTTATAGTAATAAATTCATGTGGCAATAAATAAAAAGTAATATTCATTTGTAAGTTCTTCATAACTTTATACCATTTCTCACACCACAAATGAAGACTTCCTCATATTACTTTCAAAAACAAATTTATTGCACCTTTAGACCAAAGAAATACATACTGAAAAGCATAAAACAATTAAAAGAGTATAAGATAGTATTAAAAAAAAGAAAAAAAGGTTCATATTTGAGTTGATGTGAACAGGATACATCCATGATTTAATTGACATTTCGAAAGTAAATCACAAAAGTATAATTTGTCTAAAGTTCATTCTCTTTGTTCTCCCAGTTCCAGCATCTATTTATAGTAAATGCAGCAGGGAAGACTAAAATGAAGTGTTATTAGTAGGCAGTGCTAGCATCCATGTTTCAGTTTCATGAAGTGATGTAAGGTATATTTTGTTGGTTCTGATTGGCATTGTATCCTGTTAGATGATCTATGTTTTAGGTTATTTTCTAAATGCATTGCTGATTGAATGATTTAAGGTTATGATGTGTTTAGAAGTATTGATGTATGTTTAGTTCTTGAGTTCACTAATCTGGCAGTACTTTAAACTCCCAGGATAACAATACATTATTTGTGTCAGACTGACTAGTATAGTTTTCACAAAACTCAGCTTTCTCTTTTTAATCTTTTTGTTAAATATTTTTTTGCAATTTCTTTGGGATTCAGCCATACTTATTTAGAAGTAGCTTCTAATAAATTAATGAGTGGACTTATAATTAAAACAACAAACTTTTCATACAGTAGTGCCACCCACTGTAAGTCTTAGTAATCAATGGATGCAAGACAGTTTGTGCATAAAAGTCCTGTCTAATGCCTACTCATCTAATATCCATCTCTTTACTAGTTTCTAGCTTATGGCTTTCATCAGTTATCTTGGATCTGAGAGCAACATGCACTTACATCTAGGTATAGAGTGACTCCTCACCAATGAAAGCCACAAGCAGTGCACCTACATCTACATGCAGTGTTCTCAGATCTAAGACTTCTCACTGATGAAAACTGAAAGCTAGAAACTAGTTTGTGAATATGAGATGAGGTAGGCACTAGATAAAGATTTTATACACAAACCTTCTTGCATACATTGATTACTAAGGCTTGTATTGGGTGGCACTAATATATAAAGAGTTTATTACTGTTTATAACAGCTTGGGTAAGCATAAGAAATGGTGAGAATATATTGTTTTAGTGGTTTTTGTCTTATATTTATTAAATAATTAACATTTGTTTTATTTTTCTTAATCAATTCATTCTATTTCGTAATATAATATAACAATTTTTTTCTTCATTAATTTATATTTTCCATACCTACCGTACTTTGTTTAAATTTCTCCTTTTTTAATTTTGTATTGTTTATATGTATATCTATTTAATACATACACACAGAATTTAATTTGAGGCTGATTCAGTGTTAAATTAGCAATACTGACAATGGATTGGAGTATTAAAAAAATTAAAAGTACTTTACTCATATTTAATTTTTAAAGCTTACTCTTCTAAAGTAACAGGGATAAAAATGACACAAAATTAAATATTATATACATATTCACTTTAAAAGAATTTGAAAGTTATAAGTTAAAAAAGTAAAATAACTAATTTTGAGTTTCTAAAGATGTATTTTTATTTTAGTTTTTGATTTAAGGGAATGCATTTTAAAATCGCATCGTAGATGTCAGATGTGATAGGAACCCCCTCAATATGTTATACTTATGAATTTAATTATTATTGTTAATAATTACAGCCGTTTTAATTGCGTATATTACAAATTTAAATTAATATTTAAAAACTAATAATCGTGATCCTCTTATTTTATTTTTTAAATTGCTTAATTAAAAATAATTAAAGGTAATCTTCAAATAATTAGTTGTTGTTTAATTAAAATATTTGAAGATAATTAATTCGTAGTTAATTTCTATGATAATATATAAAGTCCATTATTGGCCTGTTATAATAATCGTATTCAGTGACTCACATTAAAAGCAAGAAAATTCCTCAATATTTTTCTTTCAGCTATATAGTATTGTGTTTATAATTTTGTATAATGCTTCCAGAAAAATAGGTTTATTGCTTTAATGAAATAGTTTTTAAGATTTTTTTCTTACAATACACATACACAATAAATGCTTCTGCAGTCTTTATATACTCACGAATCCAGTAATATAAATTTATTACATAATTCACTTTAAACCATCAAACATTACATGCGCTATTGTGTGGAGAGTTTTGCCTCTGAATAATTCACTTTGCATAAATTGATTTAAAAAATCATTTATTTAGATACATACATTGCATGTCTATTTTTGTGTATAATTAGTATATATAGTTTCATATATGTACACAGTGCAGCAGTAATATCCACTATGTTTATTTCTTTGTGAGCATCATATGTTGTGTAAAATAGCCCACATTTTGTTGATAAACTTTGATTAGAATCGAATATGTATTGTTTATTGAACTGCAAGTGTATAGTACTTTTCAGCAAATGTGCACACACACACACACGTATATATAACACAAAGATGTATAGTGGGCATATATAAATTAATATGATATAAACAAAATTTAAAAGAAATAATAATATTGTTAGTAATGATAAATTGAAGGAACATATTTACCTATATTTTATTGTGTTTTCATTCATTCATTCATTCATTCATTTATTCATTCACTAAAAAAATAAGAATAAAAAAGAATATTTACTGTACTGTATTTTTATTTTTTATTTTTTTCCCATATGCCATAGCATTTACTGGGAAGTGGACCTGCAACAACTGTCTGCAAGTGACTGCTTGCTTGCAAGGCAGTTGCACTGACCTCTCGGCTAACAATGCTTGACAAAATGAATATCAAAATGTCCAACTTTCACCACAATTAAAAACACTCTGGGTGATGTTCTTTTTTTTTTTTTTGTAAAAGTATAGTTGTAGTCTCTTTATCAAGAAATTTTGATCTTTTTAATGTTTTGTGTTTTTAAGTTAGTATCAATTTCAGGTATGTTCTTAAATTTCATATAACTTTTAGCATTGCACTTAAAAAAATTATTACACTAAATACTGCATATCAAATTTAGAAAGAATAATTAAGGGGAAATAAAATATATATGCTTTCAACATAAATTAAAGACTTTTCATTCATAAAATATGATCACATATGGGCTCTGAGATGGAAAAATAACTGCTGACATATTGTAAAATTAATTTATATATTTTATTATGATTTTTTTTAAACATGATCATGTACAACACTTAGAGACAGAAAAATGGCTGCTTGCATATTGTAAAATGTATTAAATTTATGAATTTTAATGTTTTTTGTTTGATTACATTTTTTCGGATAGGATACAACTGAACTTTATATATATTGAAACAATAGAGTTTGCAGCTTCACTGTATATAAATAGGTAAAGGTATATTTATATAGAAATGCATAAGATAAATAAGACAGGCACTGCAAATCTAAACTATTTCCAATATTTATCCATAGAAAAATGTTCATCAAGAAGCTATTTTTTGGGTTAGTTGATTGCAAGTTGTTAGTAATTATACACACATATTAATTTATTAATCAGTAAGTTATACCATAACTATCTCAAAAGTATTCTAAATTATTTAAACAATCTTAACTATTTTGTAAAAAACAATCAAGTTCTCTTTAGATTCAAGTTCTGTTTGTAGAAGTGACTTTTTTTTATTACAAATATCACTATGTTAAATATTACAACTTTTAATAAGTATTTAAAATGTGGAATTTCACTCTATTTTCTTCATTCTGGGGTCAAATCATAGTACAAACATTAGATGACAGAGCTAAATCCAATATCTCCAGATTATCCATTGCCATTGAAGGGCATATGATTTTTATTTATATAAACAGCATTCACCTTTATTCTTTTATACTATGCAAAAGTTATATATATATTGATTCTAGACTGGAAGTTGTGTTTTATTAGTCTCTCTTTTACACTAGCTGTGGGCACCTTTGACCTACACATCAGAACATTGTTATCTAATATATATATATATATATATATATATTATATATATATATATATATATATATATGCAAAACCAAAAAACAATACAATACTAGATTAAATCCAAATTTTTACCAAAATCCTTACACAACCATGGTTTCATCTACTACAAATGGACCTTCTCAAGTGAAAATCAAACTAAAAGAACTAACATATATATACAAACAAACAAACCTTCCCATAATTTATTTCAAACTCCACCTTCCCTTAATATCAAAAGAAGTTTTCATAAGATTGAGAAGGTCTATTTGTAGTAGATGAAACCATGGTTGTGTAAGGATCTTGGTTAAATTTTGGATTTAATCTAATATTGTATTGTTTTATGGTTTTGCATTTTTATTTTTTACTAGTATAGGGTTAAGCACTTTTGGTTATATATATATATATATAGACCATAGATAAAAAAATAGGGTTAAGCACTTTTGGTTATATATATATATATCAGACCATAGATAAAGGTGGTACCACCTTTATTGTTAAAGGACATTGCCTTGATTACTGTTTAAGTTTGTTGATAGCTTAAGGATGGACTAATTCTTGTTACATATATATATATTTAACAATAAAAATAATAAATATAAGAGTAATAAATTATTATAAACAGTTTTTCAATTCACAAAAGTATCTTTGGTTAATTCCTTAACCTGCCTCAACTGCCATTTATAATATTTTATTATCATTATATTTATTATTTTTATTGTTTTATATATATAGTAATAACAAATATTTAGTTATAAAGAACTTTTGGTTAATTCCTTAACCTGCCTCAACCGCCATTTATAATAGTTTATATCCATTATATTTATTATTTTTATTGTTTTGTATATATAGTAATAACAAATATTTATTCATAAAGATAATATTAATCATCATCATCATCAACAACCATTATCAATCCACTGCAGAATGAAAGTCTTTCCAAGTTTAATCCATCTTCTCCGATCTTTAGCTTCTCTTCTTCACATCACTCCTGCATATTTTAATAGATGGACAATTGAAAGCTTAAATGGCATTCCAAGAGATTGTAAAAGATCCAGAACGAGACCACATGTGAGATGGATGGATGAAAAAAAGATGAGATTAGCTACAATAGTATAATAATTGTGATGCTCATAACTTATATAAGTAAACTTGTCTTAGATTCTAAAATTTCAATTATTTTGAATATTATATAATCACACTAGCTTGGATAAAGTAATTAAAAATAATGGGTATCTGCTTCAAATGGCCAGAAGTCAGAACTAGGTTAGTGATTCTAATATAGCATTACCATCTAATATCAATTGATAATTTAATCTTACTATAAATGATTCTGATTGAATTACTATTCCTGGTGCTGATATTAATAACAAGCAGAGAAAGTCATATAATATATAGTTTAGTAATATGGTAGTATTAGCTTTCAAATAGCTTTATTTATCAAAATTTTATTATTGTTGTTGTTGTGGCAATAACATGTGCGAACACAAACATCAGAAACTTTATGTCACTGTTAAAACAAAAACAAATCTGCCTTATATAATGTTTTTAATACTGACTAAAAAGATGAGAAATATCTGGGATGTTGATAATCATGTGACTGGAGGCAACAGCTCTTTATACAACTAATTTACTTACAATAATTATATTGCAATGAAATTCTTCATTTAACTTAGTTTAAAGCAGCAGTACATTACAGTCTGTGTTGGCATATCAATATCTAATTTACCTTTCTATCCAAAAAAAAACCCCTAACACGATATTAAAATTGTCTCACATTTTCAAGTCACTAATTACTGGACATTATTCTTCCATCAAATAAAAGATTTGAAAGTTTTAAACTTACTTTATATTTTGTACGCTTTGTATACTATGTCAAAATCATTAGGTATACTCTATAGATAATTTTTTGAATTAGTAAATCTGAAATTTTTAGACATCCATATGTCTTAAATCTAGTATGTAACTTAAATAGCCATATGGGACTGAAGTAAGTTCAGATCATAATATATTAATAGTTTTAGCAATATAAAATTACCAAAGCCTTAAGAGCAAAAACAATAATTGTAAGAAAATCAAGTCATATATTAAATCTAATGCTTGAACATCCTAGCACCTCACTGAGGAATGCCAAAAGCATGAAACTGGTCTGAGGATAGGGATATTCTGAAAAGATTGTTAAGATCTATTGGCACACTCATTATATAACACAATCATCCACACTGTAAATCCAGAAGCCAAATTCTTGTTTTTGCTTTTAATCATTTCAAATTAAAAATTCTACCACAAACCTGAATTACATATTGATCGCTGTTTCATAAAATTGCATATCAATAGTTTCAGTAACTAGTGTCATAAAATTGATTTAAAAATTGGCCAATATGTATCTTTATTTAGCAATAATGTTCATTTCAAATATCTCAGTTTTTTATTTATAATAACCCTTTATTTCATTTTGTCAGTAGAAGCTATATAATAGTAATAAACTTTGGTTGACAATCAAATTGAGTCAAATGCCTTAACCAAATCAATAAAAGCAATATATAAATTACTTTTTTGTTCCTGACTTTTTTTTTTAAATTTTCTTGGTAACCAAAATCTTATCTACAAAGCTTTTTGATTCTCTAAAATGACTGGGGTCTTTGGCAATTGTTCATCTATGATTAGAATGAATATATTCTACAAAATGCTTCAAAATACATTTCTTATAATATATAAGATTGATATTTAATCATAATTACAGCACCTTCAATCTTTATTTTTAAAAATTGGAATAATAGAAGTAGCCTTATGATATATTCATAAAAAAATTCCAATATTTTTGAAATGTACAAATCATCACCATATTTAAAATTTTTCTAGGCATTTCATTAAAAACTGCAGTCTTTTCTTTTTAAAATTACAAAGCATTATTTTAACTTCATTAATCAAAATATCTTTGTCTAAGTCTATAGATTTATTTAATTTCATTGATCAAAATGTATTTGTCTGATGATATATCCTTAAAAATTAATATCACTTATTGAATAATTATTTAAAAGATGATTAAAATGTGCTTTCTGGTTGAGAGGTCAGCGACAGCTGCTTTACAAGCAGTTGTCCTGGGTTAGAGGGTTCACTTCCCAGCTGATGCTATGACATATGAGAAAAAAAAAGTGCTTTCTATCTATAGTCAAAATAAGAGTCATAGATCACACGACCCAATTCTCTTAAGCTTGTAAGATATAAACAATGAGCATTTCCAATTGCTGAACATTCTTTGTGATAAATGCTTAGCCAGAGAAAGCATTTAAAATATCTCTGTCAGGACCCCCCCTAACCTCTGACCATGGTTTTGTGCTTTCTATCTGTTTGAAATATCATTGTCTTCATATAAAAAAGGTAGCATTGTTGGATTTAATAAAATAATGGTAATGTTTTTTTTTACTTCTCTATGTTTTTTCCAATGTATCAAAGAAAAATCCAAGTGACTATAGTATTAGCAAATATTTTTATTACCCTTTGCAGTTTAACTCACCAATCATTTTTAAGTCTTCTTAACAGCTGTTGAACTCCTGCATTTAATTTTCTACATTGATTGAGAACCCCCCCCTCCCATTCAATTTTTAATTAGTCAGGCTGAAAATGCCAAGTTTTCTTTTAATCAAGTCAGTGGTAATAAAACCATGTCAGAGAAACAGTTTTAATTCCTCTTTCAGTCAGACCAATAATATATTTATTTGTCTCTATAATGCATCCTTTAAAAAAAATCCATGCTTCCGTAACAGGATAATCTTAAAAATTCAAATTAAAAATATTAGCATTCAGTAATTATTGAAAGATATCATCTAAGGATTTAACAAGTTTTTTTATGAATATGATTGAAATATGACATTTGTAAATGCAACTATTAAATATGGAATGTAGTAATCTGTGATGTATCTAAAAATCTCATAATTATGTAGTCTATTAAATGCCAACGTTTTTGAATATGGGTGCATTCATGTTTCTATACAATGATTTTTATGCCTAAGTAATGTATTTATAATAATACATTAATATATTACATAAAAATCAATAACATCAGACCTTTGAAGTGTCTTGTAAAAATGCCATTAAACAATTTTTGGCTAATTTGTGTCAACATATATGAATACATTTGCAATTTGGTTTAATATTCACATGAATACATTTTGTTTATGATTTTATTACTAATTTCTCATTATTTTAATATTAACTATTATATCCAGGGTAAAACTCTCCATACAGTAGTGCTACCCTGTGCCAACCAGAGTAATCAATGGATGCCAGAAGGCTTATGCATAAAATCCCTATCTAATGCCTACTCATCCAGTATCCCCAGACTAGTTTCTGGCTTGTGGCCTTCATCAGTGAGGAGCTTTGGATCTGAGAGCACTGCACCTAGATCTTAGGATAGCTGCAAAGCTCCTCACTGATGAAGGCCACAAGTCAAAAACTAGTCTAGGGATATTGGATGGGTAGGCATTAGATAGGGATTTTATGCACAAGACTTCTGGTATCCATTGATTACTCTGGTTGACACAGGGTGGCACTACTGTATGGAGAGTTTTGCCTTGTTTATAAACAATTATGTGCTAGTATAAGAGATGGTGATCATGTGAAACTACTATATCCCTTCATCTCTTTATATTTGAATATAACAGATATGTTTACTTAAATTATAACATTTTATATTTAGGAGAAGTATATGTACAGTAGGCTATACTTGCTATCTAATGATTTTTTTCTTCAGGTATTCAGCCTATGATAAAATTAATTATCCTTTCAATTATTGATTAATTTATGAATATTTAAGTATTCTTATCTAGAGATAAAGATCCCAGGTTAATCAAGGTTAATTATGAATATCAGTTCAATGATCATAAAGCAAAAACAATTTGTAAGAGAGATATCATACTTCTAAAAGCTTAGATACTATAATTTAACTTTAAAGTTTTAAAATTATAGAGATTTGAAAACAGTTCTAACTTGCATTTTATTGATATGAGTTTCTAATTATTATTATGAATGAATTAAACTTGGAAGACTTTTGTAATGCACCAAGTTGTCTCTATGAAAACATAAAAAACAAAAACTAAAGATAAACAGTTTTAATAGCTGTATTTTTATATTGGACTATTTCCATCATCTGAGTATTGAATGTCTTTAGAAAAATTTAACTTTATTTAAATATTCCAAATACATTCAACTGTTAATAATAGCACATCAAACAGGTTAGTATGTGCACAATGCTTTGAGAGGTATTATTCTGCTCTCTTCATCAGGTGTTGCTAGCCTGACCAGTGACAGTACTAGCATGGGATTCAAACCTGGATCCTTAGATTCTTAAGGATTGAATTTTAAGGTAATGATCTAACCAACAACTCCCTACTGCCAAAGGCAAGAGTCAGTAGAAATTTCATATACTTATTTATGAGGTTCCTCCTAATTTTTCCACTTTTTCCTAGAAGCAAAGTTGGTTAGTAGTTTCCATACATACTGACTATTGCCTTTGGAAGGATGGCTCAGTTGATTAGAGCATTATCTTAAAATTCAATACTCAAGAATCTAAGGGTCCAAATTCGAATCCCATGCTAGTACTGTCACCAATCAGGCCAGCAACACCTAAAGATGAGGGGAGAATAATACCTATTGAAATATTGTGCATATACTAATCTGTTTGATGTGCTATTACTAACAGTTGAATGTATTTGGAATATTTAAGTAAAGTTAATTTTTTAGAAAGACATTCAATACTCATATTAGATGATGGAAATAGTCCAATATAAAAATACAACTAAAACACTATCATCACAAACCTTCAGGAAAACACAGTTTTAATATAGCTCACTGCGGAGCAAAGTCCTTTCTAGTAGACCTTCATAGACATACAAAGAAGATGTTCTTGAGCTTTGGACGGTTAGAGTTTGATTAATTTTCATTCTCATTTTACGATGTAGTTAGAACCAGATAGCTACTTGAAAGAAAAAGCTTAAGTCTGTTTACGCCCAATCTAAAGATTGTCCAAAGATTGTCCACAAATAATGACATTCTACAACTATTCCATATAACGCACCTCTAATATATATGTATATGCTAACACACATTTTCTACTAATGAGAAATTAACGGGCTTTATAAATAATATTTTTCGTTTCATTGCTTCTCGAAACCTTTTGCTTAATACGAGTTTAAGATTGTTACATGCACATCTATTCACTTTTATATAGAGATAATTTATTAAAGAGTAGTGTAACGTAATCATAGACGTATATATATTTTTTGGAAAGACGAATATTTTTTTAATATTATTTATAAGAATATATAGATATAAATGATTTGTAACAATTTATATATACATAAGACGATATTAAAATAATTTTAAATTTATTTGTATTTAAAAAATAAAAATAAAATCTGAAAAGTTTCTCGGTCTTCATCCTAATGAATAGATTAAAAACTGAAGTTCTGTTATCTTGGAAGCAGTAAAGCCTGTTAGCAGTAATGAAGACTAGTTCTAATGTAATGGCAACTGGTGAGATAAGCCATTCCATCCTGCCGTATCTTTGCCAGTACCATTGAGGTTAAGACTTTCAGGTAATGTGGTCTCTAATGACTTTCTGCTGAATAAAACTGAGATTTTTATGCTTTTCTTCTAGGTAGGTTCTTTAAAAAGATAGAGAAAAAAAAAAGGATTTTGAGGGCTGAATTAAAAATGGTGACTAAGAGATGTAAAATTGAAGCCTACATTTGTCTAAAATGCCTACTAGTTTATCAATATTTTAATATATGTACCATTATTAAAACCTAAGATGAGAGGATTATAGGGTTATTGTAATAGGTCACTCGTTTAAATCATAAAATTATGACCCTGTGTTTTGCTTTCCATTAACAAATTTTTTTATGACCATCTATAAGAATATGTATTTATCTTAATTCCAGCTAAATACTATAAATATATGAATGCACACACACTTATATATATATATATAACATGAGTTCAGTTTCCATAGGTGCATAATATCTTTTTTAACAATAGTGAATATTCAGTCTTTTTTATGGTCAATGTATTAAAATGCATCTATTTATATTAATATTTTCCAGGACATATTCCGATAAAAATAGCTAAATATTAACATTAGATAGTTGTCTATGCTGCCATGGAATGATTGTCTATGATGCCTAAGGAGAGGGGATTTCTTAGTTAAATGAAAAAAAGAAATTTCCATCTAGATTGTCGTTATGATTAACTACCATACTGGATGCATGTTATATTGCATATGCATATATATAAACAGCCATTTTAAATCACACTTTATGAATTAAGACTTTCTAATAATCTTTATAATTTTATGTCTTTCCAGGTCTTCATTGTTTATGGGATAATACAATTTTTATTTGAAATTATAATTAAGTAAAATAATTGTTTTCAAAAACTGTTTTATCAAGAAAGTTTTCTCAAATATTATATTGGGCTATTTCTATCATCTAGTTGAATTGTTAAATTTTTAGAAAAGTTAAAAATTTATTGTATACTTTTCCTCAAGGCTGGTGTGATCAGTGACAATTCAGCACAAGAAATGATATCCATTGAATACTGAATGTAAAATGACACCTAAATAACTAGACTATTTTGCTTATGTGCATCACTTTAAAGTCAGTATTCACAAATCTAAAGCTCATGTGATCATTTGTCATGCAAAGTGACACTATTTAGTCAATAAAACTTAAATAAGAGGTGATAATAATATAACTCACAACATTATGAAGTATAATAATCTGTTTGTTTTTACTAACAGCTGAATGTATTTGGAAATATTTAAAATAAAATTTGAATTTTTTCTATAAACTTTTAATAATTTAACAAAATAGTGATAATAGACAAATGTACAACTACAAGTAAAATGCCACATCACACATTTTCAGACAAACTTGTAGATTCATCTACGTAAATACACCATTTTGTGAGCACATAGATTTTTGATTGTAAAGTCTTTTGACAGTGATCAAATATTTTAAAAAAAGTTAATTCTGTTCATGCTTAAAGTTTTATGGTAAAATAATACTATATATATATGAATATTTGTATTTGGCTTTGATAAATGATTTGTATTCCCTTGTTTAAAAATACCAGGCAACAAATAATTATAAATTCAGATCTATGAGACATAGAGCTTCCCTGACCCCCCCCCCCCAAAAAAAAAAAATTTAAAAGGATATAATAAAATCTAAGCTACTATTTAAGTTAATAAAAATTATTTCTTTATCAAACACTTCATAAAATATCCAATCATTTATTAGCATTAGCTCATATATCTTTGTAAGCATTTCTAAATACTTTAAGTTTTTTATTTGAATGTGGATTGAGTGACTTATCAATCGAGTACTGTGAAGAAATAATGAGGGTTATTACAGGTGCTAGTTTGCCATTTTGTACAATTATTTTAACAGTTTATTTTACACCTAACATTAGTGCTGCGTTATTTAAGCTTATATAATTAAGTTAATATATTTTTTTTATATTAACAGTAAATTAAAAATCCACAAGGTAAAGATCTTTGTGATGGAGGAATGCAGTGTATTATGAGGTACTCCCCAGAATCTGGATTTTAAACCTGAAATAAAGCTGAAAATTGTTAGATAGCAGAAAATTGGTATCACAAACTTAAAATACTTTCCAAAATCCCAGACAACATCTCATGAGGCTAGCCATTTAATATTGGTTTTTAAAAAGATATCTAGTATAGAAAATGAAGTAGAATGAAAAGCCATTAAAAAATCTTAGTTAGCATTTGAATAATCTCATATACACTCCTCCAGTATTTTTTCTTTTTTGACTGCCAATTCAGGTCAATTATTTTATTATGCTAAATTTAAAATAAAATAATAGTTAAACTTAGTCTTGTGTTGGTGGTTGAGAGGTCAGTGTGACTGCCTTGCACTTGCAGGCAGTTGTCCGGGCTGTGGGTTCGCGCCCGGCCAATGCTATGACACTTTAAAAAAATAGTTAAACTTATTTATTTTATAGTTTTCTATTAATTCAAAATTTTATCATTATCAATAACAAAGGATAGATTGTCAGGTTTAACTTTATAACTAATTCAGCCAAAATATTATATGCACACTTTATTATGATAATATTTTAAATACTTTTGTCCATTGAAGATTTATAAAATTGTTTTAAAAACCTTTTTGTTTTTCATAAATATTATGTCATGTCTTCATTTTATGTAATTTTTAATTAATAACTATACTTTGCTGAAGAGTATTTATGAGTTTTTATAATTAAGTGTTAATTAAATCAATTTTAAAGTTGAAGATGACCACATAATTATTGATTTGGTAGTATATGAAAAAGAATGTTTTTAAATGCTTTTATTGAAGTTGAAAAATCTGCTTGTTTGTTTATTTGTTAACTGGTTAGATGGTAATGTAAAAAAATTTTCTTTCTATTTAATAACATTAAATTACATTAAATATAATATAAATTCAAATTAAAAATTAAAATGTCAACAAATTTTAACAGACAAGTTACTTACAGACTTTTTATACATATATAATTATGTACACATACTGAATATGTTAATTCTAATATTCTCATGGTTAAACAATGACACTTCCTGCAGTTCATGAGTACTATGATTGTGAATTTACTGGATAAAAATGTTCTCAGCATGTCTTGGGAAATCAACATAGAATAATCTTTTCTTAAGCCGACATTCAAAATATTTGCATATTGTTATTACAATTAACATAAGGAAAAATAAAAATAAAAATGTTTTTTAAAAAATTAAATATTTTAAAATATCTATAATAAATAAACATAATGAAGCATAAAAAAGTAAAAAGCAATGAATAAATAAAACATAGTAACCAAATAAAAAGGAATACAAAACATTATTTTGATATCATGTATGCAGTTTTTATATTGATATTTTTTATATATGCATATTTAAAAATAATACATTTTTGACTAAATTATTAACTTAAATATGAACAAACAATAGTTCTCATATGATTCATCCAGAAGAAAATATCAGCTATTATGCATATTTTTAACTTAGTGTCATGCATTTACTGTCTTAGTATTCCCAATATAGCTTTCCTATCATAATAATTCAAAAATGGCTAATGCTAGCATTTCATCATTGTGAGAAAATGTTATTAAAGTATAGTATTCTGAAAGGAATAGGAATAATTTATTCAATAGCTCAGTGATAGCTGCTTTACAAACAGTTGTCCCAGGTTAGCGGGTTTGCTTCCTGGCTTATGCTATGACACATGAGAAAAAAACATTGCTTCCCTATCTTTGCATAAACTGCATAGCTTCAAATAAATAACATAGCATTCCAAAACATCTAATATATGTTTTAATTTTTTATGGTCTTTCTTGAATAAAGAGTGAGAAATAAATATCCTTCACTGATATTATTCAGAAAACTTTAGGCTTTTCTATATAGGAAATAGCTGGGGTTTTCTAGTCATTGTTTAAATGTTGTATTATTATTTTTTATGTAGAAAACATTCTCTTGTTTAGATGCAAATGCTGATATGTATTAATAAAGGTATACATATGATTCTCTTTTATTGTTCAATTCCTCTCATTATTGTCTCTCTTATTTTATATTCGTATATATAATAACCACTTATAAAACAATTTATATATATATTATATTTAATATTTTCTTGGATATGGATTAAACCGTATATATATATATATTTCATATGTCAAATGCGTTGACTGGGAAGCGATCCCGGGCCAGCTGCTTGAAAGGCAGCTATGCTAATGACTAGACAACCAACCCTTGACTATATTATTTTTGTTTCGACAATATTATTCATCAATGTCAAGGTTAAATTAAGATCTTAATGAAGAACTGTTAGCTTTTAAGTAATAACGAGATTGAGTGTGAAGCAAAGAACAATTATTCTTGTACATATTTAACGGTTGATTATTCAGAATAGGTGGATTAATAAAGTTTTCATTATTTTCAGTTTTACAATTAATTGATTTAAAGTTGATTTTAGAAGAAAGTTATAAAGTGCTTTCCTCAAAGCTGGAATACATTGAGCTTAATCAGATTTATTTAAACCACTTGGTCTTCTTAATATTTTACTAGATTTTCTCAAAAAGTACTTTATTTATATATTGTAGAAATTTACTCTACTGGATATATTTTTAGCGTACATCTATTTGCAATAATAACTTCTTAATAAATAATCTAATTGTCAATAATCATTTTTAATATATTAGAAATTAGTCTTATATAATTCTTGATGTAGATTTCAAATGTCATAAAGTTTAAATATATAAACAATATTCTTTACTTTTTATTTACTCTTTATATCCATGGTGTATACCAATGAGAGATTAAAAAGAAAAGAAATCTGAAGCGTATAAATAACTAAGTAAAACTATTAGTGTATTTATAATTTATCAAATTAAACATTTATGTCAAGAATTATATGATGTGTAATAATTTCTAATATAGTAAAAATGATTAATAAGTTATTAAGCAGTGACTCTTATGAATAGGGGAATGCTAAAGAATATGTTATGATAAGATAAATGTATTTGACCTATATCAATAAATACAAATCAAGCATACAATATCTAGAATATCTGATTGATCAAAGTGCATTATATAAGCCTTCAGTAGACTTTTTTTGAGTATCTATAATGTTTGAAGTATGAGAGAGTTATATTGATTATAAAAGTAAGAAAGAGACTTTTGGTATAATAGTTAGCCATTATGAGCATAACCTAGTGTTTAAATTCCAAGCTTGCTTTAAAATTTCAACTACCTGAAGAAAAAAAAAATCCAAATAAGCGTAGCATTTTTTTCCAAATAGACAGCACACAACTCACCCAGTTAACATCCTATTATTAATCAATACACTGATTTTAAATTGGAAAGAAAAAATAAACTAAGAAGGCAAAATAAAATTAAAACACCACCTGCAATATTTGAACCGCCCGATGAATGAGATCTTCTTTACTTATATATTTAGAAAAGTTGCTAAAATATTTTAAAGAAGTACTCAATTTTATTGAATTTTCCTAATAATATTTATTTGTTCATCCTATGTGGTTTGGTCAAATAGTGAGTTCTTGAACTCAAACTCCATGGATTTAGCCCAGATCTGTCATTTCTAGTGCTTAAACCTCTTATTCATAAGAAATTTGAGTGCCAAAATGTTAGAACTAGAATTAATCGGAGGACCTTAGTTCCAGATTCTAACACTGTATTAAAACACACAAGTACAAAAAGAAAACCATTGGCCGATTCGAGGATCCATTGAATATTTATTATTATCATCATTTATTTCAGTTTGCTTCTATAAAGAGTTTTTGATCCTCATCTTTTGGAAAGCTAATTTTGACTCTAATTTTTAATCAACTTAGAAGACACAATCTGAAATGTCAAAAATTATCACAATTAGTGCAATATACAATTAGATCCTAAATTGTCATTTTTCTCAGTGTCTCAGGAATTGAATCGTGATCATTTATTGATTCGCAATCTATTACGCGATCATTCTGCTCACAACTCATATATATATATGCTTAAGCCAATAAACATCACATGACCACCTCCTCTTATGCTTATGTATAACTGTTGTTAAAACAGGCAAAACTCACTATCTATATTTCCACACACAGCAAGCTAGAGTAATCAATGGATGCCAGAAGGCTTGTGCATTAAATCACCATCTAATGCCTACTCATCCAATATCCCCAGACTAGTTTCTGCCTTATGGCCTTCGTCAGTGAGGAGCCTTGGATTTGAGAGCACTGTATCTAGATATTAGGATCTAATGCAACCCTCCAGCAACCACCTTTTATCTCCATTTAACTACAAAACTATGAGTCTTAAACTGAAAACACCTTAATGTTTTCAATCCAAGCCCACTAGCTTATATAGTCATATGGGTCTAAACCCAGTTCAGTACCTAGCATCCATTAATTACTCTAGCTTGCTGCGTGTGGCAATATAGATAGTGAGTTTTGCCTGTTTTAATATATATGCTTCTAAATGCGACACACGCCTAGAAATATTTATTTCAGGCCGATACTCACGTGTAATTAATATAGGTATGTGTTTTTATTTTATCAGTAAAAATATGTTTAAAACTTATATTGTGTGATTGTTAGTTTACTTTTATTGAATATTTAAAGAGTATTAAGTGTTGCTGTCAAATAAACTTTTACAGTCTGCTTTAAAATGTTTAGAACAACATGATTCAGCACTGTAGAATGGCAATTTATTTTAAACAAGTATAAAAAGTTTAATGCATTAACGAAAACACACTCTTTTCTCTCTCTATTCAATATCTTAATGTAAAAATTAAGTTCAGAGATTATTGAAGGATGAAAATATCACAATTGATTTTACTCACACTATCGCGGTGTATCTTTTCCGTGTTCTGGCCAGCTGGAGAAATGTAATTTTATGGTTTTGCAAGTCAGCAATCTTATTTGAACGAGAAATTATAAATATGTAAAATAAAAATCCTTTTACTTGTTTTTTTAAATATATAAAAATGCATTTTTAAAAAAAAAAGTTTACTGTTAATGTTGTCATATTATATTTAGAATTTAGGCATTAAATATAAACATTAAATTTATCGTATTACAAACTATAAGTAGCACTCCTTGGCATTTTCTTTTAGGATGATTTTAATAGGTATAAGATTATAAGATTACATTAATAAAAGTGTTTTTTTTTAAAAAAGTGAAATAAACATAATTTCAGGTTTGATACTCATGAAAGAATATTATTTATAGCTCCTAGAATAGAATTGTGAAGTTCATACATATATATACACATATTGATGACACTTAATAGAAGAGCAATACAGAGACTCCAGACCACTCAAAGAAGTATGGAGAGATGCATGTTGGGAGTAACAAGAAGTGATTGAAAACGCAATGTATGGGTAAGAAAACAAACAGGTGTTACTGACCTCATTGAAAAAATTAAAAGATTGAAGTGGAGTTGGGCTGGACATATTGCTAGAAGAGATGATAATAGATGGACAATTGAAATCTTAAACTGGATTCCAAGAGATTGTAAAAGACCCAGAAAGAGAACACATGTGAGACAGATGGATGAAATAAGAAAGTGTGCAGAAGTGATGTGGAGAAGAGAAGCTAAAGACCAGAGAAGATGAATTAAACTTGGAGAGACCTTCATCCTGCAATGGATTGATAATGGTTGTTGATGGTGATAATTGATGACAATAACAGTCTTAGTCTTAATAGTACTTTTTACATAAATTTTTCATGCCCTTTTCAAGAAAATTTATAATTGCAATACACATTTTGATTTTAATAAATAAAAATTAAAGTTGAAGGTAATCAGAAGATTAATTTTTGCAGTATATATGACCCTTCCCTCACTAGCACTAGTGGTGAAGTTCACAATCACATGATCAGATTTTATATTATCATAGCCAGTGCATTATTCATATTATTAATTTGGGATTTTTATCCTCCTGGTATCCATTTACCAATTATTAATGAATAGTTATGCATCATCTACTCAAAACATAATTTTTAAGCTTATTTGTGACCCCCCCCCCCAAAAAAAAAAAGAAAAATTCAATGTTTATCTAATCAAGATTCATTTTTCAGTTCAGGTTTCTTCCAGAAATCATGGTGGTTCAAGTAATGGGCATGATAGGCAGATCTCTAATTACTATGCATAAGAAGTTGCAAGTAAAAATTACATGTACTAAACATATATCTTTTCTATGATTTTGTTTAATTGAGTATGTGATGATTGATTTGATGGTATCTGAAACCAGTCCTGATCAATAACAAATTAAAAATAAAATCAGTAATATTATATTTTAGATTTATATATCTGTATATAATTACAAAATTATTCTTTTTAGAGCAAACACTATTGGAATACTTTTGATACGTTTGTATAGTAAAAAACATAATTAATTAATAAATAAAATGTCATGTGGTCACATTATCTTCAGTACTTTTTAAAAAATTTACAATAATAGTGTGAATTATAGTTTATAGTGTAAATATATATTACTATAATAAATATTTAGAATTGAGGCCACGGAAAGTAATTTAGGGGCCTTCTGAATAAAAAAAGAGATAAAATATTGCAAAATCATTTTAAACTTATTAATTTTAAAAATTATTTAAGAATTTTTTTTAAAATTTGCAATCTTTGAAAACTCTTCTAGGGTAAAGTCAATTTAATTTTTGAGACAAGATGGATTTTACTTCAAATAAAATATCCCATTTATAAAGAGAATTACAAAAATTTGATTATAAATTTAAGAATTTAAATTGTAATTTAGTTTTATTCTGACCATGCCTACATATAATTCAAATACATTTGCTTTTGTGAAGAAAAAACTCCTGTTACAGAAATATATAAATAGAAGTTGAAGAAATTTGAATTTATTTATTTACAAATTGGAAAAGAGCTTTGTGGTGGAAAAATGATACATTTCTCTACCATACATCCAACTTAGTTTCAAATTCAGATGGAGTAAAAGTTGATTTTTTTCAGTCCAATTAGACTTAAAAGATTTTTTTTTATCAATTTTCTAGCTTATAACCTGTTTATATAATCATCCAGTATTAATTGAAAGTAAATATCTAGATATTATTAGATAGTTAGAAATTTGTGTTGGATAAATCTTTATCCAGCAAATGGAATATTTAAAAGCTTACATTTTTAACCAGAGAATCGATAAGATTGAAAAGAAAGTTAAATACATAACATAATAATAGAACTACAAATGTTTAAAATTGTAATTAAAAGATTAAGAAATTTTTAACTTGAAATAAGGCATTTTATTTTACAATTTAAATAATAAAGAGAGTGTTTAGAACATTTTTGAAATGTGGATGTGGAAGAGAAATCAATGAATTGGATTTCAAGGCTAATATAGTACTGGGACATGTATATGAAAGCAAATCTATTAGATAAATGAAACAAATTGAGTTTGTTTTAACTAGATAAAGAGATAAAAAAAGGGAAAATTATAGAGGAAAATAGTTATGTTGATTTTAAAAAAACCCACCAAAAGTAAATGAAGAATATGGTCTGCAGAGTATATAATATTTCTTCTCAAGCAGAACACACATTTTAATACATATAAACAAAAATTAACTTTTAACTCGCAAACAATTCCACACATTTATTACTATTGTTGAATATTTATAATTAAAAAATTAGTCTGGATTTCAAATAGTATTTTTTGCTAATTTAGTATCAATAGTATATTTTAAGGAACTTTTAGCATTTGGGTACAATTAAAAAAATTATGAAGTGATAGAAAATGTTGGTAAAAATAATACTGCAAGTTGGGAGAACATTCAAAACTTTACTGGATTTAGTACGGGAATGTGGTACTTTATACAAAGAAACAAGATATACCTTAATATATCATCGAATTAGAAGTTTTTTTTCTTTAAAAATATTAATTATATACAGAAATCTTTAAAACATTTAAAAATGAACTGTGATATATTTTTTTTTGAGATATGTCTTATTATCAATTCAGCCTTTTACTATGCATATCTTTGATTAAGTAATCATAAATTCATATTAATATATTCATATTAAGAGATTAATATTCTTAAGAGTAGATATCAAAATTTTGAGAGTCTTTCTTTAAATAATTGGCTTTTTTTCAGGATTTATTATTAATATATATATATATATATATTGAAATAAATTGAGATAAAAGAAAATAGGAGTAGTTGACAACCATGTGTTGGAATTAGATTTTGTAAAGTAAATTTAAATTTGGGCATTAAAGTTAGGTTTCTATATATTATTGACACACACACACAGGTAAAGGTATGTGTGTTCAAAAATATAAAAAAATAGAATTGGTTTATTTTCTTGATATCTAATTTATTTCAGCTAAATAAATTTGTTTAAAAATTTATTTTTTAAACAAAATTGAATTAATTATAACCAAAAGATCAGATTAATTGAGAAAATTTTGATATAAATAAATAAGATAAAGTCCTTTATTAGATGTTTTACAAATGTTTTAATTTTGATTGAATATATTTTTAGAGATTAAGATAAACTAATTGTTATACAAGTAAACATGTTTTTTTTTTTTTTAATCAAAGGAATTTTGTATGAAAATGGGTTTTAATTAAAAATAATTACTGGCTTGTTTTGATGAGAAAATTTGTAATTGTATAAATAGCCAGCCTCCGAAAATAATTTTGGTTTTTTTTTGCTATCTCTGATCACCATTCTCCAAGATTATCATTGCTGTTACCATATATTTTAAGAAACCTGTCCAAGCACTTGAAGAAAACACTATGTTTTGCTGAAGTTACTTAAGGACTTCTTTTTGAGTATGGATCCCACTAATCAGAATATTTAGCCCTAAGCTGAATTAACTCCAACCTTATGCCAACCAGCTACACGTATATAACATTGCAATATCCTGAATGTGAAAACTTAATTATGACAGAATATTTGCAAAAACTATCAACAGTATATTTCACTAGTGAACTGCAAAAGTTAAAATATAGGTGCATTTAATCTTAGCTTTATATTTAAAATAATATCTTCTTAGTCAAGTTTCTGGATTTGAGATAACAATTTTACTTAGTTTATGAACAATAATGGTTTAATAAACTTAAAGAGACTATAGTACCACAAGCCAGTAATACTTGTAATTTAATTTATATTTTTTGGATATTTATTTTAATGTATTTCTTTTCCAATGTTAACTCTTTGCATTTTATTCGTACTTTGTAATTCATACTTTGGTTTTAGTAAAATTCAATATATATATATGAGGTATGCCGCTGAATATTTAATAGTAGTAAAAAGTCTATGTGCTCTTAAACAGTAATGAGGGAAAAGTTATAGGGAGTTCAGTTATTGTTAAAATAAAAGTTAAAAACCAAAGTCAATTTATTTTCATGAATATTTTTCTGTAGGTTTTTCAATATCAAAGGTAGTTTTAAATAATCAAGATTTAATTTAAGAAATCAATCTTATTCCTAAAGAATTAATTTGTTTTTGAAATAGTTAAGATTAGGAGTTTTTCAAAAAAATTTTCTTTAAAGCTATCGAAAATCATTTGAACAATATATTTAGAAATTAATAAAAATAAAGCTATGTGTAATTGATATGCGCATGTACATATATATAGATAGTTTAGTAAGATGATTTTGTGTTATTTGGAACTTTTAAGCAGGTTAATATTTATTTGCATCAAATATGTATCTGAAATTACAGGTTCGAATATACTTGTGTGAATTTACATATCGATTCTGTAGATGTTTTATTCACTGCACTTGAATTTTATATACAGATATTTGGTTATCTCCCCATGATATAATTTCTATGCTTGAGTTTGATTTTATGTGCAATTACTCATGGATGATTTGGATTTTACTCCAGGTTTAGAGACCTATCTCCCTGTGAATATATTCTTTCTGCATATGAGTTTTAATTTTATATGTAATCACTCGTATGATGATTTTACATTGTATTCCAGGTTTTTAGAAGCTATTCATGTTAATTGTATTTTTATGTGTTGTAGGAACAAATTCTTATTATAGAAAGCTGCTTGTGTGGTTGCTTCCATGTTATGAATGTTTGAATTTAAATTAGTTTTTTTTTTATTATTGCCCATTCTTGAAAGTTAAAAGTGAAATGTATAGGTGTGCCCTTTTTGATGTAGATAGCACATATCTAAGAGAATCAGATAAACAGTATAGTTATTAGGTAATAGTCTTTGAGATGATACAGAATTTAATAATAAGGGTTTGTTAATGTTGATATTTGAAAGGCTAACTGATGCCAACAAATGAAATGTATGTATTATGGATAGTTTAAGTTTATATATTGCCACTGAACTATTAATAAACTTGTTTTGTTTGTTAGTTCCATCTCTAGTATATGTTACTGTTGTCTGATTTTTCCAATTGATGCTTCTAAAGAATCTGCCCTCTGTGACTTAGAGGCATTAAACATTTATTAGTGATGACATGTGATTGAGTAGGTATCAAAGGTTAAGGTCTTCTCCAGTAAAACTTTAGTATAATGTCTCTTGAGAATACATTCTAGACTATAAGTCTAGTGGCACCTTCTAGTATTGGATATTGACCATGCCTACAGAGGTTTGGATGTCCATTACAATATATATATATATATATATATTGTACCAAGGTTATATATATATATATATATTGTACCAAGGTTGGTTATGCAATTAATATATGAGTATATAAAACAATTTTTTTTAACCATTAATTTATTCTTTATAATGTTGTTAATTATTAAAATTGCTATTAATGTCATTTCTGACTATTTTACAAAGTAATATTTTGAATTTGATCTTTCCTATTATTTTAAAGATAATACAAGGTCTGTTTTGGAAATACTATTCTAAAGATCATTTAGGTCATTATAAAATATACTAATAGATAAAATAACATTGCTTGTGTTTTTTTGTTAATAAATAGTTTTATTAAGACAATAACAATGTACTTACATTACAGAATTTTCTCTGTTTGTATTCAGTGTGCTAAATTCTAAAATAATCGTATTACATTTAGTATTAATTACTTTTTACTGTTTACTATGGAATTTGAAAAAGTTTCCATATTTCGTCAAACTTGAATTTTGTTGTAACGGTTTTCTTCCTTTTCTTGATTTTTTTAATCATTTGAATAAAAAATTGATATTCATTTGGGTGGGGAACTGTAAATAATTTCTTGCACCTTACCAACCAAATGGAATATGTAAGAAATATTGAGAGTCTTACGGTTGAGATGTCTCTTGTTTGGATACAGTCTTTTAGCGATATGATTTGGTAGAAGTCTACCTTAGAGTTTTTATATATTATTTCTTTGGTGTTTCCTAATCCAATATATGTATGTATTATGTGATCATAAGTTTCCTCATGCTCTCACAGTTGGGGCATGTTGGATCAACACTGTTTAACTGTCTTTTGTAGTGGAGGAACAAATTAGTAGGCATTGCTTCCAACTTTATCTTCACCAGAAAGTCTAGGTGTTTTGGCTCAAGAGCCTAGTATTTGAACAGCAAGGTAATTCTATAGTTTGAAATTCCCAGTTTTGTCTCTACAGTGTTAGGTTGGGGGTTAATCATGTGATGGGCTCCCTAAATTTTGATGTTTTTATATTTAATAGAGAATAAATAACAGCTTACATTCTTATATGTGTGAATATATATTAATGTATTGATTTTAAAATTGCAGATATTGTAAGGGTGATAATTGATATTTTAAAATGTATTGTTTGTAATAATTACTATGAAGATAAACAAGTGTATTATTATTTTTGTTTTAAAAATTAAATTTCTAAAAGAATATGTCAAAATGCTGGCCTGTATTTAATAATATCATGATCACTTGATGAATTTGAAAAAACAAACAAACTCAAGTATATCAATAGTAATTGTGACATAGATATTGCATCAATTAAACAGATGATATGAAAGCCCTTGCAGTCATTTGAAAATTTCTTATTATTTCATTCTGCTCATATATATTTGCTTACTTCAATGGAAGCTATGTTTTCTTGACAAATATTTTTTATTACAAAATTGTGATGTATATATTTTTAAATATGTTTGGAGTAAAACAGTATAGATGAGCAACTAAACAATGAAAAGTCAACTTCTATTGCTGGACAAACAAAAATGTAATTTTGAGAGATTTTTAAAACAACAAGATGAAAATTTATAATAGTGTTTTTAAAAGTTTTATGGAAGAAATTTAGTGTGTACTTAGATTTAATCTGGAATTTATGCACATATGTGCCATTGCAAAAAATATATATGCAATCTATAAAGGATAAATTAAAGATTTGGCAAGGATATGAATAATAGTAATTTATTAAAATGAAATGATTACATTATTAAGAAGATGTTTAAAATATTGACATTCTATATTGCTTTATTATGTCTTTAACACAATCTAATGGGATTGTTTTTAAATTATAAAATGCTGATGTAGATTTTATTTTAAGCTTATATCATGGTTTACCATACAGTATCTATAGATGATTTAACTCTCTTGCACTATGATAGCATTCTGAATATTTTTTTGTTCTCATTTAATTTAAACTTTCAACTTTCACTTTGATATTAAACCATTATTATTTATCAGAATATAATAAATTTGACCTGATTTTATAGGCATTTTTATTTAGAAATTAAATAAAATTTAAAAAATCACATTTGATTTTCAGAATTATTTTAAAAAATAGATTTTAATCAAAACAAAGTGCTGTTTCATCATCAAATATTAAGTGGAGCAGATTCAATTTGCAATATGAATGAAATCTTGTTTGTTTGATGTTTGTTTTAACTATTTCAACAAATCATTTTTAATATGTAGTAAATATATCTATTTATGCTTTAAAAGATTTTTTTTTGTAATTTTTACTTATCACTAAATGTTATAATAGACTATTGAATAACATCATTTCTAGACAGTTTTATTTTCCATGATCATAATCTCTATGATAACTATTCAGAATAATATATTATTTTATATTTAAAAAAAAAAATTCTGTAAAAAATAAATATGTAATAATATATGTTTTTGATTTCCAATAATTATTACCCAATCACTATACAAAAATGATGATAAACTTTCAAAAAGTCACATTTTTAGACCATCATAATATTTTTTTAAATAATCGTGCAAAGTTTGAGATGGCCAATCACATAATAAACACCTGTCAGCATATACTTTGAAGATCCTCTTTTTTAATTATCCCAACATCTTTTGAATTTTTTTCAAATTAAAATATTAGAAAAAAAAAATACATGAATTTTAAAGCTATAAAAAAAAGGCTCACAATTTTTTTTCTCAGCAGAGAGTGAAAAATGCAAATGACTTCTGATCTGAAAAAGTTTCGTAATTAAAAATGCAATGGCTAATGCACTGATGGATAAAGTTATAATTATTTTACAATGGAAATTATAATAATAAAAACTATTGGATAAACCATCCATGGAAATGAATACCTATTTATAGTGATACTTCATATATATATGTTAATAAAATATAAACTACAAGAATACACAGGATAATATATATAATAACCATCACTTAAAGGATTGATGTGCCTTAAGGTCTGCTGAAAACTAGTATTTGGAAATCATCATCATCATCATCATCATCATCACCACCATCATCATCATTATTATTATTATTTGTTGTTGTTGTGTAACTGCTGCTTGGCAATCATCACCACCACCACCACCATCATCATCATCAACACCACCTCCATCATCATCATCATTGTTATTATTATTGTTTGTTGTTGTTGTGTAACTTCTGCTTTATAATCATTGGATATTTTAATGGATTATATATGAATTTCATGAAATAAATCTAGAATGCAATAGGACCTATAGATAACAAATATTTATATTGTGTACAGGTTGTTTAATTTTATTTAGAGTTTATTATTATATTTGTATTTAAAAGATTAATTTAATGTATGTTTGTGTGAAACAAATGTTTAGACGTATACTTAATCTGAGGAACATTACAATAATTATCTAGAATTTATAAATAATAGTGAAATAGATTTTATCTGCTGACTTGTTTAGGTTTTCATAATATCCTTAGAGTGGATGAACCATAACAAGTTAAGGTTCATTTTGTAAATGTAACTTTATCTAACAAAATTTTATACAAATGCATATTTTCCTTTGATTTTGGATTAAGTATTTTGTTCAGCATCACTTATTGGTATAAACATACCAATCACCATAGCATATTAAATTTTATTTCCATAGTACATTTTTAATTTTATATTTTATTACTATTTATTGTAAATAAATTATCATTATTTTTTTAAATTGGAGTTTTGAATTTCATTCGTTTTAATAACATAAATACAATAATCAGAATATATATTTAAAAGAAAGATGGATAAACAAGCTTCAACTAGTTAGCAAAATAAACATTATTATTATTATAATTATTATTATTTAACAATTAGTTGGGCCTTATTTAATGTATTTATGAGTATTCACAAACTGTTAATAAACTTTATAATAAAATGTTATCAGTATTGATTTTAGTATTTCACTTTTTTTTAATACAGCATAAAACTGAATACACAGCAAATTAAGGCTTACTTAATTATAAATACCAATTATAAATCTATTATTCAATTTTGAATAATATATTAGTGTGAGCAATAGATATTTGCATGATCTCACTTTGTGCATTTTTAAAAATCTTTTGAATGAAAAAATGTCTTTTTTGTGTGGATTTAGAAATGGTGGGAAAAATGATAGAGGCATTAAAAGGCATCACTTTGCAAGTATTTCTGGATTTCTTTGAAAAATGAAAAACATGTTTTGACCTGGGTATTGCATCAAATGGATAGTAATTTGAAAGTGATTAAATTTATAATATTTAAAAATAAATAAGCAGTTTCTTATTATAAAATGCTGATTATTTTTGGGTTCGCCCTCTTATATATTAATCAATATAATTATCATCATCATCATCATCATCATCAAACATCAATCCACTGCAGAATGAAGGTTTCTCCAAGTTCAATCCATCTTCTCCAATCTTTAGCTTTTCTTCTCCACATCACTCTAAACACTTTCTTATTCCATCCATCCATCTCACATGTGGTCTCTTTCTGGCTCTTTTACAACTTCTTGGAATCCAGTTTAAGATTTTAATTGTCCATCTATTACCATCTCTTCTTGCATTCTCACAGAGTGAGTTCTAAAGTCTGGTTATAACAAATATAGAAGTATATATAAGTTTACATATTAGTTGCCATATCTTGAGAATAAATGATAACTCAAAAATAAATACTAGTATCTGAGGTTTTGAGTATAGTTAAAATCATACTTTAGCTTTTTCTGTACATATATGCACATACATACCTAGTACTATTTGGAATCTTATTATAATGTAGTTGAGGCACAAAAGATATTGATGTTAGTGCACTTGTTCATTATCATCTCAATTTATAATTCTGATCAATATTTAATCTTACTTTTAGTTACATTTTATGAAGCTTAATTGGAAGCTTTATTGCTGTTATGTATTTGTCACACAATGTTTAGGTAAATACACAGATTTATAAAGAGGGCTTTCTGCATATTGTTACAATGTAAATGTAGTAAATATTCTAGCTTACAATAAACTTATTGTTGGTTGAATATTTTTATTTGTAATTTCTGAAACCAGATCATCTATGCACTCTGGCTGCTCCAATGTGCTATTATTTTTGACCAGAGAGTGCACTCAGTGAATCAAAAACTATTGGACCTAACTCACTCTTTCAAAACCAGAGATACCAAACTAATCCTACTTCCACTCTTCACAGACACCTGGGCAATCCTCCAACTCCCATCCTCTCAACCTCTGTAACAGGACTCATCCAATTAAATGTTTGAGACCCATGTGGTCACTCGCTCAATGAGGACATGCATCTTGGACTTGCAACTAAAGAATTTTTTGGCCTGGACTACATACCCTTCCACATTCCTTTCCCTTTTCATATGTATCCTTCAGTTTTCACCATGTTGTTCCTGAATTTCTTTTTATCGTGTAATCATTTCTTTGTAAACCGTTTTTTTAACTGTATTTGTATCTGTTTTTTTTTTTTTTTGATGAATAAACTTTCATCACTGAGAAAAAAAAAGATCATCGTTATTATTATAATTTCTCCAAAAGTATGGGTTTATATCCATCCATAACATTTTTGTCATCTATTTGTTGTCTTCAAATTAGTGTAATTAATCTTTTTAAAAGCAATGTAACTTTTTCACTTGACCTTTTTTGCTTTTAGTGTTACCTATTTCTAAATATACATCAGATTCATTACTTTTATATCCTTATATCTATTTAGTCTTTTGTACTCTTTCCAAGGTTTTATTTTTTTTAAACATTTTTTTCCAATTTATTTTTTTCTCAATTTTTTTAAAAATATTTTTTAAATGCATTATAACTTAAATAATTAACTGTTTTTTTCTTTATAAATCTTGCCCAAAAATCTGAATTTTTATTCTTAAAGTTGAAACAATATTGAAAGTTTTGATTAACAATTTAAAATCTTTTATCAAGAAAGAGTCTATTTCATCTATATATTCAAGTCAAATTACATTTCCAGGCCATGTAGGAAATGGAATTAAATGAACTGATGTGTTTACTTAGACCTGAGAACTGTCAGTCATTTAGAAGGATTTGATCATTTAAGACTTACCGTGATCAGATAGACATATAAAGGGTAAAATTTTACATGTAAAGTGGCTTTATGTTCACCATGAGACTGCAAAATATAAATTAGACCAAGAGAAAAGATGAAAAACCTTTTTAAAAATAATTTAAGCCATCACTTGGATTAAGATAAGAGAAACTAAAGTTTTATATCAACTTTTTAAATCATTGATTTTAAAGGCTGTAGATAAGATTTCAATTTATAATTTAAAGATATTCACACCCACTTTATAAATAATATAAATTTAAGACTACAAATTATTTGATTAACAATATAGTGCATAAATAATTGTATAAGTTGTGCCAGTACAAAATCTCAAACACAATGCGCCGGCACACACAAATATATATATATTGTAATGGTTTCAAGCATAGTGTTTGACATCAGTCGTTAATCCATCTAACTCTACATGAGAGATTAATCTACTTCACATGACTTGTGAATTATCTATGTAAGCCTGAATAACACATCACATGGTGGTGCCAAACCCTCTGATCATGTCTAATTTCAATGCTAGATATTTAGAAGCCATTTTTTAAAAAAATCTCCAAATTAATGATGTGAAAATGTAAACATCCTAAGATTTAAAGATACCTATCTCTTTATCTATATAAGCGTAACATTAATCAGCAAAAAAAAAGATTTATTGTTTGGGAGTTCATAAAAAGTTAAAACACTGAAAGTCACAGTGCTGGGCCATGATGTATGCACCTTGAAATCCAGAGTTTCTCGCAGAAACACTGATCCAAACTTCACAGGACATAAATAAGCCGTCAATTGTGAAATATCTTCTGGCACTGTTGAACTTTTCAAACATAAATGGATCATAAATGAAGTAATATGAGACAGATTAATTACTGCTGTTGACAACTACAAATAAAATATTTGTTTATTTTCCATATATTGCTTACATTATTCTCACATTTCAAAATAATTTTTAAATCATTTTGTATTTTTTGCTGCTTTTATGAACTTGTGGATCCATTACATTGACATACTTGCCATGCATTCTACAATTTTTCAATCATGCAGATAAAAATTAAAGTTGAGAGATCTCTGTGAGGTGAATAAGGAATCTGTGAACATTCTTTGAAAACACAGACACTATATTTTAAATTTTTAAACATTTTCTAACTTCTGTTATTTTTCCTGTATAGGTAGAAAATGACTATTTTTAAATCATGCTATTTTAAACATTATGGAAGGCATATTTTTTTAAACTTCATCAAACCTAAGGAAAGGGAATTGGTGGGTCAATTTTTGTTTGAGAATTTGTGAAATGGATAATGATTATGTGATTAATTAGAGGACATTTGAATACAGACTTTCAAGCTATCTTCAGCTATGCACTCCATCGTATATAACTGATACACATGACCACATACATGTGAAAAAAATAAATGATCTCCAATATTTGTATTTCATGCTAAATCAGCACTTATCAATTGGTCCAGATCAGCATATCACAGATATATATATATATATAATTAGTATATACATTATACTTGTAGTTAAATATAACAGATTCATCCTGAATTCTGCCTATCCCTTTTATGCATATTTAAATGAATATATTAAGGCTCTATTTATGAGGTGTCAGATTGGCAATGTCAATATGGGTATGACAATGATATTGGCATCAACAAGGGCTTTAAGCATTTTATCATCAGATTTTCAATAATATGGGTGGCTAAAGAGTTGGAGGATGGAAAAGATTGAAGTCTGTCCATTAAAATATGTGCATGGAAGATGATGATCTGAACCAACTGATGAGAATGGTTTGTGAAATACACATATTGGAGATCATTCATCTCTTTCACATGTATGTGATCATATGTGCAGAGAGCTTGAAAGTCTGGGTTCAAATGCTCTGTACTTACATCAAAAATTCAGTATATACATTATATTTGTAGTCAAAGATTATGTAATTAATGAAATTTTCGGTACTCATCTTTTAGCTAAAGACGCTGTTCTATGGCGTGGTTTTCATGCCAAAACACATTAAAATGCTGTTTCCGTGGCCGACACATTTGAACCCGCTTTTTCAATAGTACAACTTTTTTGTTGTGCTACAGAATGCAGGCTGCTATGTCGTGTCACAGTACAGCATGTATGTTGCATGGTAGCAAATATATTTTGCAAATTCGCACAATTTATAAAACAGTTATGACTTGATGAGAGAGTTTGTATTTGAATTAGATGGAAATGTTGTTTTCATTGATTTTATTTTTATTTTAAAGGATTAAAATGTTGATATTTTGTAAAGTAATAATTTTAAGACTTTTTACAATGTACTGTATTGAAGTTTTAATTGGGAAAATGTTAAAGATCTATGTTTTTATGAGTTGCAATTAGGTAACGCATCAAGTAATGTACTGTTCGTAACATTCCACGAGACAAAGAAGACTTCTACCGTGTGTATATTTTTGAAGTAAAAAAGAGTGGTACCAAAAAAATATCCAGTAAGAAAAGTACAAATATACAGGTTTTTTTGTAAATTTAATAAAAAGCAAATATTCTAAACATGTTTAATAAGTAAAGAAGACATTTGTATGTGTTTGTTGTTGTTTAAAAAAGTTTGAGTTTCTTTATTTTGTCCGAGTACAGTTACGATTTTGAATTTTTTTATTTTAGCATTACAAACAAGCAGAACACTAACCCTAAAACTAACCCTAACCCTAAAAGTAACCCTAAACCTAACCCTAAACTAACCCTAAAACTAACCCTAAACCTAACCCTAAACTAACCCTAAAACTAACCCTAAATCTAACCGTAACAACTTTTACTTTTATTACGATTATTATTTTTTAGTTAAACAACAACAAAAAAAGTTGTAACACAAGTAAAAAAATATCCGATAGAAAATTGATAAAAAAAAAGCCGTAACACAAGTAAAACAATATCCGATAGAAAATTGATAAAAAAAAAAGCCGTAACACAAGTAAAAAAATATCCGATAGAAAATTGATAAAAAAAAGCCGTAACAATTTAAAAAGTATACGATATAAAAAACACGAATCAAATTGTAATTTGTTGATTTTATTTTACATTTATTATTATCATTTAAATTGTATATGTTAATAAAAAATAATATTTAAAAAAGACGATTTTGTTTTGTTTTTATTTTCGCATTACAAACAGAAAAATTATTAAAATCAACGGCCCGTGAATGTTTATGTTTTATAGTTTTAGCGTGAAAATGACACCATCCAATGGCATCTTTAGCTATAATACAAGCACCAAATATTCCATACTTAATGCACATCTTCTGTTTCTTGTGACTAGAAAAAAAAACTATATTGCAGCAATCAAACAACTTTAGAATAAAGCAAACAAATTTATCAAATTCACTCTAATTTAGAATATAAAGCCACTACTTTTACTATGGTTATAAAAATGTATTATATATTTGCTGTAATAAATGTTTATAGAAACAGATAAAATAATTATACTATTCTAGCATGTATTAGCAACTCTGAGATTGTTTATTGTTATGAATATCAATATTTTATTATAAATGTATGTTATAGTGTTGCTTTTAAAAATGTAGTGAAATTAACATGTTCTGAATAAAATCTTCATGACAATAATAAATACTTAGAAAACATTCATTTCTCAGCTCTGTGTGGATTATTTTTAAGATAAATATTAACAATCTTAAGAAAATCTACTTAAAAATTTTTTAAATTAAATAATTAGCTCTATATGGATTTTTTTTAAAGATAAGTATTAACAACTCTTAATTAACTATCTTAAAAAGTTTTCACCAGAATTACAACAAAGAACTACTGCCAAATAATGCCACACTTCTAGATATCCACTAGGTATCAAAATATTATTTAAGTTTCTCTATTAGTTTTTTTTTTTCAGTTTACATATATAATTTTTTAATTATGAATATTAAACACTTAGTTTAGAAATTTTTATTTACAAATATGGCAACATTTTCATAAACCATTTAGTAGATTAATATTATCTGTGATTTCCTATTCTCTCCATCAAATATAACAGTGACACATCCTCAAGTACAGACACAAAAATTTTGTAAGGAATCTGAATAACCATTACAAACCAATAATGTTTTTTAGATGCTTATTTTAAGCTCCCTTCAAGAAAACTATCCATAGGCATTCTGTTAAATTTCTATTTATTTTTGTAAATCACCCATACCCTCATCCAAATGAAGTTGTGATAAAATTGCGTTATGTTTTGATAAACAAAAAATATGTATTTGTCAAGCATTAGTGGCCTAGCAGTTAACAGCATAGCTGCCTTCCAAGCAGCTGGCCCAGGTTCACTTCCTGGTCAACGCATTTGACATATATATAAAAAAAAAGTATTTCAAAAATGTAATAAACTTAATAGATAAAATGCAGGAAGTGATAATAAATTAATAAAATATAAGATAGATGTTAATGTGAAACTAGCGAAACAAAAGCTATTGAAAAGTCAGTACTAGCAGTTGATGTCCAAATCTTCAGAAATATTCCAATAAATTCAAACTTTAAACTTGCAAATCATTTAAAAATATTAGGACTTTGATATAGTATTAAATTTAAAGCAAATGAAAAAGAAGATACCGTAATAAGAACTATTATACAAATAACAATTCAGGAGTAAATTTTTAATTGAGACATAACAATGTCTGAACAAAGGAATGAATATAAGAGTCTTTTAAAATAAACATTTCAAATAATCATATATTTGTATGTTCTTTAAAATGTTATGAAAAAGAGCTAATGATATAAAGAATTATAAATGTGAATCATGGAAAGCTATAGAAGAGAATAGATATCTCAAAAGTACTTTCAATATCTGAGTATTGCAAGAAATAATGAGAAGAAAAACTAACAGTGTTACTAATAAAAGGACCTACATAAACTATAAGGAATAATTCTGCTAAAAATAATAAAGGACAAGAAAACAAAATAGTTTTTAAATGCAAAGTATTTAAATGAAAAGTGAAGCAGGCAATAAAAAGGATGAAGAATGGAAAAGCTCCAGAAACTTTTGTAATTATTTTTAACATTTTATATGTAATTAGAGGGATTTCAGCCTATTTATCCTCCACTCCATCTCAAGCAACTGACACACATGACCACACACATACAAAAAAGATACATATTTTCCAATATATATATATATATATTTAATGTAGAACCAGCACTCATTAGTTGGGCCAGCTCATAATCTCCTACACATGTATACTTATATTGGGAGTATCTTTTTTGCATGTGTGTGTGCTCATGTGTAGTGGTTGCTTGAGAAATCCTGAATTCAAATCTTTCTAATTACATATATAAGAAACATTTAGTATAAGTAAATTACCTATTGCCTTAAAATTACTAATATTTTAAAACAAATAGATGAAGAAATAGAAAATTGTTGGTAAAGTTGTATACCACAACTTTAAATGATAATAGATGATTGGGATAAGAACAGTAATAATATTGTATATAAGATTTTTATTGAGATTTATTATAAATTATCTATGGAGACCATTGGATTCACATAGTCCAGAAGATCAAGCTGGATTTAAAAATGATTTTGGAACAATAAATCAGATTCATGAATTTAAAAAAAGTTAAAGAACTAATGAATTTGAGTTGCTTTTTGCTTTAAAGTTGTAGATGATATGAAATCAATTATAAGCATTTTACTGGTGTTTAATGTTTGGATGATCAAGATATAGACTCAGGATATTATCAAAATTTGAAGAATATTTACCAAAATTCACCAAAAAGACCTAGATTACATGGTGATATAATAAGGGTAAGATTGATAACAGTATACATAACAAGTGGTTTCTATGTCTACAAAATATTTAACTACAGTTTTATGGTAAAATGTTCTTTAAATTAAAGTGGGAAGTCAAGGAAATCAAAATAATTGGGTATTATTTAACTCATCTTGATTTTTCAGATGATGTAGTTATTTTTTCAAATAATGCTCCAGTTTCAGAAAATGTATAAGAGCTATCACATGAAAATAAGAAAGCAAGACCAAACATAGATGCTAAAATACTAAAATAATGTTCATGGGCTTTTCAAAAAGAAAAAAAAAACAACAATTGATAGTAAGGAATTAGAAGAAGTTAACAGCTATAAATATCTTGATCAGAAAATATATAGATGGAATATAATAGATAAAATCTAAATTTTGATGGAATGCTTTTAGTATAAATAATTAAATATTTGAAAGAATTATGGCTGTGTTTGAAAATAATGTTTTTTTTTAATGGACATATTCCTCAGTTATTACATATGGATCTGAGACTTCGATTTTACAGAAGAACAATATACTGTCTTTTTATTACATAGGCTGAAATGGAGTTAACCTGAATATATTTTTTTAGAAAAGATTATAATAGACGAAGAGTTAAAGTCTTAAACTGAATCCAAAGACTCTTTAAAAGATCTAGAAAAAGGCAATGTATAAAATCGATTGATGAAATAAGTCAGTTTTCTGGGGTGATAATGAGAAGTTGTGGATTAAAGAAACAATTAAATTTAGAGAGTCTTTCATCTTGAAGTGGCCTGAAATAGTTAAAGATATTGATGATGATGATGATATAATTTGAAATAATCTTTAAATATTAACAGGAAACACACAATAGTAATGCCTGCGTTCATTTTTAGTCTTAAGTGGAGTTTTGATTATATATGATATACAGTCACTCATGATATAAACATTTATTTGTAATTAAAATAATCAACTAAAATAAAATAGCTTATTACATACTGTGAAAAATTTTTTTTTCCCTTTTGAAAATAAATTTTTTTAAAAAAAAACCCCCCCCCCCTTTTTTTGGGGGGGGGGGGAAATTATTATTTAATTTTTTTTTTTTTTAATTTTTTATTTAAATATTTTAAATTTAATTAAAAAAAAGAAATTTAAATTTTATTTATAAATTTATAAAAAAAATAAAAAAAACATAAATATTAATAAAAATTGTGAAAAAAGGAGGAGAGGGAAAAAAAAGGAGGGGGGGAAAAAAAAAAGATAAAACATGATAAAGCACCATTGATAGAATAAAATATGAATTAATATCATATGCATCTTCATTTTAATCAATTACTTATATAGGACTATTTCAATCAGATCAGAATTATAATTCCTTTTTATCACAAGACCATAATTATTATCGACATCACAATTATAATAGTATTCATTATCATCATCATCTTTAAATATGCATATTAATTTAAAGATTTGCCTAAAATAAAAGAGATTATTTATATAGCAAAATGTGATTTAATACTTTAATATCTTTTTATTTGATTGATGTAATAAGATTTATGATACTAATTTAAATTCACTCAGGTGATGCTTATCTTAGTAAATCTTGTATTATGATTAATTTATGGTCCAGTATATACAAATTAAGATCATTACAAATAATAGAAACGTTAAGTATACAGGATTGGAAATAAAAATGTGAAAAAAAAAAGATGATGAAGATAAAAAAAAAAAGAAGAATGATTTGCCAAAGATGTTAATATTTCTTTTAAATATCCAGATAAATTGATGAGGAAGGTAAATAAGAAAAAATTACATTTTGAATTGATTTGATTAAAGAGACTTTTAATAAAATAATTAATAAAGAAACTCATTATTGACTGAAATTTAGATTTATGGAGAGCAGAAGTTCAGACTACTGAGAAAAGAATTTGTAAGGAAATGATTTAAAAATAATAAAGAGAAATTCATCGGTATATGTTATGTATATATAAAAAATATGTGTAGTGGCCAAGAACAGTTTTGGCAAACAAAAAGTAAGTGCAATTGATCCTTATTGGAGTACTGAGATATTAAAAAGTGTAGATAAAAAACAAATTGAGACTAAAGAAAAAAGATACGAAAAGTTGATTAATGTCTACCAGATTATATACTTAATGGTAAATCCATATAATATTACACTTTAATCCGTAAGAACTTAGAGGGAAAACTAAATATGTTGATATATTTTTGCATCAGTTATTATCAAACATATTTAACTTTATTTGCATTTCAGTGTTCAAAGGATATGATTCTATATATAAACCAACTTATTACTTATAGGATCATGATTATATTTTACTGAAAAATATCAATTTTTTGATAAATAGTAACAAAGTTTTATAAACATTTGTGTTGAACTGCTAAGTTGATAGCAAACTTTGTGTCATGGTTTTTCATTGAACATAAAACATAGTTACTAAAAAACTTCCTAAAATTCTGTGGATGTAAAATTTAAATCTTTGTGATTGTATAATTATATTATAATTTACATATGTTCTTTATTGACTCATAAACATATTAATTTACTACCACTATATTATGGTTAGGGAAATTTTTATATCAAGTGTTATCTATATGTAGAACTGTTTCATTACAATGATTTTCGCTATAATGGATTTTATATATAATGAATAGAATACTTTCATTGTGGCAGTAATTTTAGCCCACATATAGTAATACCTTTTTTAGAACCATTAATTGATTCAAGGAAAACCCAGAACTGTGAAAAACAACATTAATAAACATTATTATTATTATAATAAATTATAGTAATATATAGAGTATATGAACACAGACTTTCACATGACCCATCATTCTCCACTCTATCTCATAACACTGATACACTTGAACACATATATGTCAAAAAGATAAAAAATCACCAATATATGTATTTCATGCTAAACCAGCAATCATCAGTTAGTCCAGATTACCATCTCTACACATATATGCCATAAGTGTTCAGATATATATTAAGATAGCCAATCTTCATACTTTAATGGACAGGCTTCAATCTACTCCATACTCTAACTCTTCAACTGTCCATCCAATTGAAAATCTGATGATGGAATGCTCTAAGACCACCCTGAGGCTTAGATTCTTGTCACACCCATGTTGATCTAAGGTTAATCTGATTCCTCATGTACAGGACATAATCCATTAATACATGTACAAGGGATGGGCAGATATCTCTACTATGTAATAACTGAAACATAGTATAATTCATTATCAATGATTAATTATTGCCCCTCCCCCCTCTTAAAGTGACAAGAAATAAAAAATAATATTATATTTAAATGTTTTTCTTTTTTTTTCTGAAAGTTGAAACAAAGTGTTTTGTTTGATAAAAGTTCAACAATGAATTATATATATATATATTTGAGTTTTAGAAGGAACTTTATTCAAGAAATATATATTTATAGATATTTCAGTTTAAAAAAAAAAAAATCATACCAAACTAATCAAAAATATTACAATGACTATTTTCAATAGCATACAGTGAATTATGCTACCATTAAAAACATTTACTATAAAATAGGCAACAGAAAATACATCTCACTAGAGATTAGAGCACTGATGGACACGTGACTAAGTGGCTTCAAAAATGTCTGGTGGGGTGATTTTTTATTTCATTGTTTTATTGTCTCTAATTTTTTTTAAAAATTACTAAAATTTCTTGCTTCACCATAACACATATATATAAATGTTGTACTTCTTATTTTTATGAAGAATGCATTTAGAAAAGACTTCATAATTGAACTTACAGTGGCATTCTTTTTCTGATAAATTTTTGTAATATAAGATCGAGCATATTGTAGGCTACTAGACTCAAAGAATGCATGTTTTTGGTTCTCTTTTGATCTGTGGCACAACTCACATATAGTGTCAATGTTAAGTATGTTTCTCTTATATCTCATGAAATATAATGTTGGTAATGATCACATGTTCATTTTGAGTAGAAAATCAAAAATTTGGGTTCAAGTGTCCACCACTTAAATCTACATATTAGTTGCTTATTAAGAATTCCTAGCATTGGCAAGCCTAAATTATAATTTGTATTAGTGTGTAGAAGTACATATGTATTCCAGTAGTGTCTTTGTCTTGTGGGAAAGATATGTTAGGGTTAGATGTTGATTTAATAGGTTCTAAGATTGTATACAGGTATTTTGTGTACAGAGGAGGTTTGTCTGCAGGTATTATTTTAAGAGTGACCTCTAAATGTGGGTATATTCTTGTCTTGGATGATATAAGATTAATACTTTATTTATATTGTAAATACATGAATAGAATGTAGTTCTAATTCATCTAGGTAGCTATGATACTGCATTCACCTTAGTGAGATGGCCACTATTTTTCTTCCCCGTAAAAGTTTTTTACACAGTAATAAATCTTTGATGTAAAGGATTTTGTGAAGACTATAATCAATGTATAAAAATAATTTTTATAATAATCAATGTGTTTATAAGTGATACTTTCAAGTATAGAAATAGATATGCTTTTGAGACGGAGGATATGATCCATTTTGTTGTTTGAATTAGTTTATTTTGTATTTGCCTTTGCATAGCATGTAACTCAAGTGAAAGGGGAATTCTAAATAAGCTGTAGGTTTACCCTGAAATACATTTACATGTGTTTTTCCTGTATATATACACCATGCATATGTTTTATCAATGTTAAATTCTAATTTATAGGGTGCAAGTGTAGTCATGTAATATATCAGTTAGTGTTTGTGTTTACTTTTTAGTTGTTAGAAACATCCATACAGCTATGCAGGCCACATTAAGACCAAGTATGGGTATAGAAATCTCTGGGAGACATTTTTCAATGTTATTAAATAGTGAATTTACGTATGTAGTGAATAACAATGCACTAAATAGAGATCCTTGTGGAATTGATTGATGTGGATTAAAAGGAAAAGACATTTTCCCATTTAAAGTTACATATATTTCTCTATTTATTAGTAAATTTGTAAGTAAATATAATATTGATTTTTGTATTGTTGTTTTTTCTATTGTTTTTATGAGTACATCAATTGGTATTGAATTAAAATCGGTCTTATATCCAGTTGTACTGCCATCAGCCTGTATCTTTTTGCATTTCACATAGTATCAATGATAGTTTTGAATACAAATGCTTTTTGTCCTGTTGATGAGCCCTTTTTAGCAAATTGTACTTGCAATAATAATGGTATAAGGTATAGTTTAATTTTATTTATTATTATTATTTTTGAGTAATTTAATCCCCAATAGGCCCTTGGATATTGATCTCATGTTTTGCATTGTACAGAGCAAAGTTTGTTTCTTCATAAATGGAACTATTGCTATAGGGTATATATTCTGAATATGATATATCCCTTTTGACAGAAAGTTAGTCATGTCTGCAAGATAAGTAGAAATGAACTGGCTTAAGTGTGCAAAAGCAAACTTTGTATACCTGGTGATCCTGGATGACAAGAATCTGGCATCTCTAAACTTTGTATAAATCTTGAGGTTTGAATATTTCTGGATCCTCTGGCATTCCAAAGTGTCTAAAAGATGATTTCAATACTGGCTCATTTTGAAATAGTTTCTTAAAGTGTTTGTAGAGTATTGTTAGCATATTATTACCTGTGACTACTACATCTCCAGTCACTAATGCTGAAGGAACTCTTGTTGCAGATGGTTAGCTTAGTGCCCATCAAATATATTGTCTGGACCAGATATGTAATTATGTGATGAAAAGCTTTTTCTTTTTTGTAGTAATGTATTCTTTTAACATATCACATGCAGATTTATAAGTTTTTTTAAAATTTAATTAATATATTATTTTCTATAGTGGGAGACTATGTATTATTCTTTTATGTAATTCATCAACAAGGGCTAATAGCTTTGTTGGTGTGGTGATATTATTTTGTGTACGATATCCATTTTTATACAGGATCTATATCTAAGCTGTTTAGTTAGCTAACAAAATGTAAATTTATGAGAATAAAAATTCTGTTGTTCTTGTACATAAGATTCTTATTGTTCTTTTGTGTAATGTTTATGGTATGTATAATTTAAATCAAGAATGGCCATTATTGCTGCTTGGTCTGAGAGAGGAGAGGGAATTAGCTGAAATTTTAGTGTGTGGTGAAGTGATAGTGGCTAAACTACTAGATCTGCTTTTACTGAATGAAACGGAATTATTTGACAAAAATCTTTCACCCTCATAAGTGGGCTATTAATGAAGTGCAGCCATTTATTCACAAATTTAGAACATAACAATGTTAGGGTCTCCCATCAGCATAAGTGACTGAGAGGATATAGCAATTAATAAATTTATGTTTTGAATAATTCTGGTAATAATGTTCTGGTTAAGGAGTATACACACAAACACTATATTTAAACTTATAGCCTTATGTTGTATTATGATGATTATTGCATACTAATCTATAAATAAAATTTTGAGTAATTTAAATGGGCATGATTTTATGGTTATTATTTCTGTCCCTGCTGAGAGTGCAGATGTAATTCTAAAAAATACCGAGTTCAGTTTGTGATTAGAGAATATTGAGAAACCCAGTCTGTTCAGGTAGTTAGAAGGCTCAGTTTGTGATCTACTGTAGATCATTGTTTCTACTAATCCTAATATATGTGTTTGCACTGCATCTAACCATTTAATTAGCTGGTAATTTTTGCCATGACATTCAAATTCCTAATATTATGTAAATTTAGTTTTAGTTTCATTATATATATTATTATTTACTCTACCTAGCCTTCCTCATTTAATGTTATGATATTCAAAACCTGTTAAAATTATACATCAACTAAATAGAACAAGATTCATTGTGTGTAAATGTGTTACTCTGTTATGTGTATGATAAATGCTCTATAATGCTATTATTTATATCATTTTGTTTAATATAGTGAGATGTTCTTACTTTTCCCAAGTGTGCACTGTCATCTTCTGAGATGTCAGCAAGGTCTGCTTTGACTGGATTATCTGTTTGTTTTTCTATCGTAAATTGTTCTAGCAATGATGATATCTCTTTATCCTCATGCTCGGTATATTTCTTGCATGTTTTTTTTTCTGGTTGGCCAGATTTTTTATTGCTTAGAGCATTCCCTCTTTTATATAGTACTTGTGGCATATATGGTGTTGTTTTCTATCAAATTATTTGTTGTTTGGATATTATGTTCTTTTTTTCCATGTGTAAAATGTTTTCCAAGTCAGGTAGTGTATTATTAAATTACATGTAGATATTATTCTCTTGAACTTTTCCCTTTGTACAATTATGTGACAGCATGTTTATCAAGTTACAATGTTTGCACTATGCATTATTACAATTGACTGCCAGATGGCCATGGAGGCCACACTGAAAACACAGTCAAATGAATATTAGCAGTGTAACCTCTTGATCTGTAACTTGCATGGGTATGCTTAGCGAATCAACACTGTTGTGCAATTGAATTTTAAATTCATAACTGTTTCCAAATATAGATATTGGAGTATCTTTCTGGTAACTGCTTGCAGATTAATGATGTTACTGAATGGCATCATAAGCTTTTTAAAATCACCTATAGTGTAATTTAGATATGCATTTTGGAGCACTTTGGTAATCATACTAGGCATGTTGTACTTATTTTCTGCATCTAATGTGTGCTTACTCAGTGTTTTAAATCAATTTCTTTGTTTAGTATCAAAAAATTCTAAGATGAGATAATGACGATTAGGATGGTCTGCTATTTGCAAAATACTATCTCGCAAATTGTTTGAACTAAGCACTTCATATAATAGTTCCTTTGGAAAACTATATAGTGAGCAGGTAATATCTATAACAAATAATATGTTTGATTGATGAGTGGAAAAACATTTAAAAGAATTAAATAATTTACAAGGGATAGTCAAACTAAACTTGATCGAAATATTTCTCAACATTTTGTCTGTCCATTGCATAGTCGGGTCTACATTAATTTCTGACCTATTGTCATTTAACATAGTTTTATGGAATCTGGGTGCATTGGTTTGCTTCTTTTTCATTAAATATTTGGCATCAGAAAGGGAATTCTTGTCTTTGATGGTGATTTAGTAATGCTAATGTAAGTTATGGTCATCTCTCCATGTGCTTTTTTAATGGAGGCAGCCATATTGCCTATAAATAATTTAGGCAATGAATTAATCTAATTTTAAGATCTCTAAGAAAATACTACTTATAATACAGAAAACTTATCTGTTGAAATGACTTTTCTTACTTGTATCTGAATAATACCAAAAATTAATTTTACTTGTAGTTTTAATATATATTTTGCACAATAAGTTGGACACTATTCTTAAGCGTATGTTACTATGTTGGTGCATGCCCATTACATTTTTTTTTCTGTTTCTTATTATGCATATTTCCATGAGATATAAAATCTAAGATTTTTTTTCTCATAGCATCAGCCGGGAAGCGAACCTGCTAACCTGGGACAAATGCTTGTAAAGCAGCTATTGCTGACCTCTTGACCACCAATGCTTGACAAATTTAAGATTTAAGATGAGGATTGACATTCACAAAAAAAAAATCAGAAATATTTTCAACTTTCTTGAGAAACAAAGTTAAACAATGTTTTAGGACGTATTGGTTATAGATATATTTGTTTCCATATATACACTATAACTGTCTAAATTTTAGAAAAAAGAAATCCTATTCTGATAATGGACTATTGTAAAATTACAAAGATTATGTGTCTAAAAATTATTTTAATTATATCTTTAATATTTTTTTAAATATACTTTAATACTGTGAATCTTAATTATTATCTGGTAGCCATTTTTATATTTATGTCTACATAACTCACAACTGTGAATATATGTGTATGAATATATATTTATGCAGAAATTAATTACAATAAAGTTTCAGATCATAACCAATTAAAATTGCCAATACATAAATTAGTACAATTGGCACAACATTAAAATGACTTAGAATATTCCCTCTGGTATGATCATTTTATGGTTATAATGTGAATTTTTAGCTGTGTGAACACAGTGCTTACACCTCAGTATGATATTTAAACTTTACTCATTTGTTAAATACCAATTTCAAAACTGATTACAATCCAAATCATATTTGTGGTATATATATTTTTTAAAACAGATTTGAAATCAACTACAATTTATTATAGGGTGCTAAATATTAACAATTTAATGGTAATTAAAACACAGTATTATAAAGTAACTAAATTGCAATTCATAAATTAATCACCACAATAAAGTATAAAATTATAGCCAATTAAAATTGACAATACAAAACTTACCAAGCTTGACATCACATTAAAATCACCAAATGTAAGTTATTCCATATAATTATTTCATGGTTTCAAGAAGCAATCTATAGCTGGTTATAAATGTAATGCTTGCATCTCAATATAATATCAAATATGATTAGGGATTGATTATTTCATTAGGATGCAAACATTACATTTTTGCAATTATCTGTATAGCTGAAGTTGGGTATTTTAATGTGATGACAAGCTAAATAAATTTGGTACTCGAAATTTTAATTGGCTGTATTCTTAAACATTATAGTAATTAATTTGTGTATTATTTTAAATTTCACTTTAAACATGTTTGGTTTATATATATATATAAATCCAATAAAATGTCTATTATAGAATGATCATTATTACAATAAGAAAACAATAAAATATTAATATTAATAATAAAATTTTCAAAGAAATATTATAAAATTCAAAAATGCTTTCAGTTATTTTCATAAACATTTTCAATTGGAAACCTTTTAAATTTGGTGGAAGTAAACATCATCATCATGTGATATCCAAAAATTCATGAATCATGGAATATTTCATAATGATGTTTACTTCTGCCTAATAAAAAAGGCTTCCAGTTAAAGATGATTATGAAAATAACTGAAATTATTTGCACATTTTATAGTAGTTATCTGTAAAATTTACCATTGTTGATACTTTATTGATTCATTATTCATCATCATCATCAACCATTAAAGTCTCTCCAAGTTCAATCCATCTTCTCCGATATCTAGCATCTTTTTTCCACATCACCCCTGCACACTTTCTTATTTCATCCATCCATCTCACATGTGGTCTCTTTCTGAGTCTTTTACAATCTCTTAGAATCCAGTTTAAGATTTCAATTATCCATCTATTATCATTCTTCTGTTCCTATCATTATTATTACAATATATATATATATAATTTTTGTGAAAATGGATGTATTAAGTTTGTGTTAATTGTGTATATATATATCGTATGGTTAGTTATCAGGAATGTCGAATGATTTATATACATCAAAGTCATAGGATGAACTATTGAATTAAATGCATATATATATTAATGAAGGCAGATTTATTGATGAATAAAATGATGCATTGCTTAAGATCATTTAATATGAAAATTGGCAAACTTTGAAAGAAATCTAACCTATTTTCAGATAATTATAAGCTAATTTAGTAATACAACAGAATAACCAAACCATACTAGTGGATTTCAAATATCACTTTCATTAACAATTCAATTTACATGTGTGAAAAATAGTCTACTATATTGTGCAAGTAATACATGCATTTACTATTTTTTTTAATATAAATAAATTTTGATGTTTTAAACATATAAAAAACGGAAGGAACCAATAATTTGACAGAAGGTCATTTTACTTCTTTTGAAATGTTGGCCTGATTTCTACAAACAAATTATTGTTAAAATGTTTCTAAGGAAGATTTTTTTCACTAGCTTACCTACTATGAATCATGCTGAGATTTTACTTCTCCCCAACCTGAATTTCTTTACAGTTACCACTAAAAAAAATTTCAGTTTGTCAGACAAGGATTTTCTGGTTCTAGAAAGAGTGAGGATCACTCAGCTGGAAGTTTTGTTTATCAAGATGACATTATTTAACGCTTTACTGCTGGGAAAATATCAAAATATTCAAAAACCTGAAAATGTGGTTTATATGAAAGTCAGAATTTAAATGAGGGTAAAAATAGTTTAATAAATTCGAAATGAGTTTTCATGGCAAGATTGATAAGTAATTTTAAAGCAACTTGTGAATAATATAATTTTTAATATTCGAGATATATAAAAATAGTTTTTAATATTTTCAGAGAAATTGAAAATTGCAGCACATTAATTAAATTATAATAATTTAATCGTTAAATTTAAATAATATATTATTATACAGAAAAACCATTATCATCTTTATTACGTTATATATATAAATAAAAAAAAATTGAAAAAAATTCATAGAAAAAAAACTGGAAAAAAATCATTTAAGATTCGGTGGCCGATTGGTTAGCACAGCAGCCTTACAAGCAGTTGTTCCGGGTTCGCTTCCCGGTCGATGCTTTGACAAATGGAAAAAAAAAGATAAGACTTACTGAATTTTATTTTATATATTATTTAATTTATCTCTAATCATTATGCATTATATACATACAAAGTTTTTGCAAATATATATATTCAGACTTATATATTTACATATTATATGTGTGCTTATCTGTATTAATATATACACACACCTGTCTCTCTCTCCCTATATATATAATTAAAAGCAAAGCCAAATCATAGGCCAATTTATAAATATATGGCTTTTCCTTCATCAATGATAAAAGCATAATCATTTTACAGTCATATTTTTATTTGTGGTCATCATATGGTTACTCATCTGATCACTTCTAACACCCACGGAATTTTTTTTCTCCAGCATAAATTATCTAAATCTTCATACATTAATCAAAATTTAATGGCTTTCTGAATTGATTATGTATGTAAAACAAAAACAAAACTTAAATCGAGATCTGAATCTATCATATAAGTTAATCATATTTTACGAAGTCTTTATATACATTATTACTTACTGTCAATTAGGATTTACCCCCCCCCCATTTATTTATATATGTGCGCGTGTGAATATTCACTAGCAACAGGAAGCTCAGTTCACTACAAAGCCTCTTCTAAACTTTTTTTCATAAATATTCAATTGACTCCTCCCTTCTCATAAATATCAAAAAAATTTGATTAGTTGCACACTTAAAGGTACATATTTTTATATACAAGTTTTTTTATTTCTTGATAGAATCTTATTTCAAATATTATTCTATTAAGTACAATGTGTGAATAAGAATATTTAGTGCCCTTTATCAGCCCATTGTAAAAAAATAATGACATATATTATAGATATTGAATTGTAAATTATGATAATACAAAGGTATAGGAATGACTACATGAGAACCCACTTTATCAGATGTAACAAGAAAGCTCTTAAAAACTATCTATAAAGCAGAATAGGTTTGAATTTTATTTTGCACAACCTGTGAAGGACTTTCTTTGTATTTAATTTTATGAGTACTGTATTGTTATAATTTACAATTAAGAATTAGTGAGATAAGAGAATGCATTTAAATACTTATATTTATAAGAATATAAAAATTTTAAAAATTAGATTGTATAATCCATGCACAGATTGGAATTATCTTGGGTATGAATGTATGCATATAATAAGAATTCCACTCAAAACATGGCAATTTATGATTAAACTGAATAATGTTAAGGCATTATAAGATTCATTCATCTGATGCTAAATGAAAGTCTGTAGACCTTGCTTTGTATTAATTCATTTTCAAGCTTTTCTTAATTTGAACCTCCATCTCTTATCTAAATAACAATAGTTCTTTAATGCATTTTTAAGTGTGACTTAATAGGTTACCACAGTATTATGTGTTACTATAAATGTAATAAATATGTACATCTTGTTTGGGGAAAAAAGCCTTCTTTCCTTCATTTTTGGATAAAAAAATTTTTTTTAAAAAATTATTTACAAAAACTAGATGTGAAAGAAGAGTGCTGGAATCTATCATCTAAAAAAGATGAACACAAACAGATTATCGGACTCCCAAAAATTTCATCTATGAGAGTGATGTAAAAAACTAATTTATGGAAATTATTAATACTGTGACAAAACAATAAAATTCATAAAACTAAAAACTTGAAAAGTGAAAGCATTAAAATATATATTACTAATAATATAGTGGATGAAAAGTTAATGCAACAAATATAAAGTTGTTTAAAGAGAATATTAATATCACAAAAAAAAAAAAAAAAAAGAAAGAAAGAAATCACATGGCTAAAATTAATATTGCAATAATATGGATTTTCTAAGTTTGGATTTAATTTACTTTATAAGAGGATTTAACAGTTATAATAAAAATGAAAAATATATTAAATTTAATTACACTTATTAATTCATATGTTTACATGCTTAATGACATTTTATTAACAGTATTAAATACTAGTATATGATATTCTATCTAGGAAATAATTTGAATGACTGGGGAATTATGATTGCTTTTGCTAATAATTTTTGTCAGATAGGCTAGTGTCATTATATATTATAATACATCGAATAAAAATAATCAATTTAATGGTAATAAACTATTATAAACAGTCTTTCAATCTGCAGACTTTATAATAGTTTATTACCTTTAAATTTCTTATTTTTATTATGGTTATAATTTTGTTTTAATTAATGGACATTTTACTGTATTTATATTATAATACATCTGTATTTCAAAATGGATTCAGATTTTTTAATACATTTATTTATGTTGATTAGTGAAGAATCAGAATATTGTATGGATATTGCAGATTACCATCACAATTCATTAAATAGATATGATTCTTAATATATTTTTACTATTTAGAGAATGAACTCATTATGAACGTTTAAAATAAGAATTGATAATGGTAAATTATCAATTGTAACATTATGTAGTGCATTTCCAATAAAGATCACTTCTTTTTTTTTTTTTTTAACTACAATTCTGATTTCGTTCTTGACCTCTAACATAACAATTATGCTGGTTGTCTTTGATGTAACCAGTTTTTAATTGAATTCTAACCTGCAAGAGTTTTTTGGGATATTTTCTGTGAAAAATGCCCTTAGATTCATTATTACACAATTTCTCATATTTATGATTGAAGTTAACTTTATATATATATATAATATTATTTTTATAATGTCTAATATTATTGCCTTCAGCATGATAAGAGAAAGAAATTTATTGTTTTTCAATAATATCTCTTTTAAAATCTAATTTTAAAAAAACTTTTAATGTTTATTTCATAATTATGTAGCAGACAGTATAAAACTAAACATATATGAAATTCAAAATATTGGTTAAAATTTGAAAAGAATTAAAAAATGATTAGTTTCTTTGTTATTAGATTTAAAAAACAACTTACAAACAATGGATTTCTATCTAATTTTAAAGATAATAATATCAATGAGATTTAAAAAAAACATATTCAGAATACATTAGTGTGATGTTAGAGCATGCCATCTAATTTAAATAAATTAATCAATAACATGAAAGATTATGAACACCAAAAAATATAATAATGATATAATTTACAAAGTTAGTTAGATGGCAACTGTGAATATTTGCATATTTGGTGAATCTGCATGCAGTTTGTAGAATAAATTAAAAAAACATAAACATTATGTGATAGTATCAAATCAAAGATTTAAACCAGTAAACATCACATGATCACCATTTCTTATGCTTGCTCATAACTGTTATAAAGCTAGAAACTGCAGATATTGGATGAGTAGGTACTGGATAGGAATTTTATGCACAAGCCTTCTGGAATCCATTGATTATCCTGGCTTGCACTGAGTGGCACTACTCTATGGAGAGTTTTGCTGTTTAAATCAAAGATTTATTAGATTAACATTCAAAAGATCAGCTGATTCTTTCAGTTTCAGTTTACTTTCATCATCCATATTGGGAACAATAAACCACTCCATTAAGTAGTCAACGAACATTGTAAAGTAATGTCACACCCAAATTCTCAGCCTGTTTTTTGAATAATGACTTTTATGAATGTTTTCATCTTTGATCAGTAGCCAGAAACTAGTCCAAGGATTAGAATGTGGCATTGCATTTAAATTACAACAGATGATTCTACTCTAGAATAGAATAAATTACTACTCCAATGAAAATGCATATAGAGACCACGAAAACAATTGGTAATGAAGATAAATTTTAATCACAATTTTAGTTATTAGGATATCAATATTATTCTCAAAGAAAAAAATAAATAAAGAAGCAATCTTTATTGCAGCTAATAAAAGTCTTATACTTATTCAGAACTCACATATAGAATTCATCATGCTTGGTGTATTGTGTTCCCTGCATATATAAATTCTTTATAGCATACTATTATACAAATTTACATGAAGATGGCAACCAAATCACTCTAACTAAAAGTATTGCTTCCAAAACTGTGCATTTTTAATTTGTAGTTAAAATTATTTTTGTTAATCAACTATTATTAATATTTATTCTTTGCCAAAATTTCAATTACATAAATATTTTTGAGGTTTGCAAGGCATAGAGTAATATTTTGTCACATATTTTATAATGAATGATAAATTTGCATTAATTTATCATAAATGCATCTGATTTTATGTATTTATAATATTTTTTAATATGAGTATTGCAGTTTTGAATTCAAACTATGAAATATGTATTAAGCTATAATTTAGTTATTTTCATATTAATTTAGATAACTATTATAAGAGAATCTATGATTAGAATAAAAAAGACTTGTTAGGAGTAAAAGTGATATGTCTTTAAAGGAAAGATTGTTTAATTTAATATGAAAATTATATAAGTTACACTTTGTAAAGTTTTGCTGTAGATAAAAAAACAACTCAGGAAGAATTGTGCTTGCATTAGATCATTATTGGAACTTTTAATGTATATTGATGAAAGGGAGATTGCATTATTTTCTAAACAATTTAGACTCATGAAAAGATATGCATAGTCAAGCATTGGTGGTCGAGAGATCAGCACAGCTGCCTTACAAGCAGTTGTCCCGGGTTAACGGGTTCGCTTCCTGGCTGATGTTATGACACATGAAAAAGAAAAAATATGCATATATTAAATCCTTCTAAACTGTTGTATTTTTTAGAAAGTGCTTATTTGTAGCAATTGGTTATCAGTAATAATAAACTGATTATTAACTCTTTTTAACAAGTTAAAATTTTCTATATATTTTTTTAGCTAGAAATATGGATTTTAATAAAGTTCAAATATATGTATAATATTCTTTATCCAAGACTAATACGCTTCCATTTAATTGATCATCTTTTTCTAGTTGTGTATCACAGTCTTATATTTTAAACATTAAACTAAGATTAAGTTAGCATATGATTATAGAAATTAGAAAAATATACTCAAGAACTCAAGATACATTTCAATCCAACTAGTCTTTTCATATGCTCATATCTCCAAATGCAGGTATTAAGGTAAACAAGTTAAAAATATCATGCTTTTAAGTGTTTTATTTATAATAGAAATTTTCAATAATTATGTAATAACTGCTAATGATTTTATTATTAAATTAAAAATTATTCCATTTGCTTTGAATTTTGGATATAGGGCTATAATATTCTTTACTTAGGTACTTTGTATATTTACCAGCATTTTTTTCTTTTTATATGCTATTATTTTATATAAAAATTAAACTAATACTTATATTTTACATTTCAAATATCTGGTTAATGACATTGGAAATAATACACTATTGATTCCTAAGGTGCTCATATCTTTCTAAGATAATCAAAATGCAATTTAGAATCATTGGCATATTTTTTCTAATGACTTCAACCACATGTTTGTTTGAAAAGTAAATTGTGTGTAATTTTATATACATAATACTGAGTTATCTTCAAGATCAAAACATCTTTGTAAGCAGTTAAATAATACATAGAATTAAAATTCTTTATAATACTCTTAATAATAATAATATCAAATTATACATGAAATTATGATTGCACAGGAACAGAATGTTTGTACAAACACTTATTACAATTGTAAACATGTACTAATGTTTATAATACACAAGGGATCTCATGAGTACAGTATCACAGAATTGAAATATACTTTTACAAACCATAATGCATATAAACAAAGATGTTGAATTTGTGAGGCATCCATTTAAACCCGAAGTGAAGAAGCAAAATATACTATTAATAATTTTTATTAGTCATTCATTAGACTAGAGATTATCCAATAATGAATATTTCTGCAGTGTAAGTCTCACTACACCATTATCACACAAGGTAGAGAATGGTTTCTATCCACTTTTAACACCTTGTGGAAGGATGTAATTATAAACATGTAATTAAAGATGGGGAAAACATATATATATATTGTTTCAAGACCCTTCATGTATAATAGCTCATTTTGTCAACAAGCTTTGATTCCAATAGAGTATATATTATTTTACCTAATTGCAAGGGAACAGTATTTTTCATCATAGACACACACACATATATATATATAACTTTGATGCTTTTTTATGATATAGTATTCATATATAAATTATGTTATACTATATATGCAAAAGAACCCAGTTATTAATAGTAAGTTGAAGGAATATATTTACAATGGGTGTTCATTGCTTCACATTATAAAACTAGTATAACAACTTGTTGTACCATGCCTTTACTTTTTATTTTTTAAATATACTGAATAGTGAAGTGCTAGACATTTATTGCAATTAAACATGCTCTGGACAATATATATATTTTCCCAATATATATTTTTCTTTCATAGAAATGCTATGTAGCAGTGTTATTATTAAAAAAAAAACAATGACCTCTTTAGTTCTTTTGATGTTTTAAAATCTGTATCAACTTACAGAATATATACAGTCACCCCTACTTACCATTATTCATTTAAAATTTATGGTTAAACTTTTTAAACTTTAAGCTTCTTAATGCAGTCCAAGAACATTTTACAATTCATTTTTTCTGCCACTACCAAATCAACTGATTTCATTTTATTATTTGAAAGATAGTTTAATTTGCTTAAATTTCAAAAAACTGTAAGTTTTATGCTTATAAAACATTTTATTAATGAAATAGTGTACCACATTGAAATTTGGAAAGGATAAAAAGGTGAATCATAGAATGTATGTGATTTTAATGTAACTTGAAAAAATATTTTTAATAAATGTAATGGTGTCATATGAAAAAATGGCGGCTATTGCTATATTATAAAAATTTATTAAATTTATTTCATAGCATTTAGTTTTTAGTTTATTCAACAAGTAAAGAACAAAACAGCATTTAAATGGCAAGATTATTCTAACAGTTCACAATAGAGGAATGGTTAAAGATAAAATATTTCTATGTAGTCACAGTTTCAGTTTTTATCCTCTTATATTTTATTGTTTGTTTACATTTTTTTGGATAGTATATAAAGTAGTTTAAATTGATATAGCATTATAATTTTACTGTATTTATTGAAAAGAAAATAAGATTATCTGCCTGAAAAGATGGAATTTTACAACATACTGCATATAAAGAAAATTAGGATTGTTGAATGTTTGTATTAGTGCATCACTGTATTATATAATGTCTTTACTCTTAATGTCATTAATTATGGCTTTGTTGACAAGTTCAAATAATAATGGTTTTATTAATCAGTTCTGTAAATACATGCTTTTGTTATTGCGTTTTTACATATTTTTTTTTGCTTAGATGCTGATTTAGTTGGAGTAAAGACTAATTTAACACAATAATTATATCATTCATTCTACAGGCAATTCTGATATTTATGAAATGTATATTTTAATAATATCCAAATTAAAAAAAAAGCCCATATGAAAAATATATATATATATTATATTTTGATTTTATGCCCTTATTAATTATTATAACATTCTAAAATCATTTATTACTCATTTTTTTTCTTTCAATAATATTTACCCTTTGGTTAGTTTAAGGTTTCAAAGCTTTAATAGAAAAGAAAATAATCATTTCATTTCAATTTTTTAATAAATTTTTTGTCTCGTTGAGATAATGAAATTCAGTTTTACATTTTTTTCTAATGAAAGATTTTATTCGATACTTTACGAACTTAGATTGTAAGTAAACCAATCAGAGATCATGTTTTATCTAGTGGTTGATTAAAAATGATGCATGAAATTGATCGGAGTAGGGCTTGCCTATCACTTTTAAATGACTCATTTTCTTCTTTTTACTTTTTTTAAAATACAGTAATTCATTTTAAATGAATAATGATTCCAAGTAATACAGTATAAAATTCATAATTAAAAAGTTTATCAAATTGCCTCTGTCATTAAAATGAAATTTAATGTAAAATTAAATTTAGTTGAAAAAAAAAAACAAGCATTATTGCTATTATTTTGTAATTTAATTTTTCATTACTAGTAGTTTAAAAATGTGTGTGTAATTTTTATACATGATTGTATGCTCATATATATAACTGTATATACAAGCAATGTTTCATAATAAATTACTTGTTTCTCATATTTAATTATGTAATTGTAAATTTAATAGAACTTACTAAAGCAGTATTTTCTAACTTAATATGTGTGTGTGCACGAATAGTATATACTCATTGTTTATGTGATTGACTAAAAATAAGGATGGAGATCACCACAATTTATAACATTTAAAGCTTATTCACAGTTTTAATGAACGTTTTCTAAATTTGATCAGCTTACGAATTATTTGATTAGTTTAACTGCTATCTTATTTTCTCTTCTCATCAAATACATTCTTAAAACAATAACAAATTTCTTCAGAGAATATTGCCACTTAGTACAAATTTTGGTAATCAATAGATGCTAGAAGGTTGTGCATTTTAATCTCTATCCAATATCCAATATCTTCTAACTACTTTCTAATTTATGGCTTTCATTAGTGAAGAGCCTTAGATCTGAGAACAGTGCACCCAGATGTATCCCTCCTGAACTCACTTCTTACCTTTTTGGTTATAAATATATCAGCCCAAAATGAAAACAATAATGTTTTCAATCCAAGCTAATTTGCTTGTATAGTCATATATATCTGAAAGTTGGTACTGGAGGGGCACATTAGATCCAAAGATCCTGGTGCAGTGCTCTCAAATTCAAGCCTCCTCATTGATGAAAACCATAGACTAAAAACTAGTTTGAGGATATTAGATGAGAAAGATTGGATGATAGGGATTACAATGCATAATCTTCTAGCATCTATTGATTACTATAGCTTGCATTAAGTAGCACTATTGCATGGAGAAAATTGCTGCTGTTTTAACAGTTTGTATAAACATAAGAAAAGGTGGTTATGTGATGTATTAATGGTCAAATACATTCTTTTTACCAAAACTATCCAATAGAGAAATGTTACTCTTGTGTTCAAATACAATAAAAAGTAAAAATAATTGTAAAAAAATGATCTTGGATAATTATTGGCAATATTATCATCTTACAACGTTAGGATTTATTTATTTATAATCATAATCTTATTGGTGCAATGTAATTGTCTTGTCTGCACAAGCTAAAATGTGCAAACTGTACACTTATACATGCAAAAAAAGCCATTTATAATGATTATGAAAAGCGTAGTGGAAAATGCATGAGTTTTAACATTTTTTGAAATTTTTAATTGCATCATTATATAGTATATTGTGCAGATAAAATACTACTAATAATTAAAAAACTTCTTTTAATTGGACAGGTTTACAAATCATAGCATGCATAAATATTATTTTATCTGAGAATACATACACACAAAAAAATAATATGGTACAATAAATGAATTAATGTATAACACATTTAAAAATAAAATTAAACCAAAATCACCTTTAAATTAATGTTTAATTTTCTTTAGCCGATGTATTATTTTTTTTAGACCTACAACTCTATTTACTTTATGATAATGTTGTAATTGATTTTTAAAAAAAAATATTATATAGAATTTTAAAAGGACAAAGAAATGATTAAATAAATATTTTGATTAGATAGATATTTTAAACATTTCTCAAAGCCATATGAAACTGACCTGCAGTTTTAACAAGTGGTTATGGGATTAATAATTACTGGTAACAATTTTGATTAATAAAACAAGTCTACGTTTAAATAATTTTAAATTATTATTGAGATAAATTTATGCAATACACATATATGTAATTAGAATGATAAATTAATACTTATTAAAATTTTGAACAGCAGTATGGGGGTGAGAGATGAATGTTGTTGAAGTCTGAAAAACTGCAGTTCTGAAAAAGCCAAGGAATCAAAGATCCCAGATTAGCAGTGCCTTACCCTGAAAACTTCTGGATCTTGCATAACAAAGATTGAAATATTCTTGCTATTTTTTAAAAGTCGAGAAGACTTGTGTTTCATATGTTTGCATGAAAAATATTTAAATGCTATATTTTGACAATTATTAATTTTAAGAGGTTTTTTTTTTTTTTTTAGAAACTTATAGATTTTGATATTTTTATAGACAAAAAAATTCTTTTTTTTTTATTAACTTTTTAAATCTTGACTATATATATATATTCACAGTAGGTGAAGTATAGTAATATGTACATACATGTGAATTATAAAGAGAATAGTTTCAGAAATTTCTATTTTTCATTAAAATCTGGATTCATCATTATATTGCATGAAATGGATTTTACTTAATATGTACGATACTTTAATAAAAGGTGTTGATTCTGTTTAAACAAAGTTCAACAAATGAATTATTACACGACTCAATTTATTTCCTATATTATGTAATAGCTACTTCTATCTTTATTTAAAAGATTACTTATAATAATGCTAGGGCATTTATAAAAGTTTAAATTTCAAACTGCATTATTACTGCAAATGTGTGGATATTCTGGGACTTATAAATTATGAACATCATTGATGTTTACATAACTACTTATAAATATGAACCTAATCTTAACTTCTTTTTTTTTTGCATTGCCTTAATTAATTAATCCGTTTTTATATAACAATTCTTTATTTCTAGTACAATGCTTACATATCACCATCTAAAACTGTTGTTGTTAGATGGGTGATATGTAAGCATTGTACTAGAAGTAAAGAATTGTTACATAAAAAACAGATTAAATATGAACCTACATTTTAATGCACTTATGAACATATATATATTGTAGTCTTTCTATTTTGCTACATTCTTATATGGTTGTAAGTAATGGTCAATTTTAATAAAAAAATTAAATTTTATATAAAGATTAGTAAAAAACCTGTTATTTAATTTGTAGGAGAAGTTAAAATATACTGTTTCTGTAATATTAAACTTGAGTTAATTTTCTTTAGATAAATATAATCTATCTGAGTTATAAATTTGAAATAAAATTGTCTATTTATTTTAAAATAGATGTAAATAATAGTTAAAATCTTGTAAGGTATTTTAAATTAGTTGTTATAATGATTAAAATTTATGAATTTTTTTATCGAATATTAGAAATCAAAATACAGACTGAATGTCTGATATAGGGGAGTTATGATATTGTAAAGAAAACCTGATAATCATTCATATTATCGTAAATAATATAATAACGTGTTATATCTTAATGAATATTTAGATAATAAAATATTATTTTGTAACTAATAATACACATAGAAAGGGTATAAGAAGTTATAGATTTATAATTAAATAATAATATTATAGTAAGATTAGAAGTAAAGTAATGATAATATAGAGAACATGTTTGTGAGATATTTAGAAAGTGATCAAATACAAATGGTATATTTTATTGAGATGTTTTAATATGGAAATATTAAGAAGTATCTTAATATTCACATAGCCAAGTATGGAAGGTACTATATTCTAGTTGTAAATACTTTCAAAGTGAAATATAAATGACATTTTATTATATGTATTTGATGTTGTTGTTGTTAATGTTAGTTTTTAAGTTTTCTGTAATATGTTAAAGATGTTTTAAGTAAATATAAGATGTGTAAATTTTTTCATAAATTTTGTATTACTACTGTAGTAAAATGTTAATATTGTTTTAAAAATTAACAAAGTGTTGAGAGTCTCTTTTCATGTTTTCCAAGTAATTATTCATCATCCTAATCACACATATATTGTAATAATTAAATATATTTGATATTATCGCACATAATCTAAATAAAGTAATAAATAAGAGTAATATTGTGATTGTTAGACATTTGATGTTGAATCCAAAATATTAAGTTTTTCTTCATCTTACTCAATGATTATAATGAAGACCAATAACTAATATGCCATATAAAATGATTGGATTATAATTAATAATTATTTGTATAGTTCATAATAAGTAATTTAGTTTATTAGTCAATTTATAAGAAATTTAGTTAACTATTTTAAAAAGAAAGAATTGATTAGTATATTTGTGTTTTTTTTTTTAAATTATTTTTTAAATATAGCATTCATTTACTTATTATTGTTATATATAGAGCTTGCAAATATGCTCTTAACAAGCTTTGTAGAATATCCCCAACCCCAGACCAGTTTCTGCTACTGGCGTAATACAAGCTTATTAAATTAGGTCATGTGACATCTGACTTGATTTTTTTTTTGTAATTTTATTTTCTGCTATTAAGGCTTTAGTGATTTTATATTGCTAAAGCTATTAATATATGTTGTATCTGAACTTAGTTCAGTCCCACATGGCTATTTAAGTTAGATAGCTGGATTGGAAGACATATGGATGTCTGAAAATTTCAGATTTTCTACTTAATAGTTATACATTAGATAAAGTTCTGGGCTTGTCCTGGTATTTTTAATCTAATCTTGAATATCCTAGCACCTCACTGAGGATTCCAGTAGCAGAAACAGGTCTGGGGTTGGGGATATTTTGCAAAACTTGTTAAGAGCTTATTTGCAAGCTCTATATATGACAATAATAAATAAATGAATATGATATTGTGTTATAATTAAATTTAATTTAGGAAATTTTAATATTAAATATAATTTGCTTATTTTAATTGTGAGTCATAGGAGTATCATTGATATCTTAATGGAGTTGCATTTCATGATATTCCTATGTCATTGAGAATATACTTTTAGTATTTAGTTAATGTTAAAAAAGGGGTACTTTACTAGATAATTAAATAGCAAGTCTCATGATTATTAATGTTTTATAGTTAAATAATTTATTAAAATTGATCTATTATATTAGGCATGAAATGAATAGATTTGCATTATTAGAATTTTATGTATAAGAAAGAAATTTAGTTTGGCTGAGCTTAGTTATTGTTATTAACATCCATAATACCATAATAATGGGTGACCATCTGGTGAGGGTACAATATATACATATATATTTATAATCATTAAAAACCATTCAACATTTAGACAATTCCAATATCATAAATAACAATCAACATTTTCTAACTGTTATCAAGGCAACCCTCTTTAAACAATATATATATATATATATATATATTACATGAAGTATACATCATATATGAACTGATTTTTTTTTCTAAGTTTAATCTCAGTTTCTCCATTCTATAACTTCTCTTCTCCATACTATTCTAATAAGCTTTGTTATCTTAACAATGTATCCCCATATAATCTTTTACAATTTTTTTGGATCCAGTTTAATACATTAATTGTTTATCTATTACCATCTTTTCTGGAAATATTTTGACTTGTTAATTTTTTCATTGATGACAATAATACCTGTTTGTTCTCTTATCTGCTTGTTTCATTTTTGATCCCTCTTAGTTGCTCTCAACATAAATCTTTCCACATTTCATTGTGTGATCCGATGTGTCTATTGTTTTTCTGTTAAGTCTCCAAGTCTCAGATTTAATCCTATGATAAATTTCATATAAACTTTTCAAGGTATTTGTAGTTGATTATTAATCTTTACTTTGTATTCTGTGAAAAACCATTGAACATTAGTCTTTTTGACATTTATCATTAATCCTATTTTCTTATTTTCATCTAATGACTCATAATGTTTCCTGAAGTTTTGAAGTGTTATTTCAAAAACAGTCCCATTACCTGAAAAATGTAGATGACTTAAATAATTTTCATTTATTCATATTCGTTAGTTTCCATTTTAATCTATAATATTCTTGTTGTTAAACTATTTTTGGAGATATGAAATTATCCTGTCATAATTCTTTATCAATGCTAATCTTTGTGTTATTTAATCTAATCATTTTTGTTGTATTTCATAAATATTCTTCAAAATATTATGGGTCTATATCTTGGTAGCATAGCATTTGAATTGCATCCCTATATAATTAAGTTAAAATAATGTCAACAATAGTTAGCTAGTGCAACTTGAATTTAAACTATTTTCAAATTGATTGAAGGCTAATTAATTATTGCTCAGCAAAGAATTAAATCAAATACAATTTATTTGATTGGTTTGGTGAATTTGCTATGTACTCTAATTGTAATAATAAATCTACCTTTTGCCTCTTATAAGTTCAATGATTTTTTGCAATATACATTTTCTAATAGTTATTATAAAACTATAATTACCTTCCACTTATTTAATCTCCTTAGCAAACTGTGAACTAATTAAATGCTATTTCTGTATTTGCTGCCAAATTAAATCACAGTTAAATATTCAAAATAATAAATAAAAATCAACCGTATGCTTTTAAAGATTTCCGATATCATTGATGACATTTTTTAGTGAAGTATTACATATCTTATCAAATTGATATTTTCTTCCAGAGAATTATTTTCTAATATTCTTTTTGCTATTTTTATCTATATCTGAAAAAAAAAAGTATTCTCAAGAAAAGGATCATACTATTAATGAATTACATTACAGTTCATCAATTATATCTTTACTATGTTATATGCTATTATTTAAATGGTACAGACTATGCCACACTGCCTTTCTATGTGACATATTGAACCTTTTTTATAACTTAAGCTAATATTGTTACCAGTGTTTCTTTTATTCAGATTTAAATTCAGCTTATAACAACTATGATTAATATCATTTGGGACCAGTACAAGAATTTTATTAAATTTGTTGTGTTTTTTATTCTACAATACAAATATTAATACTACTTAAACTCAGCACCATATAAACAAGTGTTTAATTATATAAAAAAGGAATATTTTTTTAAAAAATGGTCATAACTAGTTTCTCATATTCATACTTTTCAAATTGTTTGGTTTATTATTCTTACAACTATGTTTCACTTTTGTGCTATATAGAACTGTCTCATTTACAATAAATGACAATCTACCCCTCTCTTAATAATCACTTTGTCTTCTGTTAGGAAAATTCATTTTGTTCTACAGCTTTTTTTTTTACTTGCTCAATGATTTGAGTTTTTGTTATTATATAACTAATTTATATGACTTTCATTAAACAAAATCCTGTTATTTTTATATGTTTTTATATCAAAAATATCTTTGAATTATTGATTAATTGTTAAATAAATGCTATTATTTTATATATTGGTAATTAGTAATAGCTGGATACTACTTAGGGTATACTTTCCATTTTATTTTACAGTTTATAAAGATATTAGTTGTAATTATAGGGGATTTAAACACAGACTTTGAGCCCCCTTTAGCTATCCATTCTATCTCATATAACTATTACATATGACTGTCTACATGTGAAAAAAAGTTGGTCCAAATCATCATCTCCTCCATACATATATATTCAGTGCTTGGGTTTATATTAAGATAGCAAATCTTCAAACTTTAATGACAGGCTTCAATCTATTCCACCCTCCAACTCTTTAGCCATCTATACCATTGAAAATCTGATGATGGAATACCCAAATCTCTTATTGATGCCAATATTATTGTCATGTGTTGACTTTAAGTTATTCTGACCCTTCATGTATAGAACCTTGTCCATTTAAATGCACAGAAGAGGAATTGGCAGGATACAGGTTGAATCTGTGATATTCGAATACAAGTATAATTTATATACCGTACTGAAGTTTAGATATTAGTTATAAATTTGATTATCATTATCTTAAAAATAAAAATTGGAATAAAATTACTGCAATATTGTTTTGACTATTGTTAAGGATTATTACCGGAATATATATGCAAATTCAATCATGCTACATGTTTATACACACACACACATACGCAAAAGTAAATATTTATAACAAGTAAATATTAAATATGTTTCAGTTTTTTTTTTAATTAGTAGAATTTATTTGAAGGTTGTTTTTTGCCTACTGCACTTTGTTTCTTCTTCGAGTTACAAGGCCAGTGTTACCTTTAAAAAGTAAACTGAATCAATTAGTGTAATTGTTAGCTAGAACACCTGTAGATTTTCATCTTGTTTGTGGATTAAAATGAACTTGTTATTCTACAATTATTGTTCTTTGAAATTTTATTTGGTCAGTTCAATGATAATAATTTGATTAATGTTATTGTTTGTAAAACATTAAAAATTAATTACTCATTTTAATTTTTTATTGTTGTTTTTTTCATTAACAAGAAAGCAGTAAATAAAATTAATTTGACAGTTGCATTCAAAAAGCTTGAGGAAAAAACGAGTGTTAACAGTAGCAAACTCATACAGTAGTGCCACCAAGTGCAATCCTTCATAATCAATGGACGCAGAAAGGTTTGTGCATAAAGTCCCTATCTACTGGCTACTTATCCAATATCCCCAGACTAGTTCCTAGCTTGATGGTTTCATAAATGTGGAGCCTTAGATTTGAAAGCTCTGCACCTAGATCTTAGGATCTCATGAAACCTTCCACCAGCCACCTTTTACTTATTTGGTTAACTATAAAGCTAGGAGCCCAAGATAAAAACACAATAACATTATCAACCCAAGCTCATTCACTTGTATAGTCATATAGATTTGAACTCAGTCTATACATTTTGGTACAAAACCACACTCACCATTATCCTATAAGCAGGATAGATATAAAACCATCAAAACATTACATGATCATCATTTTATATGCTTACACAGCTTGTTAATAGCAGTCATAGACTCTCCATAAAGTAGTGCCACCAAGTGCAAGCCTTCATAATCAATGGATTCAGGAAGGTTTGTGCATAAAATCCCCATCTAATGCCTACTTATCCAATATCCCCAGACTAGTAAACCTTCCTGCATCCATTGATTATGAAGGCTTGCTCTAGGTGGCACTACTGTATGGAGAGTTTGCTACTATTATTAACAGCCTGTGTAAGCATATCATTTGAAAATCTGCTGTAAATATGATCTATTAATTTGGGGTGCAATTTCCTAGAGAGAAGAGTTGTTCATCTGTTGGTTTATATTTAGTCTTTTCAGGAGCATGTAAATTATTTACATGTTGCAAGATAAATTTTTTTAAATTTACAAGATTTTATTTTTAAATTTAATTGTCAGCTATTAATCTGAATATGTGGGTTTAAAACTGAGTCCAGATTTAGAAAATTGTTGAAAATATACAAAAATCAATGAAATACAAATCTGTAATTGTAAGTCTAAAATAAATAAAAAATTGAATGTATTAGTACCAGTTTGTTACATTATAAAGCAGTACTTCAAAAACATGCTGAAAAAGTTCAACTTATTAGTAAGTATCTGTATTGATTTAAAAAAAAAGTTTTTGGCATGGTTTGGTATATTGGTACAGTGTGAGGAGTATAAGGTTCTTGAATCAATTTCAATTTTGATACTTTTTACACTCAAACTTCTTATGAACTCTTGAAAAATAAAATCATATGAGTATTTATTTACTAAAAATAATTCTATATGATATTTACTTTCCCTTTTCTTTACTTATTGTAATCATTATAAACTTGTTATAAATGAGTGTTAAGAAAAATCAAGCGTTGGTGGCCTAATGGTTAGCATAACTGCTTTCCAAGCAGCTGGCCCAGGTTTGCTTCCCAGTCAATGCATTTGATATATGAAAAAAAGAAAAAAGAAAAGTAAAATAATTTAAAATCTATATTGCACACTATGGGACATGCTTTTAATCCAATTAATGTAAAAACGATTTGCACTGAAAGAGATAATAAAAAATGAAAATACAAGAAAGTGTTTGCAAAAAATCCATTCACAATTAATAAAAAAAGCATGTGTTCCATAGTCAAAAAAAAATGGAATATTTAAATATCTCATTTACAAAATGAAATATTTGCATTTAAAGGTGTAACTTTTCAATTGCAAAAGAAGACAGAAATTATGATTCTGTCAGTGTTCTACCAAAAGCATTCTTAGCACAATATAGAGATTTTAAATTTAAATTATTTTACCATTTCTTAAAACTCATTTGTAATGAGTTTATAATTACTAAAAATAATTTACTCATTCACATTTATTTGAAATTTTAAAGGAATCCTCCTACTCCTACAACTCAAATTCTTTTATATTAGCAAATCTGAAGTACTGTTGAGTAAAGTGTGAGAGTAGAATTCTCACTTTAAATTACTATCTATGATGTTGGAATGAATGATGTCGATGAAATTGTCTAGAATTTATTAAACATCACTCTAAGTGAAACTTAATTATAAGTAAATAAGCATTTATTTTTATATGACGCTATGCATACAATTGTATACATCCAAAGATCAGCATTTCAAGCTAATTGTGCATGCCTCTTCTGTGAGTATTAAATAATAAATGAATACTTCACGTTTAGTAAATTATAGACAATTTCACAGACGTCATTCATTCCAACATTATAGATAGTAATTTAAAGTGAGAATTCTACTCTCACAATTTACTCAACAGTACTTCAGATTTGCTCATATAAAAGAATTTGAGTCATAGGAATAAGAGGATTCCTTTTATTCCTGCATAAATACTATATCTTGTATTGTAGAGTGAAGTATTCATTTATTATTTAACACTCGCAGAAGACGCATGCACAATTAGCTTGAAAGGCTGATCTTTGAATGTATACAATTGTATGCATAGCGTCATATAAAAATAAATGCTTATTTAATTATTAAATGATAAAAAATTCATAAAGAAATTTAAGCTCTCTGCTCATTTTTTTCAAAAACTAGTGCACTGTCAAAGTGATGTTTCACAAAAAAATGTTTTCATTTTTGAAGATAAACATTCAGTATAGAAATTTCAAACATTTTGTTTTTGTATTCTATACATAGTGTTAAGAATAAAAAATAAACGGTAAGTTTTTAATAATGAAATTCGTTTCTGAGAAACGAATTATACTTATGAAATCTTGTGTGATGATGACAATTGTCACAATTTTTTTTTCAAAATGAACTTTAATATAGAATCACACATGCTTTGATTTTGGCAGTTAGAATTACAAATAAATATTTATATACTCATGGATAAATAAAAAATTGTCATGAAAAAGTTTCTTAAAGATAATGTTTGAGTATGTTACATTTATTGCATAAGTATTAAAACTGTAAATGTATCTTTGATTTCAGTTACAGTGAAAATATATCAATATAAATTAAAATAAAATAAAAAGAACCAAGGATGGAGTCCTATGGAATTCCATGATTAACAATAATTATATTGTTAGTAATACAATACATATTAGTTGCCTGCATTATCTTTTTATCACTTTTTAACCAAAGATGAAAAAAAAACCATGAAAACTATATGCACATGAATATTTAATTAAAAATTTAAAGGAAATGGAAACACATGCTTTGTTGAAATATAGATATACTACCAAAGTCTTGAAATCATTATCCAATGATGATATTAGATTATGTAGGCAGCTATTAAAAGCATTCAAGATATGTCACTAGCAATAAAACCATAATTGATGATCATATAAGAATTTATTTTTAATCAAAAATGACATTTGTTTTTGACAATCATTTCCAATAATTTGAAAATTAAAGAAATAATAAAGATTGGCTTATAATTTTCCATAATATCTTCAGAATATTCTATTTTCTTAAGATTTCCAGTCAATCAAAACTGTAAGCTTGATTAATTTGAATAAAATAAGCATTGTAACAGTAATAAGAAATGTGAATTTGTGTAATTTTGCATAAGTGTGAAATCATCCCTTGACATGAAATGATCCTTTACATAGAGATAAATAAACAAAATTGGTATACTAACTAATTTATTATCTTTTACAATATTTGGTATCAAACCATATCATCAGACAATAATTTTTTTAATAATCAAGACAATCGAGATTATAAAACATTTTAACATAATAATATGTAAAAAAATATATTTTTTAAAAATAATGATTTTATGTAAACAGCCAACTAAAAAGTATAAAAATAACAAAGTAATTTAATTAAAAACATATTGTGTTGTTTCATAAAAGCATTTGAGGCCTTTTTGATTATTATTATCTCAAATGCTTTTATGAAATGACACAACATGTTTTTTAGTCCGATTACTTTGTTTTTCTATTTTTTATTCAGCTGTTTACTTAAAAGCATTATTTTTAAAAAAATCTTTTTTTACAAATTTTTTTTACTTTTTAGTTATATTTACATATTATTTTTAAAAATAGTTAAAACTGCAAAAAAATCTGACAAAAATTATAATTTAATAATATGACATGAAAATTAAAAAAAAAAAAAATCTTTTAACAAATGGTTCCTGAGTTTAAATATCATGTGATCATCTACTATATAAAAATATTTATATATTGGTTTTTTCATTAAGTAAGAGTTAAATCAATATTAACAAAATTTTACACTACAAATGTAATATTCCTGTCAGATATTTTTAATATTTTAATTAATTTAATAATAATATTTACTAAGGCTGTAATTTCAAGCATGTGCACGTAAAAATGCGATAGTAGGGACCTCTACAGATCTTAACCACAAGCTTACATTTTGGAAGAAAAGAGGGGGACCCTTCTTTACTTCAATCTACTTTCTATATAAATAGGTGAAGCTGAAGCTGTTAGATCTGAGAGTGTGAAGCTATTCAATACTTCACTGATTAAGTCCACATTTCTTATTACACATTAATACTCATAAAATCTTTCAAATCTAACCGCTTCAGCTTCACCTATTTATATAGAAAGTAGGTTGAAGTAAAAAAGGGTTCCCATCTTTTCATCCAAAATGCAAGCTTGTTGTTAAGACCTGTAGAGGTCCCTACTATTGCATTTTTACACACCCATGCTTGAGGTTACAGCCTTAGTAAATATTATTTACGTAATCAATGTGCATTTAATTTAATAATGAAATCAATTTGAACAAAATTTTATAATATTTCTATTGGCTCAATTGTTAAGCAGTTTTCTTGGGAAATGTAAGGACGTTAGTTCAATTCTAAACAGGAACAATTTTTTCTATTATTAATTTGAAAATGTAGACATACAAATAGAAACACAGACATAGTAAATCTGGCCATAAATAAGATGATTAATTCTGTACTGTCACATTTGAAAAAAATAATTACTAAACCAACGAGTTATATATATATATCAATTTTTCAGGATTTTTAATCTTCATATGTAATCAATTAGAAGATTTGTTATAATGAATTGCTCATTCTCCATTTCAAAAATGTATTTATATTACTCTGAAACTTTTGATAACATTGTCAAGCATTGGTGGCCTAGTGGTTATCATAGCTGCCTTCCAAGCAGCTGGCAGGTTCAGTTCCTGGTCAATGCTTTGACATATGAAAAAAAAAACTTGATAACATTTAAATTTTCTAATGCCATATTTAATTTCAGTATTATTGAGGGGGGGGGGTTAATTTATTGCTACTCCACATACACATTTTTATGATTTATTTTGTCCATCAAAACATCGCTTATGCAAATAGAACATATTTTATTCTTATTTGTTAACTTTAAACAAACCTTCACTTTAACAATTAAATTAAACAAATGATCTGAAAACGATTTTGATTAAATCATAACTATAAAAGAAATTCAAGTAGCATGTAGTAGTCCTTTGGATACTAATTGTTAATTCAACTTAAATCACCCATTAACAATGCTGAAGTTGAATCTTAATCAAACAAAATATCAAATTACCTAATAAAATCTACAATTATAATTATAAAGTAAAAAAAAGAAAAGAAATAAAGAAGTCTTGATGTAAGAGATAAACGTTGGAAAATTAAAAATAAAATGTAAACCTGTGTTTATAAAACTATCCTATTTGCCAAGTGAATGAATATAAGGAGAAATAATATTTATATGCTCATTTAAATTACTGTATATAAATTTTATTTCTAGAAAGAAATCCAAGGTTTAGTCAGAATTATTACATTATAATAACAAAAAGAAAAATTTCATAAAAAATTAATATATTCATCAAAATGAGATCTGATTTTATATATCTTTAGATGAAAAACTTTAAAGGAATTAAAATCTTTTTTCCAATAAGAATATATCAGAACTCAAATTAGAAAACAACTTTCAAAATGATTCCAATTCTCACATTTTTAATTAAAATTCAAGGAAAATTAAAGTAATTTTCTGCAAAAATAATTTAATATACTTCTCCAATAAACATAATACTATACGCAAGTGCTTTAACATGCTGGGTGAAGAAGCTGTTAATGGTAAGAAAACAATCAAAGTAAATTAATGCAAGCCTAGTGTTTTCGAGATTTGTTCCTCATATTCATAGCCAAAACAGATTTTAAATCATCATTGTGGTATTGATAAATGGTAATGTATGTAAATGCATATGTAAATTAACTTGTCCATTTTCTGGAGATAGCGAAACATGTGTCACATCTATTGATCATGTTGTTATCGTTGATGATAAAATACACATCTTTTATCTTCCTTTTGCAATCTTCAGTCTCAGCACACCCTATTTTGGAGTTGGAGGGTTCAAACATATGACCGGCCTACTTCTCATATTCAAAAAATATGTAGCACCACATATTATGGGGAGACCAAGGCCACTGTCTATAATAGAGCTGATCTGCACATATATACATACAGGAGAGCAAAGAAGAACATTGCTAACATCTCAATATTTTTTGAACATGAGAAGCAGACCGGTCATATGTTCGAACCCTCCAAAAGAAGTGTATTTTATCATCAACGATAACAATGCGATCAATAAATGTGACAGATTCACTATCTCCAGAAAATGGACAAGTCAATTTACATATGCATTTACATACATTACCATTTATCAATATCACAATGATGATTTAAAATTTGTTTTGGCCATGAATATGAGGGACAAAACCTCGAAAGCACTAAGCCTGCATTAATTTACTTTGATTGTTTTCTTACCATTAACAGCTTCTTCACCCAGTGTGTTAAAGCACTTGTATATACTATATACTAGTAGTTTTCTGCATAAATTAAACTCATTTTCAATACAAGCTATATATTTAACTTATTATAACCGCTGTTAACTAACTTTTAACAACCGCAATAAAAAAACTTCCCTTTTTTCTTTAAAATATATATATCTTATAAATTATAATGTACTTTTCATCGAATCCAATCAAATTATATACTCTCCTTTTCTTTTTAAAAACTTTATTTCTTCTCATCAACCATATTGAATCTAATCAAATTATATACTCTCCTTTTCTTTTTAAAAACTGGTTGATGAGAAGAGATGAAGATTTTTTTAAAAAAAGGGTGAGTATATAATTTAATTGGATTCAATATGGTTGATGAGAAGAAATAAAGTTTTTAAAAAGAAAGGGAGAGTATATATGGTTGATGAGAAGAAATAAAGTTTTTAAAAAGAAAAGGAGAGTATATAATTTGATTGGATTCAATATGGTTGATGAGAAAAAATAAACTTTTTTTTTTTAAAAAAAGAAGAGTATATAATTTGATTGGATTCAATGAAAAAAACATTATAATAGATATCTATTAAGTGGCTTTGAATGTTGATTTAAATATATGTTAATTATTATTTTTTTTGACAAATATCAGAAGGATATTTTGTTTTCAATAAAATAGTTTAGCAAAATAACATGATTTAAAATATGCTATAATAAAACCGGAATGCTTGATTTACATTTGTATAAAAACAGTTTTATATTATTTGATAATACTTTCAATATTAAGTTTATCAGCCATTTTATAGTAATTAGTGTCAAATCTTTATTTTCTTGGACAAGTAAATTTTGTATTTCAATTTAATAATAATAGTAATACTGTGCAAAAGTAAATATGATGATCAACAAATTATATCGCTAAAATGTTGAAGGCACTTATTAAATAAGTATTATTTTGCTTTAGAATCACTTTTATTAAATTTGTATTTTTTCATATTTTATATTTTCGTATAATATTAAACAAAAAAATTATTTAAGTAATACTTATATTTGAAAAATATATTATAATTTAAGATCAAATATAAGAAAATAAAATAAACAATTTAAATGCATTGCAGCCCAAAAGTTTTATCATTAATCAGTATCTAATGTAAATATTAATGCATAATTATACTGAATTCAGTATAATTTATAATCATTAATTATACTGAATTGTTGTATATATTCAATACAAATATTAATTCATAAAGTTATTAATTTTATTATTTATATTAATAAGACAGTATATTAAAAAAATAAAGGCAAAACATTTGGATTTGTTAGTACATGTGATGGCATATGAAAGAATAGAGTCATTATTAAATATAATTTTTCTAAAATAAATTATACACAAATTTAAATATTTGATGTAAACATTATGATATAATAATTATAAAAATGTGGTTATATTTTCAAAACATTATTTTAAAAATGAAATGTTTGCTTGTGTTTCACTGCTTGTAAATTTCCATTGAAATGTTTAAATAAATAAAAGATGAAATTCAGTATTTTTTATTTTTTAAAAAAAAAATATAATCTATCACTTATATACAAAGTGGGGAAAAAACTGAAACTAATTTTTGGTAAGTATGAAAGGGAACTTTGATTATGTCACATGTTTCAGAATTCTGTGCAGCCGTCAATCATAAGTTTTTAAATTCTGTATACAGGTGTTTATTATTGACAAAATATTGATTTTTAATATCATGAAATGTATATTAAATTTAGATTTTCTTAAAAGCATAAACCAAATACTATAATGTTAAATAATAATAAACACTATAGTATACAAATATAAGTATTTAATAAGAAAAAAGAGTGGCTAATTTTGTTAAAATGTTTAATGTTAAAATCTTACATGTCTACTCATCATTAATAAATTTTAATCATTTATCTTTTAGTTAACATTTATTTTTAATACTTTTTTTAAAATACAATAAATTTTCTTTTAGAAGTTTTAGTCTGAAGATGTCTAACTAAACAATTTTGAAATGAATAGATTTATATATGTTACATAAAGAGCTCGCAAATATGCTCTTAAAGCTTGTTAAGAGCTTCCTAGCCCCTCACTGAGGAAACCAGTAGCAGAAACCGGTCTGGGGTTAGGGATATTCTGAAAAGCTTATTAAGAGCTTATTTGTGAGCTCTTTATATAATATTTGCTTGTTTAAAGTAGGTCATGTGACATCTGACTTGATTTTATATTTTATATATGTATATAGATTATGTAGATATATAAAAAAATTATTAACAATTTATGTATTCTAAAAGATTAATTGAGATAAAAAGTAAACAGATAAAACCATCTTAAATATTTAAGTACTGCAAGGCACATATTTTTGTACAAGATCTTTTCAAAGAGGACAATATGGGGGGGGAATGACAATTTTCACCAGAGGGGAGTTAATTGCTTGGAGATGAGTTTTTTAATATTTTTCTTCTTTGTTTGCATTTAAATTATGATCGATACTCATAATATCTATTGATCATTACCATAATCAATATGCCTATTGGCTGAGTGAATTAAAGATCTACATTTTTGATAGGTCAACTACAGAATTAACAGTAAAAATATATTTGTTTTTTAAAATTATACTCATTTTAGTTTTGTTTCTAAAAAGCAAATTAATAATTTTCCAGATTATTAAAACAAACAAAACTTTTTCAAAAATAAATTTTTATTTATTATTGATAAAAATAATCTATAGCAGACAACATAAAACATAACCTATTACAAAATGCAGCCTACGTCATTGATTTCGTTCTCAATTTATTTTCATCTAAAAGTAAATAATTTTTACTAAAATCTGAATTATTCTTGTAAAATAATTATATTTTCACACATATTTTATAAAAATAATAATAAATATGTAAAAAAATTACTCTAAAACATATTTTTATTTTGAAAATCAAAACAAAGAACTTAGAACTGTCAAAATTGTTGATAAGTGCTCCCTTGTATAGAGAATGTAAAACAACTAATCACATCTTGGAAGGCAGGTGTTATCTCATTGTTATAACTGTAAATTTAAATATTATTGATTTTTAGTTGTAAAATAATTATAAAGAGAGCTGCATCATATGGTACATTTTTCTTGATAAAATGACTGAAATCAGCAAAATAATGATATTAGTGGTTTGAGCATGAGTTAAAGCCACATGCAAGTATACTCATTATGAATAGTCCAAAGATTAATAATTATATATATAGCTTTTTGACCATGGGTTGTCTATCTGGAAAAAAATCATAGTTTTTTTTTTAAATTATTAATTATATGAAAAAAAATTTAAGTTTTGCCTAGAGTTAAATAAAAGTCAGGCAAGGTTGATGGATGGATATGCTAACTATTACACCATATGCTATAGTTACCCAAAATGTATTTACAAAGGAGAATTTTGTTAGCTTACTAGAAAAAAAAAATCCAAGAAAATTGAAAAAAAAAATCATTACAGCAGTTGCAATCATTCTATTTTACATTATCTGATCATAGGGGAGAAAAATGTTCTGCTAAATTAGGTTTAAAAATGGGCAGAATAGTGCTGCCTTAGAAATGAGATTATAAATAAAGTGAGACAATATATATTGTACCATATTGGTCCATCCTCAACTCATGTCATCTACATATCTATTGTTAAAATTTTTTTTTGTATTTGTATTTTAAATCATATTGTATAGGGATCATTAATTAATGAATTACCAATTTAAATGCTGTCTTTAATTTCATTTTTTATATTTGCATTTTCTTTGATAAGATTCAAAATGATGTTGTGTCTATTGTTTGAAAAAGATTTATTATTAATATTTTAGAATATAAAACAATTCATGATTTATTTTCTTTTAAAATAATACAATATTAACTTCCTTGAAAGTTAAAACTGTTTAAAATTGCAAAAAAAAAAAAAGTGCATATATGCTTGCATTAACAAAATCAGCAATATATATATATGTATGCATTATTAAACTTTAAGCTATAAACAGTACCTAAGAAAATTTGCTACACTAGAACAACTACCATTTGCAAATATGATCAGACTATGGGAAGCATATTAACTGATGAATCCAGACTTACAATGTTTGCCAAGTAAACTAAACCTGACTAACAATAAGCTCTTATCATGAATTAAATTCTGGGCATTGGAGCTGAAATTCATTGATTTTGTAATCAAATTCATATCATGATGCTTTACACACCAATTGGTTTCTTGTATATAAAAGGGATTTCAAAAAATGCGACCCTATATCCAATTGTGTGGGTGAGAAGATGAAACAATTGAACACCTAATTGGAGCATGTACACAATTGACAAAATCAGGAAATTCATTCACACCTAATTGGAGCATGTACGCAATTAGACAAAAATCAGGAAATTCATCCACAACCACTTCCAAATGGGAGTAAATTGTATCATCTCAATAAGAGACAGTATAAATTACAAAATTTTTGGACTGATCAGAATTGCAATCTTCACCATATTCTCATTATGGAAAACCAGATGTAAGTTCATCATCATCATCATCATCAACCATTATCAATCCACTGCAGGATGAAGGTCTCTCCAAGTTTAATCCATCTTCTCCGATCTTTAGCTTCTCTTCTCCACAACACCCCTGCACATTTTCTTATTTCATCCATCCATCTCACATGTGGTCTCTTTCTGGGTCTTTTACAATCTCTTGGAATTCAGTTTAAAATTTCAATTGTCCATCTATTATCATCTCTTCTAGCAATATGTCCAGCCCAACTCCATTTCAATCTTTTAATTTTTTCAATAAGGTCAGTAATACCTGTTTGTTGTCTTACCCATACATTGCGTTTTCGATCTCTTCTTGTTACTCCCAACATACATTTCTCCATACTCCTTTGAGTGGTCTGAAGTCTCTGTATTGTTTTCTATTAAGTGTCCAAGTCTCAGATCCATAAGTAAGAACTGGTAAAACACATTTGTTAAAAACCATTCTTTTCAAACATATAGGCATATTTCCTTTTAGTATCAAGTTATTTCTACCAAAAGCACTCCAACCAAGTTTAATTCTATGATTAATTTCCTCCATTATGTTTCCATCTGTATTAATAATCTGACCAAGGTATTTGTAACTGTTAACTTCTTCTAATTCTTTATAATCAATCTTTATTTTCATATTTTGAGCAAATCGATTAAACATTACTTTAGTCTTTTTAACATTTATCTTTAGTCCTACTTTTCTACTTCCATCTGCTAACTCCTGCAACATTTCCTGCAGCTCTGAAGCATTATTTGCAAAAACAACTACATCATCTGCGAAATCTAAATGACTTAAATACTCTCCATTTACTTTCACTCCTTTAGTTTCCCATTTTAATCCACAAAATACTTCTTGCAGCCCTGATGTAAAGAGTTTTAGGGATGTAAAGAGTTTTGGAGATATGGAGTCACCTTGTTTTACACCTTTCTCAATGTTGATTTTTCCAGTATCATTATGTAATCTAATTGTTGCTGTTGCATTTTTATAAATATTCTTTAAAATATGACAATATCCTGGATCTATACCTTGATGATCCAATGCTTTAATTACTGAAGAAATGTGTATAGAATCGAATGTCTTTTCATAATCTACAAATCCAAAACATAATGACAACTCATATTCATTTGTCCTTTCTATGACTTCTCTTAATACCTGGATATGATCTATTGTACTAAAACCACTTTTAAATCCAGCTTGTTCTTTTGGTTGGTGGAAATCCAAAGTTCTCTGTAGACGAGTTGTAATTATCTTGGTAAAAATTTTATACAAAACTGATAAAAGGCTGATAGGTCTGTAATTTCTAATATCTTCTTTATCACCTTTTTTAAATATTAATATTATTACTGCATTCTTCCAATCTTCCGGTACATCTTTATCATTTAGACATTTGGTATATAACTTTGCTAAAATAGTTTCTATTTCTTCACCTGCTTCTTTTAATATATCAATTATAATTCCATCATTTCCTGGAGCCTTTCCTTTCTTCATATACTTAATTGCATGTATCACTTCTTCATTTAAAATTCTGGGCAATTCGGAAGATGTAATAGATATAGGAGGTACTTGTTCTTTATTACTATATAATTCTTGATAAAAATCTACCAATTTCATGATGTCATCTCTCTTTTTAGTAATAATTCCATCTTTTTTTCTTATTGCAGATATAAATTTCCTACCAATACCAAAATGTTGTTTAACATTTTTGAGACTTTTATTTTCTTCTACAGCTTTCCTTGCTATTTCACAGTTATACTTTCTTATATCATTTTCAACTCTTTTCCGTACCATTTTACAAAATTCGAGTTATTCAATTCTTTTTAATACATCATTTTTGTATATCTTCATATTCCTTCTTTTCTTCATAAATTCTTTAGTCTCAGTAGAAATTTTATTAGTCAGTTGCTGCTTTGTTCTACCAGCTATGTTTCTTGCAGTTTTTAAAAGTGTATCAGTTATTTTCATATTAATTTCATTCAAATTTGAATCATGTTCAAAATCTCCTAACACTTGAAACCTATTTGTATGTTCTAATTTAAATTCATTAGAATGTTTCTGAAGATTAGGAATATCAACTGTAAATATTGTTTTTCTTAATAATTTTTGTCTCTCTAGTTTTACATTAACATGTAACTTACACCTTACTAATCGATGATCGCTTCCTGTGTTAAATTTATTAAGAACATTACAATCTTGAAATATGTATTTTCTGATAGTCAAAATATAATCCAATTCTGCTGTACCTTCACTTGGATGCTTCCATGTCCATTTCCTTTTAACAATTTTCTCAAAAAATGAATTCATAATATAAAGTTTTTCTGCAAACTCCACAAGTCTATGTCCTCTCTACAGCAATTTCATCTTTCATTCGTCTACCAATTCTAGCATTAAAGTCTCTCATAACAATTTTAAAATGTTGTTTACTCTGATCAAAAGCCTTTTGTACATCCATATAAAAATCTTCTACTACTTCATCACTATGAAAACTTGTTGGGGCATAAACCTGAATTATCTGCATTTGGTATCTGCTATTAAGTTGTATAACTAATCTTGCCACTTTGTCCGATACACTATCAATCTCCACAATATTGTTCTTCCACTTTTTATTTATAATGAATCCTACTTCACTTGTATTTCCAATATGTGTGCCTTTATAATAGAGTATATGTCCACTTTTTAAATCAATTGTTTCTTCTCCTTTTCTTCTAACTTCACAAAGTCCAATAATGTCCCATTTAATATAAGATAGTTCTTCTTCTAATTCTTGCAATCTTCCTTCACTTGAAAGTGATCTGCAGTTGTAAGTACCTAAATAAAAAGTCATCATCAAATGGCAGCCTGGGTCCGCAATCAGGGGATTCTTAGCATCCTCCGCCATCGGCCACCAACCGCTGCCTTGGTTGGTGACTTTACAGCCTCCTGGGAATAAGGGCCATGCTTTATTTTTGTCCGTCATAATTGTATATATGTATTGGAAAAATATTTATCATTTACACAAACATTCATTCTGCCTTATCAGGCACTGAGAAGAAAGACCATGGTGTTTCTTGATCTTAAACTCAGAGGTAAAAAGCCAATAAACTCATCATGCTGGCTAATGCATGTTGGTGAGCAGCCCATCCATGTTCGTATACTATATGAATAATCACATAGTAATAACAGTTGCAACGACAAGAACGTATGGAGTGGACATTAGGAATTTGTCCTGCTCGGTTCCTTTAAGGCCTCCAAGAGGAATCAAAGGGTCTCCTTTCAGTTAATAGCAAACTTCTTTCTGCAGCCGATGTAACTTAGTTATCGAAAAATCAGAATCAGAAGCAGTTCAATTGTTTTGTAACAGCTTGGAGAAAATCAAGAAAAGGGATGAAGGCTATTCAATGATAGAAGACACATGGTCATACTTGAGCACTGCACTCTTGGACTAATATACTCTGGCCTTCATTGATTAATATTCATAATTACAACTCTCAATAGAATGAGCGGTGGCAGACCTTGTTTAATGATTGATTGTATGGGAAAGTTTTCATTATAAATATAATTAAAAATAAAAAGAGGCTAATAATAATAATTACATCAAAATGCATTACAAAAGATAAAAGGAAAAAAAATATATAAATGATGACAAAGAAGAGGTTAATCAAAGAAATAATTACGAATACGAAAATATACTCTGGCCTTCATTGATTGTCTATTCACAATTACACCTCTCAATGGAATGAGAGGTGCTAGACCTTGTTTAATGATTGATTATATGTAAAAGTTTTCATTAGAAATAAATATATATTATTAAAAGTAATGAATGATGTTTAAAAAAAGAATCAAAGTAACGTTTTAACTCATTTTAGTTTATTATGCCTTTAAGAATAAGTTTATGGTTTGTCTTGCAAAATGATTTCAAAGATTTCAATTTTAAAAACATTTTGCCTAAAATAACATTGTTGTTTCATATATGTATATTTCAATAGGGGACTTTAACAAATTAATAGGTTACATAATAGTATGTCATCATCATCATCATCATTATCAATCCACTGCAGGATGAAGGTCTCTCCAAGTTTAATCCATCTTCTCCGATCTTTAGCTTCTCTTCTCCACATCAGCCCTACACATTTTCTTATTTCATCCATCCATCTTACATGTGGTCTCCTTCTGGGTCTTTTACAATCTCTTGGAATCCAGTTTAAAATTTCAATTGTCCATCTATTATCATCTCTTCTAGCAATATGTCCAGCCCAACTCCACTTCAATCTTTTAATTTTTTCAATGAGGTCAGTAAGACCTGTTTGTTCTCTTACCCATACATTGCATTTTCGATCTCTTCTTGTTACTCCCAACATACATCTCTCCATACTTCTTTGAGTGGTCTGAAGTCTCTGTATTGATCTTCTATTAAGTGTCCAAGTCTCAGATCCATAAGTAAGAACTGGTAAAACACATTTGTTAAAAACCTTTCTTTTCAAACACATAGGCATATTTCCTTTTAATATCAAGTTATTTCTACCAAAAGCACTCCAACCAAGTTTAATTCTATGATTAATTTCCTCTATTATGTTTCCATCTGTATTAATAATCTGACCAAGGTATTTGTAACTCTTAACTTCTTCTAATTCATCATAATCAATCTTTATTTTCATATTTGGAGCAAATCGATTAAACATTACTTTAGTCTTTTTAACATTTATCTTTAGTCCTACTTTCCTACTTTCATCTGATAACTCTTGCAACATTTCCTGCAGCTCAGAAGCATTATTTGCAAAAACAACTACATCATCTGCGAAATCTAAATGACTTAAATAATCTCCATTTACTTTCACTCCTTTAGTTTCCCATTTTAATCCACAAAATACTTCTTGCAGCACTGCTGTAAAAAGTTTTGGAGATATGGAGTCACCTTGTCTTACACCTTTCTCAATGTTGACTTTCCCAGTATCATTATGTAAACTAATTGTTGCTGTTGCATTTTTATAAATATTCTTTAAAATATGACAATATCCTGGATCTATACCTTGATGATCCAATGCTTTAATCACTGAAGAAATGTTTATAGAATCAAATGCCTTTTCATAATCTACAAATCCAAAACATAATGACAACTCATATTCATTTGTCCTTTCTATAACTTCTCTCAATACTTGAATATGATCTACTGTACTAAAACCACTTTTAAATCCAGCTTGTTCTCTTGGTTGGTGAAAATCCAAGGTTCTCTGTAGACGAGTTGTAATTATCTTGGTAAAAATTTTATATAAAACTGATAAAAGGCTGATAGGTCTGTAATTTCTAATATCTTCCGTATCACCTTTTTTAAATATTAATATTATTACTGCATTCTTCCAATCATCCGGTACATCTTTATCATTTAGACATTTGGTATATAACTTTGCTAATATTTTTTCTGTTTCTTCACCTGCTTCTTTTAATATATCAATTATAATTCCATCATTACTTGGAGCCTTTCCTTTTTTCATACATTTAATTGCATTTCTCACTTCTTCATTTAAAATTCTGGGCAATTCGGAAGATGTAATAGATATAGGAGGTACTTGTTCTTTATTACTATATAATTCTTGATAAAAATCTTCTACCAATTTCATAATGTCATCCCTCTTTTTAGTAATAATTCCATCTTTTTTCCTTATTGCAGATATAAATTTCCTACCAATACCAAAATGTTGTTTTACATTCTTAAGACTTTTATTTTCTTCTACAGCTTTTCTTGCTAGTTCACAGTTATACTTTCTTATATCATTTTCAACTCTTTTCCGCACCATTTTACAAAATTCGAGATATTCAATTCTTTTTAATGCATCATTCTTGCATATCTTCATATTCCTTCTTTTCTTCATAAGTTCTCTAGTCTCAGTAGAAATTTTATTAGTCAATTGCTGCTTTTTTCTACCAGCTATCTTTGTTGCAGTTTTTAAAAGTGTATCAGTTATTTTCATATTAATTTCATTCAAATCTGAATCATGTTCAAAATCTACTAATACTTGAAACCGATTGTAAGTTCTAATTTAAATTCATTAGCATCCAAATGAAGGTACAGCAGAATTGGATTATATTTTGACTAACAGGAAATACATATTTCAAGATTGTAATGTTCTTAATAAATTTAACACAGGAAGTGATCATCGATTAGTAAGGGGTAAGATACATGTTAATGTAAAACTAGAGAGACAAAAATTATTAAGAAAAACTATATTTACAGTTGATAATCATATGTATGAATCTATTTATATGTTTGTGTATAACTGATATTTTAAAATGTATTTATTTATAATAATAATTGCTTGGTGAATTTTCAAGATGGTCAGCTCGAGCATATTAAATAACAACAGTGATAGATACTACATCATTCAAATACATTAACTGGAAGCCCATGTCATCAATCAAAAACTAAGCACTTTTATTCTTTTTCTTTTGAAGTAGGTTTATTTCTTGTATACATTTTGTTTATTTCGAAAGAAGCTTCACTTTAAACAAATATTTTTTTCATTTTAAACAGTGTATTCATGAAGGTCTGTTTTAAAAAGCATACAACATGAACTGCTAGAAAAAAAAGTTGATGTCTGTTCATCAAAACAAAAAAAAAATGTAAACGAAAGCTTAATATCAACTGAATTATGGTTACCATTGCTTTCTAGAAAATTTGTTCTTTATTTAATTCAGAGATGAAAAAAATGTTTATTTAACTTTAAATATAATATATACACATATGCCTGAAGAATAAATATAAATACCTAAGGATAAAATCACTAATTGTTAAAGATACTAAAGTATAATATCAAGATTTAAAACTGGAGAATTATTTATTAAGGAATATCAAAATCTTGATTTCTACATTCTTGTTACTCTATTCTTATGCAAGCTACCGGACTCATTTTATTTTGTGCATCTTGACAAAAGCGTTTATTAAATTCACCTCATGCTTACATGTATATTATAATGCTCGAGGATTATATTCCATCCTGATCGATGGAAACACAATTACTCTGAAAGGAATTTATGACATTGGAAAAATCGGTTGAATTTTATCGAAATTAATATTTACGTTTTTTTTTTTTTTTTTTTAAAAAAAAAAAAAATATTTAGAGGTAGTATTCAATGTTTTTTTTTTTCCTCAAAGCAACTTTATTAAGTCACTAAAGTATGATCCACCTGTGCAGGGATCACATTCTATCACTGCAGCAGTGAGCCATAGAGGCTGCAATGATACATTGATATTCTGAAACTGGGTGGTGGCTCAAAGCAACAGAACCGCCTTATACAATAGATTAGGTATTACAGGTATATAAAAAATGCATTCCAAGTACAAACATCAAGAAAAAACACAAAAAGAGGATAAAAGGATATGAATTATCACAGATCAAATGTTAGTCAATCAAGGGAATGCTACGTCCATTTGAGGAGAGTTCATGCAGGATAATCAGCTCTCAGCCCACCTGGCAAGTCTTAAAGGAGCTCCCCCAGACCCATCCATGACCCATCAGACAGAACTCAGTTTAGCGAAAACCCAGACCTACTCCTTGGACAAGGTTAAGCCGCTTTGGCCCCTGCCATAAGTGGGCTATAATTAGTAGTCAATGTTTTGTATGCATATTGGTAATGGGACTTATACTAATGAATATTGCATTTTGTGCTAACTACATAAATGGATTAACATACACACATACTTTCTGATAAAATTACATTAGTAATATGATTGGAATGAGTTTTAGTATTATTTTTAGATCATTGTTGCTCTACAGATATTGGATTTTTAATGAATTATGAAATCTTAAGTGCCAATAGATTATAGATATTGAATATTGAAACACACATATATTTCCGCACTAAGCAAGTTGCTGCCGCCAAGCTCATTGGAGCCGCTCTGCATTTCTTCTGAAGTCAGCCTTTATCATAAAACTATTAAATATCTTTTATTATAAATAATTCCAGTACTCTTATTCTTAGGCTTTGCATGTATTCAAGGTTTACTAAGGCACATTCGTAAGCGATAATTGACCCAGGTTATAGATTAACGAGTAAAATGATTTAATCAATTGTAGTTAACCATTTGACGCCACTATTTAATAAATAAATAGTGCCAGAAATCATATTTAGCCACTTAATAAATCATGTTAATTTAATCAATTCTTTACGTTAGTGTTTATTTTCTGATTCATCTCACTGTCTCGTATTGTCTGGGTTATACACGTATCGATTAAGACTTTCCAAATGCTAGCTGTTAATTTACTTATAAATCTCACATGGTCTCTTCTCTCTCTCTGACCACTGCGGCCTGAAAAGATGTTGCTATTGCGATGGTGGGTTCAGGCTCCATCGTATTTGGTTGCGCAGTCGATCTACTGTATTCGAATCTGGTATGACAGGCCCTGAACCCACTTGTGGTGGAGAAACTGTGCAACTTGTTTATGAAATGTGTGAATTCTGACCGTTACATAGTAATTTTTTTTTGAAACTGGCGCCCAACGTGGGGCAACGAGATAAACACCCACATTCCCTGAGTAAATTTTTTTCCCACTGTTGATATATATTATATTAGACATGCAAATCCCTTATAGTTGATATTTATTAATGTGTGCTTTATATCATATAAAATAATAGTGTAATTATTTAAATCTAAACCCCGTAATGTATTTTTCCAAGTCCCGTGAGTAATTTTACTCTTAATAAGGATTAATTATATATATTTAAGACTTCCTTGAAAATGCAAAAATGTGTATATATGTTTTGTTTGACTTGGGCATTTCAATATTAGTTAAAGACAGACAAACCATTAAACTTGCTGTAGTGCATTGCGAGCTGATCATGAGTTATTAATGAACAATTGAAAGTCACGCTATCATAATGTTTATTATTTAAGAATTTAAAATCACGCTATGGCGTTGAATATCTAATGGTTATTCCAAATGAATATTGTGACAAAATATATGTTGTAAAAGTTTTTTTTTTCTCTTGTCTTTTCCTCCATGAAATAAGTTAGAGCTCGAGATGCAATACAGTGAGAATACTTCCGTATGATACAGCCTAGACAAATAGGTGACCTTACAATGTAATAAATACGCCCGTAGTTAAACGAAAGAAATTTTTTTTTTGCAAGGCTAAATCTATATAACAGACCGTATTTTATTTGAACTGATGACATGGCGCCCCGGGATAGTCTCTATAAATGAAACTATTTCTAAAATAAATTTTTGTCGTCAATTTCAAAATTTTATTGATGTAAAGCTTAAATGTATATATTATTTTGAGAATCAAAATGCGTTATAAATGTGTTACCAGACAGTCAGACGTGAAGGGATCGGGAGATAAACAATTGTCCTAAAAATAAATGATCGTAAAAAATATTTTGTTTTATATATTTGTATATATGACTTATATAGATGCGCGTTTGTTTTAAATGAGGGAAAATAAAATAAATATGCCCGGATCTAGCGAACATTATATAGATAAGAGTAGGAGATTGGAGAAATTAGATTCAAGTAATAACAAAATAAGCAGCATATTAAATATATTTTCTTTAGATATTAGTACTAAAATAAGAGTTAGTTTGCAGCAGATGGAAAACTTTATATGATATAAATTTTATGACAGCAAAAGTTAGTTAAGGCATTGGTGATATAAGAAGCAGCAAATAGGCCAAATGACCGGAAGGGAAATAGCCGATTAGCCATTAGTATAGAAAAATAAAAAGTAAACCGCACAGAATCTTGAATCCAAATTAATATATATTTTGTAGTAAGTAATTTAGAATTGAATCGTAGAAACCATCATCAGTAGAGACAAAACAAATATGGAAGACCATCAATATGACCACGGACCAGATGTAAACTCAGCCGAAATTGTGGAATCTCCACCAACAATAATAAAGCCCGAACAGAGATCTGGAATTGGAAATTTTGAAATTGCGTACCTGATAGATATGTTTAAGAAGAGTGAAGAACGAGCAAGGAAATGGGAGGAGGAAGAACGAAAAAGAGACCAGGAATATCAAGGATTTGTTGAAGAGGTTTTAAAAGAAATAAGAGATATAAAAAGGGAACAAGCAGCCCTTGCACTCCGGGTAAAACAGTACAACCAAAAACACGGGAATCCAGAGCCAAACCCTAATGATCCAAAATCATCTAAGGAAGTAAAAGTGGAAGAAGATGATTAAAAAAAAACGATAGGAGAACCAACAGACTTAAACCCTATAGCTGTATCGATTGATGATCCAGGAAACCAAATAGAATGGCCCATTAATATCCAGATGAGAAAAGATGACACGGACCAAGATGCCAAGACCGCCTTATGCAAAAATGATGATATATCATCAACCCAGACCAGCAGCAATAAGACCATCTATGTGGACATGAGCAATAGTCGCAAAATTATACCACTTGCCATAGGTATTCAAACTCAGCTAGCCAAAATGGTAACCGTTAAAATCTTTTGCGGTGATATTGGAGAAAATCCCCACCCACATTTAAACAGTTTAAAGGATTTTTTTTACTTCTATAGAACTAGCCCACATGAACAGATTACAATAGCCAGTCACTACTTACATAATTATGCAAAGGATTGGTGGACTAGCCAAACCCGAAGACTTTACAGCCTACACCAAAATCCTTTTAAAGTATTACTGGAGCGACGACTGGCAGAGTAAAATATTAAACACAGTCAGCCAAGAACAATATGGGACCATAAAGGAAACTCATACTCAATTTTTTATACGGCAAACCAATCGTTTGAAAACATTAAATGCATTCGCATTTTCTGATGCCCATATCATCGGCACCATCCAACAAAATATGCCGATAGCCATCCAGCAATTGATGATAGGGAGCAGAATTAGAAACATTGAGGAGATGGCTGAATTTCTGACCATGCTCGATTTTACCACTTGGGCCAAAGAGCCCCCTGACAAAATTAACAAAACTAACAACCCAAGACAGCCGCCATTTAATAACCAAGCCAACCATCACCCACCAGACCCAGGAGCATATTAAATGAAGAAACTCATGGACATGGACCTGAATTCGGATGTGACAAAGACAACAATGTTTTTTTTTCTCTCTGTAAGATTTAGAAGTTAGGTAGTTTCAATGTTATCCGTGTGTAAGTTAGTGATTAGTTTACCAAAATATTCGTTAGAGTTAAAACCCTAGTAAAAAAAAAAAAAAAAAATTGATCCGGGTATATATCTGTATATATTTGTATCTTTGAATTTATCCCCTCATTTAAAAAAGGAAAAAAAACAAAGATGTATTGTTACCTTATATTTTTTTTTTAGATTTCTGTTGGGCTGACTTGGCTAGTCAATATTATTTGTTTGTCAAAGAGATTCCTCGGTAGACCTTTATGTAAGACCTTTTTTTTAAAAATTTTTTTTTTCGTAACTAAGGGAATGTGAAACAGGAAGATTGCTCTGCAAGTCTTCGTTTCACCTTTCTCTTACATTTCACCTACCCTTATACCTAAATTCGAATCCCAAATCGTTCTTGGTGTGTCTGTACGACCATTTATATACTAAAATCTCGCCTAAAATAAACCACGTAGTCATTATTACTCGTGGAGTCCAATTTTCAACCCTTTATTTTTATTGATATATAAATGTCGAGTATGTGCATGTTTACATATTCATTTAAAAGGTTATATAGGTAAAGCTACACACAGACTACAATGATTACTGTTAAATATTAATATCAATCATTGGAATTATATTATTGGATTGTGGTTGTTGAGTTCATTTATTTTAAAAATATTGTGTTGCAATATTTATTTTCTATTGTAGGTAAAATAATAATTATTAAAAGTAGTTTATGAACGGATTCATGCAATTACAATCTAAATGTGAAATAATTTAATATTTTTCTAAAATTATAAAGTTCCCACCATTGAAAATTATATAAATATAAAATAAGGCTAGGTTGAGAATATAATAGATTTAAAGTAAAACATTTTGGATTATAAATTCACACTTCGTATGTCTACTTAGGAATTTCCAATTAGCAAAAGTCTTCAACAGAATGAAATAAATGTTTTAATCTTCTTTCAATCTGAGCATTTACTGGAATTTATAATTGTAAACTAAAAAAAAAAAACCTTAAAATGGATTCCTTCTGATGTTCAGATAAGAAATAACTAATTGATAAGAATGCAAAAGGTTAAAGGTTTGTCATGCCCCAAGGCAGGTTTTTTTATAAGATAAACAGTATATATTGAATGTTTTTTTTTTGTTTAAGGGAGGGGAAGAAACAAAAGCTGATTCTGATGCTTTTTTTTTGCTGTTGGTTTTTTTGCGTTTTGATTTTATTTTCTGAGGTTAATTTTTTATTCTGAGAATTCGGACGGTCTGAACTATTATTTTCGGTATGCTGATCCTGATGTTTTGCTGACTGACCATCCGTGACTTAAATAATCCGCTTTCAAGAAAATGTACAAAATGCTGACCTATCATAGAACCACCAATATGACTGAGCAGAGTCGGCACCGTGGCTATTTTCCTTTCGGAAATAGCTGGCCGCTGCCGATGTACCATCTGACGCATCACCAATATGCCTTAAGGAACCGCCTATGCTGCTGCAAACAGAGACTGAATTAACATGCTGCTAAATCTCCTGAAATGTGCTCCAGCTTCAACCACCAAAGCAACTGAAAGGTAACAAAATTAACCCAAGAGCTCTTGTGATCTAAAACCCACTATAGCAAAAACAAACTCCCTTTTTTTTGCCACACTTATTATCATGTATGTTTTAAAAAATGTATATTTAAATTTATTGCTCGATCTAAACCTTGGGTTAATATCAAATTTAAATTGTTTTATTTGCGTATTTTATGGGCTTGCATAGCATCGACCGAGCGAAGCAAATCTTAATTAATGATACTCCCCATTCCTTATAAAGAATGTAATTTTACGTTCATGAGTCCCTCCCTTAAATGAGATTTAGTAAGCCACTCGTTCGATGACTATATTATTTTCTTTATAATACCTAGATTTGATTCATAATCTTCCAGGATGTATGCGAGGTGTGGGAATAACTATTGGCAGATGTGGGAGTGCGTGGGTTAATTACATTTTACTTAAATTCTCACACTCACACCGTCCTTTTAATGTTAAACCCCATTATTTGTTTTAAGTATTTCTATTGTTATTCTGAGTTTGGGAGAGTGTAGACGCTTTTCATCAATGCAGTGAATTGCTTAAGTGCCCAATCTTTCGTTATGTCTCCTTTTTTTTGAATCGATTATATATATATTTTAGTGTTGCTGGCAAGGGTATTCGATGTTGAGATCACTTTGTTCTTTAAAAGGGCTTTAAATGGCCAAGTCCATTTCCCCTTTACTTCTTCCTGCGGTTTCCAGTCAATGTGTGTACCAGAGCATCACACCTGGGGATGCTGATGCAGTTCTTCGCAGCCATATGCTAGCATACTCCGATCTTTAGGGCTATGGCCGAGACCAATGTGGGGTGCAACATATGCGTCTGATTTTATGATTTATTTCTTTATTGTCGTCACAAAGTTCCTGTAGTTTAAATGGACTACCACCCTCCATCGTTTCCTAAACCTTGCGAGTACCACTGAATCCCTTTTTAAGTACTTTAAGATAATATCATACTCACACATATATTTCCGCACTAAGCAAGTCGCTGCTGCCAAGCTCATTGGAGCCGCTCTGCATTTCTTCTGAAGTCAGCCTTTATCGTAAAACTATTAAATATCTTTTATTATAAATAATTCCAGTACTCTTATTCTTAGGCTTCGCATGTATTCAAGGTTTAGTAAGGCACATTCATAAGTGATAATTGACCCAGGTTATAGATTAACGAGTAAAATGATTTAATCAATTGTAGTTAACCATTTGATGCCACTATTTAATAAATAAATAGTGCCAGAAATCATATTTAGCCACTTTATAAATCATGTTAATTTAATCAATTCTTTACGTTAGTGTTTATTTTCTGATTCATCTCATTGTCTCGTATTGTCTGGGTTATACACATATCGATTAAGACTTTCCAAACGCTAGCTGTTAATTTACTTATAAATCTCACGTAGTCTCTTCTCTCTCTCTGACCACCGCGGCCTGAAAAGATGTTGCTATTGTGATGGCGGGTTCAGGCTCCATCGTATTTGGTTGCGCAGTCGATCTGCTGTATTCGAATCTGGTATGACAGGCCCTGAACCCACTTGTGGTGCTGCTTTTCGAGTGTGGTGGAGAAACTGTGCAACTTGTTTATGAAATGTGCGAATTCTGACCGTTACAATATATAATCATCCTTGTAGATTGTTCAATTTTTCCTATAAAATTTTATTATCTAAGTATTGGAAAGGTTACTTAATATATATGTTTGCTTGCTAAATTCATCATTATTTTCAATCATTATTGATTCACTGTAGGATGAAGATCTCTCCAAGTTCAATCCATCTTTTCTAATCTGTAGACTCTCTTTTTTACATCACTCCAGCACACTTCATTATTTTATCCATCCATCTCACATGTGGTTTCTTTCTAGGTCTTTTACAATCCCTTGAAATTCACTTTAAGATTTAACTGTCCACCTACTATCATATTCTCTAGAAATATGTCCAGCCCAACTTCACTATAGTATCTTACTTTTTTCAGCAAAATCAGTAACACCTGTTTATTCTCTCATTAATGTATTTTATTTTTGATCTCATCTTGTCACTCCTAACATGCATCTCTTCATACTTTGTTGAATGGTTTAAAGTCTCTGAATTGCTCTTTTTTTAAATTCCCAAGTCTCAGATCCATAAGTAAGAACTGGTAAAACACATTTATTGTAAACCTTTCTTTTCAAACACATATGTATATTTCCTTTAGTATTAAGTTATTTCTAACAAAAATACTCCAACAAAGTTTAATTGTATGATTAATTTAATCTATAAATAACTACACATATACATAATTAGAGGAAAATAATAACAATTAGTCAAAATTATAAATAACAATTAAATATCTGAATAACTTATTTTGATTTTAATATTATCATAGTAATAAATCATAATAAGTTAAAGATTCTTCATAAATTTCGTGTTCCTTTGATAAAGTTAATATAGATACATATTTTCCTCTACTTCTAAAATAAGACTATTGTTTAGCATTACCATAAGTATAAACATTTATACAATTATTAAATGTTGAGTTTTATTTTTTTAGTATGTCATTAATTTCATTTGTTGTTTATCATTTCTTGTAAATAAATTATCATTATTTATTAAAATAGAAGTCCTGAATTTGTTTACTTTAATTAATTAATAGCAATAACTATAAATTGTGTATAGACAAATGAATAATAACTATCATATAGTTTAGCATTATTGTTTCATACACATTTTAGCTAATTAATATATGAAAGGTTAGTTTTGGAATGATGGATGGTGCTAAGGGGAAAGAAACACTGATAAAAAATAAAAAACCCTGCATATATATAATATATACAAAATTGATTTTCATCCATGTTTAAATTAATCAAGTATGATGCATTACTTAAATTGTACTAATTAAAGTTATCATATAATGTATGCAATCTGTAATCATTATTGTTATCATTTTACTTATAAAACTATTGATGATTGTTGCATGGTTAAGATGTGAAAGCTAATTATAAGTTTGAAAACTTCTAATAGTTTTTAACACCATTATTATTTGCTGCTTAAGAATTTGAATATTATATATATATATAATATTAATGGTATTAGCACCACTCTTATTATGTATATATAGTATTCAATTTTCCAAACAGCTTGTAATAATATTATTAAAGTTTCAAAACTAGAGTTAGCTTCCATATCTTATCCATATTTGTATAGATTAAAGTATTGATTATAGAGATATCCTCATATCCAGTGAAAAGTGTTTAAAAAAGAAACATTTATTGTAATTTCTAAATAAAAATATTGGTTGTATATTCTGTATGTATACAACCCATAACAGAGGTTCCAAATGGCTGATTAAATTAGATGTTTTTTTCAGATTTCAAAGTGACTTACAATTGGTCATTCAAGTATTCAGCCATTATCAACTAAACAGCCATCCAAGTGATTGGTAAATAAATGTCTAACTATTCTCGTATTAAAATTAAAACAGGACTGAAAAATACTAAAGACCCTTATTATTTGAATATTTATGATTAATGACTTCCTATTCATAAGTCCTCCTTTAACCATAGTTCATTGTATAGCACTGTCTTGCCATGGTCTAATCTGTTTATGCATTTATCTATCTATCCATTTATTAGATTGCCCATATGCTCATTTATTTATTCTCCTATCTATCTATCTATCTATCTATCTATCTATCTATCTATCTATCTATCTATCTATCTATCTATCTATCTATCTATCTATCTATCTATCTATCTATCTATCTATCTATCTATCTATCTATCTATCTATCTATCTATCTATCTATCTATCTATCTATCTATCTATCTATCTATCTATCTATCTATCTATCTATCTATCTATCTATCTATCTATCTATCTATCTATCTATCTATCTATCTATCTATCTATCTATCTATCTATCTATCTATCTATCTATCTATCTATCTATCTATCTATCTATCTATCTATCTATCTATCTATCTATCTATCTATCTATCTATCTATCTATCTATCTATCTATCTATCTATCTATCTATCTATCTATCTATCTATCTATCTATCTATCTATCTATCTATCTATCTATCTATCTATCTATCTATCTATCTATCTATCTATCTATCTATCTCTCTATCTCTCTATCTCTCTATCTATCTATCTATCTATCTATCTATCTATCTATCTATCTATCTATCTATCTATCTATCTATCTATCTATCTATCTATCTATCTATCTATCTATCTATCTATCTATCTATCTATCTATCTATCTATCTATCTATCTATCTATCTATCTATCTATCCACCCATCCATCCATCCACCCACACACCCATCCACCCACCCACCCATCCACACCCACACACCCATCCATCCATCCATCCATCCATCCATCCATCTACTTGTCTGAATCTGCTGATTTATCTTCCCGCCTATCTGCCTACCTATCTTTTTATATGTCAGTTTTTGACTCAGTTGTTATTTTTTAACATTTTCATTTGTATATTATTTAGGTTAGTAAATTATACATATTAGTAATGTTGACCCTTTTTTAAAAATTGAGGCTGTGCGGCTTAGAACTTTTTCTACACTTATTTTGGTTAGTGTGAGGAAAAAATTATTTTTGTTTATTGTACAGTATAAACATGGAAAGAAGTAGAGCATAACATATTTATTCAATCCATCAAGTTGCCTTTTTTTCTTATCCCTCCTCCCCATCCTGTTTATTTCAATCCAGTAATATTTTTACCCAACTTCAAATCACTATTATTAACAAACCAAACTATTTGAAATTAAGAATGAATTTATAAATCAGTTCTTAATTGGAAGTTTTTATTTTTTGAATGGATTAATTGTAAACATTTAATCCATTAATTAACCTTATGTAAGTAGAAAGGATTTTAACTCTGACTTTCTAGCTCCTCACAGATATCCACCCCATATTATACAACCGATACTCATGACCACATACATGTGAAAAAGATAAAAGATCTCTAATATATGTATTTTGTGCTGAACCACCCCTTATTATCGTCATCTTCCACACACACATATAATCTGTGCTCAGCTTATATTAAAATAGCAAATCTTCAAACTTTAATGGACAAGCTTTAATCTTTTCCACTCTCCAATTCTTCAGCCATGTATATCACTGAAAATCTGATGTTGGAATACTCACTCTTGTTGATGACAATATTATTGTCATATCTATGTTGACTTTGAGTCCCTCTGACTCCTCACGTATTTTACTTTAATATGTTCATTTAAATTACACAGAAGAGAGATGAGCAGAGTATAGGCTGAGTATATAATATTTTTTAAATACAAGTATATTGTCCATACTGAACTTAATGTAATTAGAAGGAATTTGAACTCAGACTTTCAAGTTTCCCACAGTTATCCATTCCATTTTTTACAATCGATACCCATGACAACATACATATGAAAAAGATAAATGTATTCTACTTTGCCTGTCAAAGTTTATGAGTGCATATATAGAAGTCTGTTGTCGGCAAAATAATTTAGAAAAGCATTTTTATTTTTGATGGTTAAAAAAAGCATCCATATATTGAAATATTTCTGTCCTCCTAAAAATGCAGATACTAATTCAAGCTGTTTCCTTTAAGAAATGATTTTTCCATTGCTGCAGAGAATTCTCAATTACATCTGTCCAGCTAATCAGTAAATTCTAAGTAATAATCCACAAACGAAAACATCATTAAACAAATGGTTTCACAATTTACTAGGAGATTTGTAGATCTCTGAATATTTCTTAATTTGATAATTTAAACTGAAAGTTAATTTTTCTAATTAATAAATGAAACAATTGTTTGTTCTTCATTCCACTTATTTTATAAATAACTACAAGATACTATTTGTTTATTGACTTAAATTGTTAAATACACACGTTATATCAGTTTGTATTTTATTTTATTGATGTAAATAATTAATTAAAAATTTAAGATCCAGCTTTAAGTATTACAATGTTAAAATAATGACAATACTAGATTAAATGTATTAAGATAAAAAATAAACACATATGGAATTATTGTTAAGGAGTTCAGAAGATGTTTGAACACCAGAACTGTGATTCTGGACCTTCCAATCTCAAGCCACTTGCTCTACCAACTGAGTGAAAACACACAGTAATAGTAACCATTATCAAATAGTCCAAATACAATTGCCATCTTTTTAGTATTTACTGTACTGTAAAATCATCTTAAACTGTGTGTGGATAGAAAACATAATGTACTTTAATTTTTTTTCTCCATATGTCATAGCATCGGCCGGGAAGCGAACCTGCAACAACTGTCTGCAAGCAACTCCTTCTTGCAAGGCAGCTGTGCTGACCTCTTGGCTAACAACACTATTTCCAGTTTCATTTGCAATCTGTTATTTAAAAAATGGCCACATAGTGTAGTAATTGTTATATCACTTTTTCTCCTTTATGATTGAATTCTAATCCTATTCAAACTTGGATATCTTTTTTAAGTAGATGAGGATTTCTAAGGAATCTAGAATGTTTTTTCAAGGTAGATAGCCCATAGCTATTTTTATAAGACATTTTCTTATTGGTCGTAAATGGATATTCAGGTATTATTAATTGGAGAATAGCAAAAAAAAAAAAAAATGCAGCAAAACCGATGCCATCTATGAGTTGTTTAGTTGGTTAAATATTGTATTTTTTTATCATTGTTCCTCTGTTTAAAGAGTAGATGGAAAAGCCTTTGCCTCACAGTGGACCTTGTTAAAACTGTTTTGTATATATGTAAAGTGATGAGTAGATGATTATAAAAAAATATTGGCATGTATAAAGCTACTAAGTAATATTTTAATTATTTTTAAATGTTTACATTATCTTGATAATCTAAATAACGCAATGAAAAAGTCATATGATATTGCTAATATATTAATGATTCATCAGATTAGAGATTATACAATAAAAATAATATTTCTGTAGTGTAATTTTCATTACAGCACTCTCATGCAAGGTAGGGACTGGTTTCTACTCACTTTTAATACCTTGTAGAGGGATATGATCTTAAACATATGACCAAAGATATATGAAAAAGAAGTATGATTCCCAAAATGCACATTTCATGCTGAACTAGCACTCGTCATATTACTTATGTGATATTGCTGTTGGTAAGAATAGAACTCAATGCTCCTATTAGAATTGGAAAATACAGCTAAACAAAAAAATCAATCAATCAATGAATGCTGGTAATGTAATTCGTCTTGTTTTTTTTTTTCCCACAGATAGTTACACATCCCACAGATCTTTATAACTGTGCAATTTGAAAACGTTTTGCCTTTCACAAGTGTTTGTCAGTTTCTCAACCAAGTATATGTTACAGTCAATACTCTAAGCAAATCATCATCAAACATGTTTTTAAATAATTAAAAAAAATTTTTCACCTCATGATAATATTATCATTATGTCTGCACATAAATAATTAAAACACTATTAATGCAAACATACTTACAATTTCAAATTACTCTTTTGTTTGTTGGTATATTAAAATGATTGATTAATGATACAATTTTATATGATTTGGAATAATTGTAATTTTGGAGCTCAAAGTCTTCTAATTGTGACCAATTTTATCATATCTGATGTGACCAATTCTATCATATCCAATGCTCAAACTATTTATTATTTTTTTTTTTATTAGTATTATACATGACCTGTCTTTTGTTTCTGTTATTTATTGATTCATTTTACTTATTTACTTATTTTTTCTTAGTTTTTCATCAATAATTTTTTTTTTTTTTTTTGAAAAAGGGAAGTTAATGATGGGCTTAGAGCATGTGAGAGAATGAATATCAATCTCACAAATGGTAATCATTTTTTTCTTCATTTGTTTTTACAATCTCTGCATTAACACTTAATCCAACTCATTAAATTGGCCAGGACTTTTATCCTCTGACTAACAGTAGCTATGTAACTATTTACAAATCAATAAGTGCAAGGTCTGCCTAATTTGCCTGAAGCAAGTGGAATAACCAAACAATAGACTGATATTAATGAGATAAAAATATTTGATTATTGTTGATATTTATTCTAGTGTATCAATTTTAGAATTACATGATAAATTTTAATGAAATCTTAAATCAGTGAAATCATCATATGATCATCATTTCCTATGCTTATACAAGCAGTTAAAATAGTAGTAAACTCTCTGTACAGTAGTGTCACCTAGTGTAAGCCTTAGTAAATAGTAAAAGGTGGCTTCTAGTGGGTTGCATTAGATCCTAAGATCTAGTTGCAGTGCTTGCAGATCCAAAGCTCTTCACTGATGAAAGCTAAAAGCTAGAAACTCATTTGGGAATATTAGATGTGTAGGCACTAGATAGAGATTTTATGCACAAGCCTTCTGGCATCCATTGATTACTTAGACTTGCACAGGGTGGTGCTACTGTATGGAGAGTTTGCTATTGTTTTGCACATCAGTAAATATATATATATGCATTATGAATTATAAATTTTTGTTATTTAATTGAAATATTCAATAATAATTCATGTGAATAAATATAAGCAAAAACGTATATACAAGATAACCTTAAAATCTTTGTAGTTAGCAATTTTTGTCTAGTGCACTTTCGACTCTGTTATATTAGTCATGTCATGTCAGCTGACAGAGGGGAGAATGTGAGTTGCCATGATGATGATTAATATAATTTAGTCGAAAGTGTATTAGGCAAAAGTTGCTACTCAGATTTTGAGCTTATCTTGGATACGTTTTTGTGTATATTTATCAGCATTACATTTCCTCTAGATACTGCGTACCCAAAATTTTCAATAATAATTCATTTAAAAAAGAAAATTTAAAATCGATTTAAGAGGGAAAGAGTTAAATTTTTTTTAAAAGATGAGATTCTTGGTAATACTGTTATATAAAAAGTATCATAAATTGTTTTAAAATCATCTATTTGAGTTTAAAATCATTACCGAGCTGCTCAAGTAAGATATTTTTATGTAGTTTAAACCAGCAGTTCTAAGAATCAAATGTTAAGAGTTTAAGAGTATTTTAATCACCTTATCATTTCGAACTTAAAATGTACTAATAACTTAAAAATATATATATATATATATATATATATATATATATATATATATATATATATATATATATATATATATATATATATATACTGAAGTGAATGAAGTTCTCACCTGTATTCAATCATCAATGTAATCCAAATGATAAATATTGGTGCATTAAATGGCATAGTCAGTGACTTGCTAAAGATTGCATAAAAATTATCTGAAAAAGTTGTTATATATAAATGCTAGCTGATCTATGTTTAAACAGTGAGATTACTTTTTTTTTTTTTTTACTAAAGTTAACATCATCATAGCTTATTTGAAAATTACTGATATTGATGGTATTAACACTATAAACATTTGTTTTTTTTTTTAAAAACTAGAATTATTAAGCTTTTCTGTTCCAGTGGTAGAGAGATCTGACTTGGTATCAAGAGATCTCAGGCAAATCTGGTGTTTGCAAGTTTGCTGCTCGAACTTCATATAACCTCCCGAGTATTAAACCCATATGCATTCCATTGAAAAATTAAACGAGAACAGACAGCTAAGATTGTCAAAATAAGAGTCATAGATCACATGACCCTATACTCTTAAGCTTGTAAGCTATAAACAATGAGGATTGCCAATTCCTTAACAAGCTTTGTGATATATGCTTAGCTAGAGAAAGCATTTAAAATATCTCTCTCAGGACCTTCCTCCCAAACTTCTGACCATGGTTTCATGCTCTGGCACTCCTCAGAAAGGTGCTAGGGTGGATTTCTCTAGCTAAGCATTTATCACAAAGCTTGTTGAGGAATTGGCAATCCTCATTGTTTATAGCTAAGTTTGTAGTTTAAAATGTATTATCTTTTGAAATGTAAAGCTTTAGAAAAATTATGAAAAGGTACATTAAAAACCACCATTTTATTCAATTTTTCTTGAATTTCACAATTTTATGACAATCATTTTGAACTTTCTGATTTCTGTGATTGCTTCAGCATTATAAGATGGTTGAAAGTAGTAGGTATTGGATGATATATTATACAGTCATATGGATCATTGTTTACACATTTAACAAATTTGAGAGAATTCACATTTAATGGACTTCCAAAAAAGCCCTATTAAACACACCATCTTCTCTCACCTGCACAGTGGTAGAACTATCATAACTTATTCAATCATTTATTCTATGTGAATGGATCACAATATCAAACCATTTGAAAATTTTAACAAATGATATGAACATTGCTATTTTACAATATTGTAATTTCCAAGTCATACAACCCACACAATCAATTATTATTTAAATAACATAATATGATGTAGGACATCTCCTATGATATTTTATGATCAGAAAGCACAAGGCTTTTTTTTTCATATGAAGAATGGCTTGAATTGTATGAAGAGTAGATTAGTAAATGACCATCTTTCTGAATTACTATATTTAATGCATATTTGATATTTTGTAAAATAGATGGTTCCTGATTTTAGTTTTAAAAGAATTTTATTTAGGGAGAATATTGGTTTTTTAATACATTAATTTTTTATAGTACATTGACAAAAAAGAGTCTATAATGTCACTTAATGGCTTAATTTTTGAAAAATTAAAAATGCCTGCAGCACTTACATAAGATATTTCAGGGATTCGTTGATTATTTATGGTGAAGCATTACATTAGCATATTCAATTCCTTATATTTATTGTCTTTTTTGTTTTTATTTCCATTATTCAATGTTAAATACAATAAACCTAATGAACATCTGTATAATTTATTGATGTGTCATAAACTTTATTTAATAAATTGTTTTTCTCTTCACCAGTAAAAATTGTAATTATATATATGAGACTTTTTTCGCATATGTTAGTGAAGCTATAATTATACTATAATGTGTAATATGTCTGCTTAGCGCTTTCCAGATTTAACGTTCAAATCTCATACTCATAGCTTTACAAATGAAGACTGTTGTGATTTATTGTACACATATGCAAATGAGTTTGAATTTTTAATTAGGTAGTCCATTGTTTGGAGAGAGCAAAGCATGCCTGTCTTCTATTAATGACACTGAGATCATTTGCTATATAAAAAGCTTCTTTGACTTTTCTTTTGGCATCACTCTTCTCTGTGCAAATTACTTGGGCAGAACTGGGTTTGAACACATGGCCTGTAGCCCCTTGGTGGTCCCAGAAGACATGTTTCTTCATTTTTATTTTTAACCCTGTTGTATGCATACCTGTGTAGGTAGACAATGGACTAACTAATTAAAAATTCAAACTCATTTGCATATGTGTACAATAAATCACAACAGTCTTCATTTGTAAAGCTATGAGTATGAGATTTGAACATTAAATCTCAAAAGCACTAAGCAGACATATTGCACATTAAAGTATAATTATAGCTTCACTAACATATGCAAAAAAAGTCGCATATTTATAATCATAAACTTTATTGTGTAAATGATTGTTTACATTATAACTCATTATTATTCCCTACCCTTGTGAATCCATATTATGCATTTATTTCCAGAGTAAATTAATTCGAAAATTGTCATCATGTGGGACTACTATTTGCCTCCAATGGCATATTTTCAGACTGTTTTACACTTTTCAGTGATAGCACCACAAATGTATAGCTAAACTAATCTTTAACCATTAAATCTTTGATTAGAATCAATCCCCCCTCCATGTTAAAATGTGATATTAAATGTAATTATAATGAAAAAAGGTGTTTATAGTAATGTATAGAATATCTGTGAGATAAAATTTGTCAATTTTAGTGTAAATGAATATGAAGCCCATTTTATGGAAAAAAAGCCCAATTGTTTGCCATCATAGAAATATAAGGTTTAAGAAGGTTGATGATAACTTATCTTTACAAATTTAGTATTAAAGAAGGGGGGGGGGGCATATGATAAAAGATAAATGTGTCTATTATGTTTTGGCACAAATTACAGATATAATTTAATGTGACCACCATTGAATCATTTTAAATTGCATTCATTGAAAAATATTCATAACAGAATACAAATTGTTTCCATCAAATATATCACATAATATTCTAATTTATGATTCAAGTTTTTTCAAACATGTATATAACCTAGGTAAAGAATTATTTTAACCTAGATAAGGTAAGCTTTCTGAATTCATTGCCAAAAGTCACAGATATTGAGATAACGTTAATGGAGTGACCATGGTTCTGAATGCACGATTCATCAATCTGTAGGCTATAAAAACAACCGCTACTCTAATAATCAAATATGAGAGAATGCTTTATTTAGTAATTTCATTGAATAAGTTAGGCTTAAAAGCCACCTTTAAATAACCTACTACAAGGCAAAGACTTCAATAGAATATCATCAGAAAAAAGGAACCATTCATTAGACTAATCAATGTCAGGTTGGTTGCATTTTGTTTTTCTCTTTGACATCCTTCAGCTAAGGAAAATCTATCTATTTATATTTAATAATTGGCTGGCTAGCCAAATTGGTAATACGCTGGGTATATGAAAAAAAAATCCAAATTTTTCATGAAATTAAAAAAAATCTAATTCAAGATTTATTAGAGTTTTAACTCCATTCCATTGAGATGGAAGGCATGCATAAACTTATGCTATAAAACTATTCACTATTGAATAGATTATTATAAAATCATATTAAACAAAGCATATCCTCTTAAATTATACCATTTTAATAATTTTGTAAGAATGATAGAAACAATATTCCAATCTTTTTTTACGTTCCAAATTGTCTGCGAAAAATGAGTAACATGTAAATTTTAAAGGTTTATTGTAAATTTCAAAGTCACAATATTTTGTGGTGACAGATATTTGAAAATTTCTTATCCATTCAAAAGATAATTTTAACTAAGTGTGGTTAAATTTCAACCATAATATACTAAAGAATTTTTTTTAAAATTTTATATTTGTTTCTGTCCTATACCTTTTAAATGACGTAATTAGATAATACGATGTTATATCCAAGAAATAATACTTGATTATTTGAGTTGTGAATATTTAGATTCGACCACTGATTTGTTTAGTCCTTCACATAATTATAATTGCCATACATATTCTTTTTTTTTTTTATGTGTCAAAGCATCGGTCGGGAAGCGAACCCGAGACAACTGCTTGTATGGCGGCTGAGCTGACCACTCGGCCACCAATGCTTGGCTCCATGGGATTTTCAGATTTTGCTTTATCAATGAATTGAAAAAGATATTGAAATAATTACATATGTGTATGTTAAATGTTCTGCCTGAAGACAGCTGAACTAACTAAACATTTATTTTAGCATCTCATTTTATATATGTATTATATAAAAGCTTAACTGACATCAGTGATTAAAATTCTTTTTTTTTATATTAAATATATGGTCTATGTATGTGTTGGAAGAGATAATATATTCTTTTAAGAAAAATAAACTTATTTCCAGTTATAATGTGTATTTAACCAGATATCTGAGCTTCACTTCCTTGCATAATGATGAAATTGCTTACTTATTCTAGTGTCAGATTAGATGTTGTCTTAAGTTTAAATTCCTGATAAGAAAAGTTTGTTTTTTCTTTGATAAATACCATTTGCAATGGCTTGATAAATATGCAACTGAAGGAAAACTGCTGATAACTATATATTCTCTTTTGCTTCTTAAGACCGTGTGCAATAATAAGACCAGATGTTTTGATGACAACTGTTTCAGATTTGGCTCTGCTTTGGTTGAAATCTGAGGATTTTTTTTTAAACTCAAAAGTTTCTGATTTTTATGGTGAAAATTGAAATAGGCGTGTCTATTTTAAAAACCAGTCAGGCCATCTGTTTCTTGCATCTCATCTAACAAATTGATTCTTAGTTAAACAATGATAATTGACTTTTTTCTGCTTTTATGTATATATGAATTACATGTTGTGCAGAGGTATGTGAGTATATATTGTTATATACATTTATTCAATTTCAAGCGTACAAGACCCAAATTACGTACTTTGTGTGTATTTAACAAAGTACACGTTTCTTCTTCCAGATGGTCCATATCTGATTCCACTTTTTTGTTATTGGATACATTATTTAAAGGTAACTAGTTAATAATAATTCTCAAGCGTTGGTGGCCTAGCGGTTAGCATAGCTGCCTTACAAGCAGCTGACCCGGGTTCGCTTCCCGGTCAACGCTTTGACATATATATATAACTGGTTAATAATATAAGTAAAGAGTTGAGTTAAATAAGAATAATGGAAAAAAGAATTGATCTCCAGATTTGTAAAATGCTTATTAGGTATGGTTTTAGCAGTTTTACATTCATTCTACCTTTTTATTGACCTATTTAACCTATTTCCTGACCAATAATTGAAAAACTTAGTCACCACAGATTTAAGACTGGCCTAAGGGCATAATTACTAGTTATGAGCACAGACTTTCACACCACCCACCACTCTCCATACTATCTTATAACGCTGATACACTTGAACACATATATGTTGAAAAGATAAAGTATGAGGTTTGGCTATCTTGATATATATCTGATCACTTATAGCATATATGTGTGGAGATGGTAATCTGGACCAACTGATGATTGCTGGTTTAGCATGAAATACGTATATTGGTGATTATTTATCTTTTCAACATATATGTGCTTAAGTGTATCAGTGTTATGAGATAGTGTGGAGAGTGGTGGGTGGTGTGAAAGTCTGTGCTCATATACCCTATATATTACATATATAGACACAGGTATATAATAAGCCTGTGTGTTTCAGTTAAACTACTAGTTATAAAAAACCATCTATTAAAAAAATATATAAATGAAGCAAAGTTAATAGAAGAAAAAACAAAATTATAATAAAGACGGTCTTTTGAATGACCACCACTATATACTGAACCATATACATAGCAGGACATGAAATGAGATCTCTCATCTGCTTTAATTAGTAGTTAATGTAAAGTAAATACATATTTATTTTACATCCTGCAAAATTGATGTTATTCCATGTACAGAAAATAATGTGAACTGTAGGAAGTGAATTTCTTACTGACATCTAGAAGAAAGAATATTTTGCATAATAATAAAATTTAATAGATTGCAAATGAGAGTGATTGAATCTGATATACTCTCATTATTACAAACTATTGTAAGTGACTTATATATGCAGATTGGTATGTATATTCTTTAATAGATCTACTAGAATGTCACTCTATATTCTCAAATTGAGTTTGAAATCACTTAACTATTTTTCATATACTAAACATCACATGATCACTATTTCTTATGCTAGCACATAACTGTTATTAAAACAGGCAAAACTTTCCATACAATAGTGCCATTCAGTGCCAATCAAAGCTCCTCACTGATGAAGGATACAAGCCAGAAACTAGTCTGGGGATATTGGATGAGTAGGTACTAGATGGGGATTTTATGAACAAGCCTTCTGGTATCCATTGATTACTTTGGTTGGCACTGAATGGCACTACTGTATGGAGAGCTTTGCCTGTTTTTATCTTTGATCTAATTGTGTTTTAATACTTATTGATCAATATTTTATTAATTGTTACTTCTGTCTATAATTGGCTTAATAGTAAATACAGCATGTTGTTTATCTTCAACATTCCAAAAAAAATCTAGAACAACTCATGTTAATAATTATACCATTTTTCACTCTAATGTTTGGAGGAAACCTTTCTTTATCAAAAACATCTTTTACATTTTTGTTAATAAAAAACAAACAACAGAATAAGACAAAAAGAGTAAAAAAAAAGAACTATAAAAAAAAACCCCATATTAAATATCTATTGTATATTTCTTTCTATTCAACTATAAACAATTGTAAACTTTCTGTAATCAAAACTATTGCCAACAAATCCAAGCGATATTGTGACATTTACATGAGTTGACATCTGATGCAGAGAATAACTTATTACATCTATGATAATGTGATTTAACATGTTCAACTACTCTTAAAGTTGGCTATAAGATCTTTTACACCCCTCCATGCTGGAACAATTCTGCACTCTTTACTATTCATTGCTTTACTTCACATGAAACAGCACTCATTAGATGACATCCTTAACTGTTTACAACATTTTTTGCAACTCACATACTGCAACTTTAATAATGGTTTGTATACTTTACTTTAAGATTTACATCTATTGATATATGAAGTGCTATAACACTCTTTGGAGTTCCACATATATTTTTAAAAGTGCAAAAGGAAGCTTTAATCTCTTAATTTATGAAAATAATTGTTATACCATAAATTAGGAAATATATGTTTTATGAACATTATTTTATTTGCAGATAGATAAAAGAAATATGGTATAATATGTGTGCATGTGCATGCCTTATCTAGTAAGTGGGTTTGAAGATAAAACTAGTCTGGTGACTAGTGTCTTTTTTATTCATCTAGAATGAAATGCTGGATAAGCTTTTGTCTTAAAATGGACTATTTAAAACAAAGTATAAACTATTCATGCTAACTACATAAAGTATATCCCATGTAGATATTATTTTAATTTATTTTGAAACTGCATATTAATTATACTGACTATATAAAGAATATGTTTTATCTATATGATGTATACTGTATGAAATTATGCTAATACTGTATATAGTAAGCATAAGTAATATATAGTTTGTTTTAAATGGTCCAATGTAAGATAAAAACTTATCCAGCATATCTTTCTAGATGAATAAGAAAGACGCTAATCACCAGACTAGTTTATCTTTAAACCCACTTACTAGATATGGCATACAAATATGCAAATATTATACCATGTTGTTTTTATACATAGTATGTAATATATAATTATATAGATGAAATATTTTCAGTTTGATCAACTGAATGAAACTACTGTATTCAATCTGTCATACTTCAGACCTTGAATGGCCCTTGACTCCTATTTGAGCTGAAACATTTTTAAAATAACATTTTGTTCCTCTATATCTTTGTTATCTAAGTGTGACATATAAAATGAAAAAAATCACCACATGATCACCATTGTCTATGTTTATACAAGCTGTTAAAACAGTGACAAACTTTTGTAATTTCCCCCAGTGCAAACCATAGTAATTAATGGATGCAAAAATATTTGTGCATAAAATTTCTATGTAATGTTTACTCATTCAATATCTCCAGACTAGTTTCTAGATTGTAGCTTTCATTAGTGAAGAGCCTTTGATCTGAGAACACTGCATCTAGATCTTAATAACTAATACAACTCTCCAGCAGCCATGTTTTATCTTTTTAGTTATCTACAAAGCTGAGTCCAAAATGAAAACAGATGTTTTTAATCCAAACTCATTCACTTATATACTCATATTGAAGCGGAATCTGTTGCACACATTCAGCTTCACTCTCTAATAATGTTTGAAACCTCCAAACATGGATTCAAACCTAACCATTTAATTATAGATGACCAGGGAGTGAAGGTATACCAATGCGCGTGGTTGTTTATGTATGTGTAAACTTTAAATTCATTTAACATTAATATGCATAAAAACAATTATATATTTTCATTACGGTAAACAATCGTGCATATGTGTGTGTAACAGATCAACTTTAATAATTTAAAGCATTGCATAATGTATATTTTATTCATACATATATTTTCATAGAGAGAAAGTTCGAGAGGGGAACGTAAAATTAGTAAATAAAAGACTTACCATCTTCCAAATTATAAAAGAAATTTGTTTTATTGTAATATAGATTTATTTAAGCGTCATGATTAGTTAACGTTGATTCCGCAGGTCTATTTTCAGCTTAAAGTAGACCAAAACCAACTCTCGAACTTGATCTTGTTTGTAGTCCAAAATATGCTGTATCATTGTAGTTGTTAAAACATCCAGGAATTAGATAAAAACTAACTCTCGAACTTAATCTCGTTTGTAGTCCAAAATATGCTGTATCATTGTAGTTATTAAAACATCCGGGAATTACCCAGCGGTGGTGATAACGAGTATAAATGCAACCACATTTTCTAACTAAAAGAGGAGACATGCCATTTTTCTAACGCATTGCTAAGGGGAAGTCATGCCCCTCTGAACGGCAACATGACGGGCTAATAAAACATAGATTTGCTTTCCCGGATCTCTCCAAAAATCTAACCGATGCCTAAATACTCGGAATCCATCGTTCATCAATTGCTGCCAAAATGAACTTAATATTGAATAAAGAATGGACCGAAACTTTAATTTCGTCAATTTGTAATAAATTAATTCCTTTATAAAACATGGAACCAACACGTGCACACCCGGCTGGAAATTCATCGGAAAGAAAGGTAATTCCTTGCCGTATAAACGAACTTTCATCTTAAATAACCTTTTTCTATTGTAAAATATAAATGTAATATTTTAGTTCTGAAATCTCTCCTAATATAAAAATGTAATTACTTATTTTGTGATCGGTAGTGCTAAGCCGATTAACTGCCTAAATAATGACCTCTTTTCTTTGTTTTATTATTTCTGTTTGTTGTATATTTCAACTGTAATTCTCACTTTCTAAACTCGATTGCTAGGTTCTCACTTTCCTTGTATTTTTATTTTAATGTGGCAATGTTTATTTAATATTATGCAAGTCATATCAATTTTTAGTATGCTAATAACTCGATCTGGTGAATCAATCCTATTTATTTTTGCTATTCTGCCATTGCGGAATATTTAATCGTAAACGTAAGAGTATTCACATTATAAAATTCACCCGATCGAGAGATTTTCCTAAATTATGTTTTAATAATGAATATTATGCTTTTCACTACTATCTAAATAAATGATTTACTATTGCTCCACGCTATTGATTAACATGATGAAAATTGATTATTACATAACTTTAATTCAGACCCTTATGTCTAGATGATTCATTGTATAAATCGCCCCGCCATCTAACGATAATTTAAGTCACTTAGTTCTCGGGTGGGTTAATATGCGTTTAGCGAAGGAATTTTAATGTTTTAATGTTTATCCTTAAGATTGAATAAATTCTTTAAGTAAGTTGTATGCCCTGTTTGGGACTGCTTTCAGATCGTTATTTCATTACGTTAGACTTAATTAGTATTTTAAGGCTGTATAAATCAGGGTAAATCAAACCTGACAGCTTTCGTAACATGTCCCGGTGATAACATTCCTAATTCAGAAATGACGTTGTCATGCGTTTTCTCGATAATGGAATACTTATATAAAGCACAATTCTCAACAGAGCGTGGAGGCCCCAGCTCTTACAGATTGTCTTAGGTTAGGTAAGCACTGCTATAGGTTAACATCCTACGAGTTGGAACCATAGTATCCTGCCAACCAATTCCCAATGATATCCGTCACAAATGCGGATAAGATTAATTTTCTTCGCTCCCAAATAAATGAAGCTCATCGTCCACTCAGGCCTTGTCATGCGGTTCACACGTTATTGTTCCTATCCTTTCATATGGTTCAAATGTCTATACGCCGTAATGATATGATTTCCCTAAGTCATCCCAAAACTCTCGTTATAGTTTAAATTTAATTAACTTTAGTATATATACATTATCGCTTATTAGCGCTACCCATCCTTCGTTCAGTCGCTATTAATACATCATTAATTAACTATTGAGAAAATCTATAAATGTAGACTCGCACGATAATTTCAAAATGATCATTTTTCCCTATTTCTCTTCATAGATAAGAAATAAATGAGTCATCTCATAGGGTTCCACAACAATTGATTTATAATTAATGTACCTTCCATGAAATCCAAATGTAATCATATGTTGAATAAAACAAACCTTCGTACCATTATTAAGTTTGATCATATTCTGTGTAATTTAAAATCTTATAAGCATTCATTCTAAAAGCTATTGTCATGGGTTATTTTCCTTAACTTAGAAATATCATAGCGTGAGCAATATCAACCCGTTAAATCACATTAGCATATTAAGCCGCAGCTGTCAAATAATTAATTTATCATTATGTAAATTTCTTGGTGCATATCCATCAAACCTTGTTATGTTATCTGGTTTGACATCGAATGCCTAAGCGACAATAAGTGAAACCCAAATCGAGTGTTCAAGATATATATGTTCTAATTCATTGTAAATCTCCATATCTAGTGATTCACATGATTAATCAATTATTATCAATATCACGTTTAATAAATTCACATTTAATAAGCTATTTTTTGGATATTTTTGTTGGTTTGTGTGTGCACGTCTATCATTACTTTTCGTTATCAATTAGTTAAGCCGTAGGTCTCTTGTATCTTTGCTGAACCTTCCTGGACCGGAGTAAATTGAAGGGTAGGCTGCTATCATCAGAAATGTTGTTTGTAATGTGATAGACTTGGGAAGTGGGCAATAGGGCGGAGTTCATGATTATCCCTGACCTGTGTATCTTGTATATGATTGAACTCTAGGTACTTTTGCTTAGGTCCTAATTCTTGTTAGACGAACATACAATTCTGACCGGTACAATTTAAATCTGAACCCAGTTCAGTATGTATACATTTTGATCTTTTTGGTATTTTAATAACCATAGTCATCATCATCCCATGGGCAAGAATGGTATTAAACTACTAAAAATCACATGATCACCATTTTCTATGCTTCCACAAGCTGTTAAAACAGTGACAAACTGTCCCTATGGTGGTGCCACCCAACATAGCAGTAGTAATCAATGGATACAAAAGATTTGATATCTCAGATCCAAAGCTCTTTACTAATGAAAACCATAATGTAAAAAATAGTTTGGGGATATTGGATGAGTAGGCACTAGATAGGGATTTTAAGCACAAACCTTTTTGTATTCATTGATTACTATAGCTTGCACTGGGTGATACTGCTGTAAGAAGAATTTGTCACTGTTTTTAACAGCTTGTGTAAGCATAGGAAATAGTTACCATGTGATATTTAATAATTTAATGTCATTCATACCCACGGGATGCTGGTGACAATCGGTATTAAAGGCCCAAGGACACTAAAATGTATAGATACCAAACTGGGCTCAAATCTATATGACTATATGAGTGAATGAACTTAAATTGAAAACAAGTGTTTCATTTGAGATTCATAGCTTTATAATTAATTAAAAAGATAAAATGTAGCTTCTGGAGGGTTGCATTAGATTTTAAAATCTAGGTGTTGTACTTTTAGATCCAAGGCTCCTAACTGATAAAAGCTACAAGCCAGAAACTAGTCTGGCAATATTGGACTGATAGGCACTAGATAGAGATTTTATACCCAAACCTGCTTGCATCTGTTGATTACTATGGCTTGCATTGGGTGGCATACTGTATGTAGAGTTTGTCACTGTTTTAAAATAAAAAAATTGGAAGAAACACTTATTGTGCTTTCCTTCTTTCATTTTAAGTCTGTATATTATTTGAGACTGATAATTCACTAATTTGATATTAACATTATTTATTTTCTGTGAAGTTTATAATGGCAGATCTTATTAATTATATTTGGAAACTTTATACATACAGTTATAAACAAGAATAAATATAAACCATTAAGCATCACATGATCAAAATGTATGGGTGCTGAACTGAGTTCAGACCCATATGACTATATAAGCTATTGAGCTTAGATTGAAAATATTTTTTGTGTTTTCAATTTCATTCTCATGGTTTTGTAGTTAAGTAGAGATAAAAGGTGGTTGCTAGAGGGTTGCATTAGATCCTAAGATCTAGATGCAGTGCTCTCAGATCCAAAGCTCCTCACTGACAAAGGCCACAAGCCAGAAACTAGTCTGGGGATATTGGATGAGTAGGCATTAGATAGGGATTTTATGCACAAGCCTTCTGGCATCCATTGATTACTCTGTTTAGCACAGGTGGCAATACTGTATGGAGAGTTTTGCTCTGTTTAAGAATAAATATATTTATAATTATTTTATTTTGATTTCTTAGTAAATGTAATCATACATAAATTAATGTTGCAGTTATACATCCCACTATTCCAATTTTACTACATTGATCAAATCTTGCTTCTTAAAATCTCATAGCTAATCTGTGTAGCGTTTACTTGAATAAACCTTTAGGAAACAAACTATCCTGTAATACAATTTCCAAACGTTTAGCTTTTTGCTCTTCAAATTTAGAAAGAAACAGAACGAACCTGTTTAGTCATTCCTAATGTAGTTAGCCAACTTGTAAAACCATAATCAAATTAACTAGATTCATTTTAATTTAATTCTAATTAATTTTATCTACAAAGTTTCCTTTACACCCTTTAACTGAACTTAAATATTTAACAGGAATATAATTAGGTCACTATACCTTTTTAAAAAAAAGTGAAAAGCAAAGTGATTTAATTTTTGTTTTTAAAAATTTGTTATTAATAAGTCAGATGTTACCGAAGAGATTTTAAGATTATTTTTGGAAATATTATTTTGAAAACGAAAGAACAAACAAACAAACAAAACAATTAAAAACATCTCTTAAGTTTAATTACTATTTATTTATTACTTTATAATTTATTGTTTTTAAGGCTTTGGTTTTTTTTTTTTACAAAACTGGATTAGTCTCCATGCCACTGAGTTAAAAACGGAACAGAACTTCCATAGCCGTTGATGGCCTAGTGGTTAGCATAGCAGCCTTCCAAGCAGTTGGTCCTTGTTCGCTTCCCGGTCAACGCATTTGACATATGGAAAAAAACAACTTTCATAGCTGTTTTTGAATGGGGGGGGGGGTTTTCTAAATTATTTGTCTTAAAACAGTGATAAGCAATTGAAAATAGAATAGTGATTGGTGAATTTCAAGAGGTAGGTTTAAGAAAAAAATCGTAACCTATTTTAGAAGTATTGATATTGTTGAAATAGATGTTACAAAAGATACGATGGATATAAAAAATTAAAGTAGATAAACATTATTAATCCGGAAATATTTATTTCGAAAAATGATGATCTATAACTTTATTTACTGGAAATGATACAAACGTCTACTAACTCGCATTTACGTTCTTTGTGAGAAATCATTTTCCACCATCTAAACATTATTTTTTATTTTGATAAATGGCCACCCATAATTTTATTTAATGGAAATGAAACAAACACACATCTACATTTATTCGCAAGAAATTATTTTCCAACAAGTAAACTTTTAACATATATTTAACCGTGCAATTCTGTTCTTTTTCAAAATGTTGTTTCTTAGCATCACTGCTGTGGACTGAATTTTCTTACCTCGAACAACGTTTCGTTACAAATGGCTACTCTCTTTCGATAATCATGAATGAAACACTGCCATTGTTTGGCCGTACAATTAGCAGCACATCCAACATTTTGATTAATAACTTTCATCTCATCGGTATATTATCTAATATTCACTTACAAAATTAATTCATTTTCTTCTTTGAAGATTCAAACTCAGACTTTCACAAGACCCACAACTCTCAGTGCCATCTTATATTGCTGACCCATCTGATCACATGTTGAAAAGATAAGTAATCACCAATATTTGTATTTCGTGCTAAACCAGCATTCATCAGTTGGTCCAGATTACCATCTCCACACATATATACAATCACAACCTTTGCACTAACGTGGTCTTTGAACATCCCATCATCAGATTTTCAATGAAATGGAAGGCTGAAGAGTTGTGGGTTGGAGTAGTTTGAAGCCTTTCCATTAAAGTATGAAGATTGGCTATCGTAATATAATGCTGAGTACTGATTGTATATATTTGTGAAGATGGTAATCTGGACCAACGGATGAGTGCTGGTTTAGCATGAAATATCTATATTGGTGACTATTTATCTTTTCAACATGTGTGTGATTAGGTGGGTCAGCAATATAAGATGGCACTGAGAGTCACAGGTCATATGGAAGTCTGAGTTCGAATCCTGCATATATTACATATATAAATGCAGGTGTTAAGCCTGTACAATATATTTCTTTGAAGATTGTAAATGTGTTTAATTTGATATTTATATATACATTTGCTTGTGCTGGTGACTTTCATCACTGCAGGACTAATATGTGAGTATCAATTAAGCACTTACATTAAATGATACATTGAGGTTATTGAGATAATATTACAAATTGCCCTATGTGTACAGTTTTAGGGCTGGGTTAGATTGACAATGTCTAAAGCTCAATACATCACTTTTTATGCTTTAATTTTATATGAATTTCTGAGCAACATACTATTCAATTTTTTAATTAAGTAATACATTGTGTTAAAGGTTTAGCAGACAACAATAACTATCTAATGGGATGACTAGATTTTTCAACTAGAGAGTTATAAAATTGAATCAGGACAAAATATAAAGCATGCAAACATGCACACAACACTATTTATAAAAAACAAATATAGTGAAAGTTTAAAAAATGATTATTTGTAAATGTTTGAATTTTTAATGATTAATCAAAGTAACACAAAAATCCAAAGCCCCAGGCTGATGAAAGCCATAAGCTTGAAACTAATCTGGGATATTAGATAATTTGCACAGCATAGGAATTTATTAACCACTATCTGTTAGCATCTTCTAATTGCTAAAGTGTACTATAGGTGGCATAAATAAAGTGAAAGAAAAATGTATGCTGCTAAAACAGCAAATATGCAAGATGGAGTCATGTGATATTTTATTGGCTTAAAGCAAACCCTGGCTATAGGATAGAGTTGCTTATAATTGTAAAAGAATTGTAATATATAGAAGCTGAATTGGTTACAGATTTATATAGCTATACAAGCAAGTTGGCTAAAAAACATTTATATGTTTTTTTTTTAGATTGGGCTGAAAGTTTGATATATCAGAGAGGAAAATGATGGTTGTTAGGTGGATGATGCATTAGATTTTAAAAGTCCAGGTGCATTGCTCTATGATCCTAAGCTTTTTATTGATGCCATAAATTTGAAACTTGTCTGGGGATAGTAGAGAGGACAGAACAAGATAAGGATTTATTAAGCACTATTATCTAGCAACTACTACTTACTAAAGATTACAGTAAATGGCATAGAGATGATGAAAAAAATATACATGCTGCTAAAACAGCAATATATAAGCTGGAATCATGTGATAGAGTCATGTTATGTTGTACTTTGATATTCCATTCTCTAAAAAATCTGCATTATGCTGCATATTCAAGAGTATCTATAAAAATGAAGGGTGATATACTAAAATCTTTATATTTCTACATATGGACTGATTATTTTAATCAGGGAGACATTTGATAAGTTGTATTTTTAGAGTAAATGAAAGTAATAAACCTTAAAAATATATTTATAATATAATCAACATCAAAAATGTTATAGGAAGAATAGTTCTCTCTGATTTTTTTATTTTTGTTAGCCTTGAAGCAGAGAACTCAGAATACATATATCTTTAGATAATTAATTATTTCATTTCTAATTTCAAAACTTTTTTTAAAATATGTTTTAATACTTTAAATAAATTATTTTTAAAAAGGTTCATTTTAAATGTAGATTTAAATAATACCAAAAAAAGTTGTTAGTAAGAATGGTTCTCTCTGATTTGTTGATTTTTGTTAGTCTTGAGGCAGAGAACTCGGAATACATATATTTTTAGAGAATTAATTATTTTTTTCTTAATTTCAGATAAAAGTATGTTTTGATGTTTTAATAAATTATTTTTAAAAAGAGTTCTTTATTTTAAATAGAGATTAAAAAAATACCACCTAGAGTGGGTCCACTTATAACAGGAGATAATGAAAATAGGAACATAATAAGTAAATTTGTTCTTTGTGTAAAACTAAAAAAAAAAAAAGAGTATAAGATTACTTTTTAAAATGATAATTCTATGTTTTTTACAAAAAGATCTGTTTAGTGTATAAAAATGACACCATTTATTTTTAACTTGCTGCACCATTAATCAATTTATATCATAAAACTTTAAAAATGTAATCATTACTACAATGCACTGATTATCAATGCAATATTAATAAAGTTGCCCTATAAATCATGATTTTATATAAAATGCTTACCAAAAATAATTTTTAAAGGTAAGTTGTTAGATGGGTTTTATCTTATGCTCACTATACACTACTTATATTTATTTTCTATAAATATAAGTGGAGTTGGCTTCAAAATAAGTTCATATTTATTAGAATATTTCAAGTTGGGATTCATTCTACAAGTTGCCATTCAATATGTTAAAAATGGGGAAAAACTGACTTGAGACACAATCATTGATAGAAACTAGAAAAACTAAGGAAAACAATAAGGTTAAAGAAAAAAAAAGAAATTTCAACATCTAAAATAATTATTACTTTATTGTTTGTTCATAATTTCTAATTTATCATTAATTAAGTTTAAATTACCTCATCATTGATAATTTCATTGTATTCCTCACAAAATTCTCATTCAAACCATATATAATACTTCTTACCTGAGATAATCTATAGCTTCAGAATCTCCAAAACAAATTGCATAAAATTTTTCATTTTTATCTTGTACCCCAAAAGTTAACAAATTTCAAGGCATCTATAAGAAAAAGGTGGGTATGCATTTGTCATCATATAAATTGGCTTCTTGTTTATCTAAAACTAGAAATTAAAGGTTACTGTCTGTATCAATGATAAAATGTGTTATATTTTTTGTGTACACCAGTGATGTTTATATTCTTTATGCACAGCACTGATGCTATTTTGTTATATTGATTGTCCCACACAAGTATAATTTATTTGGATATAGCTGATTTTCTAGCCATAGACTTGAAAATAATATGATTCAAGATGTGGCAAAACTACTGATACCACTGCATGAGTATTACGGCATAGGCAAGAATCAGAATTTGATTATTTGCCTGCATACAATTCCATGTGGTATACATAACCATTGTGGCTATTACCACACACATCACTTGAAATCTCTCTTTATTGGTTTTAAGTGTTTATATTCTCACATGGTACTATGCCCAGTAAAATTTGTGATTGCTTTATCAACTGCAACTTTTTATACATCTGATAATCAGCCTTAAAATTTACATTGCAACTGCTCTATAATACCTTAATTATATATATAAAATTCATTATTTGTAACACAAACACACTAATGTATATACAATAAACTAATAAATTATTAAATCTTTTGAGAATCATTATGTCTATAAAATAAGGTCGCCTCAAACTTGGATCAGAGCTTCAAAATTACATTGTACGTAAAGCACTACATTATAGTGAAATAAAAGTATAATTTATATGCTATACACACTAATACAAACACAAACACAGTAATAAATTAAAATTTATAAAAATAATAAAACTATGCAAATAATAGAAAAATTAAAAATACTATACAAATTTAAAAAATAAAATAAAATTGGATACTTACGAGCCCCAAAATTACACTACACTTACGAGCCCCAAAATTACACTACACTTACAAGCCCCAAAATTACACTACACTTACAAGCCCCAAAATTACACTACACTTACGAGCCCCAAAATTACACTACACTTACGAGCCCCAAAATTACACTACACTTACGAGCCCCAAAATTACACTACACTTACGAGCCCCAAAATTACACTACACTTACGAGCCCCAAAATTACACTACACTTACGAGCCCCAAAATTACATTACACATAAACCATTATATTATATTGGAATACAAGTATAATTTATATACTACACATATAAATACTACAAATGCAAACATATTAATAAATGCATTAATAAATTATATATTTATCAAATAATAAAAAAATTAAAACAATCCTACGCAAATGATGGAAAAATTTAGAATACGTACTAAAAAAATTAAAATTGAATACTTCTGATATTATGTTTTCATTGGGATGAAGGCCTTGAATCATCGAGACATTTTAAATCCATTTTACTTCAGAATTTTGTTAAAATGAAAATTGTGCTTTTGTCTTCTTTGTGCAATCTAGTAAACTAAACAGAAAAAAAATTAAAAAATATTAATAAAAAATCCAAATTTTGTCCAATTTTAACATCAAAATACTATTTTAAAAAGGATTTCAAGCAGCAGCAAATGCCAGGATTTTTGTAAATGTCATGCTTATAGTTTTCACACATTTTAGCAACTATCACACTACCATCTGTGAAATAGCCTATTGGGTGCCTGAATTATAAATTCTTAAGTGAATTATACAATCCTGTTTTGTAAGACACATTTCATTAAGAAATTTCTTATAAATTTTGTGAAATGAATGTAATGTTAGCCTTAATCTAGTTCAGTGTTTCATGTATGTTTGTTGTTATGTCATTGAGTTTATAGATATGTAACATATTTTAATCAAAATTTATTAAAGGTAATATGAGATTCAATAGTAATTGAAATTAAATGTGCAACAATTTCACTAGTGAGCTATTATTCTCACATATACCTTGATACATTATTGTGCAAACTTTGTATGATCACCATTTTTTATGCTTGCTTATAACTGTTATTAAAACAGGCAAAACTCTCCATCCAGTATTGCCACTCAGTACAAACCAGAGTAATCAATGGATGACAGAAGGCTTGTGCATAGAATTCCCATCTAGTGCCTACTCATCCAATATCCCCAGACTAGTTTCTGGCTTGTGGCCTTTGTCAGTGAGAAGCCTTGGATCTGAGATCACTGCACCTAGATCTTAGGATTTAATGTGACCCTCCAGCAGCTACCTTTTATCTCAACTACAAAACTATGAGTCTTAAACTGAAAACACAATAATATTTTCAATCCAAGCTCATTAACTTATATAGTCATATAGGTCTGAACTCAGTTCAATACCTATAATTTTACATAAGAAATGGCAATTATGTGATGTTTATTGGCTTAAAACCAATCCTGTCTAATAGGATAGTTGTGGCTATGATTATTAAAGAACCAAAGACGTCAAAATGTATAGGTATTGAACTGAGTTCAGACCTATGTGACTATATAAGCTAATGAGCTTGGATTGAAAATATTGTGTTTTCAATTTAAGACTCATAGTTTTGTAGTTAAGTAGAGATAAAAGGTGGCTGCTGAAGGGTTGCATTAGATCTAAGATCTAGGTGAAACACTCTCAGATTCAAGGCTCCTCACTGATGAAGACCACAAGCCAGAAACTAGTCTGGGGATATCGGATGAGTAGGCACTAGATAGGGATTTTATGCACAAGACTTAATCATCCATTGATTACTCTGGCTTGCACTGAGTTTTGCCTGTTTTATTGTGCAAGCTACATGTAAATAATGTTTGACCTTATATAGTTTCAAAGAAACTCAAATAAAAATCTAAATAGAATGCAATCTAATTAAATCCCTGATTTTAGCATGGTGAGCAAAGATTGTCTTATATACAGTTAAGCTCTAGGCATAACCATACACTTATACTTTTTAAATTGATACTCATGGCTAAATGCATGTAATTTCATAAAACTGCATGACCAGAGGTTTGATACTTTTATATTTTTATAATTTCAATAATTTTATTTGCAAAGCATTATTTATCATTTATAAATTTGAATGAATAAATGATTCATTAAGATTTATAATATAGCTCAAACTGTTACATTGTTAAACTAATTATAGTTTGGCAAACAATATCAAACTATCAATAATGATGATTAAGCATGAATGTTTATCATAATATTTACTGACTAGATATTTGACCCTGTTTCAAGCAGAAAGAATATTCAAGATTTAATTTTCCATTCTACATTACTGATTTGAAATAGTCTCAAAGAATGGATGAATATATTTGTTCTACCTAAATCACATTGACTCTAAATGAGCACATTATATAATAGCTTTTTTCCCCCATGTGTCATAGCATCAGCCAGGAAGTGAATCTGCTAACCCAGGACAGCTGCTTATAAAGCAGCCATCACTGACCTCTCGACCACCAATGCTTGACATGCTATATAATAGCTTTAGCAGTTTTTTAAATAATAACAACAAATGATTACATAGTCTTGAGCAAATGATCCAGTAATAAAAATAGCATGGTTGAAATTTTTTATAAGAAATTAGAAAATAAATAAAGAAAACTGCAGTCAGATTGAAATACTCATGTTTGAATTGCTATTTTAAGCAAGGTGTTATATGACCTCCCAGGTAATTGAAAATAAATTAAAACAATGCTTGCATTTATATTGCCACATGTTCTCAAAATCAGATGCCAAAATATCACATGATTTTCTATATGATTAATCATTCAAATATATTTTATTTATCTATTATGGCTAAAATTCAGTCTAAATAAAACTGGTAATGTTGCCTTAGGTTTTTTTTTATTATTAATAAGCCAATAATCATTCTTTCTAATTCATACTATTGGAAGTCATTAAATAAGTATCCATCTTATTTTATTTAGAAGATAAATATAGGATGGAAACCTGTTACAAACTCTTATTACAGACAGTGGGCAAGCTTTGTGAGTACTGATTTTATTCCACTGGTTTCAGTGGAAGGAAGAGGTAAGGGAGATGCCGTTGCTGTGTAGTATTATATTAAAGGTTGATTAATCTTCTTTTACCTATAGAAAAATTGCTTAATAATGGAATAAAGATTAAAACAGAAATTATAATAAATTTTTAAAGTAAGAATAAAAAAACTAAGAACATATTGAATGGCTTTAGGTATAAATAAAAAAAAACCCACCAGAACCCTCTCACACAATACTAATAAAATAATAATGAATAGATAGATTTTGATTAGTGAAAGACTTGGTTTAAAGGTATGGGATAGACAATTAGTAAAGAGTCATATTTATTTACCTTTCAGAATGTAGATAAAAAAGAAAACTTATAGACATATGTTTCTAAAATAAAGATATATTACTGAAGTAGGTACGAGAGATAATTTTGTCAAGGAGGAAAATTAATAAAAACTTCTATTCTCACTTACAAAGAAATCATGTGGTATTAATTAATTAATGTCTTTAGAAAAAATTATAAATTTTTTTAAAGACATTCAGTTTTTAATATTAGATGATGAAAATAGTTCAACAAATAATTAACATTAAAATGGCATTATTCTAACGTTCAGACAAATACTAGCTCCTGGTGTTTTAAAACAGTTATGGGGGATCAAGTACAAGGTGGAAGAAAAATGGAAAGTGTAGAAGATTTTACTGTAGGTATAATTAATTATACTTATTTTATTTAACATTTGGACCAGAGCACATGTTACAATTTTTATAATAATCTAAAAATGTGAGCAGATTATGCTTTTGAAAGTGTGCATGTGAAGTCAAAGAGTCCTGCTTTGGACAAAGGCTTATAATTGTTATAATACACTTATGGAGTAAATAAAGAGAAGAGAATAAAATGCATGCAATGTGATTATTATAATTATACTTTAAGTTATTCATTATCTTTATTATTACTAGAAAAACTTCTTTCAGCTATAATGATCGAAATGAAAGTGAAGATCGAATCTAACCGCAAACTACGATATCTGCTCTACAAGGCGCCATCTAGGCATTTAAACCTAGAAAAATTTATAGAGTAGGCAGATACGTGCTGTTAAGATTCCACTTTATTTAAATATTCAGATCGTTAGCCCAAGTCACTAGCTCAGTGGAGACGCAGAGATAAAAATCTATATCTTAATTTATATCTTAAATATAAATAAATAAAAGCCACTGCCAGAAATTAACACATAAAAATATTTATTTACGCATATATAAAATCATTCTAATTTGAGGAATAAGTTTAACATTTTAGATTTTTATATTAACTTTTAATTTTACATTGAACTAAGTTTCAATGAGTTTAATATTTTATTTAGATAGTCAAGTATGAATAGACTACATAGATCTGCATTTGAAAAGAAAATATTCTTCCCTGATTTAACCTTAGGCAACAAATTTCGCAATCACCGGCGCCAATCCATCTGATACATTTATGTATTCAATGTAGCATGAAAATACGACAACACAAAATACTATACTGTCAGGAATGTACATCTGATCAGTAAGTAGAATTAGAGAAGACATTGTCTCTCCACCAACAGGAATGTGACATCTGTTGGCGAGTAGAACAATAAACATAAAACTCCATAGGAATGGACTGCGGTCCTTTGCCATCTTACCAAACCATCCATAGGCAAACAGAAGGTGTGTGACATATATCTATAATCCTGCCCGTAGCGGACCTCATACTACATTTACAATTACACAAATATATCCAATCCATTGAACCAATTTAACTACAAAATGAATAACCTAAGATTACCCTCCCTTAATATAACTTTACAAAACTATATAGCCATTCATGCCTGACTTAAATTTAACATTTAAATACATTCACACAGATTATTTTTATAAATTTGTTTTTAAAATGTTGAGTATAGATCGGCTGCACAGATTCCACGGTCAAAAACATGCAAATTAAACACAATCGATCAAAATACAAAATCATCGATAACATCAATTGCAAAAGGGAATACACAAGGCCCCATGGCATTCATCGTAAGATGCCCGCATTAACATCGTTGACCTATATATTCTAATCAAATGTGAAAACTTCAACATAATCAACCGCTAACGAATCTATGCAACGTCTATACCCAACCTAAATGTCATGCATTTAATAATTTAAACAATAAACAATTTACTACAAATAAGAATAATAAAATGGAAATGATTTTTAGCAAATCGGTAAACTATATAAAATTAAACAATCAATTATTAATTTGAAAATCAAATAAGACTTATTTTAAAATTTAAATTAGCTGAATCTTCATAAAACATTGAACGAAAGTTCTTAATTACTTTTTTATATTGTAGTAATTAATTGTAAAGTTCATAGCTCACGGTAGAAGAGTCCAGGTTTCTGCTTTTAATTCCCGCGACGCCTCCATTGGAAGATAATGTTCTGGAGATGGCAATAGCTGGTTCAAGGTATCACAGTCTTTTCATTTTATTTTTTTTTAAATAGAGAATGTGGTATGTGCATTCTACCACATCTCTCAAACACAAAATGCTGAAACTGTCAGAAAAAACTGTATTTCCCTTTTTATATTATCCACACGGATTCAATCAACAAAACGTCACTAATCCATCACTTTCGTTAGGGTCTGAGCCAAGGCTTAGTGCTTCCATTGGTCAAGCTAATTTTTCTTTATTCTCTTATCCAATTTTCATCTCATCATTTTAATTATACAAGAGCCCAAGGCTAGCTTGCTTTTCAAACAATTTATAAACAATCATTTCCATTTACAGATTACAAGAATTAATTAATACCTGTTTTTATTTTTAAATCTTGTACTTTTTTTTATAAAAAAGTACATTCAAATACTTATTTATTTGTTTTTTAAAAAAAAAAAAATTTAAAGTTTGGCATCTGTGCGAATGTATATACGTTTAACAAACATTTTAATTTTAGCGTTTAGTTTTTTACTTTTATTTGCGAACTTTTAAGTTTTTATTTTAAATTAATGTAACGATATATTTATATATCATTACAATATTGTTGAGATATTGAATTTTGAAGAAAAGAATCTTATAAAAATGGATAATCAGGATAATAATTTTGAGAATGTAATATCTGAGTTTATGGTCGATGATATTTGTGAAGAGAAAAAATAAATAGAAAACTTAATTGAAATGGAAACAGTTGTAGATAGTGTCCCAATTATAGATAGTAAAATGAAAGAAGAAGAAGAAGAAGTTATAGAAATTAAAACAGTGGAAGAAAAGATTATAGTATCTAAAAAGGAGAAAGAGAATGCCCAGAATCTTCAAATGATGTTAATGTTTAGAGAGATGTTAGATTCTTTGAAAAAAGAGATGAAAGAAAATATGAACAAAAATAGAGAAGATAGTAACATGAAGTTTGATGTTCTTAATGAAAATATGAGTAAAAATAGAGAAGATAGTAATATAAAGTTTGAATCTCTTAGAGAGGATACAAAAGCTCTTAATGAAAATATGAATAAAAATATTGAGTTTTTTAATGAAAACCTAAATAAAACAAATATAAGATTAGAATCTCTTAGTGAAAATGTAGACAAAAATAGTAATGAAATCAGAACTTGTGTAGAAAGTATGAATAAAAACTTAATGAAACCTGTAAAACAGTAGAAGATTTTAAGGTGGAAGTACATGATAAATTTAATAATTTGGATTTGAGATTTGATAGCAATGAAAAAGTTATTGGTTTTTTTAAAGAAGGAAATAGAACACATAGATTATAAGAATCAGGAATTACTAAAAAATAAGTTTTACGAATTTTCTGAGAATACTATAAAGGGTTTGAGCAAGCAAATAGAAGAATCTATCAATCAGTGTCAGATAAACAATAGCAACTTAAATCAGAAGCTTAGTAGTAATAAATCAGATGTTGATTGCAAAATTGGTGAAATAAAAGATCATATAGATGAAAGTATTAAAATTGTTAAGGAAGAGATAGTGCAGACCAGAATGAAATGGAGAAAGAATTAGTAGAGAAGTTCAAGGATTTGATAGTGCAAACTAGGAGAGATGTAAAGGAAGAAATAGAACAAGATTTGGTTGAGAAATTAAAAGATCTTGGTATTCAGAAAGATGATGAACATAAGTATAGATCTAAAGTTGGTGAGAATATGAAGCGTTTACAGAAAGATGTAAAAGAACAGGCACAGCAGTTGGAAAAGAATAATAATGAGTGTAGAGAAATAGTAGATCAAAACTTGGATAAGTTTAAAAATGAACAGAAGTTATATGTAGAACAAGTGATTGGACAGATAAATTTCGAAGAAAAGTTGCAACAAGTGTATGAACAAATGGAGGAGATTAAGTCCATAAGTAATAAAACTTTAGAGTTAGGCAAAGAAAAAGTATTGAGTAGTAAATATGAAGACTGAATAACTCCATCCCCAATAGATAGAATAGAATGTCTAAGAAAAGGTGAGGATAACTAATTAGAACATACTAATGTTAAAGAAATAGACAGCAGACCAGTTAGGGAAAATATTAGTTGTGACGGAGGTTTGAATAGCTCGATGGCATTACGTTTCATGAGGGTCAAACCATTTAGAGGAGACTATACCAAAAACCCATCTGAGTTTCTGAATAGTTTGGATGAGCTATTTTCAATATGTGTTCTAACAGAAAAGGAAAAATTAGCCATCTGTAGTAATCATTTAGGTGGCACTGCCAAAGACTGGTGGCAGTCGCTCTTTGAAAGGCCAAATACTTATGGCGACTTTATATATTTAATTATAGGGAGTTTCTGGAATGCAGACAAACAAGATAGTATTAGGTTCCAGATAACTCAAGAAAAATATCACTCTAGCAAGGGCAGTTACACTAGTTTCTTTCAAAGCCAGGCTGTCCGATTGAAAATGCTTACTATATGTCCATTATCTGAAGGGCAGATAGTCAGGATAGTACGCCATAATTTGCCCAGAAATGTGGAGCAATTATTAATTGCAGCAGACCGTTATTCGATAGATGTGTCAGAGATATTAGACGCACTTGAAATCACTGAAACATCTTTAGACAGTAGATTCAAAGCAAATAGGGAAAGAAATAATTATCTGTTATCAAATATTAACATTAACAATAATAGTCAAAGATTTCAAGCAGGTTTTAAGAGGAGATATAATTCTAGAGATAGAGATAGGGTATCTCCCTATGTTAAGAAAGCAGTTAGATTTGATAAATCTAGGAGTAGGGTAGAGGTACAAAATAGTCAACCCTCTACTAGTGGTATTACTACAATTTTAAAAAGACCAAATGTTAAAACAAGTGAGAAAAAGTTAAACTGAAAAGGTCTTTGTGTATTAGTTCCTCTTTACAAGGACCCGGTGCTAACAAAATGGGGAACGATCAGATATGGATGCTAAATACTTTAGATTTAGACATTGATTTTTTAGAACCCTTTACTATAGGTGAACCGCCTATAACGTATCAATGTCCGGTTGTAATTTTAAATATTGAAAATATAAAAGTTGAAGCATTGATTGACTCCGGAAGCTAAGCTTCCATATTATCAGAGTCAACTTATAAAAATCTGGTATGCATAAAAGGTGATATACTTTCATTGCCAGTAAAACAAATACAAGTAATTCTGGCAAATGGAAAGAGAACGAAATTAACAAATAAACAAGTTTGGATTACCTTCAAAATTAATAACACAAAGTTTGGGCATGTTTTTCTTATTATGCCTGGATTGATACATGAAGCCATAATAGGTGCTGACTTCATGATTTTAAATGATTGTCAAATAGATTGTTATAACAAAATTTTTACTTGTAAGAAGGAAAGGCTTAATTTTGAATATGGTGTGCATAACCTTTCCAATCAATTACTATGCATCCATAATACATTGATTGATGCTAGCATAAAAGCAAAAATTGAACATATTTATGCAGTCGATTCTAAATTAAGTGAGAAATTATATCAATTAATGTATAGCTTTAAAAGCATTTTTTCTAAAATCCCTGGTATAATAAAGGGATATACCCATCGTATTAAATTGAAGTGTAATGATCCTTTCCATCAAAAGATGTACCCGATCCCTTACCAATATAAGGATGAGGTACAAAGTCAAATAGACATGATGCTAAAGTGGGAAATAATAAAAAAGTGCCCTTCTCCTTACGTAAACCCATTGGTTATTGTAAAGAAGGATGGCAATATTAGGGTATGTTTGGATGCTCACATGTTAAATACTATAACTGTGCCAGAGGGTGACATTCCTCCACCCATACATGAGCTCCTAACTAAGTTTCATAAGAGGTCAATTTTCTCTACATTTGATTTAACAGCTAGTTATTGGCAAATACCATTACATGAGAATGATCAGCAATACACAGCATTTCGTTTTCAAGGCCAGTCCTATGTTTTCAGACAGATGCCTTTTGGTCTCATTAATAGTGGTGCTGGCTTAATCAGATGTTTGGACATGATTTTTTCAAAGCAATTAAAGGAAAAAATCGTCATGTATGTGGACGATATCGTCATTGCTTCTGACAGTTTAGAAGAGCATCTCCAACAATTAGAAATGTTTTTAAATGAATGCGCTATAAAAAATGTAAAAATTAATTTGGAGAAGTGTTCAATAGCAACTAAAGAAATTACTTTTCTGGGACATTTAATAAATGAGCATGATATTCAGCCCCATCCAGAAAAGATTGCAGCTATTCAACGCTTCCCCATACCAAAAACTGTAAAGCAACTTAAATCTTTTTTTGGGTTGTGTAATTACTACAACCGCTTTTATCAAAATTTTGCTGAGGACACTATACATTTATCCAAATTGCTAAAAAAGGCTGAGAGGTGGAAGTGGACCACTAATCATGATAGTGAATTTAATTTGATTAAAAATAAATTTTTAAAACACGTAATTTTAATATATCCTGATTTCAATGAAATATTTTATGTGAAAACAGATAGCAATTACTATGGTCTGGGTGTAGTCTTATTTCAACTCGATGAGGATCAGGTACCTCATGTATTGTACTTCTTGAGCAGACATCTGAGAGGTGCTGAGTTGAACTACACTATAACTGAAAAGGAAACCCTAGCTGTTGTCTGGGCTTTTCAGAAATTAAGGCAATTTGTATTAGGTTCTAATGTGATTGTATTGACCAACCATAGAAGCTTAGAGTTTTTAAATAAAAGCTACTTCAGTAATGAGAGACTTATTAGGTGGAGCTTATATCTTCAACAGTTCAATTATAGAGTACTCTATATTGAAGGGAGACAGAATATCCCTGCTGATATTCTTAGTCGCCATCCTATCTGTTTAATGTCACAAAATCCCAATAGTCAAAATATAATCGTAAGTAACCTAGATTTGGTTAGGGATGAATCTATAGCTGATGATTATAATAATCTCACTATGATTCAGAGTCAGGATATCAGATTAAATAAGATCATGACTATCTTAAATAATCATGATAATATAAACAGTAAAAATAAACACATTAAAATGATTTTTAGAAAGTATAAAATTTATCAAAATTTGCTTATATATAACATAAATTTTAATCAAGGGGAATCATGGAGGATAGTTGTTCCTAACTCCATGATTGATAAACTGATCATGTACATTCATAGTAGCTATGGGCACTATGGTGCATCAAAAATTGTATGTTTTAAAATCGATATTTTTTTGGAATAAAATGTATAAACGCGTAATTAAAAAGATTAAAACATGTAATATATGTCTAAAATCTAAACATTGCAGTAAATCTTATGTGGGAATCATGCAGCCTATTATTCCAGATCATCCTAATGAATTATTAGCGATCGATTTTTATGGGCCCCTTCCACCATTCAATCGTCATAAATTTATACTCCTAACATATGATGTTTTTAGTAAGCTAGTCTCAGCCTATCCTGTACCTAAAACCAGTGCTCATTATGTAATCAAATGCATGCTTGATTACCAATTCCCTTTAGTTGGAAAGCCAGAAATAATTCTTACTGATCATGCAACCGCTTTTATATCTGGTAGATGGAATGAGTGGATTCGAACTCAACACCTCAAACATATTATGAGCTCCATTAGAAACCCGCAGTCTAATCCCTGTGAACGTGTTATGTGGGAGTTCAGTAGATTATTCAGGGTTTATGTAGCTGATGATCATAAACAATGGGTTCATAAACTCTCTGAGGTTGTTAATTATATAAACAGTACTTGCAATGAATCCACAAGTTTTACACCTTTCCGTCTACACAATGGCAAACATGAAAATTTACTAATTCAAACACCTATACCTATGATAAGAGAGCCAATAGATGTAAATCAAGATATAAATCAAGCTAAAGTAAAGCTACATATTATGGGTGCTAAGAGAGTAAAAAAATCCCATAATAGACCACATCCGTTCAAAGTTGATGATTTAGTTCTTATTAGAACACCCCATGTTAGCAACCTTCAAAGAAATCAATTTAAGAAATTTCTTGAGTTATACGAGGGTCCAAATAAGATTTTTAGCAAAGTAGGAGAAAATGCTTTCATGTTGACTACACCAGATGGTGAAAAAGGGATGTACAATGCTAGGAGTCTAATCCCATACCCATCAGAAGTGTAGAAATTTTTTGTAGTATTACTAGTTGAGATTCTGAGTGTAATGTCCAAATATTTTTTAAGTTTGTATTAAAAACAGTATATTCTTTTATATTTCAGTAGTACAAGATAGAATTTGGTTATAGCAAATGATAAAGATATTAAGTATCAATAGATAGAGTAACTATTAAGATAGATGTTTAATTTAAAATTTTTATTGGAAGGAGGAGGTTACTGTGCCCTTTTCTATAGGTTGGTAATAGTTCATAACAGTCAATTACTAAAAATTTTAAATTTAGAATATGTTCTTTTAATATGGTAATTGTATTAAGTCAATTATATCTTTAAAGTACAATTTGAAGCTAAAGAGAATACGTAGTATATAAAATCATTTAAAAATAGTTATGTAAAGCTTAAAATATTGTTTCATATCGTTGTAAAAGCTGGCCATATTAAATAACACAGCTATAAATATTAATAGTATATTTAAAAATTCGATTTTAATAGTTTAAAACGTATAATTTAATAAATGCTATATTTAAATTTGTAATCATATTTAAATAGTCAAAATTAATATAGTATATTTTAAAAATAAACTTTATGATAGTGAAAATTATATCTAGTTCTATATTTTTAAAATTATTCTTCCAAATTTTTTATAATTATTTTATATAATATAATAAGTGTATCAATTTTATAAATCTGGGCAGAGAAATAGATTAAAAATCATCTATCAAAGTTATTAATCATGTGACTTTTAATGTATACTTTCACACACACACTTGTTAAAATTTAATAACAAAGTTTGTGTATTATAGAATTGGATATAATGATTATTTATCATAGAAGTGAATATTAAAATATTACGTAGTTATTTCCAAATGCTTAAATGATGTAATAAAGACGAATACATTCATAATATAAAAATTAAATATTTTATTTAAATAAAAATAAATAAATTGAATATTAAGAAATAGAATAAGGTATTACATGTTATTTTAAAAGTTATTTTAAAAGATTAAATAATTTAAATAAAGTTATAATTGAATTAAAAATGGTATTTTAAATAATATTTTAAATTCATTACGTCATAATTTCTAATTTTGAAATTCAATTCTACTTGAAATTGAAAATATGTAAATTTGTTCTCAAGCTAAAGTAAGAATTAACCAATAGGAATAGGTATTCTTACAGACTATAAATATGATTTGCACGGGATTATCGGAGGAGATTAATAATGTATTGAAACCAAAGAAAGGTATATTAGCAGCTCTCAAAGAGATAGTATTTTTTTTTTAAATTTTTTATTTTAGTCAATTTTTTTTAGTACTTTCTTATCGTTTTATTTGCAAAAAACTAATTGATAATTTTTAAAAGTATTTTTGCAAAAGAGGGTGTTAAAATATAATAATTTAGAAACTTTGTGGAAATGATTTTCTAATTTTTAAAGTACTTACCAGTCATATTTTATCTAAAAAATTTAACCTAAATTTTGCAATAAAAAATGGATATACTGTGGAATAAAATGGATAGAAATTGTGATACTGTAAAAATGTTTGGAATATTTATTGATACAGCTTTATTAATATTTCACCAAAGAACTGTTCTGGTACATAAAAAACCACAGATCGGACATTATACGGAGTCTAAAAAATGTATTGAAACGTATTATTTATAAGCTTATCCAAGATTTATTTTTTAAATAGTAATAAGACAATTATATTTTATGAATTATTTTATATAATATTATATCAAAAGGAGTAAAATGTTGTATCCTTTCTGAAGGTAACATTTTTAAAAAATATTCTCAAGAATTAAAGAAAGAACCCAGGAGAATATGTTACAGAAGCGTTTTTGATATTAAAATATCCGGTCTTAGAATTATTTAAAATGTATTTAGAAAAGATTTGTTTAAAAGTACTTGAAGTTTTTATTTTTATTTTTAAAAGAGATTTAAAAAAATACCAAATAAAAGTTTAAATGTATCAAGAAGGAAACATATATAAAAAAGTGAACACATAGTTGAATAAAAGATGGATCTATGGTAATACAAATAGTACTTAAAAGTTTATCGAAAATTTTTAAAGTTAAATTAGATGGATTGATGCATCGGATACGCAGAGAATATTGGTAGAGAAGATTAAGAAGCTTCATGGGATTAATTAATATTATGATTTAATAATTATCATCCTAAATACTAAAACCAAGGATTATTTTCTATAAATTTTACTAAATAGATTAATAATTATTTTTATTTTTAAACTTTAACAGCTTGGAGAAGAACATTTTTTAAAACTCTAGAGAAAATAATAAACATTTTGGACTTATCAGGAACTATCGTCAAGAAAATATGTAATTATAGTTTTGATTCCTTTTATTTTGTTAACCTAGTTTAAATCTAAATTTTTATATAAGATTAGGAAAAACATAAAAACTTTAATTTATTAATATTAAAATTTTATAATATAACAATCTAATAATTTAGCTAAAAATATTTTAATATAAAGTGTATGGGTGTGAATTTTTTTTATATCTGCATTGCTCAAGTGGATAAAGGAAGCCTACTGAATACGATGACTAGATAAAGGTTATTGGTAATAATAATAACTATTGATAATTTATAATGTATATTTTTTTTGTTTTCTTTAGATCATCTATAAATTGAAAGAATGAAGTGTAAAAGTTTTTTACTTATATATACCGCATTTCATACAACATTTTAAAAAACATTATGAGATAGGATTGATTTGAAAATATGCAT